>CM022761.1:10919277-11526777 GCA_012411365.1 Ameiurus melas
GGCTAAAATTCCTCCAAGCTGATGTGCAGGACTGATCAACAGATACTGGAAATGATTAGTTGCAGTTATTGCTGCACAGCGGGGTCACACCAGTTACTGAATGTAAAGGTTCACATAGGTTTGCCACTCGCAGATATGTAATATTCAATCATTTTCTGCAATAAATAGTGAACAAGTATAATATTTTTGTCTCATTTATTTCATCGGGATCTCTTTATCTACTTTTCGGACTCTGATGATGTTTTAGGTCATATTTCTGCAGAAATATAGAAAATTCTAAAGAGTTCACAAACTTTCAAGCACCACTGTAGATAGTTGTAGCACTAAAGGATTCTGTTTACAAGGAGGCAGTTGGCACGTTACATTGACTGTTATTGATTATCATTTCCCCTTAAAATCTTCTGTGCATAAAGTCCTTTACAGAGTTGTATTTCGTGGTGCTTCTCTCTCTCTCTCTCTCTCTCTATTAGACATAATGTATCTAATCCCTTTCCTGATTTATCTTTCCCTTCATAATCCCAGGTAGTAGGTGGTGTGTGAGTGGCTTGAGCTGATCTCTACCCCTCCACTGGACTCTGTGTTGATAATTCAGTAGCCCTAAACCTTAGCCTAGTCAAAAGTGTAATGATTTCTGAAGCTAGTGTAGCGTTAAGCTTATTCCACATGGTCGACCAATCTAATCCCAAGGGTACTGCCAATAAGTGAAAAGTGAAGTTAGCTGAAAAGTTAGTTCAGTGTGAACTCTGGAACCTTTGCCTGAATCTAAATCATTGCATTAAATAATTTACTCTAAAGGTTAAGGGATTGTCTATATTGTCCCTCATGGCTGAGTCATAAATTTTGTAATTTCTGCTACCAATCACTCCAAATTTCTACATTTTTGCTGTGGTTTCTATGCATTACTTTGTAGGTACACAAATGTTTATGTGAACAAAGTGGTGATGGACAGTCATGCGAGGCCCTGTGCAAGATTGTGTCTGTTGTCTTAACATCATTTTGACCTTGAGGGCCCACGCAATCCATGTGACACATCAGGTATTCACCAGATGTTAGAGGTGCATCAAACCCAGGCATGCACATCCCAGTTACACTTTATCTAACTTTCTTTTTCACTTGTACATGTAAGTGAATCATAAATTCACAGAAGTAAATTGAAGTCACATACTCAAATGTTCTACATGCTTTCTTTAAAATAGTATAAATAAATAACTTTGTTTAAAATAAAAATCTAAAAATACAACATGAATGTACAAGCTATAGTTTCATAAATAAGTATTTGCATGTTAATGATAATCTTATATAACCAGAAAAAATACATGATAAACTGACTGTTAATGCTCTGCTTTATTGTCTCATGCCATATTTTTATTGATCTGTGTTGTAATTACAGCTTGACCAACTTCAGATGTAGCTGACAAGGGGTAGGTCTCAACCAGCTCCCTAGTTTGGTAGACAGGGCACTGATCAGGGACTCAAAATCACAACTGCAAAATCCTTCCAGTGCACTGGAACATTCGCACCAAGAGAGAATTGTTGCTCACTATGTTCCCTTACTGGAAATGACATGTTTCCTGAAGCCTCTCAGCTAAAAAAAATGGGGGAAGAACTCTCAGCCAACTTCTGGCTACAATGAAACTTAGCTTGTTCTTGTTGTAGCTCTCAAATGATTACGTACGTTAGCGATTTTCAACTTTATTTGATGTTCTGTGTACCAGTGCTCGAACTCATGTACACGATATACTGATTCACCACCTCCTGAACTAGGGAGCTGGTTGAGACATATCCAAAGTTGTGCCTTTGGGCATTAGTTTTCTTGATGACCAGCACATGCCAGTAACACATGCAAAATGAGGATTGGACTGATAGAAATAGCACGCCACACATGCCTAGCAGCATCAACCCTCAGAAGCATGTGATATCTTTATCGATTTCATTCCATATTTTCTCATTGCAGCAGCATGGAGATGTTAAACACACACACATGCGCTATAGTAGTTCCCTTTAAAACCATGACTATACATTCAAAAGTATTTACTAATATAAAAGAAGTTTGAAGGCTACATTTATATGCCAATCATGATAGGGAATACTTAAAAACTCTAGCTTGTTTAGTCTGTTGTGGACATGTCCCATCTTGCTATACTGCCTATTTTATTTTTGGCCTGTGCATAATCGATGCTCAGAATGAATGCAGGGTATACGTGGCTGCCATTTTGCATTTGCATAAATAAAGGCAACTATAAACCCAACCTCATAAGATGCATCTAGTGTGAATTTAGGGTCACTCTTATTCCAAGATTAAGTTATATCATCCTCTGACTCCATTCAGGCCAATTCAAATTGGGTGCATTTCTGATGAGTGGCACATGCAGCAGTTACTCTTACATTTTAAAGGATTCATTCCACACCAACTGCCTTAGAGGCAGTTAAAATACGAGCCCTTGTGTCACACTGCATTTGTTGCTGTCTTTATTTTTTCCCCCTCGCACATAAGTGAAGCGTGAACTAAATATGAATCTACTAAAATAACACAATCGCACTTCCTATATGCTGTGAACCTCCACTTAGTTCTGATGAGTAGCCAGACATACTGTTATTATTAGTGTTAGTGTTATATGAGTGCTGGTATGCAAAAAATAGATAAATAAATAAAAAAAGAGCAAGACATAGAAATGCAGGTACTGTGTACTGATGAGTACCAGCACACTTCAAGTAATGCTGGGAGAGACAGTCTGTCCAGCTTGCAAAACACAGGCCAAGCTAGTCAAAAGAGTAGACCACCTTTACCAGCTGGTATGTGCTGATAGACATGACTTACTGCTACTAATGCTACATTGGAGCATTAGTAGCAGTAAGTCATGTCTATGAAAGAAATGCAACATTAAGACAATTGTAAAGTATCAAACATTTTTTTTAGTCAATTAGTCAATTAATAAGGAGGCTTAAAAACTAATTTCCAACTCGTAAACATGGTCTACCAGTTCTGCCTGTGCTAAGGCAACTGGTATCTGGTCAGACCCAGCTGCATTTTTAGGAGTGGTGGATTTCTAGTCATAGTGTCTAGTTTAGCACCAGTTTTTGTGCAGATATCTATGCCTAGCAGATGAATGAGTGTTCTCTGACTATTCCTGCTGTATAGGAATCATCTGACCATGTATTTTCTTCTTGCTGCCAACGTGAAGATGCTCTTCATGACAACAGATTAGCCATCTTATTGGCAGATCGCGGTTTCAAACTGAGGAGGAGCACAGTAGGATCAAATGGTTGTTATTACAACTGCTCGGCAGGGAAGTGATGTGAATCAGAAACTCAGTGCTAATCCATCTAAAAAAGCAGACGAATGGGAATAGACGAGCATGGTGGAATCCTAGTAATTCCTGGTGAATAGATACTGTATAGATGAACATATATAGTAGCAGAGAGAGTAATGGAATGAAGTGCAGAGGAAGTAAGAACATAATGTGAGCGTGAACAAGGCTGTACCTATTATACAGTATAATAATTAATTATTATATCAATAATGCTTTATTGTGTTTAATTCACCAAATATAAAATTGCATTTAAAATATCTGGCCTCTGTCGACAAATGAAAACCTGCCTTCTCAGATGAGTTTTGACAGTGAGACATAACTAATTTAACACAACCTTGTTATCCTGCCAGGGATGGACATTTGAAAGGTGTGACAGGAAAGAAGAATATATATATTCTTCAAAAAACCATTGTGAGGTGGGGAGAGAGAGAGAGAGAGAGAGAGAGAGATGGATTGGTTAAGGAGAAGGAGAAATAGAGGTGAGTTTCATGTCCTCCTGGAAAAGAGGTAGAAAAGTAATATGGCATTCTGTTCAGTGGCGTGTATGTGAGCAAGCATGGGAGCAAGAAAGTTATTTTCTGAGGAAAGAATATAAGCCACTGTCACATACTGAAGAACTCTATCAGTCTCTCACAGAGAAAAAGATATCATCACATGCTCAGGCAGTGACAAGAAGGAAATTTTTTCTCTCACTCACATACTCTCTCATGCGCTCACACACACACACATGCACATGCACACACATGCACACACACACACACACACACACACACACATTCTGTATTGGTAAATGTTCCAGTAAAGCTGCCATCACTCAGAGTTGGCCCCAGTAACCCCTATGTGCTTCAGGATATTGCTGAATCCAACCACTTCTTTCTTTCGTTTATACTGCGGAACCAGTATAGAATGCAGCCTTTTGGACTACAGATTACAATACGTAACCAAAATGGGCCTGAGCAATTTTTTGTATTAATGATTAAAAAACATCAATGCTTTTAAATTAAATGTCTATGATAATAATAAATGTTAGAGCAGGTAATCTATGGGTTGTGAAACCGCTTACACAAAACCATCAGTGATTCTGCTAATAACACCAATTCAGCAATTTTTAATACTGTGTGTGTTTATGTGTATAAGAGAAAAACATATTTCACACACTGAAAACAAAACTATCTAAACAGAATAATTATGATTTAGCAGAATCACTAACTCTCTGAGCCACAGAAAAGGTACATAACCATCAGCTGAGCAGATCTTCATCAAGCACTTACTCTCTGACTGCTCGGACATCGGCTTGTCCGCATCAGCCGCGCGGTTCTCATATCTGATTGCAAGCGGGAAAAGAGAAATGCAGACACACACTCACCCTGAGAGGAGCATGAGAGCAGAGCGAGAGCTACAGCCTCCCGTTGAGCTGGGACATCTCCCTTCACTTAGCGCATCACTCTGGGGACGCTCGAGGAGCCGAGACACTCGCAGTGTTGCTTGAGGTGATGCCGGAACTGTGCCTTACACACACAAATGCATGCACACGCTGCAGAAAGTGTGTGCGTGAGTGCGAAGACACAGATTGTGTTTCACATCCACAGTGGTTGAAAGTGTCAGAGTGAGGATCTGCTTGAAGAAGCTTGGGAGAAGGGTTCAAATTCCAGAAAAGTCCAGGATATCTCTCTCAGGTTCTCACATCACTGAGGGTGTCTCACACATCGGCACACGCCACACATACGCACACACACTCACGCACACACATTCACGGAGGCTCTCTGTCTCCCACTGCTGCAGTCTTGTGAATGTGTGTGTAAGGAGGAGAGGTAAAAATGAAGGGAGGTGGACAGGGAGGCAGAGCAGTAGATTGAGTTGGAAAGGGTTAGGGAATGGAGAGATAGAAAGGGGGAAGTGTGAGAAAGAGGAGGAGAAGATGTGTGGATGTAAGAGAGAAAGAGAGAGAGCTCTGGGGAAGTCCGGACTCATACTAGTCAGCATGCGTTGATCAGTGAGCAGTTATATAATCACTGAAGAGGGAGAGGAGAGAACTGTGTGTGCGTGTGTGTGTATGCCTCTGTGTTTGTCTTCTTGTATTGTCTGATTTATTTTAGTTTATTCAAAGATGACATAGAACGTGAGAGAAAAAAAGAGAAAGGACAACAGAAAGGAGAAAGGTGGACATAGTAGTAATTGGATTGTTAATGAATGTGTGTCTACTATGTGACTAGTAATTAACAGCATTCCTCTGGGACTGGATCAACACGGTTCTTAGCCACTGCTTCTGTCACAGCACACACACCCCTCATGCATGCCATTGTTCACCATGTGCAAAACCATTCTGATTGCAGAATGCCTCTCAGTAGGATTTAATTTTTCTTCACAAAAGCCTAGTTTGAAAAAAAAATAAGATAATTGAAAAGGAAGGATCACTACATCAAGAATTTTAAAAATGGCTATATGTTATGGTTGTAATGCCAATATCTACTGTATATCTTTATGTGTATCTATTTAATGCTCCAAATATTCAAATCGGTAACTCAATCTATATTTAAACCCACATGAAAAAAAAAACCCTTCTCCCTCTCATGCAATTTCTTTTTTCTGCCCTATGGGATCCCATTTCAAATGTACACCTCAAGTCTAAACCAGATGCCCTGTGAACTTTTCTGACAAGCTTTCTAAAATAAAATAAAAAGTATTTTATTCATATCAGCATTTCTATCCATCTAGAACACTTTTTTCATTTGTTCATGCTGAATAATGTATTTATATTTATTTCAATCCCCACGATACATTACTAATTTCTTTTTAAAGGTTTAAGTCAGAAACTTATTTATATATATATATATATATATATATATATATATATATATATATATATATATATATATATATATATATATATATATATATATATATATATATATATATATATATATATATATTCTGCAATGCTCCCCTCACATTTCAGGAGCTGCCAATAAAATATCTGCTCAAAGGAAAATGTCCTGTCTCTGCGGCACCCCAGTCTCTGTAAAGAAAAAAAAATTATATGGACCACTATCATCTAGCTACTCAGTCCAAGGAGCCTTCTCAGTTTGCCTGTCAATTAGCTCCTTTGAACCTTCTATGAAAAGAAACCCTATGCTACCACTGTCTCCTACTGAAGGGCTATGGCTAGGGTGGAAAAAAGAACAGGAACAATAATTCGACTGAATGGTTTTATATATATATATATATATATAAAGCCACCAAAATATGTATATTTTAGAGTAACAATGGGTGTAAAATCTATAGAAATAAGGTCATTTTTGGTCAATGTACTGTGCATCCGGAAAGTATTCACAGCACTTCACTTTTCCCACATTTTGTTATGTTACAGCCTTATTCCAAAATGGATTTAATTCATTATTTTCTACAAACAATACCCCATAATGACAACATGAAAGAAGTTTGTTTGAAATCTTTGCAAATGTATTAAAAAAAAAAGCACATTTACATAATAAATGTATTCACAGTATTTGCCATAACACTCAAAATTGAGCTCAGGTGCATCCTGTTTCCACCGATCATCCTTGAGACGTTTCTACAACTTGATTGGAGTCCACCTGTGGTAAATTCAGTTGATTGGACATGATTTGGAAAGGCACACATGTCTATATAAGGTCCCACAGTTAACAATGTATGTCAGAGTCCAAACCAAGCCATGAAGTCCAAGGAATTGTCTGTAGACCTCCAATACAGGATTGTATGGAGCACAGATCTGGGGAAGGGTACAGAAAAATTTCTGCAGCATTGAAGGTCCCAATGAGCACAGTGGCCTCCATCGTCCATAAATGGAAGAAGTCTGGAACCAGCAGGACTCTTCCTAGAGCTGTCCACCCAGCCAAACCGAGCGATTGGAGGAGAAGGGCCTTAGTCGGGGAGGTGACCAAAAACCTGATGGTCACTCTGACAAAGCTCCAGCGTGTCTCTGTGGATAGAGGAGAACCTTCCATAAGAACAACCATCTCTACAGAACTCCATCAACCAGGCCTGAATGGTAGAGTGGATTTTGCCAAAAGGCGCCTGAAGGACTCTCAGACCAAAGATTGAACGAAGATTGAACTCTTTGGCCTGGATGGCAAGTGTCATGTCTGGAAGAAACCAGGCACCACTCATCACCTGGCAAATACCATCCCTAAAGTGAAGCATGGTGGTGGCAGCATCATGCTGTAGGGATGATTTTCAGTGGCAGGAACTGGAAGACTAGTCAGGATTGAGGGAAAGATGAATGCAGCAATGTACAGAGACATCCTTGATGAAAACCTGCTCCAGAGCACTCTGGACCTCAGACTGGGTCGAAGGTTCATATTCCAACAGGACAACGACCCTAAGCACACAGCCTAGATAACAAAGGAGTCGCTACTGGACAACTCTGTGAATGTGAATGTCCTTGAGTGGACCAGCCAGAGCCCAGACGAACCGAATTGAACATCTCTGGAGAGATCTGAAAATGGCTGTGCACCAATGCTCCCCATCCAACCTGATGGAGTTTGAGAGGTGCTGCAAAAGAAGAATGGAAGAAACTGCCCAAAAATAGGTGTGCCAAGCTTGTAGCATCATTCTCAAAAAGACTTGCGGCTGTAATTGGTGCCAAAGGTGCTTCAACAAAGTATTGAGCAAAGCCTGTGAATACTTATGTAAATGTGCTTTTTTTTGTTTTTGTTTTTTATTTTTAATACATTTACAAAGATTTCAAACAAACTTCTTTCATGTTGTCATTATGGGGTATTGTTTGTAGAATTTTGAGGAAAATAATTAATTTAATCTATTTTGGAATAAGGCTGTAACATAACAAAATGTGGGAAAAGTGAAGTGCTGTGAATACTTTCCGGATGCCCTGTATACCTGTCTCATAATTTGTGTTAGAAACTAATCTAATATGACTTAATTAAATTATATCAAAATAAAGAAATTAAAGTCCACTTTGTCCCCATCCATCCAACACCAACAAAAGGCAATAATGTCTGTTCTATGTAGCCAAAAAAACAGTAAACTGTCGTGTGTGGATCATTCGCTGACCAACAGAATGGCTCTGTTAAAGTGTATGCATGCTGGATGAAGTCAAACTACAAGTCTGATTTCGGAAGGTCGATTTCAGTATGATTTCAGTTCGACTGAAGTCGAACTTTTAACGTGCTTGTAAACATGCTAACAGTCTGGAGGTCCGCCACATCCGCTGGATGTGTGTATGTCAACCGAAAAACGCGCGGACAAATAGGGATGTAGCTACTGTGTGTGTATCGCATACAGCAGCCTCCCCCAAGTCCAAGTGCTCGCTCAGGAGCAGTTTTTAAGATGCGGTGGTGTTGAACCGTTGATGAAAAAAATAAATAAAGAAGATAATATATAATATATTGGCTGATATATTTATTTCTTAGGGGGTGGCTAATGAATATTTGGCATGAAACATAAACAGGACACGAGCACACAAGCACCAAGGTAGCATCAAGGTAACACATACATGTACTTATACTTCGTTATTTAGTTAACCATATATAATACTGCTCAAAGTGCACAGCAACACACTGGGTTTAAATAACTCACGTAATCAATCTTGAACTCAGACAGCTGGAGATAATAATGACATACTCTCGAAAACCAAACAATAACTAAACAGGGAGGAGACAGAACAGAAATAAAAACAAACGCACAAGACCATTGTAAACACCATCGTTCATACGCACTCAAAGAGCGTGCACGCACACACCCTCCGGCTTTCCATGCATGTCGCACACCGCAGTGCCATATGTCGGGGAGATAGTGACAGAATCCCCCCCCCCCACAAAGGCCCCCCTGGAGCACCAAAGACAACAAACACTCCCCTCCAATGGCGGTCCTGGTCCCCTGGGTAACAGGTCCTTTGCTGAACCAAGTAACAGAACGGCCTCTGCTATGAAGTGCTAAGTTGGGTTTGAGATCAATGTTGTGTTCTCAACATGGTTGGAACTCATAACGGAGTCCTCAGCATGGCTGGGGCTCAGACCGACGTCCTCCGCAGGGCTGGAAATCGAAGCAATGTCTTTAGCGGGGCTGGAGTTCGGAACGATGTCCACCGTGGGGCTGGAACTTGGAGTGACGTCCTCCGTGGGGCTGGAACTTGGAGCGACATCCTCAGCGGGGCTGAAGTTCGGAGCGACGTCCTCCGCTGGGCTGGAACTCGGAGCGACATCTTCAGCGGAGCTGGAGCTCAAAACGACGTCCTCCGTGGGACTGGAACTTGGAGCTATGTCCTCAGCAGGGCTGAAGCTCAAAACGACATCCTCAGCGGGCCTGGAGCTCGGGGTGACGTCCTCAGCAGGACAGGAGTGACTTCCTCAGCAGGACAGGATGGCGGGGAGACTTCCTCAGCAGGACAGGACAGCAGGATGACTTCCTCAGCAGGACAGGACAGCGGGGTGACTCCCCTCCAATGGTGGTCCTGGTCCCCTGGGTAACCTATCCTTTGCTGAATCAGGAAACTGAACGGCCTCCACCGTGAAGCATGTAGGGCTGGAGCATGGAGCGACATCCTCAGCAGGGCTGGAGCTCCTCCTCCTCCTCTCGGAGTGCTTTTGGGTGGTGGGGGGTGGGGTGTGGGGCGTTCTGTCACGATCTCCCCTGCAGATGCTGCTGTGGCGCGACGTGCACGTAAAGCCGGAGAGTGCGCGCGTGCATGAACAAGAGTGTGCGAGTGCTTAGTGAGCGTTCTCTGTTCTGTCTCCTCCCTGTTTAGTTATTGGTTGGTGTTCGAGGGTGTGTCATTATTGTCTCCAGCTGTCTGAGTTCAAGATTGATTATGTAAGTTATTTAAACACTTCGTGCAGTATTATATATGGTTAACTAGCTAACAAAGTCTAAGAACATGTATGTGTTACCTTGATCCTATCTTGATGCTCGTGTGCTCGTGTCCTGTTTATGTTTCATGCCTTGAACTCGCTTCATGTTTAAGACCGCATATCTCTGCTCATATTTATTGACCTTGTGTTCGAGCAATAAAGACTTTAATCTGCACTTGCTTCCGCGTCGATTCTCGTTTCGTAACAGTTGGAAGGATGGTTTAAGCTGGTGGGTACAGTATAAGTAACTGGCATTTGTGATCTATGGCTATAGAAAGTTTATTATAGCAATTGAAATACAGTGACATTTTTAGAGCTTTTAGCAGATGCCCTTATCCAGAGAGACATACAGAAGTGCTTTGTAGTCTCTATCAAAAACACATCGTCACTAGATCATGGACTATGCAGTCTGTAAAGGATTTTGCAGATTTTGTGATGTGTGTGTGTGTGTGTGTGTGTGTGTGTGTGTGTGTGAATGCTTGATTTTGCTGCAGCTTTTTTTTGCAAAAAAAACTACCTGAATTGGTGAAATAGCAATTTCATGAAATTGTTTTGCACAGTCCTTCACAGTGATGTTTGATGGTAAATGAGACCTTATAACTGTACTCGAGAATCGAAGAGGGCTTTGGCTGAATATGCGTTGTGGTGACATCACATGACTCGTCCTGGGCCAAATCTGTAGAAGATCTGCTGTAATTTTTTTTAATTGCAAGCTCCTGCAAATATTGAAGAGTTTGCTTGATTTTGTGTTAATTTCTACAATCACAAAATTACAAAATCCCTGAGGGACTGATTGAGTACCATCAGTCTAAAACCCCTGTTAAGGAGGTTAGTATAGAATGAAAAAAACTCCCAAATGATAAGGATTTTTTTTTTTTTTTGGTAAAGAGGTTGGTTTTTAGTCTTTGTTTGAAGACGTCAGACATTCAGAGGAAGTTCATTCCGCCACCTGTGTGCCAGGACAGAGATCCTTAATGCATGTCTTCCCTGTACCCTGAGAGATAGTGGGTCAAATAAGACCATGCTAGATGTGCTGCATAGCGGGGATAAGTGCTTTAAGTTCGGTTGCCGCTGGTTGCCACTTTAAATCTGAGGTGAGCAGCTACAGGATGCTAGTGGAGGGAGCGTAGTGATTGGGTAGTATTGGAGAACTTTTTGGGTTCTGGATGGATTCTCCATTTTACATTAGTTGCAGAGATTGGATTTCGGATAGCGGCAGACATGTCAAGAGTTGCAGTAGTCCGGATGATACAACTCTAATACATGCAATCACTGACAAAATACTCTAATGTTGGAGGGGGAAAAAAAGGAACAAACAAGCAGTGCAATATTTGTGGAGCTAATCTTTACTAGAAGAGAAAACACGGATGGATGGTACCAAAGGGGGGGGGGGACGGACTAAATTTAAACAAAGCTGCATTTTAAATAGCTACCTACAGTAGCTGTCAAACACCAACAGTTAACTACAACTAGCTAACTACAGTCAGGGGGTGGCACCTGACCTGTAAAATAATGTGTATAGACATTCAACAGTACCTATGTGATAAAATGTAACACTTGAGGATGTTACATGGAGTCTTTTGGTTTAGGATGTGTGCTAATATTTTGTTGCATGGTTTTCTATCAAGCATGACAGAATACTGAAATGAGGTGTTGTATTTGTTTGTTTGTTAGTTTGTTGAATTTTTACTTACAGCTAGCTTCAACTAATTTCTGCCTAAACAAAAAGGGTTAAATCTATAACCATAAAGAATTCTTTTTCTTCTTTCTTAAATTCCCAGGACCTATCAGTATCCATTTTGTAACTACATAATTTTCTTATTGGTTTCACTGTAGTCACTGGATAATTCATAGTAGTTACTGAGTAATTAAATTCAATTCTATACAGTTTTATTTGTGCAGCGCTTTTAACAATTAACATTGTCCCAAAGCAGCTTTACAAAAATATATAAATTCAGGATATAGATTTAAATTTATCAATTCATCCCTATTTAGCAGCCCAGAGATGGCGGTGGCAAGGAAAAACTACCTGAGACAATATGAGTAATGTGCTTTAAGATGTCACAAATCGTGACGAGATGAAGAGCAGACGGATGCAATCGCAGTTAAGAACGAGTGGTTTATTTATAACGAGGTAAATAGACATACAGATAACTCCAAACCTGAGACATGAAACATAACGAGAGACTAATCTAATCATGAAACGTGACCTAAACAATGACTTTGACTAAGACTTGAGAACATAACTATATGAGACTCTAACACAACTATACCTAAGTTTAATTAACCGCCCCGTATGTAGCACGGCTCACGGCATATATACCCACACAGGTCCTTAGACCGGCAACTGCTAACAGCTGCGGGCATAACACACGTGACACTACGACACATGACAAGACAGGGCGGAGACATGACATGAGCAATAACAAACACACGTGTCCAATGGTCAACGCTGTTGACATAGAAGAAGCACGCGCATCCGTGCTCAAAGCATGCTGCTTCACGGGGGAATCGTGACATAAGATAAATTACTTAATAATAAGCTGAAACTTAAATGGCATGAAAGTTATACAACTGATTGTGTCCCTATCTGAGAGGGAAGCCAAAAAAAAACCTTAACTTTTGAAAGAACCCTTGAAGAACCATTTCGTTTCATTTTGTTTTGTTTATAAAAGTTATTCACACAAGAGCTTTCCCAGAAATATTTCAGTTAGTCCACTTAATAATTGCTAATGTAAAGATCTAATTAAATCATAGTATGTATAAAGTATTCAAAATTTATTATTATTCCTTCACAAAGAAAAAAATCTTGATGATACTTGTGGGAGAATTTTAGCAATGCTGTCTGTCAAACGTCTCTGAGAGCCCTATTAGTTTGTGCTAGAGGAGGAGGACAAGGTTCTGCTACTTCTCACTGGCTGTCTGTTGGTGTGAGTGCAGTCTCAGCTGCTCAGCTGTGGGAAATGGAGAACTCCATGGTAAAGACCTCCAGAAGTGATTCCAAGAAAAGGAAGAAAGATGTTTACTCTATTGTTTTCTCGCAGGACAGCTGTGAAGTTGTAGCTGTGAAGCAGCTCTTCAGCAAAATCCCCAAGAGTGGAATTCTCTAGAGGTCTAGTGCAGTCATCTTTTCACTAACTGAAGTATCTAGAGTATAATTCCTCACAAATAGAATTTCAATCAGTGTTAGTATTTGTAGTGTGTTTACATTGTATTTATATGCGGGAAATGTTGCATTGTCTATTTTGTGTACAACCCCTGGCAAAAATTATGAAATTACCACACTTAGAGGATGTTAACCTGACTTTTTTGCTTTGTAGTAAATACAAAAAGCACAGATATTACTTAGATGCTCATGCTTTCTTCTCTCTGTGCAGTTGATTGAAACAATAGAAAGGATTATAAAACTTTCTTTCAAGAAAACTCTGGTTTGTTCGCTCGCTTCTGGGTTAGCGCGTGTGTTAGGACTGAATAGTGATTATGTTCTCTATTTAAGTGCCTTAGTTACTGAGCACGTTGCTCTTGATTGTGTTAGTGTTAGTACGTAGTGTTTTTGATGGAATGTTGACACGTTCATCGCGGTCGTGCCGTCTATGTTACAGACCAGTGAGTTATGTCTTGTTGCCTGTTTATGTTTATGTAAAGACGGCATTTTGTGGAAGTTCAATAAAGACTGTGACCTGCATCTGCCTCTCAACTACGTTTCGTGATAGAATCAAGAGCCTTCAAGAGGAATCAGCAGGTCATAATGGATACAATGAGCGTAGAGCTGGACAGAGTCTTCCGGGAGAGGCAGAGGACACTGGATGAAGCACTGGTGTGGCTCACTCGTCAGATCACGCAACAAACACAGCTGCAACCATCCGCGTCGTTCCTGGAACACAACAAACAGCTCGGTGAGGAGCTGGCGCAGCTCGAGCACATGATGGCCGACCAGATGCAGCTACAAGCTATGCTACGCGCCATGCCACCCCCCACGCGCTCCACCCCACCCTCGCCACCGATGAAGAGGGATAGCAGTGCAGCGCTGCGCACTCCCACCGGAGCGCTCCAGCCTGACGTCCAAGTACAGCCTCAAGCTCCTGACATCCAAGCACAGTCTCAAGTTCCGGATGTCCAAGCCCAGTCTCAAGTCCATGTCCCTGCCATGTCTCAAGTCCAGGTCCCTGCCATTTCTCAAGTCCCTGTCCAAGCCATGTCTCAAGACCAAGTCCAGTCCAAGCCACAGGTCCAAGCCACAGCCAAGCCCTGAGTCACAGCCACGCCTCACGTCCAAGCCCTAGCCACGCCTCATGTCCAAGCCCTAGCCACAGCTTACGTCCAAGCCCTAGCCACAGCTCACGTCCAAGCCCTAGCCACAGCTCATGTCCAAGTTACAGCTCATGTCCAAGCCACGGCCCAGTCTCACATCCCAGCCAAGGCCCACATCCAAGTCCAGGCCTCATGAGCCCGCTGTCCAAGTCCAGGCTCCAGAGCCCGCTGGAATGTTGACACGTTCATCGCGGTCGTGCCGTCGATGTTACGGACCAGTGAGTTATGTCCCGTTGCCTGTTTATGTTTATGTGAAGACCGCATTTTGGGGAAGTTCGATAAAGACCTGCGCCTGCATCCACCTCTCAACTACGATACGTTACTTTGAGACTCCACATATATATTAACTGAAATAGCAAACAAACCAGAAACCAAATCCAGATTTCAAAACATATGGACAGGCAAAGGGTTAAAGCATGGAAGGTCATAAGTATTAATATTCAAGGGCAATTCAGTGACAAAATCCCAAACAAGGCAGGTGGTCAAAAATAGTATGGTAATCAGAACATACAAGGCTTGGAATTCACACAACTGCGCTGTGGGATTATATTTTTATTTTTCTGTAATTATTTGTTAATGGATATATGATTTATTCATTTAAGACCAATTAAATTTAATGCTATTTCTGTAGTTATATTTGTTCACTCATGATGCTCATTTCTGCTGTATCTGTTCCTTTGGTCATAATGTTCTGTCCTTGCGCATGTTTTCTTCTTATCTTAGCTTTGGGCATTATCTATATGGTCTAGTGCATGTCCTCTTGCACGCACACATCAGTATAAAAGCTGCCTGTGTCCAACTTATGCTTCAACTATAGAACACCCAGCTTGTCCTCATGCATGCATGCAAAAAAAAAAAAAAAATCTCTTTTATTATAACCTGGCATCTCAGTCATCTTACGTCTGATTAAAGTATTTGATGGTCATCCAAAAAGAGTACAGAAGAACACAGAAAGGCAAGACTTCACAATGAGTACATGAAAGTGACTATTAGAAGTCACGTGACTCTAGTACTCTGGTGAGTGCAACCTCCTCTTATGAATGAAAACTTGAAATTTGTCTTGCTTGCAGAGGTTCAGTTAATAAAATATTACATTTTTTATTTTTTAAGCTATCTATGATAACCAAACAACAACCAAAGTACACAAAACAAACAAAAAAAAATTTTAAGCAATAATTTAAAATTTCCAAAATACAATATTTTTTTAGCACTGTGATGGAAACCAATCCACATTTCCAGGAGGAAATCTCTTCTTAGCTCTCATTGTTAATCCTCTCATTGGAACATGCCAAGAAGATTGTGGCTGACATGTGAGAGAGAGAGAGAGAGAGAGAGAGAGAGAGAGAGAGAGAGAGACTCTTTTGAGTTCTTTACACTTGCATTACATTGATATTTAGCCACACTCCTTGGCTAAAAATAGTGTGAAGATGAGAAGGAAAATGCTTTGCTCCATCTGCTCTCTTCTGTGCTAAAGCCTCTACTTAGATGCTCATGCTTTCTTCTCTCTGTGCAGATGAATAGGATGTTTGACTCATGCCTCAGCTGTGCCCTTGAAGGTCATTATACTTCCTTTTGCTTTTTAGTGGTGTGGTTTATCACAATTCCATTATATTTTATATAATTTGGTAGTGCACAATGGTAGTTCAGGTAGCATTGATAGCATTGTCGCTTCTCAGCTCCAGGGCTCCCTGAACTAGATGTTTAATCTGGGTTTCCTTCCATCTCTAAAACATTCCTTTAAGTGGACTGGCTACTCTAAATTGCCACTAGGTGTGAATGTGTGTGTGAATCCATGTTTTGGGGAAGTGGGAAGAAACCAGAAAACATGTATAGGGAGAAAATGCACTGACAGTAACCTCACCCTGCCAGAAACCGGACAAGAACTTGACAGGAACCCTGGAGCTATGAGGCAGCAATGATAACCACTGTACCCCTGTTTCACCCATGGGCCAAACAACTTAAATACTGTAAAATACAGCAATGTACTGGCAGCAGATCAGGAAAATGGCACATCAGATTTCAGATTAGCAATTATAATTTAAAAAGTTCAATAATCATCATCAGCTTATTATTTGCAGACAGAATAATTCAGTACTCAAATTTCCCAGCAGACAATATTTATACTGCTTGGATACATAAACTGTCCCCAACTGCAGTTTGGATCTGTGGGTGTCCCCAAAATCTTTTACTGTAATTCTGTGGTTACTACCAGGTACGTATCTACTAGGTCCGAATTTATTAATATGGTTTAGGCAAATGTTATGGAGCCTGAGGAAACTAGCGGTTCGGAATGTATGGGATAGGTAAAGCAGATGGGCTGTTATTAGCACCATCAGTGCTAATTGTTTAAACCCTAACTCCCTCTTCGCAGTGTGAGCAGAACTCCTGGTGTGTGCATTAAGAAAGAATAGGAGTGGCAAGTAATATTTGTACATTTAAAGCTACTGAAGCTTTACTGCCCCCATATTCAGTAATTTCTCCCTTCTATACATAAATGCATGTACACAAATACACAGAGAAAATTATCTCCACAGTACAGTAAGGTTTAGAGATCATTATACACAGATAGTGGCTGCATAAATGGCAAATCTTTAATTGTTTCCTGTACCGCTTAGGGCAACACTGACCCCAATTCTTCCCAAGAGAATCATTGATGCTGGTAGTGTCCAGACGGGGCAAATTAACTACTTTTAACAAACTGTAATAAAGGCTTCCCTCAAAAAAATTGAGAAATTGTGAGTGCAAATGGGAATTTTCTTTGGTTAAAATATAATTCCTTTGTTATTTTTGTCCAATATACTAGATGACAGGCTTTGCTTTGTTGAATTAATCACAAGTCTTGTGTCAGGTCTACTCTGTCTCTGAACTCCAATTCCCAGAATACACCATTGCCTACAAACATGGCGGACACAGACTAAAACTGGTTTTCCTACGACATCCTGTTTGCTGATCACCCAACCCTTTTTCCGGCCTTGACTTTGAACTTGCCTTTCGTATTGCATTTGTTTGTTGGACTTCTATAATAAAGGATTGTTTCAATTGCATTTACATCCGTCTCCACATTTACATTGGGACACCTTGTGACCTGGATGAGTTACTATCATCTACTGCTATCATACAAGTATGCAATTTCAAGTTAATTTCATGTTATGACTGAATAAAAACATTTGTGTATTAAAATTAAAAATATCTGCACTCACCATTCACTTTAATAGGAACACCTGTACACCTGCTCATTTAGACAGTTATCCGATTAGCCAATCATGTGGAACCAGCACAATGCATAAAATCCTGCAAATACAGGTCAAGAGCTTCAAATAAAGTTCACATCAAACATCACAGACCAAAAACCTGTGATGGGTTGACACTGAAGACACAAAAACCCCTGATGACTCTGGGTTTCATGCACGCCAGTCAAGAACAAGAATCTGAGGCTATCATGGGCAAAGACTCACTGAAACTGGACAGATGAAGATTTTTATTTTATTTTTTTTTTGGGGGAGGGGGTTTCACCTGGCCATTTTCAGACTTCACCTGTCCTGTAGACGCTCCAAAATCTAGTGGAAAGCCTTGGGGGCTGTTATAACTGCAGATGAGGTATATGTATAGCTGCAAAGAGATATATATACTCAATAGGCTTAGCGCATCAGATTTTTTACTTTATTTTCATTTAAACCCAGTGGTGAATATACTGAATTTCTTTTTGTTTTAGAGCACCTTTGAATGTCATACCTTTTAAATAGTCAAACCTTTTACCTTAAGCTACCTCTGTGTGGGGAATAGCTTTCCCTCTGTTCTCTGCACATTTCTCCAGCACCATAATTACTGTATATAACAAGGATCAGACCTGTAGGGGTGCTCAGCTTCTAATGAGTGTGACATGCAAACATGCAAAACACTAGCTGGTTTTCATTTCCGTACTTGATTGATTACTTTGAGTTTCCCAAAAACACCACAGTGGTGAACTAACAAATAAACACACAAAAAAGTTTTTAAATGGGTAAGAAGGTGCCAACTACCAAAGCAAAATTTGGGAGGGTGCTTTGGGGAGAGTTATACAGTACCAAGAACAAAAATTCTCTCTCTCTCTCTCTCTCTCTCTCTCTCTCTCTCTCTCTCTCTCTCTCTCTCTCTCTCTCTGACTGTGTTTACTTTTGACTTGTGTGTTTTGCTATGGTTTATGTCCTGTCTTCGCCCATGTATTGTCATTGGTTGTTTCCCTTATGTGTCATCATTATTCTCAGCTAATTTGTGTTCACCCTTGATTACGTTTGGCATTTAACCCCTCTTGTGTGGATGTTCAGTGCGAAGTATTGTGTGAGTTTTCCCATATACCAAACCGTTGTTCATTGTTTCTGTGCCATAGATTTGATCTTGTTCTCGCCCTTGTTGTTCTAATTTTGTTTAGTCTATTTTATGCCCATTTGCAGATGACCTGACCTATTGCCTGTTTTTGACCACGCCAGTTATTGTCTCACATTTTTTTCACGGATTTGTCTGCTTGTCTCTACTCTAATAAAGCTCTTATCTGCACTTGCATCCGTCCTAATGTCTTTTACGTGACATGTTATAGCAGCTATAAACAGCCATTTTCTCTCACCGATCTATCTTTTTTCTCTCTCTCTCTTAAAGTTAATATAGAGAAACCAGAAAGTGCAAAGTCCTCTCTCCAGTGCTGAAAAACAGGCCATTATAAAACACTGTCATTCAAGGCTCCTTCCATAAATGTCAAATAAATGTCTCCTTACAGAAAAGTTCACCATATCAATGATTATAGGTTTTTCAAAGTTACAAACAACACACTTTTCAATGGATTTATTGTTAGACCTAGATTATGTAGAGCTACTGTCATAGAAAATTTATCAACCTTCTGGCTAATCAGATTTGACAATTCAAGTCTGCTGAGGTATAAACAATAAATGACTTCTGGTTGTAAAAAAGTATAAATGGAATGTATTTCTGCAGGACTCTGCTTTGCAGGTAGGGCAAAACTTTAGAGTTTATGCAGAACATAGTACACACAAACTCAGTTTTTGGTGCTGGAACAAGTGGCTGCAATATGTCCAATTCAGTCCCACGCATACTCTATCCTGTGGTATGTCATACTCTATGCTTCAATATGTTATACATGGGGAGTCTCTGTGCCTCTCTGCTTGGCACAAACTGTTGTACTGAGGTATGTTGAGAAGACATATAATTTTATCAAATGATATTCCAGCTTTATTTTCCCGAAGTAGAGCTGCATGCACCTGTCAAATGTACCATTTTCACATTGGGGGAGCAACAAACAACAGAAAACTATTAAATAAAATTTTGTTTGTATTGCTGTACTGGGCTGCTTGCCCTTGTCACAAGTTTAACAGTAGAACAATTACAGATTCGATACCTGTATGCTCAGGGTTACTAGTTAAACATGTTCTCTGAGGATTTTTTTTAATGTCCATGTAGATGATGTGAAGAGAACATGCAAAGAGATAATGCTGTAAGAAATAGATGAAATTATAGCATGATGAACACCATCGGCTCTGTCCCAAATTACCTCATAAATCATCTAATGATAGATGTCAATAGTGGCACAAGCAACCTGTGAAATATAATTGTGAGTAGTTAGGAATAATTAACCATCCCATGTTGCTTTGAGTGAATAATACATTCAAAGATGTAGCAGCAAAAGCGAACTTATCATTAAGTAGTCTAATCTTGCATCCTGCTGACAGGTTTGTTGCAATGTAATTATATGCATTTCATTTAGATTTAAAGTGTCAGGTTATGGTTATAGTTTCATTGAATGAGATGAGTTGTTTCCACTAATAGTGATCTGGCCTAACCAAGGGTTGTGATTTATGATGTGATGATGAACATTGTTTTAATGACACCCAGATCTCTCTCCTTATGTGTCATTAGTAATTTGCTCATCAGGGGTGTGAATTCTCATTGCTTTTTTCAGCTGACAGAAATGAAAGGAGAATACATGATTTTTTAATGATCCTTGTGACTGTAGTTGATTGGGACATAGTATGAAGTGTAGTTCTCTCTAACATTATGATGCAAATGGTGTTGATTTTTGAACTTTTCTGGATGTTTAATTCAAGTATTCAGTTTGTGAGTTGTATTTCCACACTGATTAGTGACACAAATGAGAGGATCATAAAATGTATTATAAGGCCTCTTTACTAACCAATTAAGTGACTTTTGAGACTAGATAACCTTTCTAACATCATAGCCTAAAATATATTTTCATATAAGAATTTGGTTATTACTTGATTATACATATTTTACACACTAAAACTGCTGGGATAAAAATAATCCAATTTGGATCAATTCGGAAACCGAACACTGAGGCCTATATGAACCAACCCAGCAGGGATTGTTTTAACCCAGTGAGGTTCAGTTAGGATGTTGACCCAGCATACTATTGCCCAACAAAATAGATTTTTTAACTTGTAGGTAGAAATGACTACATTGCTGGACTATAGACTCCCAAGTTTTACGGTTACAGTGTGTATGTTATGTGAACTGCATTTAAAAAAATTATAAGCAAAAAAGACGCTTGAGGCAGCTCTTTTTTTCTACAAAGCAGCCTTACTCATCTAAAACATATTAACTTAATATCACATCCATGCACATGAGTGATAAATATTAGGGCTGCAACTAACGATTATTTTCATAATCGATTCGTTGGCCGATTATTCATTTTTATTTTATTTTATTTTATTTTATTCTGATTAAACAGATGGGGACGGGGCAAATGTTCAGTACCTTTTTATGTTGTCGTTTGTTTAAAATAAAATCCACAAACTGAGTGTTACAAATATATACTTCAGAACAAAACTTTACACAACTGTTTGTCCAAAACATAAAAGAACCCAATACACACACACAAGAATATATATTATTAATTTAGGACTGTATATAATGACAATTATATACAGTCCACCATATAATGACAATAAACTGAAATTAAACTAAATCTTTTAAGCAACAGGCGACTGCATCACTGTGATGCCTCCATGCTACACAAACTCCACTTTAAAGTTTGATCTTCTAGGCGGTGTTTAATATAAAATGCACCCCTGCCTTAGATGACTTAGAGGCCGCACACTTTCTTCACGTGATGATTTCGTCTCTGTCTGTTGGTGTCATGTTGGGAATAAAATATAACTGACAGAAACAGTAAAATGAAGATATTCAGAGTACTCTGAGTATTAGGCTAAAGCTAGCGGTGTCGCATTACGTGCGTATGGAAGCGGCTTATACTTCTGGTTAGTGAAAAAACAGCTAGTGTTTATTTGAGATGATATTACCTTTCTAAAATCCACACACTAGACGGTAGTGCATAGTGTAAGTCTATAGTACTTCATTTGGGACACAACTTTAGTATTTGCATTCTATAAAATCGTCTGATAAATGAATAAAAGTAAATTTAATGTAGTATTTACTATCCGAGGCGTGTTTTCGGAACATAAGTAACGTAATGAGAAAATCTACCTGTGCCGCACGCAGACCAACTTATCGATAATGAGATTCTTTGACAACCATTTTCATAATCAATTATTATCGATTGTATCTATTAGTTGTTGCAGTTCTTATGAATATTAAACCCAGGATTAGAGTTAACTTCACTTCCGAGCTGGCCAATAGTCCAAGAGAAATATAATTATGAATTTAATTTAATCTGTAAAAATTTCTTACAAAAAATACAAATTTGTCTTATTTATTACAAGAAGCCAACTTCAGCCATATTTCCCAGTTAAGATGACTTTTTACAATACTGTTCAACATCTATAGGCATGGGCAACTTAGCAGCAACTAAGCCAGAATGAATGACTAATTCTTCATTAACATCAGTCCTATTCCTTTAAATACTAGTTAATTACTCAGTAAGTATGTTAGTAGGAGTTCGCTGTTAATTAAGCTTACATTTCTCCTGCAGAACTACTAGTTAACTGACTTATTTATAATAACTACTGATTAATTACTGATCACACCAACATTAATTCCCAATAAGCCTGTCATGATTCCCTCGTGAAGTAGCATGTTTTACGTACTAATGCGTGAGCACCTGTGTGTTTCTCTATAGCCCGCAGCTGTTAGCAATTGCAGGGCTAATCATACCGGGATATATACCGTGTGCCATGCTACACTCAGCGCAGAAGATTCACAAAGATTAGCAACGTAGCTTAGAGTATGATTTAGAGTAAGACTTAGTATAGATGATAGTTGTCATAGTTTCATGTTCATAGTTTCATGTTTCAAGTTTCTTGTTTCAAGTTTCATAGTTCATGCCTAGTTCATGTCATAGTTTATGGTTAGGTTAGTTAGTCTAGTTTACTGGTTCTCCCCTACCAGTCCCTTGCTTATGTTTCTGTTTCATGTTTGATATCTCGACCCTGTTTACTGTACCACGACCTTGATCTCTGCCTTGCCCTGTATATGCCTATTTGCCGTTCCCCTGACCTTCGCCTGTCTTGGATTACGTTTATGGTTCACATTTTGGATTTGTCTGCCTGTCTCTCTTTTAAAATAAACAACTGTTCATACTGCACTTGCATCCGTCCTATCTCCGCTCCATCACGATCCGTGACAAAGCCTTACCTTCTAGTGGATCTACACTGCCTAGCATTGGCTATCAAGTGAAACTACACATTTAACCTCATTTAAGTTTCTGTAAAATTAGCCTAAAATGCCTATCCAATGCATAACCAAAGTTAAATTAAAGTTGTTCTTGAAGTATTTGTGGTACATGCAAATAGTACTTTTGAAAGATGACACTGAAGTTTTTTTCCCCAGAAGTCAGAATCATTGTAAATGCTACTGGTATTGAATAATAGAAATTTGAACACACTGAAATAGAAGAGGGTTTTTTTTTCCACCTGATTGTTTTTTTGGCATACAGATGCCTAAAGATGACTACAGCTGAAGCTGTTAGCTGGAAAATACAATTGGACCACAGTATGAGTCCTCATAGTCCAAGTTCAAATTTGATAACAATACCAAAGAAAATTAATATTTTACACAAAATTAATATTTTACACGTTTTTCTAAGGGCATTTCCATGTGTTTGATCATAATCACCTTTTGGAGACTCCTAAGGGCCCTTGGGTTACCAAGGATAAACATTTACACATACCTAGGATAAAAAGGATACTACCTTTTTGTTTTCTCATGAATTTGGGCACTAAGGAAATGTGACATCATGTCACATATCCAGCAATCTACAAAATTTACATTTAAATGTATATTTATATGTATATTCAAAACTGAAACCTTTGCACACTATTTTAAGTTATTGCTCACATAACATATTCAGAAATATAATTCTTTATAATATAATAATATAATTCAACATCAGACTAATTATTCTTCAACTAAATTACAAATTATGTTGAAAATAAATAGAAACTTGCATTTCTTACCGTTTTGATTTCTTTTACATCAGTCTTTTTTTTCTACTATGTGGAAAATCCCAGAAAATTAATCTTGTTCCCTTTCAGCTTCACATCCCCAACCCAGCATGCTAGGCTGCCCATTATTGAACCCAATTTTTAAACTACCTGAACCAACAAGCTAAACCCAGCAACTGTGTTGTAAAAATATCACATTTTTGTAGTGTAGGTGTGTGTAGACTTGATGAGTCTGGTGAACATGCTAACAAGATGGTGTATGTTTGTAAGTTGGACAATGTAAGTAACAATGCATTCTGTTTTCTTTGTTCTGGAATTCCTTCCATCAAGGCAAAACACGAACACAAAAAAGAAATAATATCAATACCAATGACCACAACAAATTTCTGTAAAATAATACCCATATTAAGGAGCCCTAGTCATGAGAATTTACTAAATTACTGTGTTATGCTTTGCACATACTACAGTCTCATCTGTACATCTGCTCATCTGCTCACAGCTGGGATACACATTAGGCAAATATAGTAGTGGAAGTTTTGGTTTTGTGCTGTTTACTTGGTGTTGTAACTAAGTGGTTAGGACTCAGAAGCAGAACACAGACTCAAGGACAGAAGTTAAACTGGTTTTATTGAAGGATAGTAAGTGCAGGGATTTGGAAGAAACATGGCTCAGTGTGCCTGTCAGAGCCAGGACTCGAACACAGGACAGTGGCATGAGGGTTTGACGCTCGCTTAATCCACTTAAAAACTTATGGGAGATTTTGGACCACCGTATTAAATAGTGATCTCCACCACCATCATAAAAACACCACCAGCTGAGGGAGTATCTTTTTTGTTCATCCCCCACTACAGTTCCAGAGACTTGTATAATCTGAGCCATGATGCATTGAAGCTGTTCTGGTGGCTCGTGGTGACCGAACACCTTACCTCACAACAAGCATGACAATTACAGATGACAACAACATCTCTCTGTGTGAGTACTTTATCACTCAAATTATGGACTGTTGCTTCGATAAAAATGTATTTATGACTGTGTTCTTGTCTTATATTTTTTGTATCCCATTTAGCATACGTACGTGTAGCGATGCTGAAACAGACATTTATAAGAAAGTTAAAATTTAAGACATAAAATTTTGTTGAGTAGAGATGATATAATTGTGACTGCACATTCATAAGGGAAATTTTGATGTGATGAAGTAGATTATCAGTAATGTCTGTGACTGAGAAAATATGGAATTATAGCCGAGTTTTAAATGCAGTAATCATCTGTCAACTGCATAGCAACACCATATTTAACTACGGCATCAGCATGAGCCATTATTTTAAATAACCTTGTGTCAGAAATATTGGGAAATATCCAAAAGCATTGAGCATGATAGCATGAATTGATGCTTGGGATAGTCTGTTGGTCACTTGTCATATTTTTGTTTATCTAAGGCTGGTGTTTTATCGAGGTTTATGTAAGTGAGATTAAATATAGCTCTGATATGATTCAGTATGTGTTGTGTGTCACTGGATATACAAAATCTGTTCTCAAATTATTTTACCTGGTGAAAATGTTACTGTCAATTAAAATGTATTCATGCGCAGTTTAAGTAAAATTAAAACTGATTAACATTGACCTCCATTTTATAGGACAGTTATGTAATTAATGCTGACTTTATGTTGACAGACAACACAATAATCTAGTTTAGTCATTTATACCAGTGTATACACACTTTAAAACCACTGGGCTGTAGATTGATAGCTTGAATCTTGAACAGAGCAATGCCTGAAAGATCCCAAAAGACCCACACATTATAAAGTCCTACACAATAACTATAAATTTGTTGCAATAATAATACAATAATATAAATAAAAATATCCTCACTATAATCTCCGTATTGGCAACCCAACCATTGCCCACACACTGGTCCATGAAAGTAATGTTTGTTGCAGTTCAGTCAGAATTGTTGAAAAGGTTGGAAAGCCTTTAATGGTGCACTAATATTACATTTTAGCTTTCAGCTAAAGAGATTTATTTAGCAATCAAGGTTTAATCTGTTATTTTCCTAAATATTATTTTCCAGCTCCTGTTTGCATTGTTGCATTCTAGGTTTATTGTATTAGTATGGGAGTAAAATCTGAGCAAGGTGTTTAAATAGTAGATTCCTGTTAAAGCATACACCTTAATGCCAAAACAGATAAGGCACAGTTCTATGTTGATATGTTTCATTTTGGCAGATATGACCGCTCAGTGGTTTTCCATGGTTTACATTTTCAATAAATATGTTTGAACCAAGCTTATGAGATTAAATTTATAATCTGGAGGTAGTGACAATATTTATATAAAAAAAAAATAATGCCGTTTTTCACTATTCGACAGAAGTTGGATTTAAGGCTGTAAGTCTGTGGACTCCTGTAATCAGATGGCTGGCCCAATGGACAAAATGACACTGGACTACTATATATATAATATACTATATGTTTATATACATATATATATATATATATATATATATATATATATATATATATATATATGAATAGATAGATAGATAGATAGATAGATAGATAGATAATAGTTATCAAATGGTTATCAACGTTGGCCCCACAGTCATGGTTTCCAATGCAGCCCACAGCATATAGCCACGTTTGCCATTCTGAAACTGGTGTTAGACTACAATTCTATTTATGTTTAGGGAAGGCAACACCATTTCAATTAAATATAGAAGCCTGATGCCGGGTGCCATCGGTTTTTCTTGAAAAGATTCCTCTACCTTGTTTCCACTAAAAGATGATTCTTGGCTGCCAATCTATATCTCACGCATATTCCCACTTCCGCCTAAATGCATAGAGAAAGTACAACAGAAACCTCATAGTACAGCACATCTAATGAGTCATACAGTACCTTGTGGGCATTTACTTGATTTAATTGGTAAATGGTAAATTGGTAAACTTATATAGCGCTTTTATCCAAAAAAAAATTTTACACTGTGTCTCATTCACCCATTCAAACACTAATGGTAGCAGAGCTGCCATGCAAGGCGCTAGCTTGCCATCAGGAGCAATTTGGGGTTCAGTGTCTTGCCCAAGGACACTTCGGCATGTGGAGTCACCCGGGCCGGGAATCGAACCGCCAACTCTATGATTAGTGGACAATCCACTCTACCAATTGCGCCACAGCCGCCACTAATTGGTGATGGTCCAAAAAGATATCAAGATTTTGAAAGGGGATTGAGTACACATACATATAGTATAAACGCCAATCATAAGGGATGATTTGGAAATGTAATAAAGTGTGGGAAGCTGCATGATCCAATCTATAATGACATTGTTTTAGTGCTAACTCACTGCTACTTTAGAGCAATACCAACATTTTGTTTACAAAAATTGAGGACATGCATTCTAAATAATTTTTGATAGACACAAATTGGCTGAGTACAGTGTGAGTCATCAATCATTTTCAGTTTTCCCTGAAATGAGAAAACAGTAAAATTAAAATAATGTAGCACTGCTACACTTCTGTAACAGGTGCTAATTTACATATCCAGAAGCATGTGGTATCCTTGTTAGGATGTTAGTGTCAGTGTTAATGTTGATCTGTTAATATATATCCTAGCCCATTTCTTGCCCTAGGCGAGATTCATCCTAAACACCGAACACCGAACACCGAGAGATATATGTAAGCAGCATTAGAATAAAAATTATGCCATGATCATTATCGTCCATACCATAAAAAAAGTAAATCATCATCACTGACATTCACACACACTTCACAGTCACACAGACACACCAATTGTGATGACTGATAAGTTTGATGTAGCCTACTTTTTCATTTTATAAAAAAAAAAAATGTATTATTGTGTTGCGCTTAGTAGTGTGCAACATGAGTGGCGCAGTGATGACGTCATTTTGTATGGCAAAATCAGGAAACGAGTTAGTATTTTAGCCCTTGCAGTTCCATCGTCCGAAGTCAATACGTTTTTTGAATGGGATTTTGGTTAAAAGCCTGAAATAAGGTTTATGGTGAAAAGAAGCTCAATATATTTGAATAGTTTTTGTCCAGTTTTTATTGTAGTTAGACAATGTTTGTTTTTCCCAAAAATGCAACCACAAGTAATTTTGTTGTTGGAAATAACAGGTCAGGGGTATGCATGCAAAGTATACAGTCACTTAAACATACATCATAGTAATAAGCTTTAGAGGCACAATTATCAAACATTTGTATTTAAAGAAAATCTTTCATAAAAACTAGATCAAAATAAAACTTCTTTATTCCCCAAAGAAAAACTATTGTCACGTATCTGGGAACTCTGGACTCAATTTCCCATCAGCCACTGCACTTCACCACATGACCACATGCACCACAACTGCACCTGATCCACGTTTCTGGTTAATGAGCACCCATGTGTATATATAGTCTTTGTCTGCACTCTCTCCTGGTCTTTCGTTGTTGTAGACGCCTGTCATTTATGTCTCAGTGTTTTGTATCTTGCCACAGTGTTATGCCACGTTGTCTTAGTGTCTCTGTTTTGTATTTTGTTTGTTTGTTATTAAATGTTAAATCTGCGACTGCTTCTGCCTCAACCTCCAATTGTGACAGAATGAAAGACCGTGACTAAGAAGCAGCAGATTTCCCCGATGGACGCCTGGTGCAACGACTATGCGGAATGGTATCTCAAGATAATGAAGCAGGGAAGAAGGTCGAGGGTACTGATGGCTCAGAGTAGCCGCATATTCGGAATACCATCGCGGTACAGCACATGCACCATACCACACCCGGCGTTCGTTGTGGAATATGCCAAGTTACACGGGTTGGAGTACATGCTCGGAGATGAGACTGAATCCCGCCCTCCCTCCCCTCTTCTGGATGTCACTCTGCCTTCCCGTTTAGCTGAGGTCGTCACGCAGCCGTCCCGTTCAGCTGAGGTCGTCACGCAGCCGTCCTGCTCGGCTGTGGACGTCATGCTGCCTTCCTGCTCGGCTGTGGACGTCGCTCTGCCTTCCTGCTCGGCTGTGGCCGTCGCTCTGCCTTCCTGCTCGGCTGTGGCCGTCGCTCTGCCTTCCTGCTCTGCTGTGGCCGTCGCTCTGCCTTCCTGCTCTGCTGTGGCCGTCGCTCTGCCTTCCTGCTCTGCTGTGGCCGTCGCTCTGCCTTCCTGCTCTGCTGTGGACGTCGCTCTGCCTTCCTGCTCTGCTGTGGACGTCGCTCTGCCTTCCTGCTCTGCTGTGGACGTCGCTCTGCCTTCCTGCTCTGCTGTGGACGTCGCTCTGCCTTCCTGCTTGGCTGTGGACGTCGCTCTGCCTTCCTGCTCGGCTGTGGACGTCGCTCTGCCTTCCTGCTCGGCTGAGGTCGTCGCTCGGCCTTCCTGCTTGGCTGCGGTTTTCTCTCTGCCATCCTGCCTCACTGAGGACGTCACTCTGCCTCCATGCTCCGCTGAAGACGTCGCTCCTTTCCTTCGCTGTGCTCAGTGTGTCGCTCCCCCTTCCAGCTCCATGGAGGACACCGTTCCCCCCTCATGCTCCTCCGAGAGCGTCGTTCCTCCCTTGGGTCTCGCGGAGAACCTCGCTCCTCTCCCTGGCCTCGCGGAGACCCTCGCTCCCCCCTGGAGCCTCATGGAGACCCTCGCTCCCCCTCTTTGAACCTCGTGGGGGACCTCGCGTTCCTATTCTGCCCCAGGAAGGAGGTCGCCCCACCAAGGACAACCTTTTGCCTCCCTGTGCCGTTGTGGGAGCCGCTCGGTCTACTGGCTTTGTTGAGGACCTTTTGCCCGGGGGCCCGGGGCCGCCGGTGGGGGGCCGTGTCGGTTTGGGCACTCCGGGAGTAGCACCCTTGGGGGAGGGTTCTGTCACATATCTGGGAACTCTGGACTCCATTTCCCATCAGCCACTGCACTGCACCACATGACCACATGCACCACAACTGCACCTGATCCACGTTTCTGGTTAATGAGCACCCATGTGTATATATAGTCTTTGTCTGCACTCTCTCCTGGTCTTTCGTTGTTGTAGACTCCTGTCATTTATGTCTCAGTGTTTTGTATCTTGCCACAGTGTTATGCCACATTGTCTTAGTGTCTTTGTTTTGTAGTTTGCTTGTTTATTATTAAATGTTA
Organism: Ameiurus melas; assembly: GCA_012411365.1. Lineage (NCBI taxonomy): Eukaryota > Metazoa > Chordata > Actinopteri > Siluriformes > Ictaluridae > Ameiurus > Ameiurus melas. The sequence continues at coordinate 10,949,243 of CM022761.1, forward strand.
AATTTGCGACTGCTTCTGCCTCAACCTCCAATTGTGACAACTATTCAAAAGAGATAATGTAACATGGGTACAATTCTTAAAAAAAAAAAATGAGTAAATCCATATTATGGAAAATGTTTTAAAATCAAGTTTGGACAAGTTATCGGAAACTTGTTTATGGTAACATTGAAGTCGAGCGACAGTGGAGTAGTTCATTTATAGCATATGGTTAGCTTTTTATTGTATTTAGGCTTCAAACTTCATAAAAGTTGTGTTCGCTTGTGAAAATTGTCTTGATGGACAAAACGTGTTAGTATTGTAGACTTTTGTTGAACACAGATTTTGTTTTTTGCGATAATTAAAGAGCCTATGGGAAAATCTTATTGGGTTTTCATGGAGGGAACCAGTGCTATGCGAACTTCCGGTTCCGGTAAAAAATGACATCATCCCTGTACCACTCTATACAGCCTTCCACACGCTGTCGCTTATTTACATCAGCAATAGCGGGCACCAACAAACCAATTTAACCAAACAAATGTTTCTGAGGTAATAAAAGACATGAAGGTTAAATGTGTTAATCGGATTTGATGAGGAGGCGTGCCAAATATGGTGATGCCCTAGGCGGCTGCCTATGACGCCTAATGGATTGACCTGCGCTGAGTACAAAAACATGTGTGTTTACTCTGAAACACCAGATTTGAGTTTATGGGCACTTAAAAATACCCATTAGCAACCACTGCATCTTTGTAAATTGATATTGCTCTATTGGAACATCATTCAAGAAGCAAGTAACAAAAACTTCATATAAGTATCTACTCTAAAAGTTCCTACAGGTATTGCCAGCTTTGGAATGGAATATCAGGACTGGAAAGAGACTTGAGCACAGAAATGTACAAATCAATGTGAACTAGCTAGAGAGCTAGTGCAATAAAGTGAGTGCGGTTTCTTCAGGATCTGTTCCTGAAGAGCAAAAATAAACAGAACATTTGGCCATATTGTGTCCAAAATCTCACTTACTCGATAGGGCCTCGTGCGACGAATCACAGTGGTGCCACTATTCATTATTAATTATAGTGATTAATGATTGAAGTAGCACTTCAATTAATGATTGAAGTGCCAATGAATTACTACAGCAACACTTGATTACTTACTGCTAAGTTAATAAGTACTTAAACATTAATTAAGGAACTGTATTATAACATGTTACCAATTGTTTCCTCAAGTTAGCTAGATAGAATATTGATTACTGGTTATAGACCAGCTAACTAGGAATAAAACCACTTCAGAGGAAAAAACTCAATCATTTCATAGCAGTGAGGATTTTATGAAATTTTTCATTTATAAAATTGACAATATTAGAGATGAAATACAGGCCATTAAATTACAACCGGTCAGTAATATAACAAACCCATTAGATGACCGACCTAGCTACACTAATCTCATCCGCTAATTCATCAACCTGCATACTAGATCCTATACCCACATGTTTGTTTAAACAGATTTGTCCAGGAGTAATTAAGTCACTTTTAAATATAGTAAATTCCTCCCTAACCACTGGCTATGTCCCTAAATCTCTAAAATTAGCAGTTATTAAACCATTGATAAAAAAACCTGACCTTGACCCGTCTCAATTATCCAATTATAGACCAATATCGAATCTCCCCTTCATCTCTAAGATTCTAGAAAAGGTAGTAGCAAAACAGTTATGCTCATACTTAGAAAGGAACAACATTCATGAAATATATCAGTCAGGATTTAGACCTCATCACAGCACAGAGACAGCACTAGTTAAAGTAGTAAATGACCTTCTTCTGACCTCTGATCAGGGTTGTGTCTCGCTGCTTGTGTTACTAGACCTTAGTGCAGCTTTCGATACCATAGATCACACTATTCTCCTTGATAGATTAGAAAATGTTGTTGGTATTAAGGGAACAGTCCTCTCCTGGCTCAGGTCTTATCTGACCGATCGTTATCAATTCGTAGATATAAATGGTGATTTCTCCATGCGTACTGAGGTTACTTTTGGAGTTCCCCAGGGTTCTGTTTTAGGCCCACTGCTTTTTACCTTATATATATGTTACCCCTAGGACAAATTATTCGTAAACATGGAATTAGCTTTCACTGTTATGCTGATGATACACAGCTGTATGTTTCAGCGAAGCCAGAGGACAGACAGAAGCTTAGTAAAGTGGAGGACTGTGTAAATGACATTAGATGTTGGATGTTAACTAACTTCCTTTTACTTAATTCTGATAAAACAGAAATACTTTTATTAGGCCCACGTGTAGCTAGAAGTAATCTTCCTGACTACACAGTAACTCTGGATGGTCTTTCTGTTTCATCATGTACAGCAGTTAAAGACCTCGGAGTGATTATTGACTCCAGTCTATCATTTGATGCTCATGTAGATAATATTACTAGGATAGCGTTCTTTCATCTCAGAAATATTTCTAAGATAAGAAACATATTGTCACTACATGATGCAGAAATACTGGTTCATGCATTCGTCACCTCTAGATTAGATTACTGTAATGCCTTACTGTCTGGATGTTCCAGTAAGAATATAAATAAACTCCAGTTAGTCCAGAATGCAGCTGCTAGAGTCCTTACTAGAACTAGAAGATACGACCACATCACCCCGATCTTATCAACACTGCATTGGCTCCCAGTAAAATCTCGCATTAAGTTTAAAATACTTTTATTAACCTATAAAGCACTACGGCACAGTATCTAAGCGACACTACTGGTTTTGTTTTATATGATCCGCCACGCCTACTCAGATCAAAAGATGCAGGCTATTTGATATTACCTAGAATAGTGAAGTCTACAGCAGGGGGAAGAGCCTTCGCTTATAGAGCCCCACAGTTATGGAACAGTCTTCCTATTAGTGTTCGGGACTCAGACACAGTCTCAGTGTTTAAGTCTAGGCTTAAAACATATTTGTTTACTCAAGCTTACCCTGACTAGATTATATCGCACTATTTCACAATCCTAATCGTTTTTCTCCCTCTCTCTCTCTTTTTGCCGAGCCCCACACGAATTTATGGAGATATTGGAGATCCAGATCCCCTCTGCCTCTGGATGAGCCCAAATCTTCTGCTGGGACTACGGCTGCTCCTAAGGCCATACTTCTCATTTTTCACATTATCTGTGTTACATTCACATTCTGTGTTACCCAGATGAGGATGGGTTTCCCTTCTGAGTCGGGTTCCTCTCAAGGTTTCTTCCTCAAAAAACATCTTAGGGAGTTTTTCCTTGCCACCGTCGCCACTCAGTGGCTTGCTCAGTTGGGATAAATTCCATTTGTTTTCTACCTGTTTGTCTCTGTTTATCTGTTCCTGTTTGTCTCTCTTTAGATGTTTCTGACTGTTCATACCTGTTTTTTATTTCTGTAAAGCTGCTTTGAGACAATGACTATTGTAAAAAGCGCTATACAAATAAAATTGAATTGAATTGAATTGAATTATAGAACTTTGATTTGACAAGGAAAATGTTGTGAACATGACTAGCAGCTATTAATTACCACCAAACCTTAGTGCAAAAATGTACTAAACTGATAACACACATCCATCTTAATTTAGTGAAAGTTTTACATGGAAGTAATTGATTTTACTCACCACAAGCTTTTTGAATTAAAAAATTGTCTGGGTTACACATGTAACCCTGTTCCCTGAGATGAGACTAAGACAATTTTAAACTAGTAATTAGTCATGTGTAGTAGTGGATTACTGGCTATCGTCACCCAAATGCATCATTAAGTCAGTTTCTCTCATCATGTCAAACTGAGTTCCTTTTCAAAGGGAACTTTGACGTTGTGTTTAACATAACACAATGGGGAGCGCCTCTCGCGCGTGACCGGCATCTGAAGCTTGTGTAAGATCATGCCTATTTATAGGCCTGCCATGATCAGGTGACGTGACAATTAAGTACATTGCATGATATAAATATGGCAACTGTGAACCATGCCATCAGCTTCTATTAACTGAAGCGAAGACGCAATTCACAGGCCTGCCCTGGTATGACAAAGCTACACAACGTCTCGTTCACTTCTCAAGGAACAGGGTTACATGCGTAATCCAGACATTCCCTTTCAGAGGGAACTTTGATGTTGTGTTTAGCATTACACTATGGGAATAAGAATACCCACTACGTCATACCGAGGATGCGGCCTGTTCAAAAAGACCCAAGCCCGAGGGTCACTGCCAGACACTCGAGCCCGTGGTGGAATGTTTATCCAGGCTGTAATAACAAATGAATGTGTGTGGCGTAGACCAGCCTGCAGCAGCACACACATCCTGTAAGGGTACCCCTTTGGACAAAGTCTTTGTGAAGGCAACTGCCCTAGTGGAATGAGCCCTCATGCCCAGAGGCATAGCGGGACTGCCTCATAAGCAATAGAGATTGCTTCCACTGTCCAATTGCTGCTTTGACACTGCATCACCTCTACTGTCGCCGCCAAAGCAGACCAGCAGCTGCTCCAACTTATGCCACTGGCCGGAGCAGTGGATGTAGGTACAGAGAGCCCTTACTGGATGCACAGCAGGTGCATTCTCTCTTGTTCCGGTGTGGGGAATGGAGGAGGACAGAAAGCCTGCAACACCACAGGGTGGGCAGCTGATGTGGGCACTTTAGGAATATAATCCGGCATAGGATACAGTAAGGCAAAGTCAAGGCAGAAAGGGGCAACAGAGAGAGCTTGTAGATCTCCTACTCGCTTGAGAGATGTCAGGGCCATCAGAAGCTTCTCCAAGGCTGAGTCTAAGGGCTCAAATGGGGTCCCTGACAGACTTTCGAGGACCACAGAAGGTTCCAGGAAGGTATACTCAGCCTGCAGATGGGCCTCAGCCACCTGACACCACGCATGAACATCGAAGTTAGAGGATGTTGCCCCACAGAGGTTCCATCAACGGGGCATGGCTGGTCGAAATGGCGGCAAAGTAAACCCTGATTGTAGAAGGAGCCCACCCCACTGAGAAACGTTCTTGTAAAAACTCCAGAACTATAGCTATTGCGCAGTTCACTAGGTCTAGCTGATGTTCCTCACACCACAAGACAAAAAGCTGCCACTTGAGTGCATACAATTTCCTTGTGGATGGTGCTCTAGCATTTAACATGGTCTCAACAGTCTCAGTTGTGAGACCAGAATCTATGAGCTGGTGCCCCTCAGGGGCCAGACCCACAGTTTCCGTAGTTCTAGCCTAGGGTGATAAATCACACCTCCGGCTTTAGACGGTAGATCCACTTTAAGGGCTCAAATGGGGCACCTGACAGACTTTCCAGTACCACAGAAAGGTCCCAGGAAAGTATGTGCGGCCTGCAGATGGGCTTCAGCCGCCTGATACCATGCATAAACCTTGAAGTTAGAGGATGTTGCCCCACAGAGGCTCCATCAACAGGGGCATGGCTGGCCGAAATGGCAGCCATGTAAACCATGATTGTAGAAGGACCCACCCTGCTGAGAAATGTTCTTGTAAGAACTCCAGGACTGTAGCTATTGCACAGTTCACTGGGTCTAAAGTAAATCCCTGCGGATGGGAATCTCTCAAGGAGTGCCATCTAGCAGGGATATTATCTCTGAGAACCATATTCGAGCTGGTCAATAAGATGCTACCAGCAGCAGACATAGACAGTCTTGGCAAACTCTCAGTAGCACTTGTGGGAGCAGAGCAATGGGGGAAAAGCGTACAGATGTGACCTCAGCCATATGTGCACCATGGCGTCCAGTCCTAATTGTGTGGGAGGAGTAAAGGTGAAGCACAGCGGGCCGTGTGTTGTCTCCTCGGAGGCGAACACATGCAGTCCCACTTGGCCAAAACCCTGCCATGTGGACTCCATCCCAATGATCTCCCAAGATCCAGCTTTATCTTGCTCAGTGTTAATAAGATTGACCCTAGACATGTTGGGGATAGAAACGCTCTCATCATAGTAGAATCCTTATAAACCCTAGAAAAGTTGTCCACTGCACTGGGGAAAGCCTACTTTTCAGATGTTCAACATGAGCCTCAAGCTCCTCATGTGGGCGAGAACAACATCTCGATGTTGAACCGCCAGTTCCCTGGATCGTGCTATAATTAACCAGTCATCCAGTAGTTTAATGCACGGATGCCCTGGAGTAACAATGGAGCCAGAGTGACATCCATGCACTTTGTGAAGGTGCGAGGGGATCAAGCTAGTGATATTTCTATGTGGAAATATGCACCTTTTAGATCTATCGTCAAAAACCAGTTCTCAAACTGAATCTGTGGAACGATAAGTTTTTAACTCAGTTTTTAGGAGTCAGAGAGGAATTATTACTATTTTGTGTGTGTGTGTGTTGTTGTGCCCTTTTGGCTTTCCATAGTCTGGGTCTCCCTCACACTAGTGCTGGCCCGGGCTCCACTCATGGATGCCCGGGTGAGCCCCGAGACAACAGAGAAGGAACTGGCTGAATGCTGCCATATGTTAAGCTCACACAGCAGGTCTGCTTGGTAGGCCTGCAACACTGTCATTGTCTGCAGTGACCCACAAGCATGATTACTACCGCACAGGCCTTGTCCACCAATGCAATGGTGGCCTTACACATTGGCTTGGATGGCAAAACTGGCCCCCTTAATTACCTGCCGTAGATGGAGAGAGGTAGCTTGCAAGTGCCTCCCCCACCTTCAGCATAGCTCAATAGCCATGCCGTTCATTCCCCACAATGGCCGAATAATCCAACATCGTGAGGTTATAAATATGGCTTATGCTTATGGTTTTTCCCCCAGAAGCCTGATATTTTGTGATGCACTTCTGGAAGAAAGGGGATTTTCTGCAGTGTGAGGAATCTACTTTCACTGGGGAAAAAATACTCATCCAGCCTTAGTAATCACTTCAAGCAACTCTTTATATGCAGCTCTCACTTCTTAGCATAACCTTCTGGCTCCTCAGAGTCAGAGAGGAATTATTACTACTATGTTTGTGTGTATGTGTGTTTTTCCCCTTTTGGCTGTCCATAGCGGAAGGAGGAGTCGCAACTTGAGCTCCAAAAGCAGAGAGCCAAACCCAGAAGACCGAGCAAGAGATAGAGCAGCGCTTGTCTCCGGCTGCTCTTCTAGGTCTATAAGAGATCCCCAAACTTGAGAAGGCTAGCTGTCTCGGCAGCGGCCGGCCCAGATCCGCAAGGCTCTGAAACCCAACTCACTTCGACTTCCAATAAGAGTGCTAGTCGTGATATGAGCTGCTTAATGTAAACATTGCATGCTACACTCCTAAACACTTCACCCAAAAAGTGTGCACTATTCCCCGGGATGAAACGGGATTAAGCCGTAACACAATTCCTGAATTCTCTCACTCATATTTTTCTCTCTCGCTCACTTCTTTTTTTTCTTCTCTCTTTTTTTAAAGGCATAGAAAAGTTCTGATATTTTGAGAAAAGATAGCGAGGAAATGAAGTTTATTTTTGTTTCTTTACACAAACCACTAACATGCAGTCTTTCGTAGAAGATAATAGAGGCTGATGGCGCGGTTCACAGGTGCCATATTTATATCACATAACGCGCTTAATTGCCACGTCACCTGATCATGGCAGGCTTATAAATAGGCATGATTTTACACAAGCTTCAGATGCCGATCGTGCGTGAGAGGTGCTCCCATTGTGTTCTGCTAAATGTAACATCAAAGTTTCCATTTGAAATGGAACTCAGTTTGACATGATGAGAAAAACTAACTTAATGATGCATTTGCGTGATGATAGCCAGTAATCCACTACAAATTAAACTAATTACTAGTTTAAAATTGTAATCTGATTACATTACTGCATGTAAAATATAATATATAATATAATATAAGTACATTATCTTTTCTCATGCGCTGCTCATTTCATGTAAAATGGAACTCACTCATATAGACATTTACACACCATGTTGTCCTGCTCAGCATCAGAGGATGTTAGTGTTTCATTTACAACCCATTTACTGGTGTGTATATATATATATATATATATATATATATATATATATATATATATATATATATATATATATATATATATATATATATATATAATTTATTTATTTTTATTTTTTTTACTCGGCATATATCCATTTTTTATCACACTTACTGTGTGAGCTAGGCTAGTGTTTGGCAGAACTGAGAGCTGTCAGTCAATAAGATACAAGTGTTTCCACATATTGTCCTGTAAACCCTGTCTGATTGGTCTCGCTTCCATTCACTGAAGATATAAAATTGCAGACCGTCTTCTTTTACTGACGTTATATAGTTACATAGTGACAAACCACTAAAAGTTTAGAATTATCAGGGCTAAAGAAAAAATCTTTTTATTTTTACTCAAGTAACGTAATTTTATTGACATCAGTAACTGTAGTCAAATCACATATATTTAAAATGCAATGCATTACATTAGCGTGTTATCAGAAAAAGTCATTCGATTACAGTAACATGTTATACCCAACTCTGATGGTAGCAAAGCAGCACAATGAACAGTGTTGCCACCTCAGCTCCGGGGTACTTGTGGGTTTCCTCCAGGTTGTGTGGTTTCTGCCCACCTCCCAAAAACACGTCAGTAGGTGTATTGACTAAATTAAATTGCACCTAGGTGTGAATGTGTGTGCGTGATGCCTTGAAATGGACTGCCATCATATCCAGGATATATACCTGTCTCATGTCCAATGTTGCCAGGATAGGCTCAGAGTCTACTGCAACACTGACCAGGGTAAAGCAGTTACTGAAAATGAGTGACTGAGTATTTGTATGGTGTGAAAATGTGACCCAGAACCAACTGTACACAAATACATACCTGAACCATTGAAAGTCCATTGTTACTATAGAAACTGTTTAGATAAGTTGAAGTGTGAGCGTGGGCAATTAATCAATTATGCTTTCATCCTAGCAGTTCATTTGAAATGGTTTTCTCTTTAAATTATTAGGTTTATGGCAAAATATTTTACATACTGTTTAATGGAGTAGGATCTGGTTATAGATTCTATATATACTTTATGCCCCAACTATTTATTGAGACTGGACAAGAAGAGTTGACATTGTATTTAGTATGCTAGTATACATATTTCATATAAGTTGCACATCTGAACTTATGAACTGTGCCGTGAGTGTGTGTGTGTGTGTGTGTGTTCAAAGTGGAGAGTGGGCCATCTCTCTGTTTGCCTCTCGCCTCTTCTCCTGTAATCTGCATCTGAGAGTTAATTAGCACCAGAGCACCTCCTCATTATTAGAGCTCTGCAATTACAATCAGCGCATTGTCACGCCGATCACAGAAGAGAACAGACAGCACATTAACCTCGGTGCTAGCCTGCACTCATCCACTTGAACTTTTTTACACAAAGTACAGGCCTATGTACAACACTGCAAAGCTATGATGATTCCCAAATGCTCTGTCAGGCTCAGTTTATTTGGGCACAAATTGGCATCTTGCTAAATGTGTGTAAATTTGGGGTTGAATGCAGTCACTTCTTCACCTTATGAGTGGTAATTTCTTTCTACTTATAAGTGCAGCATACAATGGTGCTCAAACCTTTGGTCAAATTCGATGAGTTTATGCACAAAATGATGTCAAAGGACTGCCATACATGTGGTCCACCAAGAGAAGGGGACGTGAATGGCCCACTACATGCTCAATAAAAGGCTGTAAGTCTATTACACAAAATCCACCATTTCTAGAACAATGCATAATAGCAACCAGGAAAAGCAGACCAAAAATTCTTGAAAATACTTACATGAAAAAAGGAAGCTACTTGAAACTACATGATTTAATTGGCTTAGCTAGCCAGTTCATTCAGTCTACCTGTGCACTAATGCCAGAGATGCCAAGCTTGTGTAGACAGTGATAATTGTTTTCATAAATGTGAAAACAGGTAGCACAGTGGTGTAGCAAGTAACATTTTCAGCTCACAGCTCCAGGTTCTTCAATTTCATTCCAACTTGGGTTAGCTCTGTGTCCATTTCCTTTTGTTAAAACAAGTATTTCGAACCCTAAATTTCCCCAATGTGTGAAGGAGCATGTAGTCCCACTTCTTGCCCAGATCCACTGTGACCAAAGCTGTTACTGAAAATGAATGAGATAAACATAATGTGAAATTTCATGCTTTACTTTAAAACGTCTGGGTTACGCATGTGAAGCTTGTGTAAAATCATGCCTATTTATAGGCCTGCCATGATCAGGTAACATGGCAATAAAGCGCGTCTCGTAATATAAATATGGCACCTGTGAACTGCGCCCTGGTATGACAAAGCTACACAACATCTTGTTCCCTTCTCAGGGAACAGGGTTACATGCGTAACCTAGACGTTCCCTTTCAAAGGGAACTTCTACGTTGTAGCATAAGTGTGTGTGTGAGGTGTTTCCCTTTTGGCTTTCCATAGTGGAAGGAGGCGTCGCAACGCAAATTCCAAAATCCAGCAGACAGCCAAACCCAGAAGACGGTGCAAGAGATAGTCTCCAGTTCCTCTTCCAAATCCATAAGAGATCCCCCAAACCTGAGATGGCTAGCTGCCTTGGCAGCAGCTGGCTCAGATCCGCGAGGCTCTGAAACCCAACTCGCTTCAGCTTCTGAGAAGAGCGTGGGTCGAGCTGCTTAATGTAGGCATTCTTTTTACCAGAGGCCAAAAAATAGAATTTCCACCTGTTTTGGGGGTTCCCATTTTCAGCATTGAATTTATTTGTGATGTCACACTCCACAGTAGTGGTTAATTGCTCATATGAAAGTAGACACTCAAGCTTTAAAGAATTAGCAATTTTTCATAAGCATTTCTTTTGCTACCTAGCCAAATAATTTTACATTTTAACAGCTATGGCTCAGGTGGTAAAGCGGGTTGTCCAGTAATCGTAGGGTTGGCGGTTTGATTACCAGCCCACATGACTCCACATGCCGAAGTGTCCTCAGGCAAGACGCTGAACCCCAAGTTGTTCCCGATGGTAATATTAGCACCTTGCACGGCAGCTCTGCTACCATTGGTGTGTCAATGTGTGTGTGAGTGTGTGTGAATGGGTGAATGAGAAACAGTGTAAAGTGGTTTGTAGAACATCCATCCATCCATCTTCAACCACTTATTCAATTCAATTCAATTCAATTTTATTTGTATAGCGCTTTTTACAATAGTCATTGTCTCAAAGCAGCTTTACAGAAATAAAAAACAGGTATAAACAGTCAGAAACATCTAAAGAGAGACAAACAGGAACAGATAAACAGAGACAAACAGGTAGAAAACAAATGGAATTTATCCCAACTGAGCAAGCCACTGAGTGGCGACGGTGGCAAGGAAAAACTCCCTAAGATGTTTTTTTGAGGAAGAAACCTTGAGAGGAACCCGACTCAGAAGGGAAACCCATCCTCATCTGGGTAACACAGAATGTGAAGGTAACACAGATAATGTGAAAAATGAGAAGTATGGCCTCAGGAGCAGCCGTAGTCAGAAGATTTGGGCTCATCCAGAGGCAGAGGGGATCTGGATCTCCAATATCTCTACAAATTCGTGTGGGGCTCGGCAAAAAGAGAGAGAGAGGGAGAAAAACGATTAGGACTGTGAATTAGTGAGATATAATTTAGTCAGGGTAAGCTTGAGTAAACAAATACGTTTTAAGCCTAGATTTAAACACTGAGACTGTGTCTGAGTCCCGAACACTAATAGGAAGACTGTTCCATAACTGTGGGGCTCTATAGCAGAAGGCTTTTCTTTCCTTGGCGCAGACTTCACTATTCTAGGTAATATCAAATAGCCTGCACCTTTTGATCTGAGTAGGCATGGCGGATCATATATAACCAGAAGGTCGCTTAGATATTGTGGTGCAAGACCGTGTAGTGCTTTATAGGTTAATAAAAGTATTTTAAACTTAATGCGAGATTTTACTGGGAGCCAATGCAGTGTTGATAAGATCGGGGTGATGTGGTCGTATCTTCTAGTTCTAGTAAGGACTCTAGCAGCTGCATTCTGGACTAACTGGAGTTTATTTATATTCTTACTGGAACATCCAGACAGTAAGGCATTACAGTAATCTAATCTAGAGGTGACGAATGCATGAACCAGTATTTCTGCATCATGTAGTGACAATATGTTTCTTATCTTAGAAATATTTCTGAGATGAAAGAACGCTATCCTAGTAATATTATCTACATGAGCATCAAATGATAGACTGGAGTCAATAATCACTCCGAGGTCTTTAACTGCTGTACATGATGAAACAGAAAGACCATCCAGAGTTACTGTGTAGTCAGGAAGATTACCTCTAGCTACTGTGGGCCTAATAAAAGTATTTCTGTTTTATCAGAATTAAGTAAAAGGAAGTTAGTTAACATCCAACGTCTAATGTCATGTACACAATCCTCAACTTTACGCTAAGCTTTGCTGCCGTCTCTCGCTTTGCTGACACATACAGCTGTGTATCATCAACATAACAGTAGGAAGCTAATTCCATGTTTACGAATAATTTGTCCTAGGGGTAACATATATAAAGTAAAAAGCAGTGGGCCCAAAACAGAACCCTGGGGAACTCCATAAGTAACCTGAGTACGCATGGAGAAATCACCAATTATATCTACAAACTGATAACGATCGGGTCAGATAAACCTGAGCCAGGAAAGGACTGTTCCCTTTGCCGCCAACAACATTTTCTAATCTATCAAGGAGAATAGTGTGATCTATGGGTACCAAAAGCTGCACTAAGGTCGAGTAACACAAGCAGCGAGAGAACCCTAATCAGAGGTCAGAAGAAGGTCATTTACTACTTTAACTAGTACTGTCTCTGTGCTGTGATGAGGTCTATCCTGACTGATACATTTCATGAATGTTGTGCCTTTCTAAATATGATTTGCATAACTGCTTTGCTACTACCTTTTCTAGAATCTTAGAGATGAAGGGGAGATCCGATATTGGTCTATAACTGGATAGTGACGGCGGGTCAGGTCAGGTTTTTTATCAATGGTTTAATAACTGCTATTTTAAATTTAATTTTAAAGTACATAGCCAATGGTAAAAGCGAAGAATTTACTATATTCAAAAGTGAACTTAACCACTCCTGGACAGATCTGTTTAAACAAACATATGGGTACAGGATCTAGTATGCAGGTTGATGAATTAGCTGATGAGATTAGTGTAGCGTTCTGTCTCTATAAGCGGACAAAAAACAAACTCTAAACATTGATCTGGTATTGCCACATTGTCATCTAATGGGTTTGTTATATTACTGACCGGTTGTAATTTAATGGCCTGTATTTCATCTCTAATATTTTCAATTTTATAAATGAAAAATTTCGCGAAATCCTCACTGCTATGAAATGATTGAGTGTTTTCCTCTTAAGTGGTTTTATTCCTAGTTAGTTTTGCTACCGTGTTGAAGAGGAATCTGGAATTGTTTTGGTTGTCTCCTATTAAGGTGGAGAAATATATTTTTTTAGCGTCTACAAGAGATTTCCTATATTGCAGTAGGCTCTCCTTCCATGCTGTCTGAAATATCTCCAGCTTAGTTTGGCGCCATTTACGTTCTAATTGTCTAGATGTCTGTTTTAAGGATCGCGTTAGATCATTATACCAGGGTGCTAATTTTTTTTGTCTAATTATTTTCCTTTTGAGTGGAGCCACTCTATCTAGTGTACAACAGAGTGTTGACTCCAAACTTTCAGTTGCCTGGTCGAGATCTACTGGATCAGGCGCTGATCCAAATCTAATTGATGTCTCTGGTAGGTTATTTATGAAGCTCAGTGCAGTAGCTGATGTGATTGTGCGTTTTACGCGGTAGCGAGGCGAGGTGGAGATATTATAATCCATACGGATTATGAATGAGATAAGATGGTGGTCTGAGATAACTTCAGACTGTGGAATAATTTCAATATTTTCTATACTTAGTCCGTATGTTAGTATGAGGTCAAGAGTGTGACCACCACTATGAGTAGGCCCGATTACGTTCTGATTAATCCCTACTGAATCTAAGATGGACACGACCGCTGTTCTCAGAGGGTCCTCCAGGTTATCAAAATGAATATTAAAATCTCCGACGATTAATGCTTTATTTACAGACACAACCAGGTTTGATACAAAGTCTGCAAATTCACTAAGAAATTCAGTATAAGGCCCTGGGGGTCTGTAAATAATAATTAGAGGAATTGACTTATTTTTTTTGGCTACGTGATTTACACTGGTATAAAGAATTTCAAAGGAATTAAACTTATGACTATATTTTTGTGTGACGACTAGATTTTCACTATGGATAAGACCAATACCTCCTCCTCTACCAGTTGAACGAGGCTGATGTACATAACTGTATCCAGGAGGACTGGCTTCATTTAATGCTATGTACTCGTTTGGTTTAATCCAAGTTTCCGTTAAACACATTAAATTACATTCCTGGTCAGTAATGATGTCGTTGATAATAAGAGCCTTAGACATAAGAGATCTAACGTTTAATAGTCCTAGCTTCAGATCAAAAATGCTGGCTGTGCATTCAATATGATTTATTCCTTCTTCAGGGTCGCGGGGAACTTGGAGTCTATCCCAGGAGGCATCGGGCACAAGGTGGGGTACACCCTGGATAGGGTGCCAGTCCATCGCAGGACACAATTACATACACACTCACACACCCATTCATACACTATAGACAATTTAGACAGAACAAACAACCTACCATACATGTCTTTGGACTGGGGGAGGAAACCGGTGTACCCGGAGGAAAGCCCCGCAGCATGGGGAAAACTCCGCACACACATGGCCCCGGCGGGAATCAAACCCCGGCGAACGTGCTAACCACTAAGCCAAAGTGTGCCCCTGAAATTCATGTAAATGAATTAAATTAATTTAAAAGAAATGAAGAATAGAAGTATGTTCACTTATGGTCTCTTATGGACTGTACGGTTTGTAAATATATAATTAAATCACTGATTTACTGTATATTAATATAGACTTTTTCTAATATTTTCTAACTTTTTCATGCTAACCACTAAGCCACCGTGCACCCAGTTTGTAGAACAGCTAAGGTTAAAAAAAAGTGCTATATAAGTGCAGACCATTTTGATACCAATTTGATTGATTAAGTTATATCAAAAAAAAATCTAGTTCTGCTGTCCGTTTTATCTCTGTACCAAATTTATTAGGTAGAGGTGTGAATTGCTTGCCCAACAGGGGGCTCACACCACCTCTACATCCCCATAGCCCTGCCCACCAGGAGCTAAACAAAATCACTATACTCTACACACAGAAATCCAGCAGTGTCCTGACTAATCTTATAACAGACTTGCAGTGATAAAATAATTCATTCATTTATACTGATTGCAAATGTCTGATAAGTCGACATCCTTTCCACTGGTAGAAGAACTTGTGTACTGCTAGAAAGGGTTTAAATCCACCAATTTACATTAAATCAATCATTCAAACACTTATTTAAGCATAGCAAGCAATGACTAGAAGTTCCGAAAGACAGACAGGTAAAATAAAATAGAAATAAAATAAAAAAATTCTCCTACCATATAAACAAAACCATACCACAAAGCTCAAGCTCAATACCCACAAAGACCTAAATCACATACACATACATGCAACATTCACAAACCAAAGTTATACATCTTAATTAACTAAAGCGACTCTCCAAGAACTTCTCTTTGCACATCCTACCCATACACCCACCCCCGTCCACCGTCCTGATAAGAATCTTGTCCGTGTCACATCTGCTATCTTGTCCTGTCTATCATTTTGTCTTGTGTACTGTCCCATCTATTACGTCCTACACCCACCACTCACCCATAGTAACCTTTCACTATGAAGTACAATACATCTACAAATATGACTAAAGTAAAATACACAAAGTCTTTTTGGACAAGTTGTTTCTCCTTACACTTTCTAGCACTTAGGCATGTGAGTGCATAATTTGAACAGAAGCAAGCTGTCACAGGACCACTTAGAGGCTTTGATGCTTACAGCCACATAGAGCGACATCCCAATCTCCTTAGACCTGGAAACCTTTACTAATGGAGTTGCAGAGAAGAATGACCAGGTCTGAAAGCTGCTCCTACAATAATGTACCACATCTGTGGACATGTAGTTACATTAAAATTTTTTGCTTTTTCCAGTTTTTATTATGAAATGATGTAGTGCTTCCAATCATGTACATTATATCAGTTATAAACAATTTGTATCTAGCTCTCTTTTGAAGCGACTCTTGATTGTCACATTACAAAAATGGATACGGAAGCAAACGCAGATTCTTCAACATTTAATAACCAACAAATATACGAAACACTCTACAACAAGGAAACAAAACACTGGGGCAAAGAAAAAATACGGCAGCATAGACAAAGGTCTAGTGAGGCTATAACATTAGACAAAGAGGGCACTGCACACTGTGACTATATACAAGAGTGCTAATTACTAGGAATGTGAATCAGGTGGAGGTGGTCATGTGACAATGAAGCAGTGGCTATTGGGAACTGTAGTTCAGAGTTCCCTTACTGATTTCAGGACAGAATCCCCACAAGGGCGCTTCTCCCGGAGTGTCCAAAATACACTCCCTCTCTCTGCTGGTCCTGGGCCCCTGGGCAAAATGTCCCCAGCTGAATCAGGAGACTAAGCGGCATCCTCAGCGGAGCAAAGAATCAACGCAACATCCTCAGTGGAACAGGTAAGCAGAGCGACGTCCTCAGTGGAACAGGTAAGTAGAGCGACGTCCTCAACGGAACAGGCAAGCAGAGCAATGACCTCAGTGGGGCTGGAGCTCAGAGCGACATCCTCAGTGGGGCTGGACCTCAGAGTGACTTCCTCTGTGGGGCAGGACAGTGGGACAACTTCCTCAGCAGGAGAGGAGAGGGGAGCGATGTTCTCCGCGAGGCCCAAGGGAAGCTCCAAGATTTCTGCGAGGCCATAGAGGGGAGTGAGGTTCTCCACAAGGCCAGAGAGGAGAGCGAGGCCAAAGAGAGGAATGATGCTGTCCATGGAGCACGAGGGGGAAACAATGTCCTCCGTGGAGCAGGAAGGGGGAGTGACATACAGTGTGCAGCAAAGAGGAACGACATCTTCATGGAGGCAGAGCGACTTCCTCAGCGAAGCAGGATGACTGAGCTACGACCTCAGCCGAGCAGGAACGCAGAGCGATGTCCTCAGCCAAGCAGGAAGGCGGAGTGACATCCTCAGCCGAGCAGGAAAGTTGAACGAAGTTCTCAGCCGAGCAGGAATTCAGAGCGTCATCCTCAGCTGGGCAGAAAAGCAGAGTGCCTTCCTCAGCGGAGCGGAAAAGCCGAGCGATGCTCTCAGCGGTGTAGAAAAGCAGGGCGAGTTCTTCAGCGGAGCGGGCAAGCACAGCAGCGTTGTGCATGGGGTTGGCGAACAGAAGGTATTGCACTTAGGTATGTTGAGAGATGGAGCAAAGTCTTCAGCCAACCAGGGCGACTGAGCGACATCCTCGGCTGATCCGAAAGCCTGAGCAGCCTCCTCAGACGAGCAGGGAAGCTGACTCACGTTCTCCACTGCCTTTGTCCTCTGGACCAGATCCACAATAGGGGAGGAAGTGTGGGAGATGGCACCAACCCAGTCAACAGGCTCCCACTTGTACCCGAACTCCTCCATGTCCTCCTGCTGCTTATGTAGCGCAGCTTGGTGCTCCTCCTCCTACTGGTGTAGTGTAGTGTAGTTCTCAGCGAACATAGGTGGTAAAGTGAAGCCCAGGTATTTCATGATTATCTGCTGCTTCCGAGTTATAGGTCTCACGTTCTGTCACGTTACAAAGATGGATATGGAAGCAAACGCAGATTCTTAAACATTCAATAACCAACAAACATACTAAACACTCTACAACAAGGAAACAAAACACTGTAGTTCATAGTTCCCTTACTGATGTCATGACATTGAGGTATCATACAGCTTGTCTCGTTACTGTGAAACAGCATAAGTGCTCTTACTGGAAGATTGGTGGAAAATCTAAAGCAACAGTTTTACCTCTGTTACAAGTGCCTACACTGTAGGTTCCTTGCATAAATGCAAAATAAATGTTTGCAGAAAGCATTACCATAACTGCAATTATACATATATAGTATAAAACATTATACGATACTGTTTGTTAAATATCAATAGAATTAAATTATTTGAGTATCCACCAAAAATGTAAATTAACTGTTAATACATATTAGAAAAAGTGTATATTAATATACAGTAAATCAGTGATTTATTTATATTTATATACAGTACAGTCCATAAGAAACCATAAGTGAACATACTTCTATTCTGCATTCTTTTTTTCTATTTCTTTTACATGAATTTCAGGGGCACAGTTTGGCTTAGTGGTTAGCACGTTCGCCGGGGTTCAATTCCCGCCGGGATTTTGCATGTTTTTCCCCATGCTGCGGGGCTTTCCTCCGGGTGCTACAGTTTCCTCTTCCAGTCCAAAGACATGCATAGTAGGCTGATTGGCGTGTCTAAAGTGTCCGTAGTGTGTGAATGGATGTGTGAGTGTGTATGTGATTGTGATTGTGATTGTGCTTTGCAATGGACTGGCACCCTGTCCAGGGTGTACCCCGCCTTGTGCCCGATGTTTCCTGGGATAGGCTCCAGGTTCCCCTGCGATCCTGAAAAGGAGTAAACGGTTGAAGATGGATTGATGGATGAATGAATTTCAGATTCAGATATTTAGTATGTCCCTCCATTACCTTAATGACAGTATGCAGATGAGCTGGTATAGACTCCACAATTTTGTGTAAAACCTGATGATCCTGATGATGTTAGATCAAATCCTTCTATGTTATTTGAACATGTGTTTCAACAGAGGGGATAAAACTTAATTTTTAGAAATAATACACAATATTGAATAGTCAATATATTGAATATTTTATAGTTTTAAATCTTTAAAAAAAAAACTTTCCATTTACTTACAGTTTTAAATAAAACAAAATCCCCAGGCTTTCAGTGTGGTATCAGACTTTTGGACCCCACTTGTCACGTATTCAACATAATGAAGGTTAGGACAGAGGCAAGTGCAGATAAGAACTTTTAATAAAGAATGACAGGCAGACAAATGCAAATCTAGAGACAATAGCATGGTCAAAAACAAGCAATGGGTCATTCGATCAAAAAACAGGCATAAACGAGGCAAGGCAAGAATCAAGAATGAGAAACCAGAAACAAGATCAAAGAACATGGGTACAAATCAGGGAACAGGGTACAAACTCTTGGTATGGTGATAACACTCAATACTTTGTAAAGTCATAGTGTTCAAACAGTCTCTTTATACTGTGGTTGTGAGTGCTGTGAATTTGATGCAGGCGTGCTTGATTAACATGAATGTGAGTCTTCTGGGAATTACAATCCATGGCGGCCATATTTGTAGGCCGCAGTGCAGGATGGGAAACGTTTGCTGTGACATGACACCACTATACAATGCCCTCCACTAATATTGGCACCCTTGGTAAATAAGGTTGTAAAAAATTGTCTTTGTTGTTTAACTTTTTGATCTTTTGTTAAAAGAAAATCACAAAAATACTCTGCTCTCATGGATATCACAATTGCAACACAGGTTTATCCCCCCAAAAATCTTTGTTAAATATAGGTGTGCAACAATTATTGACACCCCTATGAATTCATATAAGAAAAATATATTTGAAGTATATTTCCATTAATATTTTACTTTTTGTTTTAATACACCTGGATGACTAGAAACAGGAAATTGTTCAACCATGACTTCCTATTTCACAGGGGTATACATATGAGGTTACACATAGGCCAAATTCCCTTAGCCATTCATAACAATGCTTAAGAGCAAGGAATATGGCATGGCATATTGGCACATATTTGCCGAAGTGAGCCAGAAGGTTGTTGAGCTTCACAAAATGGGAAATGGCTATAAGAAAATAACATGAGCATTGAAATGCCCATTTCCACAATCAAGGCAATAGTTAAGAAGTTCCAGTCAACTGGAAAAGTTACGAATCAACCTGGAATTGGATATGTGTCTATATTATCTCAATGCATTGTGAAGAGGATGGTTTGAGTGGCCAAAAAATCTCCAAGGATCACAGCTGGAGAATTGCAGAAGATAGTTGCTTCTTGGGATCAAAAAGTCTCCAAAACTACGATCCGAAGTCACCAATTACCACAAGTTGTTTGGAAGGGTTTCAAGAAAAAATCCTCTATTCTCACTCAAAAACAAACTCAAGCATCTTCAATTTGCCAGACACTATTGGAACTTCAAATGGGATTGGGATCTATGGTCAGATGAAACCAAAATAGAGCTTTTTGGCAGTAAACATCAGAGGTGGTTTTGGTGCACACAGAAAGTGGAAAAGTACCTTATGCCCACAGTTAAATATGATGGTGGCTCTTTAATGTTTTGGGGCTGTTGTTTTTCTCCAAAGGACCTGGATATTTTGTTAGGATACATGACATCATGGTCTCTCAAATATCAACAGATATTAACTGGATTTTCCATCAAGACAATGATCCAAAACATACATCAAAATCAACACAAAAATGTTTTACTGACCACAAAATCAAGGTCCTGCCATGAACATCCCAGTCCTCTGAATTGAAATCCATAGAAAACCTGTGGTGTGAACTGAAAAAGAGAGTCCACCAGCATGGACCTCTAAATTTGTAGGATCTGGAGAGTTTCTGTATGGAGGAATGGTTTCAGATTCCCTGCCATGTATTCTCCAACCCCATCAGGCAATATAGAAGACTCAGTGTTGTTATCTTGGCAAAGCACAAAGTATTGACTAAAAGGGTGCCAATAATTGATGCACACCTATATTTAACAAAAATCTTTTTTATATAAACCTGTGTTTTGTTTGCAATTGTTTGATATCCATGGGAGCAAAGATTTGGTGATTTTTTTTTTAAAAACATAAGATCAAAAGGTTAAACAATAAAGACAATTTTTCACAGCCTTCTTTGTTCATATTTTCCAATGGTGCCAATATTAGTGGATGGTGCTGTATATGATACTCTTAAAGTCATGCTTCATTTATTCATCTTCAGTAACAGCTTTTTCCTGGTCAAGATCACAGTGGATGCAGAGCCTATGCCATCAACCCTGTGCACACACATTCACACACTCATTCACACCTTGGAGCAAATTAGAGTAGCACATCCACCTACCAGCATGAATTTGAGAGGTTGGCGTAAACAAGAGAACCTGAGAAAAAAAAAAAAAACCTCAAGCAAACAGAGAGAGAAAAGTCGCCTTACCATGCCAACCCAGAGTCATGCTGTTATAGGACATAAATCAGCACTTTCTGATTAATCCGAATTGATAAATCAACAGCACTGTGGTATAATTAACTCTAAATATAAAGATAAAATATTAATCACTTGTCCTGTGTCCCCTATTTTTAAGTGACCTGGGGACGGTAAACACGGTAAATGTTCCAAGCAGAGTTCAATTGACTGCAGGAAACCTCTGCAGTTTCATGAGTAATTATCACAGATTAATGGCATGATATGTGTGTAAAGTCTGTGTTATGTGTAAGAAAGAGCAGAGACACGGGGCGGCTGTGGCTTAGCTGGTAGATTGGGATGTCCAATATCCGTAGGGTTGGCATTTCGATTCCCGGCCCACATGACTCCACATGCTGAATTGACCATGCTGAAGTGCAAGACACTGAACCCCAAGTTGCTCTCGATGGCAAGTTAGTGCCTTGCATGGCAGCTCTGCTACTATTGATGTGTGTGTGTGTGTGTGTGTGTGTGTGGGTGTGTGTGTGTGTGGGTGTGTGTGTGTGAATGGGTGAATGCAACACTTTGGATAAAAGTGCTTTGAGACACTTTGGATGAAAGTGTGCCATTTACCATTTAGAAATATGAGATTTTGCTCCTTACAGACTCTAGTAATAATCTGAGGTGGAGGTAGGCTGTAGACTTGAATAACTTAATTAAGCTGGTCTAATATGTCAGCATGAGTAAGAATCAGTGGCATTCAGTGTTACTTCAACATTGCTGCAGTGAGTTAGGGGGTATGAGATGTCCTACTCAGTAAAATTTGCTTTATACTGGCATAGCTTTTAATTCGCATTTTGTAAGACAGGTAGGAATGCTTTTAATCTTCACCCTTGGCCACTGCTCTAGTGAAAAATTTTGTCCATCAGTGTGACTTAAAATGTATTTCCTAAAGAATCTACTTTGCTAAACAGTCACGTCTCAGAAATTGCATGTTAAATGTATGTGTAATGCACTGAACAGTTTCTCCTGATATAAATTTTTTTCGACTACTTAATTGTTTGATATCTTTCTATTTCTTTTTTTCACTTAAATTAATTATGATTTAACACAGGTAACAGAGTCTCTGAAAAATAGCCACTCAACATTGTTCTCAGTGTTTGGTTGGAACAAGACATTTTGACCATCATAAATCTATTTAACAGACCATAAAATGTTCATTAACTATGCCCAGCATAGTTTAAAGGTTGTTTATTTGAACAGATTTTATGTTGACGCTTTCGTTTAAATGATGTATAAAACTGAATATGTGGATTTGACGATTTATAATAACCATAATCCAGGCAATAATGCATACCAGAGCAACTTTTATGACCTGTTTAAGATATACAGTGATGATTGTTGTCACGTATCTGGGAAACCCGGACTCCATTTCCCATCAGCCACTGCACTACACCACATGACCACATGCGCCTTCATGCACCTGATTCACGTTTCTGTTAATGAGCACTCATGTGTATTTATAGTCCTTGTCTGCACTTTCTCCTTGTCTTTCGTTAGCATAGACCCACGTTGTTTATGTCCGTGTCTTTGTCTTATGCCACAGAGTTTTGGCCAAGGTATCTTTGTTTCGTTGTTTGTGTGTGCACTATTAAATGTTTAAATCTGCAATTGCTTCTGCCTCATTCTCCAAACGTTACAGAACGAAAGACCGTGACTAAGAAGCAGCAGATTTTTTTTTTTTTTGGATACAGCAGTTGACCCCCACCCTCCCTCCCTTATGGGACTCAAGGATTCCCCTCTGTTCAGCGACCTCAGGGATTCCCCTCTGTTCAGCTACCTCAAAGTCGCGCAGCCGGTGAGTTCAGTGAAGGAAGTCTCTCTGCCGCCCCGCTATGTGAGAGAGGACGCTCCAGCTCCTTGCGGGCTCAAGGATTCCCCTCTGTTCAGCGACCTCAGGGATTCCCCTCTGTTCAGCTACCTTAGGGTGCCTCTGCCTTCCCGTTCAGCTGGGTTCGTCACGCAGCTGTCCGGTTCGGCTGAGGTCGTCACGCAGCTGTCCTGTTCAGCCGAGGTCGTCGCACAGCCTTCCTGTTCAGCTGAGGTCGTCGCACAGCATCCCTGCTCGGCTGTGGACGTCGCTCGGCCTTCCTGCTCGGCTGTGGACGTCGCTCGGCCTTCCTGCTCGGCTGTGGACGTCGCTCGGCCTTCCTGCTCGGCTGTGGACGTCGCTCGGCCTTCCTGCTCGGCTGTGGACGTCGCTCGGCCTTCCTGCTCGGCTGTGGACGTCGCTCGGCCTTCCTGCTCGGCTGTGGACGTCGCTCGGCCTTCCTGCTCGGCTGTGGACGTCGCTCGGCCTTCCTGCTCGGCTGTGGACGTCGCTCGGCCTTCCTGCTTCGCTGAGGATGTCACTTTGCCTCCACGTTCCGCTGAAGACGTCGCTCCTTTCCCTCGCTGCGCTCAGTGGGTCGCTCCCCCTTCCTGCTCCACGGAGGACGCCGTTCCCCCCCTCATGCTCCGCGGAGAGCGTCGTTCCTCCCTTGGGCCTCGTGGAGAACCTCGCTCCTCTCCCTGGCATCGCGGAGAACCTCGCTCCCCCCGTGAGCCTCGCGGAGAACCTCGCTCCCCCCGTGAGCCTCGCGGAGAACCACGCTCCCCCCGTGCGCCTCGTAAGGTACTTCGCTCCCCCCTTGAACCTCGGGGTGAAGCCCGCTCCGCTCTCCTATCCCGTGGGGGACGTCACCCCGCTTTCATGCTCTGCCAAGGACGTCCCCCTGCCCCCCTGTGCCATTGTGGAAGCTGCTCGGCCTCCTGGTTTTGCTGGGGACTTTTTGCCCGGAGGGCCGGGACCTCCGGGTGGTGGACCTTTTGATTTTGGGAGCTCCGGGAGTAGCGCCCTTAGGGGAGGGTTCTGTCACGTATCTGGGGAAACCCGGACTCCATTTCCCATCAGCCACTGCACTACACCACATGACCACATGCGCTACTTCATGCACCTGATTCACGTTTCTGTTAATGAGCACTCATGTGTATTTATAGTCCTTGTCTGCACTTTCTCCTTGTCTTTCGTTAGCGTAGACCCACGTTGTTTATGTCCGTGTCTTTGTCTTATCCCACAGAGTTTTTGCCACGTTGTCTTTGTTTCAAGGTTTGTTTGTTTGTTATTAAATGGTTAAATCTGCGATTGCTTCTGCCTCAACTCTCCAGCCGTTACAATTGTTTGATTAGGTGATTTTGAGATTAGGAAAGTGATTAGGAAATTTGTAGTGAAACATAATTTCCTCCCTCCAACTAAGAAAAAAAAAAAATCACGTCAACCTCCAAGTGGGAATTACAAATTGTACTTTAGGAAACTTTGCGATGGAGCTTTCTCTGAAAAAATGTGGAAATGAGGCAATTGACTACATAAATATGCTATGCATTTGAGAAAATAAAGTCTTGAAATACTAAATTTACGCTAATTTTAAATTTTATAAGGAATTAAAACTGATAAATTGGACAACCTACTTTAGTTCTATTAAAGATTAGGAAGATTTATGCTCATATTATTGTCACAACTATATAATAATGCTAGCTAATGTTAGATAAAAAGTACAGCTGTTTTTTTTTTTTTTGCTCTCAATGTACAGGATAAGCAGTGTCATACAATAAGAAACTGACATCTGCTTGCTCTGTCAGCATTTTATCAATGACTTATGAAAGAAATAAACATTTGGGGAGAAAATCCGGCACAGGCTCATTTAGAAAATCAAAGCTATGGCCTCTATAGATATGTGTGACCTGGGCTAAATCACATGCTCATCACTGTTAACAGTGTGAAGTGTGTATTAATGGTCTCCTGGTGATGGCTGGATGCTTCCATGCCATCTGCAGGCTGACTGTGATCTCCTTCTGGGCCTGTTTAGATGGATTTGCTTTCACTCAGGTGGATAGCACAGCTGTTCTCTTTTTTATAATGCTATTCCATAATCAAGGATGGAAAGTAATGAACTACATGTACATTCATTACAGTACTTGAGTACATGGTTCAATGTAATGGTACTTTTTCAAGTGTAATTAAATCATAGTACTTTTTATGTAATAATGCATTGAATCCCAGAAGACTGTAAGCCTAATAAAAGACTATACGTATGTGCACATTTTAAATAATTCAGTTTCAAAAGCCAATCAAAATAAAGCAGTTTCTTGCTAAAAGTTGACATTCTGAGCCAAGTGCTTAATCAACAGTAGCAGTTTTTGAAATGATGGAAATAGATGGCCCAGTTTATTGAGTATATTCCGTTTTAAAGGAAACCACAAGATAATGATCTCATGTATAAAAACATGTACAAGTAAGCCATCAGCTAGCTGAGTGAGCAATCAAGCCATGTTTTTTGATGTTCCACAATGTGAAACCTCTGTATTACAATTAAGATGTAATTTCCATCCTCAGAAGCACAATCTGTTGTATTAGATATATCTAAGTGCTGCTACGGTGCTAGAAAGCTTTGCTAGAAAGCTAACTATATAGCTAGAGACATGAACAGTATGTATGAATTAACATGTGCTAACAAATTACAGAGCTAGCAAACCTAGCAAACTACTGAAATCCCAACAGCATTTCACTAAATTAGTACACAGCTAGCAGTTGATAATTGAGGCATTCAGTATAGCCCACTTGGTTAGTTAACATTATTGTTAAAATTTCCTCAGATATAAGTGTTTAAGTTTTATTTATTGTGTCAATTGTAGACATAGTAAGTAATTTTAATAA
Source organism: Ameiurus melas (assembly GCA_012411365.1). Classification (NCBI taxonomy): domain Eukaryota; kingdom Metazoa; phylum Chordata; class Actinopteri; order Siluriformes; family Ictaluridae; genus Ameiurus; species Ameiurus melas. The sequence continues at coordinate 10,975,083 of CM022761.1, forward strand.
GTAATTTTTCACCAGATGACTTCTGTATTCTTACATAAATAATTTTCTTGGTAAATATTCATGTTTACTCAGGTACGTTTTCTCAAGTCATTTTGTTTTCGACTTTTTCCAACACTGGCCATAATCCGTAATTTTCACTTTTGTTACATGTAGACACCGTGGCAGAATTATATAGGAATTTTCAAGGACAAGAGGAAGTTAGAGACAGAATAGACACCAGTGGATAAAGTACTCCTGTGCATGTCCCTTGTTTGTTAAATGTGACATTACATTAAAGGTAAAATAAACCAAGACTCTCTACCAAAACTAATAACTGTACGCATAGCAGTGTGGAATTAGACAGCATAACCATAGAGTTCATCCATCAAATTAACATAGGTTAGTTGAGCCTACACACATACTGACAAAGATACAGGCCAATATTCTGTGGCCTAATAAAGATATTTTTGTACAGCTAAAAATACTGAGAGTTTATGAGCCACTGTGTGGGTATGTTGTTAATTTTTGCTTACCTTGAGCCATTGTGTCAATTATTTTGGTTATTTTATTGATGGATATTGGCACTTGGTAGTGGTTTGCAAACAGGTTTATTGTTGAGGTTGCATGCAGTGCCTTGACATGCTCCACTAAGACTATAGTTTACAGTCCCTCCAGGATTTTAATCAACGCAAAATGAAGGGAACTCCCCAATTATGTGGGGAACTCTGTGACGTCTGTGACTCTGTTTGGGTCTGTGACGTCACTTGTCAATGGTGAAAAATGCATTACTATGAATAAAAAACATTTGAAAAATGTCTGGGTTATGCATGTAAAACTGTTCCCTGAGAAAGCAACAAGTGCTGTGGGCGGATGTGGGTGAATATGCGGCTGTGGCTCAGGTGGTAGAGTCGGTTGTCCACTAATCGTAGGGTTGGTGGTTCGATTCCTGGCACACTTGACAGCACATAACAAAGTGTTCTTGGGCAAGACATGGAACCCCAAGTTGCTCAAAATGGCAAGCTAGTGCCTTGCATGGCAGCTCTGCTATGTGAGTGAATGGGTGAATGAGACACAGTGTAAAGCACTATATAAGTGCAGACCTTTTAACATTTACCAAGGGGAATGAGACGTTACGTAAGCTTCATGCCATGGAACGCGCCCTCGCGCATGACCACTATCTGGAGCTTGTATAACATCATGCCTATTTATAGGCCTGCCATGATCGGGTGACGTGGCAATTAAGCACGTCATGTGATATAAAAATGGCACCTTTGAACCATGCCGTCAGTCTATAATATTTGTAGCAAATACGCAATTCACAGGCATACTCCAACATGACAAAACTATGTAACGACTCGTTCCCTTCTCAGGGAACAGGGTTACAACCCAGATGTTCCCTTTCAAAGGGAGCTCAACGTTGCATGATTTTCACATTGTGGTAATGAGAATACCCACTCCGTCATACTGAGGGCATGGCCTGTTTAGAGAGTCCAAAATTAGAGAGTCCAAGGGTCACTGCAAGACACTTGAATCCAGAGTGGAATGCGCCTCCCTTGGAGGCGAACACATTAGCTTGGTCGAACCTCCACCGTATGGACTCTACCACGGCCCCTGCCCCGACAGGATGTCTTCCCCCACATACCGGTTGCCTGGAATGTACATTGCACTCACTGACAATAACTTTCCCTACACCCAGAGAAGAATTATTTGCACCTGCCTGAATAAGGGGTGTGAACACAACCCTGGTGGTTGACATATGAGACAACTGCTGTGTTGTCTGTCTAACACATAGTTGCAACTAACAAATGGTGACCTTTCAATTTCAATTTCAACCTTTTCAATATGCCACTCCAGAAGAGGGCTGCTCCAGAGTTCATGAGCTACACAGCCTCTTCACAGCATCTGTGCCCTAGCCCGTAAGGGATGCATCTGTTATTACTGTCTTGTGATAAAGAGACGCCCCTAGAGATTGACCCAAGGCTAGAAATCAGGAACACCTCCAAATTCTCAGAGCACATAGGCATCTCTATGTGACATAGTTTACTCTCAGTTTTGTTCTCAGAGAACAACATCTCAACATTGACTCGCCAGTTCCTTGGATCGTACTAGAATAAGCCAGTCATCCAGGTAGTTTAGTACACAGATGCCCTGGAATTGCAAGGGAGCCAAAACAGCATCCATGCACTTTGTGAAGGTGCAAGCGTATAAAGCTAGCCTGACGGGAAGAACCCAATATTGGGATGCATTGCCTCCAAAACACAAACCTCAGGAACTTCCTGTGATGGGGCGATATTTCTATGTGGAAATATGCATTTTTTAGATCATCACAAACCAGTCCTTGAATTGAATCTGTGGAACAGTAAATTTGCGCAACAGCATCTTGAACCTGTATGTCCGAACAGTACAGTTCAGATGATGTTGATCTAAACTTAGCTGCATACTCCCATCTTTTTTGCAGACCAGGAAATAATGGCTGTAAAAACCTCCCTTCCTCACGGAATAGCTTACATGTTCTTTGGCCCCTTTGTCCAAGAGGGATCTTACTGTGCTAATGTTGGGCTCTGTTCTGTTCTGACTACTGTAGGGAGCACATCTCTGAACCAGGGTAGGGTCGAGCTCTGAACTGGAACTGGTAACCCTTTTCCATGGTGGACAGAACCCATGTAGATACATTTGGCAGTAGTTTTCACGATGCCAGACGGTCTTTTAGTGACTTTAACTCACCACATTTTCATTCAGATTTTTGTTGGCCTGTGACAGCTTGCTGAATCTGAGAAGATTGAAAACCTGTGATAGGCTTGGCTAGGAGGGGCCCTTCAGTAGTATTGGGGACTAACTGCCCTAACAATCTCACGTCCCCAATACGTCTTTCTGCACCCCCTCAGGACCTCTTCTTTGTCTGCTTGTCCTTTATGATCACTCTTAGATCAGGCCTATCAGCAGGCTGCAACTGTGGCCACCCGGTCTCCCTGGCTCTCCACGAGGTGAGGCAGGCTGCCACACTCGCCTTCTGTGCCTCCATCGCATTAGCGCTGGCCTGGACTCCACTTGTGGATGTCCGGGCAAACTCGACATGATGAATTGGAACTGGCCTGCAACACTGCCATTGTATGCGGTGACCCACAAGCGAGACCCGCTGCCGCATAGGCCTTGCCCACCAATACCGAGGTGGTCTTTCATGGCTTGGATGGCAAAGCTGATCCCCCTAAATTACCTGCCAACGATGGAGGGCAGTAGCTTGCAAGCACCTCCTCCACCTTCTGCATAACTAAATAGCTGTGCTGTTCATTTCCCACGATGGCCGAATAATCCAACATTGCGGGGTCCATACAAGATCCCCAGGACCTGAGCCAGCTGGCTGCCTCAGCAGCGGCCAGCCCAGATCCATGAGGTTCTGAAACCCAACACCCTTTGGCTGAGAAGAGAGCGAGCCACAAGTGGAGCTGCCTAATTGTAAGGCGTTCACAATGCACACAGTCAGACCACTTGATGGCTGCACTGGCGTGCTCCATCTCTAGATCATCTTCACACAGAAAGTGTGTCTGTCCCCCCATGATGAAAACACAGCAAAGTGTCATGCCTTCCTGAATTCTCTCTCACTCTCTCACTTTTCTCTATTTTTTTAGGGACAGAAAATTAAAGATTTGTTTCCTTTCTTTTTTTTTTTAATTTAGAGAGGAAATGAAGAGTCTTTTTGCAAGCATTACACAAACAAAGAGTTACACAGTTCACAGGTGTCCTTTTTATAGCATGCGGCGTGCTTAATTGCCACTTCACCTGATCATGGCAGGCCTATAAATAAGCACAATGTTAAATAAGCTTCAGATGCCGGTCATGCATGAGGGCGTTTCCCACAGCGTGAAGGTCATGCAACATTGAGTTCACTTTGAAAGGGAACAGTAGAGGTCACAGAGTGAGCTGCTGCAGGTAAAGTTCAAAAACCGGGTTGTCCTCAACCAAACTCATAAGTATATTAACATGGCTTGTTGTATCAGATTCTGCGACACATGTGTGTGCTGATTAATGTGTTCCAGATATGTTTTCTTCAGTGTAGAAATTACAATTTTATATTTATATGCTTATCTTTAAATGTTAGAAATTCACGCCAGTATTTCACTTTTACATAAAGGCTTGTCCTGACAGCAAGTGATTCTCCATTAAACTTCATTGAATGAGCGCATGCATGTCAATCAAAAAGTGCACAATTGAAAGGAAGCACAACAACTCTGACTAAAATATTCATTTTGATCAAATATGTTGTTTGATATTATATTTAGCTATATTTAAAAACAAAGTAATTGCATTAACATGTAATTGTAGATAAATATAAGAAGTGTCATATATTTACAGAATAAAGTAACATGTTACTGTATTCAAATGAATGTGTGTGTGTGTGTGTGTGTGTGTGTGTGTGTGTGTGTGTGTGTGTGTGTGTGTGTGTGTGTGTGTTACTGCACAACATTCAAACTCTTACCAGTTAACATTATATTGTGCTTTTGATTTTCATTCCCTTTTTTTTTTTTTTTAGCATTTTTGATATAGTGATTTAACTTTTGCTTTAAAGCTTATAGCATAGTCCACATAGATACACTTAAAACCTTTTTCATAACTTTCAATTTGTACAATGTTTGAAGGACATTAACATGTTGGTTTTTGTTTTTTTTTAATACAGAAAATAAAAAGTGGCCTTTTAAGCCAACTAATCGATGAATTGCAGAAATAATTGACAGATTAATTGATTATCAAAATAATTGCAGTCCTAATATAATACATCTACTGTACATATACCTTGTTAGTGAGTGAAATGTCTAAGTGGCTGACAGCATGGAGATTTTTATCCTAAACCAACAATTAGCTTACAAGCAACCAGTGCTGTGCAAGCAATGTGGTTTAAGAATAATTGATGTGTTAACCCAATGTATGGTGCTTTAAGGATATGCATAATATTCTAATAATATTCTAAAAGCAGAATATTTTAATGACATCTAATATATTGTATGCCAACAGGGTGGACACGTCAGGCTGGGAAAGATAAATGTTAGCACAAAAAAAAAGTTGTCAATAAGAAACTCACGTCACCAGTTTGTTTCCCATCGCTGGAATCATATCCCAATTTGTCTGCGTTAAAATATATGCAGTATTTTAACATTAGAATTTTAATACTACCAACTTTTTTTGGTCTGATTAGTTATAATATTAAAAGTTAACCTTGTGCTTTAGTGAAAACTCATACTAAAGAAAACAGAAATCAAAACTTTTTTCCACTTTGATAGCTCTATAATAAGGGCAAGAGGTACAGTCTTCCAGTGAAGTCTTAGAGATATCTATGCAGACGGTTAAATGATCAGATCACCAATGGGTTTGACAAAACCAGTAGGCAATTTTCTCAGTGATGAAAAAACACGGCCAAAAGTACCATCTGTAATGGATTTAAAGAGTACTGAGTGTGGGAACAGTCAAGAACAGGTGATACCTAAATGCTGGTATAAGCAGGTGTAAAGACATTTATGTATGTATGTATTTATTTATTTATTTATTGATGCATCAGGTAGCATTGCTACCTCAGAAGTTCAGGATCCCAAGTTTGATTCTGATAATGGGTTACAGTAAGTGTGGAGTTTTGCATGTTCTTTTAAACCATGCCTGATCCTTAAGTAATGACTGAGTGTGTGAATATATATGTGTGTTATGGGCCCATCCAGCATGTATTCCTGCTTCACTCTGTGTTTCCAGTATAGGCTCTAGGTCCAGGCTTGTGATCAAAAAATTAATATGAGATGATATATGAAATTTATTTTACTTGGCCTTTTGTTTAAGCACACCAATTTTTCAAGTGATCAAAGATATTGGAAAATGTGACTAACAGGTGTTTCTTGTTGGCCAGGTATGCTCTTTAGAATGATTATTTAAATAATTAATAGCTCTGGATATCTACTCTTGATTCAAAGCCTTGGTTTTTCCATGCAAAGACTGCATTTGTTGTTAAAAGTTAAACAAACATGAAGACCAGAAAGCTGTCTATGTCATATATCAAGGAGGTAACTCTGCACTCCATTTCCCAGCTGCCACTGCACCATACTACAATCACTGTCACATGAACACCTGTACTTGTATTGCGTTTCTGTTTAACAAGCACTCATCTATATAGCCACTGTTTGTACTTCAACCTGTTTCCCTGTACCATGTTTTGTTTCATAGTTTATTTTTAGCCTTAGCCACAGTATTTTGCCTAGTTGTCTTAGTGTCTTTGTTTTGTTGTTTGTTTGTTTGTTTATTAAACTGTTTGAAGATCTGTACCTACTTTTGTAACGTGACAGAATGTAAGACCTACAAGGGAAGCACCGGGTCATCATGAGATACCTGGTCTTCACTCTGCCACCTACGTTCGCAGAGAACTATGCCATGCCATGCCAACAGGAGGAGGAGTACCAAGTTGATCCACGTAAGCAGCAGGAGGATATGGAAGAGTCCAGGTAAACCTGGGAGCCTGTTAACTGGAATAGTACCATCTCCCACCCTCCCTCCCCATTATGGATCTAGTCCAGCAAACGGAGTCAGCGGAGAACGTAAGTCAGCTTCCCTACTCGTCTGAGGACGTCACTTGGCCTTTCAGATCAGCTGAAGACGTTGTTCTGTCTTCTGACATACCCAAGTGCTCCCATCTGTTTACCAACCCCACACACAACACCGCTGTGCTTGCCTGCTCTGTTGAGGGCGTTGCTCGGCTTTACCACTCTCCCGAGAAAGGCACTCTGCTTTTCGGCCAGGCTGAGGACATCGCTCTGCCTTCCTGCTCGGCTGAGGACATCGCTCTGCCTTTCTCCTCGGCTGAGGATGTCGCTCTGCCTTCCTGCTTGGCTGAAGACGTCACTCTGCCTTAATGCTCGGCTGAGGATGTTGCTCTGCTTACCTGCTCAGCTGAGGACTTTGCCAAGATTAACCTCTACCAAACTGATGAGAAGGCCAAAGTGTGGAGAAAGAAAGGTTCTGCTCATGATCCGTAACATACAAGCTCATCACTCAAGCACAGTGGAGGTGCTTCTGGAATGGGCTCACGAATCTTTATTGATGATGAAACTCATGATGGTAGTGGCAGAATTAATTTCTACGTCTACAGAAACAATCTGTCTACCAATTTACAGGGAAATGCATCCAATCTAATTGGGAGGATTTTTACCATTCACCAGGACAATGCCAACTCAACAAAGGAAAAAAGTGGAAAGTTTTAGACTGGCCAAGTCAGTCACCAGACCTTACTCCAATTGAGCATGCATTTTACATTTCAGTACTTTCGGAAGGGACTGTAGCTTTTTTCCTTTCTCTTCTTCTTCTTCGTCTTCTTCTTCTTCTTCTTCTTTTTCTTCTTCTATTTTCTACACTGCAAAATGTGCATAGCTCTTCATAGTTTGCCAAGCTTCCGTTTCATCTCCACCAACATTATCTTCAGACCCACCTTCTTCCTCTGTGTCACCTTTCTGACATTTCTCTTTATAAGTTTCTCAGTTTCTTTCGTTCTCCTTCCATTTCCTCTTGGTGCAACTGTCTGCTTGTTGACGACTTCACAAAATATGTCGCTCTGTTCCTTGTACAGAATTTCCCAAAATAAATGCAATAAAAGCACAACTATTTCAATGAGGGCCATGTTCAATTTCTGCCACACTTCAAACTGGATTTCATTTGGCCCCTTTATTTAGTTGTTGTTTCTGGTGTTTTTCTCTCAGCTCGTTGACTCAGCTCCACACTTCTGGGTACATTTCCCTAGAGCTTACTCTATTAAGGTGAGCCTGCTGGGAGCACTGCCTGCCTGACTTCGGTAATGTTGATTTCCTCAATTTTACGGTCTTGGTTTACCCACTTCAGCCATGCAAGGTTGGTGTTGGCCTTTCCTGACACATTTTGCTCTTCCCCTGATGCAGATCATCTTCTCTCATCCCTATAATCTGTCTGGTTATTAGCATATTTAAAAATTATACAGTTTAGTTCTACCAAGAGAAAGGGGATTACTGAACAACTTGTAAAACTTTAGTGTTATTTTTATGTATTTCTTTACCCAATTAAATCCCATGAAGCACAAAACCGAACACTCAAATGGATGTATATATCGAAAAATGTATGTCACTGCTGATAAACTGTCATTACAGTGAACACATTATGCAATATTTATCTTGCATAGCATTGTCATTTTCTTCTCTCTCCAATAGTCTTACATGTAAATAGATGTCTATGGTAGGGTAATAACTGGGAACTACAGGCATTATTTGAATCAATGCTAGGTTTTATGCCATAACATCAGGGGTAGAGTCAGTGGTGGAGCCACAAGGGCACTGCCCCTAGTGAAAATTCAATCAGCCCATTAATTGACAATTTCCTGTTGCTCATCACTTTCAAGGATCACACTGGAAGATTTAAGTAAATGCTTCTCTGTATCTGTTTAAACATTAGAAGTTGCCATCCTCATTGCTGGTGTTGAATCTTCCTGCCACTGTGAACACATGTGCAAGCCCCTGATAACTCGTACATCTAAGAAGAAATGGTTATTGGAAAGTTTATTTAAGTTTGTGATTCCAGACTTATTAAATTGAATAAAAAGTTACATCAATTAAGGTAAAAATTTTGTGTGACAGCAATGGTAGCAGAGCTGCCATGCAAGGCGCTAGCTTGCCTTCGGGAGCAACTTGGGGTTCAGTGTCTTGCCCAAGGACACTTCGGCATATGGAGTCACCCGGGCCAGGAATTGAACCACCAACCCTACAATTAGTGGACAATCCACTCTACCAACTGCGCCACAACCACCCACCTCGTGTTGAAGTGTATTTAGTGTATTAAAGCCACTCCCTGAGATATTAAACACTGCCCAAGTCACCAAATATAAAATGCTTCTCATATACTTTGTCATTATTGTTTTATTGTATTTTCAAATTGCTGCTGAACTTTGGTTCATCCCAAACTGAAATAAGAGCCAGCATCTCTTCTCCACTTCAGCACCTCTCTGACTGCATGGACACCATGTTGTGAATGGTGAATTTGTGTGTCAGTTTAAAAGCAATATTGGCACCTACAGATATTAAATATTAAGAATGATAGACTTGATATGATAAATGTTAATCTCTTCCTCCTGTTAGGAATGTGTATTTAACAATAAAAAGGCAGGAATTCAACAGATATGAAAAACAAACTATGTAATACTTTATTTGCCCCAATTGTGGCCGCAACACTGGCACGCCATTAATCATTATTCCTACACTTTGTTACTACATATTATACTTATGTAAGTATGTTCATCACTCCAAAACAGTGGTTCTCAACTGGTTTTGCCTCAGGACTCAAATTTTATGTTGGACATGAAGTTGCACCCGAACACTACACTAAGGTTGTTTATCATATGGAATTAAACAAAGAACTGCATACTAATTTTGAATATTAATGTTATGAATACTAATAATACTTATCCACTGAATGTACATAATAAAGATGGATAGTAATCATCTGATTCGTCTAGTCAGAGTGCATAATAGTCATTTGCAGTAATGTGTGTTACTGTCTGCTGCTTTATATCTTGTATACTCCACCATATGGTGTAAATAGAGATCAGGATTTTTTTCAACTGATTTGCAGCAGATTCACTGAGGAGCTCTTTGGTCATGTCGACTGCAGAAAGTAAAACATGATACTGTGCAATTGCGTGGGCCTTTATGCATTTTGCAATGCGATAAGAGAGTTTGTACGATGCACAAAGTGTTTGCTCCTGAACAGTGTACACATTTTTATTATTTTTTGAAATGTTTGCAGGTCCTGTTGCTTTCTTTTTTAAAACTGAACTGGCTTGTCTTTATGGCTTGAGTGTTTTATCTCTGAAAACCTTTTGAATTCCGATGTTTCCCCCCCCCCCCCACCCCCCCCCCCCTCGGGGCCCCGCGCAATATTGTTTTTTTTTTTTGGAAATATATACTTTTTTTTTTTTTTTTGTTTTTTTTTTTTTTTTTTTTTTTAATTTTTTCTTTTTTTTTTTTTTCACAATTTTTGTTTTTTTTTACAGATATTTTCAAAAAAAATTTATTGGATGCACAAAATGAACATTTATATTATTGGCTATAACAACAGCTACAGGGAGCATTTGTTTATTTATTTTTACATTTTGGAAACTATCATTTGTTTAATTGTCATATTTTTCCATGGTTTTCCATGTTTTATAATTTGCATTTAGCAACATTTTTTTTTTTTTTTCCAGCAATCCACTACTCAATCATAAAGGGCCAACAAACCGCCAGTTGCAAAACACTGTTCTAAAATGTAGGGCTGCCATAATAATTGCAAATATTCATCACATCTCATAGATGGTGTAAACCTTGCTCCTTAATAGAATAACAGGATAATGATAAATTGTCTCTCTTCACTATCAGTTAATGTTAGCAGTGGTATATGAGGTGGAGGTCACACTTTCTTGGCATTTGTTATCACAGTTTTGTGAATTGGCCTCATAATACACATGATGGCCTTCGATTCAGAAATAAAATGTTATGCATAATAAGGCCCACGCTACACATTGCAGAGATGAGAGATTCAGAGACTCACAGAATGCTGAAATGCTACTGTCTGGATGCTGGTCTTTACAGAATATAACATAGCTTTTTATGTTGTTAGCTTGCGTCCAATTTCTTTTTTGTCAGGAATCTTCCACTAAAAACACAGTGACCTTTTCTTGCCTGTAAAGAATACGGGATTATTGAGTACTAAGATGAGGGGATGAATACAATAACCAATCATACACACTCAGGCTTAGGGTAGTTCTGGACAACCAACTATCCTTCTCTCCTCATATTACTGACTTGCATTGGTCATGCCGTTTCTCTCCCCACAGAGGCCACTTGTTCAGTCCCTTATTATCTCAATATTGGTCAACTGCAACTCACTCTTGGCAGTTCTTCCCCTCTTTGTCATCTGATCCTAGCAACTGATTCAAACTGCAGCTGAATTACTTGTTTTCAATTCTCCCACATCACACCATTGATGCTTGCCAGAGTGACATAAAAGCCACCCATGCCCTACCTGCCTGAAGGCTCTTATCAAACTCTGCCCTGCACTATGTTCCCTTCAAGCCTCTAGCCACCATCTATGAAAATACAAGGACATGCATCAACACTCTTCTCTGTATTGGCAGTCTTCTTTGTGGTGGAATGTACCTTCCCCCTGGCGGAAAAAAAAAAAAAAAAAAAAAAAAAAAAAAAAAAAAAAAAAAAAAAAAAAAAAAAAAAAAAAAAAAAAAAAAAAAAAAAAAAAAAAAAAAAAAAAAAAAAAAAAAAAAAAAAAAAAAAAAAAAAAAAAAAAAATAAATTAAATATTAAAAGTAAAAAAAAAAAAATTTTAAAAAATTTGTGTAGCAAAAAGGAATGGAGGAAATTGTTTATTTAAAAAAACCACAGCACTTCATTCCAACCCAGTTTAATTATATCAGAGAATAATAACATTCTTTTTTTTTTTTTTTTTTTTTTTTTTTTTAGTTTTTTTTTTTTTTTTTTTTTTTTTTTTTTTTTTTTTTTCTTTTTTTTTTTTTTAAATTTTTTATTTTTTTTTTTTTAATTTTTTTTAATTTAATTTTATATTTTATTTTTTTTTTTTTTTTTTTTTTTTTTTTTTTTTTTTTTTTTTATTTTTTTTTTTTTTGTGTAACCAAGGGAACATTGAGAATCTACATATACAAAAAAAAAAAAAAAACAAACAACAAATAAATAAATGGAGGTAAAAAAAACCAAAAACCCGATAGTCCCGCCCCCACTTGCAAAACCCAGATAAAGATATTTATAGCTCTAAAGAGACATAGATACAGATAACAGCATTGTGTTACACTAGCATGGGTATATACCGTCATATACCAGTGCTTTTTGTTATGATCTCATAATTACCTGATCTCCAGCATCCATCCAAGGAAAGCATCAAGCTACAGGGTCACTAGAACCTGAGGTTGGGTTTCTTCTCCACTATAAGCCTACACAAGATAGAATCATGTATATGACATTATGCTGTATACTGAAATAATGTATATGGATATAACATATGTCTCTGCCTTGTGCAAAATCAAGGAACAGCACAGTTAGCTAACAAGGGTAAATGGAACGATTGATCACCATTGAGACTGAAGGAAGGTCAAACAAAGTTCACCTTCCTTTGTATTTTACATCCTGTCAGGGGGAAGATATAGATCCCATCGACCTCCTGGCAATAGTATTGGCTGAAAATGCTGTACCACTTAGTTGACAACAGCACCGCCATCAGACATCTTCAACGGTCAATTGAATGTATATGATGCACCTCAAACATGACTAAACACATTTGCTCTAATATAAACACTAATAGAGTATTAGCTGTTCATCTGTGAGTTTAATTGTTTATTGAGAGGGAACTACCTTAGTGGCTAAAAAATGTACAGTTTGTATACAGTTGCACACTACTGGTTTAGTCAACAACATTCCACTCCAATCTAGTTTAAAATTGTCCCAGATCCAGATTTCAAAGTCACCACAGATTTTATGCACATTTGTAGCAAGACACATGTGAAATAATCATGACCATCATAAATTCTCATTCATCCCTGCGTTGAACATGAGTACAGTTAAAAGGTCTCATTTACAGCAAACAACACTGCAAAAGGCCCCGTGAAACAATTTCGTGCAATTGAGATTTCGCCAATTCATGTAGTTTTCCGTATAAAAGCACAAAAATCTCTGAAAGTTGCATTGCAATTAAAAAAAAAAAAGCCACAGCTGCAACCATCACAAATAACTGCTAAATCCTGTATGGGCTGGTATAGTCCATATCTCAATAGAGGAGTATTGATTTGCTAACAGCATATAATTGTACCATATGTTTTATAGATTTTTTATGATACTTACTAAACTGGCTCCAGTGTCTCCTGTGTGTTCCCTGGTTGATGGTGTTTTAGCCTGATTTTGCCTACTCAGTCATATACCCGCCAAGTTGAAAGCAAAATTATACCACTATAAACCTGCAATTCAGCTCAGCTGATTTGACGCTGCAAGATTAGTCAAGTGTCTTGTGGTTATAGCACTACTTACATTTCTGTGAAGGTGGTTCATCCAAAGCTTTGCTTTATCTAGTTTTTTAAGTGATTAAATGCATTTATTTTTTCAATTCAATTAATTTAAATTCAAAGCTATATACAGATTGCATTTACACACCTAATTCAGGCGCTAATTGTGTGTCCAGCTTCATCACCTTCACTAGATAAATTTCTCCATCTGCAAAAATCAAAAGGTTTTTTTTTTTGCTTACAGGAAAATTATCTGGCTGCAGTGGGCGCTTTATGGATTCTACCACATTTTTTCAGATATTAAGTACAGTATATTTTTAATAAATAGCAGTTGCCCTAATTATTCCTCTCTTATGCTGACAAATTTAACTGAATCTTTGAATTAACCTACAAATTTGTCATAACATTTCCAGATTGCTAAGGGAACAGGTTTATTTTCATCAAAGGTTAGAGATTTACGCCTGCCTCAGATTTGTTTGTCCTTGGTTATATGAACATTTCTGACTTTTTTCTCTTGTACGGGGAATCCTGGTAGATGAAGAAATACTTGAAAAACACAAGTCAGGAGCAATGTGTACAGGCTATGCGAAAAGCAAGGATACTTTAACAGCAAAAGAAACATGATAATGTGTAGCAGTCATTACTTGGAAACACTTTCTTTGTGCTGTACAGGCTTCAACACTGAGGACCATCTGTCGGGTTTCAGCATGTAAGTACACCCACAAACAGACTTGCATCCAAGGATAGTTTTATAAGTTCCAGTGATATAAAAGCTTGTTATCTCCTTAACACATGTACAAAATGCAAAATGACTGGCTGATATTGTGTGTGTGTGTGTGTGTGTGTGTGTGTGTGTGTGTGTGTGTGTGTTTAAAAATGAGAGAGAGAACAAATAGGCTACTGCATGCGTCAGCTCGCTCTGTTTTTTTATGGCAGACAGGAGGCAGATCAGTCATGTTTTTCAAATGTATTGTGCATCATGCACAAGCAACACATAGTGCATATAAAAAAATTACAACAGTTTTTACAACAAATATTGCCACAAAGTAGCTTTACAAGTATCCAGTTGTTGACTTTGATCCCTAATGATCCAGAGGCCACAGCGGCAAGGAAAAACATCTGAGACAAAATGAGGAAGAAACCTCAAGAGGAACCATCATCTTCTGGACACCAGATAGTGAGATTATATTAGTAGAGCTAATAGGACGTGAGGTTTCAATCCATTTATTGTAATTTGGCAGTAGAATTGGCATGGTGACAAGGAGGGTATATATGTCATCAAGGTCATTAAGTGGGCACCCTCCTTCTTTGATGTTTCACTGATAGGCCCACGCCATCTCCAGACGGTTCAACACTGACACCTGGCATCCCAGGTACACCCCTCTAGTTTTCATCTTGCAGCCCAGTTGTTGCATTTCCTTTTAATTCAAATCCAATTGCTGCTTTTTTCTACTGTAATTGATAAGGAGTTGATTGCTTGTTGGAAGGAGCGATCCCTCACTCCCATTTTTTTTAATGTAAATATTAAAAGCAAACATGACAGTTATGATTGCACTGATTAAACAGAAAAATCTTTAGATTGGAATTTTTTTTTTATTATTTTTTATTTTTTTTACATTGGAATAGCAATTAAGAGAATGGAAAATGTTGGTGACAAGATGAACTGAATGTGTAATATATCAACAAATCAGAGACTCTTCTATAATCTGTTTAGAGGCTTTCAAAAACAGTCTTACTGATTAGTCAGTGTTGATTAAAAAAAGGTTACAAAGCAATAATAGTGTGATGGCAGTACATATGTTATGTCATTCAGAAATCTGCCCCACAAGGTCTTACGTTGTGCCTTACTGTAAGACTATCAACACCTTTCCTCTTTAGAAATACAGTTTTAATAGCCATTTATCTCAGCCAGCTCATGGGTCAGCCGAGTGAACATCACTGAAGCTGGAGAAGCAATGTCTTTCTCTTGTGTTTTTGCAGTAAAATATTGTAATTGCTTTATTTTTGCTAAACCATGATCAGACAAAGTATTATTTTTATAAAGCTATGCATCATCGTCATGATAAGATTTGAGGGAATCATTTGCTTTTAGATGAATACATCCCCAATATGTAGTACATGTGGTGACATTTCCTTTCAAATAACCATAGCAACGAACCCACTTACTTGTCTGATAGTTATAGGCACTGAACATAAGCACTGTTTAAACAAGTGCTTATTCCATTTAAATCACAATCTTTATCAAATAATGTTTTCCTATACTTAACAGAATGAAAGACTGATTGAAATATACCAAAGGAAAGAAATTTCCACTCTCATTTCAGACTTTAACCAGCAATTATATGTACGTCAGCTGCAATAAAACCCAGTACAGTTAGACATCATAGACTGAGTGACTTGACTGGCTCACTGGTCACCAATAATAATATTATACTAATAATACTGGTAATAATATGCATAAATAATAGACAATAATATCTAGAAAATTAGTATTGCTTACATAACCAATGTCATTCTTCCTTTTTAAGTAAATATCTTCTCGTATTCGCTTTACAAAAATGCAGCTTTTATGGTATGTCGAGGGAAACCTTGACCAGTTTTCTGCTTGCTGATGCAGTTGTGTGGTATCTGAAGGACCGTTGCACAGCATGTCACTGCATTCAGTCTAAAACCTTCCTGTAACTGCAATCCTGTGAAACCCTGTTAATGATAGGTTTATGACAGGTGACCGTGTATTAAAAGCCAGAATTTATCCCTTAATTTACAATGAATAATTAGAAGAAAAAGCTTATAATAAGACAAAAAAAATTCGAACAGCATAATAAATAAGTGACTTATTTAGGCACCAGTAGCATTGTTATTTTTAGCATTTTTTATTGAAACAGGGAAAAAATCTGGAATACAGTGTCAGAGATTGTAGAAGGTGGGGGATGCAAGTGCAGATTTTTACTGAATAAAGTGCAAAGCAAACAACCAAAACTGTGAAAACATCGGGGTTATGCATGTAACCCTGTTCCCTGAGAAGGGAACGAGACGTTGCATTTAGCAGTATGGGAACGCCTTGCGCGTGACCGGTATCTGAAGCTAAAATCATAGAATCATAAAATCATGCCTCTACTTATAGGCCTGCCATGATCAGGTGACGTGGCAATTAAGCACGTCGCATGATATATATATGGCACCTGTGAACCACGCCGCCAGCCTCTATTATCTGAAGCGAAGACGCAATTCACAGGCCAGCCCCGGTATGACAGCGCTATGCATCATCTCGTTCCCTTCTCAGGGAACAGGGTTACATGCGTAACCCTGACGTTCCCTTTCAAAGGGAACTTCGACGTTGCATTTAGCAGTATGGGAATGGGAATACCCACTCCGTCATACCGAGGGTACGGCCTGTTCAAAAATACCCAAACCCGAGGGTCAGTGCAGGACACTCAAGCCTGGGGAGGAATGAATATCCAGGCTGTAAAAACAAATGACCGTGTGAGGCATAGACCACCCTGCAGCCGCACACACATCCTGCAAGGAAACCCCTCTGGACAAAGCCTTCAACAATCCCAGTAGAGATGCACTGCTTTGACACTGCATCACTTTTCCTGTCGCTGCCAAAGCAGACTAGTAGCTGCGCTGACTTACGCCACTGGCCGGAGCGGTGGACGTAAGTACAGAGAGCGCTTACTGGACACAGCGGGTGCATCCTCTCTTGTTCTGGTCAGAGGACAGAGGAGGGGAGAAAGCCTGCAACACCACAGGGTGGGCAGCCAATGTAGGCATTTTAGGAATATAATCCGGCCTAGGATACAGGAAGGACTTGGCTTATCTAGGGGTAAAGTCAAGGCAGTAGGGGCAACAGGGAGAGCTTGTAGACCTCCCACTCGCTTGAGGGCCTGTAAAAGAGCTACCTTTAGAGTCAGAAGCTTCTCAGAGGCTGACTCTAAGGGCTCAAATGGGGTCCCTGACAGACCTTCCAAGACCACAGCAAGGTCCCAGGAAGGTATGCATGGCCTGCAGATGGGCCTCAGCCATCTGACACCACTCATGAACCTCGAAGTTAGAGGACGTTGCCCCACAGAGGCTCCATCGACAGGGCCAGGGCTGGCCGAAACGGCGGCCACGTAACCCCGATAGTAGAAGGAGCCAACCTGCTGAGAAACGTTCTTGTCAGAACTCCAGGACTGTAGCGTTTGCACAGTTCACTGGGTGTAGCTGACGTTCCTCACACCACCAGACAAAAAGGCGCCACTTGAGCGCATACAATTTCCTTGTAGATGGTGCTCTAGCATTTAACATGGTCTCTACCACCTCAGTCGTGCGACCAGAATCTATGAGCTGGTGCCCCTCAGGGGCCAGACCCACAGCTTCCTTAGTTCTTGCCAAGGATGATAAATCAACCCTGCGGCTTTTGAGACGGTAGGTCAACCCTAAGGGCTCGAATGGGGCACCTGACAGACCTTCCAGGACCACAGGAGGTCCCAGGAAGGTATGCGCAGCCTGCAGCCGTCTGACACCACGCATGAACCTTAAAGTTAGAGGATGTTGCCCCACGGAGGCTCCATCAACAGGGGCATGTCTGGCCGAAACAGCGGCCCAGTAACCCTGATTGTAGAAGGAGCCCAGCCCGCTGAAAAACATTTTGTAAGAACTCCAGGACTGTAGCAATTGCGCAGTTCTCTGGGTCTAGGTGACGTTCCTCATGCCATAAGACAAAAAGCTGACACCTGAGTGCATTTGATTTCCTTGTGGAAGGGATCCACTCCAGGGGCTTGAATGGGGCACCTGACAGACCTTCCAGGACCACAGGAGGTCCCAGGAAGGTATGCATGGCCTGCAGATGGGCCCCAGCCGTCTGACACCACGCATGAACCTCAAAGGTAGAGGATGTTGCCCCACAGAGGCTCCATCAACAGGGTCATGGCTGGCCGAAACGGTGGCCAAGTACCCTGATTGAAGAAGGAGCCCAGCCCGCTGAGAAACGTTCTGTAAGAACTCCAGGACTGTAGCAATTGTGCAGTTCACTGGGTCTAGGTGACGTTCCTCATGCCACAAGACAAAAAGCTGTAGCTATTGCACAGTTACTGGGTCCACAGTGAATCCCTGCGGACGGGAATCTCCCAAGGAGTGCCATCTCGCAGAGATTTTATCTCTCAGAACCATGTTCGAGCTGCCAAAAAGGTGCTACTAGCAGGCTAGCTTGGCGAACTCTCGCTAGAGCTAGTGGGAGCAGCGATGGGGGGGCAGCATACAGATGTGACCTCAGCCACATGTGTGGATTCCACCCTAGGCTCCCAAGATACAGCTTTATCTAGCTCAGTGTTGATAGGATTGACACTACGCCTGTTGGGGATAGAAACGCCCTCATCAGAGTAGAATCGTAGTATAACCCCTAGAAAAGTTGTCCACTGCACCAGGGAAAGCCAACTTTTCTGAAATTCAACCTGAGCCCCCAGTTCTTCACGTGGGCGAGAACAATATCTCAATGTTGAACCTCGAGCTCCCTGGATCATGCTAGAATTAACCAGTCGTCCAGGTAGCTTGGTACACAGATGCCCTGGAGTCCCAGTGGAACCAGAGTGACATCCATGCACTTTGTGAAGGTGCGAGGGGATAAAGCTAGCAATATTCCTATGCGGAAACATGCACCTTTTAGACCTATCGCCACAAACCAGTTCTTGAACTGGATCTGTGGCACGATAAGTTTGAACATCAGCCTCTGAACCTGTATGTCCGAAGAGTACGGTTCAGATGATGCAGATCTAAAATTGGGGGTGTCGAGCTATAACTGGACCCGGTAACCCTTTCTATGGTAGACAGAACCCATGGAGACACATTTGGCCGTAGCTTGCACGCTGCCCGATGGTCTCCTAGTGACGTTAGCTATTCCACATTCTATTGGAGAGAAGCATCAGATTTCCGTTGCCCTGTGACAGCTTGCTGACCAGGGAACACGAAAACTTGGGGACCACCTTGGCTAGGGGAGGCCCTACAATAGCACTGTGGGGGCTACCTGCCCTAACAACCTCATGTCCCCGGATACATCCCTCCACAGCCCCTAAGGACCGCTCATCTTTGCCTGCTTGGCCTTTATGACCATTCTCAGATCAGGCCTAACAGCAGACCGCGATGGTGGCCGCCCGGTTCCCCTGGCTGTCTGCGGGGGTTGGCGGGCTGCCATACTCACCTTCTGGGTTTCCCCCATACTAGTGCTGGCCCAGGCTCCACTTTTGGACACCCGGATGAGCTTGAGACAACTTTTTTTTTGCCATAAGTCAAGCTCACTCAGCAGGTCTGCTTGGTAGGCCTGCAACCCTGTCATTGTCTGCAGTGACCCACAAGCAAGACTACTACTGCATAGGCTTGCCCACCAATGCCACCTTGGATGCAAGCCGGCCCCTGTAATTACCTGCCGTTGGTGGAGAGAGGTAGCTAGCAAGCGCCTCCTCCACCTCGGGCATAGCTAAATAGCCATGCCATTCATTCCCACAATGGCCAAATAATCCAACATCGTGGAGTTATGACTATGGCTTAAGCATGGTTTTCCCCCAGAAGTGAGATTTTGTCATAACTTCTGGAAGACAGGGGAGTTTCTGCAGTGTGAAGTATTTATCAACTTGCAATCACTGTGTACCAACTATTACGCTGCTCTCAGTTTTTAACACATCCTTCTAACTCTTTGGAGTCAGAGAGGGATTATTACCCCTTTGCCTTTCCATACGGGGAGGAGGAGTCGCGACGGAACCTCAAAATCCAGCGGAGAGCCGAACCCGGAAGACAGAGAGAGTAGAGCAGCACTCGTCTCCGCTCTTCTTCGATTTAAGAGATCCCCGAACCTGAGACGGTTGGCTGCCTCGGCAGCGGCCGGCCCAGATCCGCGAGGCTTTGAAACCCAACTCGCTCGGATTCCGTTTTCTTTTTTTTTGAAAAGAGCGCGAGTTGAGCTGCTTAATGTAGCGTTACCATGCGCAGCATCTAGAGGTTGCCATCGCATACTACACCACTAACACGTCACCCAGAAAGTGTGCACTTTTCCCCCGTGATGAAACGGGAGCACGTTACACACATCTTTAACTCTTTCTCGCTCATTACTTACCTCTCCTTTTCTTTAAATAGGGATAGAAAAGTTAAGAGATTTTGAGAAAATATTGAATAGAAATGAAGCGTTTTTGTCACACAAACAACAGACATGCAGTCTCGCTGAAGATAATAAGGCTGGCGGCGTGGTTCACAGGTGCCTATATATATATCATCGCGCTTTTGCACGTATTGCCACCTGATCATGCCAGGCCTATAAGTAGAGGCATGATTTTACACAAGCTTCAGATACCGGTCACGCGCAAGGCGTTCCCATACTGCTAAATGCAACGTCGAAGTTCCCTTTGAAAGGGAACAAGAACCATAAACATAATTGCAAACACAAGGCAAAAACATGTGGACTACGAGAGTGGATGTAGCACCCACAACAAAACAAACATATAACAACAAAAGCTTGACAATTAGGTGCTGAAACTCTTGTTTCAAGCAAGGGTTTTTACTTTCTTGAAAGAACTTTTTTGCAGTGCTCTTATCAACTGACAGCTATTAAAATGGGAGGGAAAAGGCTATCACTTGCTTCCTCTGATGCATTTGAAGCCAGCTGACCACATTGTTTTGAACTGTTGCTCATGCATCAGGGGGCAACATAAAACTCTTGGAGGAAAACTGATATCCACCTACTTCCACATGCATGAGTTCAAAGAGGCCTATTACTGGCTAGTGTCACTGTGATTGATAGGGGACAGAGAGAGTATGCCACCAGAGCCACTTTGAATTATGGCTCTGATAGTTCTTCAACCTCAGCTACATCATTCGAGTAATTTTTGTTTCTACACACAATATTCCACAATATTTTCTAATGAATGTATTTGGCGCTGTTTCCCCAAATACAAACTAACTACTAGGCTACTTGAAACTACTGATTTTAAAGATAAATGAATGAATGCTGTAAATGGACACACAAATGGACAAAGTACAATGCTGCACATTGTTTGTTGTCCCTTTTTGTCCCTCTTGCTTGTGCCCACATGAAAATAAAAAACTCTTTTGCCATCCTGCGGCAATGCAATCTTCTATTCTCCAAAAGATCCCTTGTGAACCTTTCTGGCAAGCTTTCTAAAACAAATAATAATAATGAATAGTTCGCTTCCTATTCATATCTGTATTTGTATTCCTTTAGAACATATCTTTTCATTGTGAATTATTAGCATAGTTTTACATCTTTCTTCTACAGTATGCTTTAAAGAAATAAACATACCTTGGTGCAGAGCTTTTTAATTCCTTTACAGCTACATCCCTTACATAGGGAAAAAGTCATATAATTGTCACATGGGTATGTTTTTTAAAAGACTTAAAAGGAAATTGGACTCCTTAGTATCATGTAATCAGAGAAGGAACTCTGAACTACGGTTCCCAGTTGCCACTGCATCACAGTCACATGACCACCTGCACCTGAATCACATTCCTGTTAATTGAGCACTCTTGTATATAGCTACAGTTTGCACTGCACTCTTTGTCTCACGTTTGTTTGTGTTTTGCCTTTATCTCTGTTGCTGTGTTTTTTTCATTGGTTTTTGTTTAGTCTTTGCCACAGTGTTTTGCCCCAATGTCTTATTGTTTTTTTGTATTTTGTTTAGTTCTTTATTAAACTCTAAAAATCTGCACTTGCATCCTTCTCAACCTCCATAAAGTGACACTTGGCAGCAGAAGTGTCACACCAATTTACAACCACAATAACACTTAGAAAGGTTTTATTGTATGAACATGGTTTTCTTAAAAAATATAATATAATTACATTAACCAAATGCTATATTAAGAAGCTAAAAGACCTTTCCTAGATGTCTCTTTTTCTGCTCTAGGTTTTGTGCATCTCATTCGTTTCACTGCTAAATGAGAACCATGTACCTGCTCATGGTTGACTGAGCTCCTTCTTTGAGACCTTAATGTCCATAAACACCACAGTGATCAATTCAGTGATGTAGAACTGACGAGTCTTAGTCATACTTTAGCATTAATGCACTGTCAATCTGCCACAGGCGTGAATTATAGAAGGAGCTGTCGATCAATGAGGAAGGCATAAATTAAAACCTTATGTAGTTAATCCTAGAGGGATTGCCTACCATTAGAATACAACAATTTCAAGCTTGCATGTATTAAAAAAATCTCTAGATATAGGCTTATTATCCTTACATTTGTTTTATAACCTAATAATGAGAAATATGAAATAAAGTTTTCTATAGTCAAGATGTGTTTTACTTGCTAAGATATAATTTCTTTCTTGAAACTGAAAATGGCATGTCAACTATGATTCCTGTGTCAGAACCATTATACACCTGAAGTTGGTGTTTTAATATAATACTGATTATATTACAATGCTGAATAAGGTAGCTTACATCTGACTTACTGGAGTCACAATTGAGAACTACAAATGGAAATATGACTAAAATCCTGTTTAAAAGCAGTGCATGGGAAAATACAGGACACATAAAATGAGCTGGTGTAAACTGCATCTAAATGCATTCAAGTTTTGAAATTAGTAAAATTATCTAAAATTAATAACAATAATAATGACAAATACAAGATAAATGATAGAATTAAGGATACATTTACCTGTATAGTGGTGTGAAAATGTGTTTTCCAGTTTCATTTTTATTAAACATTTCTGCTGAAAATTTCTGCTGTAAATTTCTGCTGAACATTTCTGCTAAACATTTCTACTGAACATTTTTGCTGAACATTTCTACTAAACATTTCAGCTAAACATTTCTGCAAAACGTTTCTAATTAACGTTTCTTCTGAACCTTTTTGCTGAACGTTTCTGCTGAACATTTCTGCTGAACGTCTACATGTCCGCTGAACATCACCTTTTCTCTTCTGTCCTCCCCTTCCTTTCCCAAATATTCCATTGAGAAGAAAACAAAAAACAAATTGAGCAACACAGCAGTAAACATTAACAGTTTTTTTTTTCTTTTTATACTAACAAAGGAAAACAAAATTAAAAATATTGAAAACCCACAACCCGCGCCCCCCAGCTCATCATGGCTCCCCAATAACTGTCGCTGGTTATAAAGATATTGTAAAATCCAACAACAGGCACAAAAATTTAAGTGGGAAGTGTATGTAACTCCATAAAGTATACAATAAAGGGATGCCATTTATAAAATAAAAAAAAACTTGTCTGTACAACCATTCATCGTATATTTTATTTTCTCGAGTTTCAGAAAAAAACATCACTTTCTTTATCCACTGGGAGATGGATGGGTATTTAGCAGACTTCTAATGCAACAGTAGGAAAGGTCTTGCTATAAGGGATGTGAAAGCAATAACATCCTTTTGTATCGAGCTCAAAGGAACTGAAGCTTCAGGAATCCCATATACAGCAATCAATGGACAAGGCTTTGAAGGTACACTGAGAATAGTGGACATGATGGTAAAAAAAAACCAGACCAAAAACCTTGGACAGAAAAAAATCATATAGCCAAGATGACAGGGAGAGCCATGGCATTTATCACACTTATCCTCTACATCCGGATACATTACAGAAATTCTCGACTTGGACAGATGGACTCTATTTAAAACTTTGAACTGTATAAGTCCAAGATGAGCACAATAAGTGGTAGTCTGTGCACTCCCTATAGCATGTTCCCTTGTGAAAATGTGATTAATCATTGTGTGATCAGTATGGCTCCCAAAGTCCTACTGCAATGATGAGAGCTTCAAGCACTGTGTCTAATCATACCAAACAATCTCACAACACTGATCACAGAGTGTGTTGACCTTGGGTTTCTGGGCAGATTTTGACACAGACCATATCATATAACTATGTAACTATCTGTGCATAACACTATTATTTGAAATGTAACTTACTGTACATACAGTGCTGTGAAAAAGTATTTGCCCCATCCTGATTTCTTTGATTGCCCCATCCCTTTCTCTGATTTCTTCTGTTTTTGTGTATATCTCATACTAAATAGTTTTAGACCTTCAAACAAAATAAAACATAAAACAAAGGCAACCTGAGTAAAAACACAATACACTGTTTATTTTTTATTGAAGCAAAACAAAGTTATCCAACACCTATCACCTATCAATGTGAAAAAAGAATTGCCCCCTTAAACATAAAATCTGGTTGTGCCATCTTTAGCAGCAATAACTTCGACCAAATGCTTCTGAGGAGGTCAGTTTTTCACTTACTTCTATGACTAGGATTTACTGCTATTATTTGGATCATTGTCTTGCTGCATAATACAGTTGAGTTTCAACTTACAGACTGACCGGACATTCATTTTCTGGTAGAGAGCAGAATTCATGTCTCCCTCAATTATTGCAAGTTGCCCAGGCCCTGAAGCAGCAAAGCATCCCAACACCATCACACCTCCATAACCATGCTTGAAAATAGGTATGATTTTCTTTTTGTGGAATTCTGTGTTTGGTTTACGTCAGATATAACACGACCCCTGTCTTCCAAACAATTCCACTTTCAACTCATCAATCCACAGAACAATCTCCTAAAAGGTTTGAGGATCATCAATGTGTGTTTTGGCAAAATTCAGACGAGCCTTAATGTTCTTCTGGTTTAGGAGTGGTTTTCAGCTTGCCACTCTTCCATGGGTGCCATTTTTGCCCAGTGTCTTTCTGATAGTGGAGTCATGAACAGTGACCTTTATTGATGCAAGAGAGGCCTGTAGGTCCTTTGATGCTGTCCTTAGCTCTTTTGTGACTTACTGGATGAGTAGTTGCTGTGCTCTTGGAGCAATTTTGGAGGGTCGGCCACTTCAGGGAAGGTTCACTACTGTGCTGAATTTTTCCATTTGGAGATAATGGCTCTCACTGTGGTTCTTTGGAGTCCCAGAGCTTTTGAAATAGCTTTTTTCTGTTAAAAAAATATATGTTCTTCAAAACAACTTTAACAATGATCACGACTGAAATGACCTTTATCACTTTAAACATTTTAAAGTCACAAAATGCAGTAGATGATGTTTAGACAAGATTTCCATAATGCAAATGGATCCTTAAAGTGCACTATCACATTGGAGACGATTACCTGAGCAATTCTGGAGCATTTTCTACCTCTTTGAGAATAGCAACAAACGATAAGAAATCAAATACCTCATATAAAGAGAATCTTGAGAGATCAAACTGAATCTCCCAGTCATCCTCATTTATGAATGATGTGTTGCCTTTACCATCTACATGCATTTTTGGGAGATGAGAGAAAACTGGATAACATGGAGGAAACCCACACAGACATGAGGAGAACCTACGAAACGCCACGCAGAATGTAACCTGAGCCCAGGATCAAACAGTGCCTCCCTAGCCAAGCTATTCTGAATAAGAAATTGTTCAAAAATACAGCTTATTAACAGTTTTTTCTCTTTGTTTTAATCTCATTACTTGGCATAGTAGCATAAATAGCTCCAATCACCATTACACAATATCTGTCTTTTATGTGCTTAACTTGCACTGATGATTGATGATGCCGTTTCAGTCTAATCAGAGGCCTCATTAGAACATGTCACTTATTATTCTGCCGCAGCTCCTACACAGCAAGAGACGCAAATGTTATTATACTGGAGCTAGACTCTTATAGAGAGTGCAAATGACACTGTAGGGCGTACCTTCTAACTTGACAAATAAATAACTTTAACGTGCATTTGAAGGGCTTGGAATCATTGTGGTTTTTACCTTTGCTTTCGATAAATTTTAACACGCTGTGCTGGAACTGGTATCATAAAGCAGCAGTCACTCATCACTTAATGGTTTGCACAGCTACTGAGATATTACAAACAGATGCCGCAGAGATCTGAATTAAACTTACCAATTAATATCCCATTATTTACCCTTCTTTTCATGGAATCTTACATCTCTGTAGTTTGAAATGCCTCAAGAGATGCACTGTTAAAGTCTTCCTGGGCATCTCTGTGGTGTGATAAGATCCTTGTTTGTGTGACATTTTTAGGCGCCACTGAAGCGCATATTCTCATTCTTTTCATATGGTCTCTGGAGATGATGTCGCATGGAAATCAGGCATATATCTTGCATATTTCCCACTGCCCCACCCCCATCCCTCACTCTCTTGTTCTTTTCCTCTCTTTCAAGGACAACATATTTAAGTTATATGTACTAAGTCACTTAAGAAGAACAGTATACATTCAAAAGGAGTTTGAAAGGGCTTTAGAGAAAACTTGCTAATCTTGGCTTTTTTATTGAGACCTACTGAGTCATCCGTCATTCTCTTGATCAGTGATAGCAGCACACCAGAAATATGTAATTCTTAGTTCTTGAAAGGGAACAGGGACTGGCTCATCCTCTGAGACCAACTCATAGCATCCTGACCCAAAAAGAACCTGTTTCATGTGCTGTCTGCAAACAGCAGGGGGAGGGGTGTGTGTGTGTGTGTGTGTGTGTGTGTGTGTGCAGAGTAGTGGGTACTCTAAATCAGGTCCTACTTCTGGACACAGGGAAATGAAGATTATTGATCCACGAGACACTTCCCAGTCTGGTAGCCTGCCAGCCAGCACGCACACACACACACACACACACACACACACACACAGCAGACAAGCAGTGGATATTATGAAATTATGAATCATATCTGAATTCTATCTATCAGTTTATTGTTAAGATACTTATCTGATCAGTGGGAAAGAATATAACGTTTGTGTTTTATTCGAGGCTCTTAGTAAATATCTCTAGCAGTGTATCTGCACATTAATTTCACCTCAATTTTATTTGTGTTTCCTTTTGAGTTTATAAAGAGCAATAAGTCCTGGGAAACTGCTGTTTTGTATCATTTATTATTATACAATCAAGGGATGGCATAGACTGGAATGGAACCTAATAATAATAAAAATTTTGAATTAAAGATTTAAACTGTATTAATACATGTATTATATTATGTAAGGAATAAAACATGACAGGGTGGTGTGATGTGGCCATATGCAAAGCAGGAGGCTGTTACCACCCTGGAGGGGATTATTTTTCTGTAACACAACATCCTGAATTTTTTATTGCTCTTGCCACAGCAATTTGTCAAGACTGACATTTTTATCATTTAATGAATGACATGTTGTGCATTTGATACATTTATTATAGTTAGCATTGTAAAACAGCCACAAAACAAGTTCTTGTTATCACTTGCATTATAGCAGCTTTAAACAGTCGCTCCCTCACCAGCCTCACTGACAAAATCAAAAATGGTTGACAGGAAGTACACTTGAATTTCAAATGTTGGTGTGTGTTTACTTTAGCATACTCCAGGTAATTACAGGGAAAAAAGAACTGTGAATTTAGCACAAATTCTTCAAATGATATAAGGAAAAAATTTTAGTTGTTACAGTTCTTGACTACAAGGTAGTGTAGTCACAAATTTTCTTGGGTTACAGGAGAAAGGTTTTGGATATGAAAATTCCTTTGACAACTTTAGTTCAGATAGGTCTCAAGACGATGCGAGCCAAATTTGGTGAAGATTGTACAAAATGTGGAGGAGGAGGAGTAGAAAAACCGGTTTAAATTTTCATGAATATTAAATTATATTTAACATTATATTTAATATTTAAATTGTTATTTATCCTGGGATGGGACAGGCCAAAAGTGTAACTAATGGAAATTGGGTTCAATATGTGCTGATCAATTAGTGTATGTAAAGACCCTGGCAGCTGATAAAGTTGCAGTTTATTAATGTTTTTTTGAGAATGAAGAGCAAATTACAGTAAGCTAGGTTTTCGGCATCTTTGAGAGGGTCGAAGTCCCTAAATTATGCAGCTGAAGAAAAGTGTTGTTAGTTAATAGCCCAATATGAGGTTCAAAGGGAAGGGTGGAGTCCAAAAAAAACATCAAGCTTGCGAACACTAGTTGAGGATCAATGAAGAATTCAGGAAGTCTAGTAAGAATAACTTTGCTACTGACAAGTAAGTTCTCTGGGGTTTTTTTCTGGATTTATCTTAAGAAAATTAGCCTCCATGCAGGTTTTCGGACCATGGATAAATGTGGTTAATGTGATGAGGAGCAAGGGACTACAAACTGAACCTTGAGGGATTCCTTGCGTAACTGGGGCAGTAGAGTACTTCTATTTATCAACATATACAAAGTCTGCCAGAGAGCCAGGACTGATGTACCCAGATATTTATGTATATCACAATAATAGCATCTAATCATGTTTACACTAGTTGAAAATTGTCTATGTCCACCAATATTTCTTTTTTTAAGTATTCACTCAATCTGAGTGACAAAGTGCCAACTTGTCCAAACACCGGAAGAGGTAAGTAAAAGCTCTAATTAAACAAAAGGGAATTACAATGAACAATTTTAATAAGGCATGAATTAGTATCCCTTGGCTTTAAAAAAAAATGCTTTTTAGTAAATATAATAAGCTTAATATAATCACAACCAGTTATGACTGCTAGTTATTTTCATCATAGCCGGCACTACTGGCATACAAATTTATGTGGGTTTTTCTTTTGTAACTCATGTTTAAGTATGTTTGGCCTATAGTCATGAGACACTGTGCATACCAAAAATAGCAGGGGAGAGAATATTTAATTTCCTATAATTGCACACTATATGCTATTTTTTTTTAAAGTTTAATAATGGAACTGTTACACAAAGCACATGTTTACACCAATTATTATTTAGCCCTTATATTATTGCCATGTTCACTTCAATTCACTTCAAATTGAATCTGTGTAATCAAACTAATGCAAAGAAACTGAATTAGAACATAACTGTAAATGATACTCTTATCTTAGCTGCAGTGCAACAGAAAGAAAATTATTTTTAAAAGTATAGTGTTGCTTTTTGGCATGTTGTGTCCAGTACAAAAAGTGAATGTCAGGGAGGCAATATCACTCAGGTAGCAAAAGTATTACTCACAGTCTAGATTTACATTCTCTGCCTGAAGGAGCTTCAGAAAAAATGTCCTGTTCAATGTGTAAAAATGGAAAACCAGTTAAAATTAGAAACACTCCATTCAAGGTAAAGAACGGTTGCGGTGGAATGAGGGGAAACCATAGAAAACTTTGCTGTTCCAAACAAACCAATTGGTCTGCAAAGTGAGCCAACTATTAGCACAGTATATCAAACTCAAGTGCTTAATGGATGTTGAACACTCAATGTGTGTGACTGTGGCATCTTTCCTGCAATACGTATGAGCAGGTAGTGAGTGTGAGATAAAACATGTGCACAGTGCTTGATGGGGCTTTCAGGGCAGCTTAAGACCACTTTAGTTGAGCTGTTGGGTTGGTGAGCACCTCCACTCCTCATGCCCAACAGCTATGGATAATGAATAGTGTTGGTTTAATCATTACAGTGAACGCCAGCTTCCTTTGGTTCCTTTTGAAATCAATAATTATGCGTAATGATGATAAAATGATTCCTCTTTCAGAGGGGTACCTAATCTATTCCTTCACTTCAAAGGAAAAATGAAAATTATTAGATTATTAGATGCGTAAAAATAAAATAATGAAGAAGATTTGTTTCTTATTATAACCTGAGCACCACTCTTGTTCTGATAAATGCATGTATAGTGTTTTGAATTGCATGTTTTGAATTGTATTGTGTTTGTTTGTGTGTAGATTGTTATGACCCTTTTTGCTTTTCATGTAAACCCCACAAGCACACACAAATACAAACACATCTCTTATGTAAAAAAGAATTGCAGCAAGACGCGTTAATGATGGTGGCATAGCAAACTACTTTCCTCTAAGTGAACTACAATTGTGTTATTGCATTATTTGTAATTAGCAGAAGATGTGAATATTAATTAATCATGCATATTGCTTTAATTTAGTTAAGCTACAAGTTTAGCTACCTGCATTTTACTTAATGAAAATTTTAATGTGGCAGGCTGGTATAGAAAAATCATTGTCACAATACATTGGTTTTGTTGATAATGGTTGTTAGGGAATTTATTTTGCGCATATATATATATATATATATATATATATATATATATATATATATATATATATATATATATATATATATATATAGAGAGAGAGAGAGAGAGAGAGAGAGATCTTCACTCTCTCTTTCTACCAATCAGAGATTCTAACAACATTTGGTTGTGTATAATAAGCTACTTGTAGGCCAAAAAGCCTCAGCTAAGGGGTGAATTCTTCAGTGAGTCAGACCGATCTCTGATTAATAATACTGATACTACACACGCAGGAATTTCAACAGAATATAAATGGCAGTTAAATTTGATTAGAATTTAGACATTATAGTGCTCTATTCAGTTAAACAGCATATCAGAAGCCTAGTCAGGTACAAAAACCTGCATTAGTAATTTTACAGACAACTTACCACAAGAGAAATGCACCCTCCAACAGTAATTAAGGAACTTTAGTGTTATGAAATGTTCTGTCATTCTGGCATGATAAAGTAAGTTGCCCACTGTGTGTAGTTCAGTTCTACTTGATCAAACTGAGGGCTCAAGTCAATTAAAAGCTGTGTAGATTGTAATGCTATTCTCAGGGAGGCAAAACTTTTGGAGAAAGTAATTGATTTCCTTTTTCCATTTGAAATCCAAAACTCTTATTACTTCTTTTCAGTTAAGGTTTTGTCCCTTGAGACCAAACACCACAATAAGCAATATCAATATTTCTACATGTTTTCTCTCTGGGACAGCGACAGCGTTATATGATTTCAACTAGGCACTCGACTACCCAAAATATGATAAGTCCACTTATCTACATGGCAGTGAATCACCTCCACATTAGTAATTACTACCAATGTTGAGGGCAATCAGATGTGCTGCATACAATAATTTTTTTTCAAAGAATGTTAAATCGTCTGCACTTATATATCGCTTTTTTAACCTTAGCGGTTCCAAAGCGCTTTATACTGGTTCTCATTCACCCATTCACACACACACTCACACACCAATGGTAGCAGAGCTGCCATGCAAGGCTCTAGCTTGCCATCTGGAGCAACTTGGGGTTCAGTGTCTTGTCCAAGGACATTTCGGCATGTGGAGTCATGAGGGCCATGAATCAAAGCACCAATCCTACAAATAGTGGACAACCCACTCTGACAACTTAAATATAAAGAATATATACAATATATAAAGTGTTAAAGAACACTTAAAATATACATAGTTTCTGTTGCAGTTATACATCAGTTTACTCTGAGATATTTCACGTTTACATAGATGATCAAGATGAAAATTGTATTCATCAGAAATATAGCACAACAAATCAAGCTTGTCTGCTGCTGATGAATTAATGTTTAGATTATAATCAAATTAAACCAGTCACCATGAATGACTTGAGCATATATAATTTTATTAAGAATTCAAACAGCTGACATAAGGACATGCATTAAAATGCTTAAATCTACAAATGGAGCTGAAAATGATTCAGAATATGATTAAGAAATTTAATTGAATTAAGTAAAATTTATGTTAATTGAGACTAATGTTTGACATCAACAGTGGCAAAAGAATATAAGGAACATTAATTTAAAAACAGCTTCCAAATAGCCTTTATTTCTTACTGTATTGTTATAAAATTGAGTGCAAAAGTAAGAACCAAAAGAAATAATTCCACTTAAAATGTGTCATTTTACAATAAGAAAAATAGGTTATATAAAATGATGGAGCATGCTGTTATAAGAAAAATAACAAATGATAGCATGCTGTGATACAGAGTTACTGACATATAATTATAAAAACAAAAAACAAAACATTTTTTCCAATAATTTAAAGAATAGGAGAAAACATTGAAAATATTTTTTTCTAACAAAAATCAGTCTCATACATTATTCAATTATAGCATTTTCACTCAAAAAAAAGAAAAAAAAAAAGGAAAAGCACCTGATTCTGACTGTAAAATATGGCAGTTAATCATTGATTTTTTTAGGCTGTTTTGCAGCTGGTGCAGGGGATCTTGTGAAGAATTTATGGCACCATGTACTCTGCGAATTATCAGGATATTTCAGCCCAAAACCTGGTTGCCTCTGCCAGGAGGTTCAGACTTGGCAGTGATAGATCTTTCAACAAGACAATGAGCCAAACAGGCTTCCAAGTCAACACATAAATGCTTAAAGTAAAACAAAAATAGTTTCCCAGATTTGAAACGTACTGAAATCTGTGTTTTGACTTAAATATATAGCTCTCCGGACCTTCCTTATCCATCCTGCTGCCCTACATATGGTTGGAGTCCTCATCACTTGGAAATCACTTGCTGTTGCTGAGGATGGCCGGCATGAACAGCTAAAGATCAAAGAGATTACTGAGGATGGTACCACTTGAACTTCCAACTGCAACTGATATGAACAGTTTTGCTACAATAGCTTTAGGACTGCAATTGCCATAAACAGTTCTGCACTCAAGTCTCCTGGACATGAATTTCATGGTTTCACAATTGCACTTTTTGAACATGTAGTACATGGTTATAAAACGGAATTATTCATAATTGCGCCATCAGGTGTCACCCAGATGAGGATGGATTCCCCTTTGAGTCTGATTCCTCTAAAGGTTTCTTCCTCATATCATCCCAGGTAGTTTTTCCTTGCCATTTTCGCCTCTGGCTTGCTCATTAGAGGTAAATTTATAATTACATTTTTTTCCCCTGAATGTGTGTATATATATATATATATATATATATATATATATATATATATATATATATATATATATATATATATATATATATATATATATATATATATATATATATATATATATATATATATATGTAAATCTGCATTGTGACAGTGGAAAAGCATTTAAAAGCGCTATACAAATAAAATTTAACTCACTTGAATATAGACGTTCACATGCAGTATGTGAACCTTTTGGAATTTCATGGTTTTCTGAATAAATTTATAATAAAATGTGATCTGATATTCATCTAAGTCAATGGTATTGACAAATATAATGTGTCTAAAATAATAACACCAAAAAAAATCTGATCTTTCATGTCTTTATTGAGAACAACCAAGAAAACCTCATAGTGCTTGAGAAAAAGTATGTGAACCCTTGAGTTAACAGAGAAAAAGCTTCTCTTTTTTTGCACACCTGGAGTCTCGTTAAGAAAATGAGTTTGGAGGTGTGGACTACAGCTACTTTGACAGTTAAAAACCTCTCAAACTTTTGGAGTTTGCTCTGCAGAAGAAGCACATGCTTATGTGAGCCATGCCTCGCTAAGAAGAGCTTTCAGAGGATCTACGATCACGAATAGTTGATTTACATAAAGCTGGCAAGGGTTATAATGTGATTTCAAAGACTTTAGAAATTCACCAGTCTACAGTTAGGCAAACATTCTACAAATGGAGACACTTTGGGACTGTTGCTACTCTAACAAGAAGTGGGCGCCCAGTCAAAATGATACCAAGAGTACACTGAAGACTCATCATTGAGGTAATGAAACAAGTCCAAATGACAGCCAAAGATTTGAAGGCATCCTTGGAACTGGCTAACATCTCTGTTCATGAGTCTACAATATGTAAAACACTGAACAAGCAGGGTATCTACGGCAGGACACCATGAAGGAAGCCACTGATTACTAAAAAGAACATTGCTGCACGCCTGAAGTTTGCAAAAGAGCACATTGACACTCCACAGCGGTATTGGCAAAATGTTTTGTGGACTGATGAAACTAAGATTGAACTATTTGGAAAAACCACACAGCACTACATCTGGCGTAGAAATGGCACAGCATATCATCATGAAAACATCATCCCAAACTTAAAATATGGTGGAGGAAACATCATAATTTGGGCCTTCTTTGCTGCATCAGGGCCTGGCCAGCTTGCAATCATTGAGGGGAAGATGAAATCCCAAGTATATCAGACAATTCTTCAGGATAATGTGAGAATGTCTGTATGTCTGCTGAAACTGTGTAGAAGTTGGGTGATGTAACAGGACAACGACCCAAAACACCGGAGCAAGTCTGGGGGGACCAGTTATTAATTATAAGGGTTCACTTACTTTTTCCACTGCCATTTTGAATGTTGAATGAGTGTGTTCAATAAAGACATGAAAGATCAGAATTTTTTTGTGTTATTCTTGTAGGCACATTATATTTGTCAATATCCCTGACTTAGATGAAGATCAGATCACATTTTATGACAAATTTATTCAGAAAACCATGAAATTCCAAAGGGTTCACATACTTTTTCTTGCCACTGTACATAAACCTAAGAATATAAAGGAGCTTAAAATGTTCTGCATTGATGAGTAGACCATGATCCCATTACAAGTGTTTCCTAGCTGGTTAGACATTACTGGAAAAGACTCTGTTTTGTTATTCACTACAGGGAAAGGGTCACAAATATTTGGTTGTTTTATTTTTTTCCACTCACCAAGGCTTTAAGAAATAGGTACAAAGTAGGCAGACTCCAGAACAGTACAATCAGGACCGAGAATTAAATCTTTGTTCTAGTTATGTGACGCCTAGCTAAGTGATTGTGTAAAAATCTGTGTATATAAGTTTGGTGTTAACGGCCCTTGAAACTAGCATGTTAAATATCGGCAACAGAATCATATGAACAAGCAAAAAGATAGCCAGTACATTAGTACTTTCGCTACTCTTTTTTCTTAACTGTTGGCATGTGACAATGATGTCCAATCTGCACAATGTCATCACCATAATAACTTTGTATTTCTACACTCTCCGACCATAACATCACAACAATTGACATTTGTCAGGTAGCTAATTTGTTTTGTCAAGCGGCATTAACAAATTAGTATATGTCAGAAGAGCTACAAATATGGCTTGTTCCTTAAGTAAGGACATCAGTCAGACTCAAGCATTATTAGCCATTACATATGAAAAACTATTAATTAATGAAACACTAAGTGAAACACTTTAACACTATAATTGATTTGATCTTTTTTAATTTATTTATCAACATCAAAACCATTAAATTATTTTGTCCTGTGAATCTGGATTTGTAAGACTTCTTATTCTGTTGCTGAGTTTTGTGATATGAATTTGAAAAGAAAGTAAACCTTTATCTCTGTGAGCCTTCAAAGAGAGTCAAGGTGCAAAATAGGGTTTGTAGAGATCCTGGTGCTGGTTATGTTTGCGTTATCCCTCTGTCACTGCAGTGACGTCAATGAAAAGGGAGTGGATATTTACAAAATTCCTCTTACTTTAGTTAGTTACACGTTGCATAGGTCAGCAATTTAATCGTTTATGTGGCCAGGTCTGAGGAAAGAGAAAAAGGTGTAGAAACGGTTCTCCGTTACAATTCACTAATCCCTGCCATGTCAGCTGATCAATTGGGTTTGGGATCCTAATGCCTTTCTACTGAAGTGCTGTGCCTGGGGAAGGTGAGTGGACTCAAAGTACTGATTATTCACAGAAGGTTTGCTTATGTATCCACTTGGTTCCCTAAATAATCAGACTGTAGTGATCTCAAAATAGTTCACCTATTTTATGCGAATAGATGTACAGATGTACCTTATATAATTTAATATTCATTGCTTGGGCATAATCCAATTAGTCAGAATACAGAGCCAAAGCACTTCAAATATATAGTTTCCATCTACTACATCTTTGCTGAACATGCCAGCTCAGTATTCCATCACTGAGAATCACAGTTACAGTGGCAATCAAAATTATTCAACTGCCATTGCAAATCAGGTTTATTTTCAAAATGTAGAGACTTTCAGCTGTTTATAATGAACAAATCAAACAAAAGCAAATGAAATAGTTTAACATAAAAAAAATGCTAACAAAAGTGGTTTATCCAAATTCACCTGAAAATGCAACTTATGGTTTCTCCAGTTTAAAAATTATTCAACCCCCTGAATAGAATCCCTCACAACAGCAAAAATATGCAAAACAGGTGTTGTCTCAAGCACATCTGATGCAACTAATCAAGGGCTTCATTAGTTGCACCAGGTGTGCTTGAGTTGGAACACATAAAATACCCGAGCTGTCTAGGAACAGAAAATAATTGTGAAATACCTGGACGGGGAAGAAAATGGAAGCTATCAACGGCTGCAGCCAGATTTCTGAGAAGGCAGGTTGTGAAAACCCCTCGAGTGACTGCAAAAGACCTGCAGAAAGACTTGGTGGCAACAGGAACTGAGGTTTCAGTGAGCACAGTAAGGCTAAACACAGAAGGTTTCCATGCCAGAACTCCAGGATGTACACCACTACTGACCCAAAAGCACAAGAAAAGTCAGCTCAAAATCATATAAATAAACCACAGAATTTGGGGGATTCAGTTCTGTGGAGCAATGAAAAAAAAACCTGGAACTTTTCAGCACGATGCATCAGCAATGTGTCTGGGGGAAGAACAATGAAGAAAGAACACTCTGTCCACAGTAAAGCATGGTAGTGGCTCAGTGATGCTCTGGGGCTGCTTTGCATCCTCTGGCACTAGAAACCTGCAGCATGTGGATAGAAAGATGGATTCATTGAAGTATCAGGAAATCATAGGAGAAAACTCCATGGCATCTGTGAGGAAGCTGAAACATGGGCATCATTGGACCATCCAACAGGACAGTGGTCCCAAGCATACCTCAAATTCCACCAAGGCTTGGTTGCAGAAGAAGTCCTGAACGATTCTACAGGGCCATCACAGTCACTTGACTTAGAAAATCTCTGGTGAGATTTGAAGAAGGAGTTTGCAGCACACAAACTCAAGAATATTACTGAACTGGAGGCCATTGCTCATGAGGGATGGGCTAAGATTAGACAGGCAGCTATGCAGCAGGCCATAACAGCAAAAGAGTACACTACTAAGTACTAAAGATGCTTGCTATGAAGGGGTTAAATAATTTTGAAACTGGAGATATATATACCCGATTTGCAATGGAGGTTGAATAATTTTGAATGCAACTGTATGACACATTTCTGTCTATGTGAAGCAATAATAGGCTTCAACAGCCAAACATTTTTTGTACTAAGATGAAATTGGCAACAATTTTCTTTTTTTCTTTTTCTTTTTTGGAAAGAGCACAGCCTAATATGTTCTGATAGATTCTGAGCTGAGGATGGCAGAGGTGCTGCTAAGTAAAAGCAATCAAATCCAAAAGCACCTTTTTCAAATCTTACCATGAATCCAACATATGACCCCGCTGATAGTGTGTCTAAATCCACCAATTCAGTCAGGTACACAAGAAAATCTACTATAAGACATTCTGAGCTGATAAAAGAGACAAGAATTCAATTCAGTTCAGCTTTATAGACACCTGGACATAAAATGTAAATTCATATTGTAAAAGCCAGAGGCGAGAGTGTCAAAGAAATACTCCCTGAGCCAACAAGAAGAAGAAGAACCCTTGAGAGGAAACAGACTCAAAAGGGAACTCATCCTCCTCTGGTTGACAGTGAATAGTAGTAGAGTATGAGCATCATTTGCATTTTAACTTGAAGTCTATCATATCAAACTGAAGTTATTAACTGGTCAATGATGGAGACTTGAGTATAAACTGTTCTTAGCAATTGCAGTCTTTATACTATCCAAGGAAGAGTTTCTGTGTGGTACCATGTACAGTAATCTCATGGTGATCATTATGATATACATTACTGGGCCCTCTTCAGCATTAGTGAGTGATATTCAGGTGATGGATCCTCCCAGTAGAAGTGGGGCATCAGGATGGATCAGGCAGGTCCAGAGAGAGTCATAAGCTGAGAATTTATGATTAAGATATTGTGTATATATAGTCTGTAATATCATTGTGAATGGACCGCTGATCTTATTTGAATAAAACAGAGAAGGTATGGCACTGTTTAAAGGCAGAAGTTAAAATGGGGATTAGGGTGGGGGTGGTTAGTTCAAGGTAGCAGCCTACAAATGAATAGAGAAACTGTTTTATTCTAAATTGAAAACATGTATTTCTTCAGTCAAGACACAAGCTGTTTTTTGGGTATAGGCATTTTACCATTAAAGCATGGATCATTAAAGATATATTTTTTACTAGTTTGACTGATTTATGGTATCATGTGTTTTCCAAAAATGAATTCTGAAAAGATGTCATTTTAATGCCAAACAAGGAATACTGAAAGAATAAGGTTTGACCAGACAACTGTAGATAGTTCAAATAAGCCCGTAGTACAGACACAGACATCATGAGGACTTCTACCATATAAATTTTGGGAACTCCATATAATATATATTTATATTACAAATATATAATATATAATAATATAGTATAGTATAGTTATATATATATATATATATATATATATATATATATATATATATATATATATATATATATATATATATATATATATATATATATATATATATATATATATATATATATATATATATATATATATATATATATATATATATATATATATATTTTATTTTATTTTATTTTTTTTACTGTACTGTATCCATAATCCTGTCATCCATAGAAGAATCTCGATTCCACATCTGTTTAAAAGGAACATTTGGAATGAACACAGCATTCAGAATTAGTTCAATAGCAAATCTGCATATAAAATACGTGTTGCCACCTGCCTCCACCCATGTCCTCTCATTGGCTGTCTCCCGTGTGTCTCAATTACTTGCACCTGTTTTCTGTTTGCCTCTTTATTTGTGTGTGTACTTAAACCCTCATGTTTCTTCATTCAAGTATGAAGTATTGTTCAGTGTTTACTAGCCTGTCTTTAATAATAATAATAATAATAATAATAATAATAATAAATAATAATAATAATCATAATAATCATAATAATCATAATAATAATAACACCTTTCACACATAAAATGCAGCTCAAAGTGATTCACATGTCAACACAAAAAGAAAAAAAAGAAAAAAAACTGATTTAACAAATCCAGGACAATCAAAATCAACAAAGAAGATAAGTGTAAAATTATTATACAGTAATAATGATGATATTAATAATATAAATAATAAAATACAAAATTGAAATAATAACTAAATGACTAAATTTAGCATTCACTAGGCCTTCTATTTCCATTTTTGCTACTTTGGTTTCTTGACTTCTGCTAGATTCCAATTTTTCTTGTTACGTCTTAGCCCTCCCCTGTTTGTTGACCTTCATCTTGCGAATGTTATTGTATTTGTCTGCCTGTCTCTCAATAAAGATACTACACTTAAACTGCATCCATTTCACTTGGCCTTTTCTGATATATGATAGTCTATAAGCCATATCTTCCTGCAGGTCTTGCCTGGTTTCCCACTGAAGCTAAGCAGGGTTGAGCCTGGCCAGTACTTGGATGGGAGACCTCCTAGGCTGGAAGGCATATATATTAGTGAGGCGTTCTCAGGTGGTGTTCACCCTGTGGTCTGTGTGGGGTCCCCAAAATAGTGAGGGGGACAGTGTAAAAATATCATGAGACTTTAAACTGAGGTCCTGACTAAAACCTCTGATAAAAGAGTAGGGGTATAACCCTGGTGTCCTGGAGAAATTCCCCCATTGGCCTTCTCTATCATGGCCCCCTAATAATCCCTATCTCTGAATCTCTCTCCTCTCCAATAATAGCTGGAGTGTGGGGGTGTTCTGGTGCAATATGGCAGCTGTCACATCATCCAGGTGGATGCTACACATTAGTGGTGGTTGAGGAGATACCCCTTCACCAGAAAAGCGCTATATAACTGTAACTGTAACTACCTAACTAATCATATAAATGGACGTTTATCCCGTCCAGAGTTTATTAGCCTTTCATGCCCAGTGCTCCCCAGATCAAACGTGACCCTGATCAGACCTACTGAAAGTGTATGTATGATTGAGTGTGTGTGAATGAGTGAAAGGTAGCAACTTAAAACTGTTTCTAAAGTTTACTTAACAGCACATCAATAAATAATAATCATCATTAACATTATTGATGCTTCTTCAATAACCACTGAAGTAAAAAAAAAAAAAAAAAAAGAAAGAAGGAAAGAAAATCGTGATGGAAACATTAATATTATATTTTTTTTATTTTAATTTCTGCAATGGGGAAAAACGTCAGGTTTACGCATGTAACCCTGTTCCCTGAGAAGGGAATGACACGTTGCATTTAGCGTAACAGTATGGGAGCGCCATGTGCGCGTGATCGGTATCTGAAGCTTGTGTAAAATCATGCCTCTACTTATAGGCCTGCCATGATCAGGTGACGTGGCAATTAAGCACGTTGCATGATATATATATATGGGACCTGTGAACCACGCCGCCAGCCTCTATTATCTGAAGCAAAGACGCCTGTTCAAAAATACCCAAGCCCGAGAATCACTGCAAGACATTTGAGCCCGGGGTGGAATGAATATCCAGGCTGTAATAACGAATGAATGTTTGTGGCGTAGACCACCCTGCAGCCGCACACACATCCTGCAAGGATACCCCTTTGGACAAAGCCTTCAAGGAGGCGACAGCCCTAGTGGAATGAGCTCTTACGCCCAAAGGTGTGGCGAAACCACGCGCCTCGTATGCGATAGAGATTGCTTCCACTATCAAGTTAGAGAAGAGCTACTTTGACACAGCATCACCTTTACTGTCGCCACCGAAGCAGACCAGCAGCTGCTCCGACTTACGCCACTGGCCGGAGCAGTGGATGTAAGTACAGAGGGCCCTTACTGGTCACAGCAGGTGCATCCTCTCTTGTTCAGGTGTGAAGAACGAAGGAGGGCAGAAGGCCTGCAACACCACAGGGTGGGCAGCCGATGTAGGCACTTTAGGAATATAATCTGGGCTAGGATACAGGAAGGCCTTGGCTAGTCCAGGGGCGAAGTCAAGGCAGGAGGGGGCAACAGAGAGAGCTTGTAGGTCTCCCACTCACTTGAGAGATGTCAGGGCCAGTACAAGAGCTACCTTTAGAGTCAGAAACTTCTCAGAGGCTGACGCTAAGGGCTCAAATGGGGTCCCTGGGGTCACCTTCCAAGACAACAGAAAGGTCCCAAAAAGGTATTCGCAGCCTGCAGATGGGCCTCAGCCATCCGACACCACGCATGAACCACGAAGTTAGAGGATGTTGCCCCACAGAGGCTCCATCAACAGGGGCATGGCTGGCCGAAACGGTGGCCATGTAAACCCTGATTGTAGACGGAGCCAATCCTGCTGAGAAATGTTCTTGTAGGAACTCCAGGATTGTAGCTATTGTGCAATTCACTGGGTCTAGCTGACGTTCCTCACACCACAAGACAAAAAAGCCGCCACTTCAGCGCATACAATTTCCTTGAGGGTGGTGCTCTAGCGTTTAACATGGTCTCTACAACCTCAGTTGTGAGACCAGAATCTACGAGCTGGTGCCCTGTAGGTCCCTGCGGATGGGAATCTCCCAAGGAGTGCCGTCGAGCAGGGACATTATCTACGAGAACCATATTCGAGCTGGCCAATAAGGTGCTACTAGCAGCAGATGTAGACGGTCTTGGCGAACTCTCGCTAGAACTTGTGGGAGGAGAGCAATTGGGGGGAAAGCATATAGACGTGACCACGGCCACATGTGCACCATGGCGTCCAGCCTCAATGGTGCAGGAAGAGTGAGGGCAAACCACAGCGGGCAGTGTGTTGTCTCCTCGGAGGAGAACACATCCACTTCCGCTTGTCCGAACCTCCACCATATGGACTCCACCACTTGTGGATGGAGCCTCCACCCCACAGGCCTCAGCCCCTGCCTCAACAGGATGTCTGCCCCTACATTCTGGAATGTACATTGCACTCACTGACAAGAACTTTTCCTCTGCCCAGAGAAGGATTAGTTGTGCCTGCCTGAACAGGGGGCGTGAACGTAACCCTCCCTGGTGGTTGATATATGAGACCACAGTTCTGTTGTCTGACACAAGGAGGGGGAAGGATTTCAGTGCTAGGAATACGGCCTGCATCTCTAGCCGATTTATATGCCACTCCAGACGAGGGCTCTCCAAAGACCGTGAGCTGGACAGCCATTTAAGACTGCACCCCAGCCCGGGAGGGACGCGTCTGTCATTACCTTCTTGTGGTAAGGGGATGCCCCTAGAGTGTGAGCCGAGGCTAGGAACTGCGGGCACCTCCAAATACTCAGAGTACTTAGGCATCACCGCATGACTCTGATTACTCTCAGAGGTTTCATCCTCGGATGAAACCCCCACCTTTTCAGTCACCACTGAAACGGTCTCATGTGCAATAGGCCCAACGGTATGACGTTGGCTGCTGCTGCCATAGGGCCGAACAGCCTCTCGTAAAGGCTGGAGGGGATGCCCAGACCTCGCTTTATCTTGCTCAAAGTTTATAGGATCAATTGTACGCGTGTTGGGGATAGAAACGCCCTCATCGTAGTATATAACCCCTAGAAAAGTTGACCTCTGCACTTTAGAAAGCATACTTTTCTTGAGGTTCAACCTGAGCCCCAAGCTCCTCATGTGGGCGAGAACAACATCTCGATGTTGAAACAGCTGTTCCCTGGATCGTGCTAGAATTAACCAGTCGTCTAGGTAGTTTAGTGCAGGGATGCCCCGGAGTCGCAAGGGAGCCAGAGCAGCATCCATGCACTTTGTGAAGGTGCAAGGGGATAAAGCTAACCCAAAGGGAAGAACCCAAAATTGGTATGTGTTTTCTCCAAATGCAAACCTCTGGAACTTCTTGTGAACTGGGCGATATTCCTATGTGGAAACATGCGTCTTTCATATCTATCATCACAAACCAGTCCTCAGACTGAATCTGTGGCACGATAGGTTTGAGTGTTAGCATCTTGAACCTGTATGTCCAAAGAGTACGGTTTAGATGATGCAGATCCAAAATTGGCCGCATACTCCCATCTTTTTTGCGGACCAGGAAATAACGGCTGTAAAAACCTCCCTCCCTTAGGGAACGGGGTACATGTTTTATGGCCCCTTTGTCCCAAAGGGAATTTATTTCCTGCGCTAACATTGGGCTCTGCTCTGTGCTGACAACTGTGGTGAGCACACCTCTGAACCGGGGGGTCGAGCTCTGAACTGGACCCGGTAACGCTTTTCTATTGTAGACAGAACCCATGGGGACACATTTGGCAGTAGTCTCCACGCTGCCAAATGGTCTTTCAGTGATGTTAGCTTTTCCACATTTCGTTGGAGGGAAAGCATCAGATTTCCGTCACCCTGTGACAGCTCGCTGACCAGAGAACACTGAAAACTTGGGGACCGCCTTGGCTAGGGGAGGCCCTACAGTAGTACTGGGGGCTACTGCCCTAACAACCTCATGTCCCCTTATCC
Source organism: Ameiurus melas (assembly GCA_012411365.1). Classification (NCBI taxonomy): domain Eukaryota; kingdom Metazoa; phylum Chordata; class Actinopteri; order Siluriformes; family Ictaluridae; genus Ameiurus; species Ameiurus melas. Next base: position 11,018,216 of record CM022761.1, read on the forward strand.
ATCCCTCCACAGCCCCTCAGGACCGCTCTTCTTTGCCTGCTTGGCCTTTATGACCTTTCTCAGATCAGGCCTAACAGCAGACCGCGACTGCGGCTGCCTGGTTCCCCTGGCTGTCAGCGGGGGTTGGCAGGCTGCCATACTCGCCTTCTGGGTCTCCCTCACACTAGTGTTGGCCAAGGCTCCACTCGTGGATGCCCGGGTGAGCTTGAGACAACATCGTTGTCATAAACTTCTGGAAGACAGGGGAGTTTCTGCAGTGTGAGGGATTTACTTTCACAGGATAATCACTTCAAGCAGCTCTTTATATGCTGCTCTCAGTTTTTAACACATCCTTCTAACTCCTCGGAGTCAGAGAGGAATTATTACCTTTTTGGCTTTCCATACCAGGAGGAGGCGTCGCGACGCGAACTCCAAAATCCAGCGGAGAGCTGAGCAAGAGATAGAGCAGTGCTCGTATCCAGCTCCTTTTCTAGATCTACGAGATCCCCTGAACCTGCCAAGGCAGCCAGCCAGCCCAGATCCGCAAGGCTCTGAAACCCGACTCGCTTTGGCTTCCGTTTTTTTTCGAGAAGAGCGCGAGTCGCGAGTCAAACTGCTTAATGTAGCATTACCATGCGCAGCCTCTTGAGGCCGCCATCGCATACTACACTCCTAAACAATTCACCCAGAAAGTGTACACTTTTCCCCGTGATGAAACAGGAGCACGTTACACACTTCTTGAACTCTTTCTCACTCATTACTTACCTCTCTTTTTCATTAAAAAAGGGATAGAAAAGTTCAGGTATTTTGAGAAAATATTGAGTAGAAATTAAGCGTTTTTGTCACACAAACAATTGACATGCAGTCTCGCTGAAGATAATATGGCTGGCGGCGTGGTTCACAGGTGCCATATATATATATCATGCGACATGTTTAATTGCCACGTCACCTGATCATGGCAGCCCTATAAGTAGAGGCATGATTTTACACAAGCTTCAGATACCGGTCACGTGCGCAAGGCATTCCCATACTGTTATGATAAATGCAACGTCGAGGTTCCCTTTGAAAGGGAACAGTTATTATATAAATTGGATAAATATAGTTTACAAATGTCAACACTTATTTATTTACTCTTTTAAATCCCTAATCATCCGAACTTTTGTACTACTACTGCAGACACTTTCACAAATGACCACTGTTGACCAATGTTTTCCTCTCTGTTAGGAAAAAGAACGCTTGTTCTGAGTCACCCATGGCAATACATTTCATGATTGAAGTTTTAAAGATCATCCAGTGCTCCTGGCTAAATAGTCATTTTTCAACAACTGCTCATGCCACTGTAAATAAAATGTCTCCTCTAGTTATTGATCAGTCTGTTGCATTGCCTTTGGGAAACTTTTCCTCACTCTGACAGAATGTTAGAGGAAACCTATAGCCTATAGTTAGAGGAAACCTATATAGGTAAATCTTTTTGATCTGAGAGGAGCACTCCATGTCTTGTCTTGGTTGAGATTGAAATAATCCATCCATCTTCAACCGCTTATTCCTGCTTCAGGGTCGTGGGGAACCTGGAGCCTATCCCAGGAAGCATCGGGCACAAGGCAGGGTACACCCTGGACATCGGGCGCCCAGATTGAAATAATGTTTTTTTAAATACTGGCACTTTACATTTTCTCAAAATGCCTAAGCATTGCACATAAGCCACCTATTTCTAACTGTAACAAATGATTGAAGTTCATTGTTCATTGGTGGGGCGGTTGTGGTGCAGTTGGTAGAGTGTGTTCACAAATGGTGGTGCGTTCACTAATGGTGGTCCACTAATCGTAGGGTTGGTGGTTCGATTCCTGGCCCGGGTGACTCCACATGCCGAAGTGTCCTTGGGCAAGACACTGAACATCAAGTTGCTCCCGATGACAAGCTAGTGCCTTGCATGACAGCTCTGCCACCATTGGTGTGTGAGTGTGAATGGGTGAATGGGTGAATGAGACATAGTGTAAAGCGCTTTGGATAAAAGCGCTATATAAGTGCACATTTACCATTTATTGTACAGGACATACAGTACAGCAGGCTCAAGAAAATGCTCAAGCCAAATTAACTGCATTTGCTAAAAGTCATATACCAGCTTTTAAGCTGAGAGTGCAGGATTTTCCTAACATGATAAATGTCAGTGACCATGACCCTTTGAACTAAAAGAGAGAGACTGTGCAGCCTTCAGACCCACTTCAGACCTTCCTTTTATAGGCAAGATTAATGAAAAAGCAGTAGTCCAACAACACATAATAACTTGCTGTACTGTAATGGCAATTTTGACAACTTTTTTTGCCAATCTAGGTTTTGGGCTCATCACAGCGCAGTGACTGCTCTTATAAAGGTTATATTGATTTAAATATAGATTTAGGCAAAATATAAGCACTGGTATTACTTGATCTTCATGCTACCTTTGGACACTACTGTCTAGAATGGTACTTATTAACTTCAGGTTGTATCAAAAGGGGGACATTTTGTTATTTTGTCATTTTGCTACAATTTGAGACAAACTCCCTTACCATGTGGGGTCCCTCAAACCTTGATTGTTGTGCCCCTCCTGTTCAAACAGTACATGCTCCCACTAGACCTCCTACTAGGCCTGTTTGAGACATATGCAAAGCATTGTTGTAATACCTCACAAGGATGTCATGTATTCATCTGAATTCGGTGCTTTTGCAGGATGCATCTTAATGGTGAAACCACCAGAAGTTAAAGACAGTCATACGGCCTAGGCCTACCTGTTCATAATCCATCATGTTGGCTAAGGCAAGGCTGCGGAGCCTTACCACAGTATACCAGACAAACCTTCCACGCATAGTGTCCACTTACAGTGGTGTGAAAAAGTGTTTGCCCCCTTCCTCATTTCCTGTTCCTTTGCATGTTTGTCACACTTAAGTGTTTCGGAACATCAAACCAATTTAAACAATAGTCAAGGACAACACAAGTAAACACAAAATGCAATTTGTAAATGAAGGTGTTTATTATTAAAGGTGAAAAAAAATCCAAACCATCATGGCCCTGTGTAAAAAGTGATTGCCCCCCTTTGTTAAAACATACTATAACTGTGGTTGTCCACACCTGAGTTCAATTTCTCTAGCCACACCCAGGCCTGATTATTGCCACACCTGTTCACAATCAAGGCATCACTTAAATAGGAGCTGCTTGACACAGTAAGGTCCACCAGAAGATCCTTAAAAGCTGCACATCATGCCGAGACCCAAAGAAATTCAGGAACAATTGAGAAAGAAAGTAATTGAGATCTATCAGTCTGGAAAGGGTTATAAAGCCATTTCCAAAGCTTTGGGAATCCAGCGAACCACAGTGAGAGCCATTATCCACAAATGGCGAAGACATGGAACAGTGGTGAACCTTTCCCAGGAGTGGCCGGCCGCCCAAAATTACCCCAAGAGCGCGCGACGACTCATCCAAGAGGTCACAAAAGACCCCACAACAACGTCCAAAGAACTGCAGGCCTCACTTGCCTCAGTTAAGGTCAGCGTTCATGCCTCCACCATCAGGAAAAGACTGGGCAAAAATGGCCTGCATGGCAGAGTTCCAAGGAGAAAACCACTGCTGAGCAAAAAGAACATCAAAGCTCGTCTCAATTTCTCCACAACACATCTTGATGATCCCCAAGACTTTTGGGACAACATTCTGTGGACCGATGAGACAAAAAGTGGAACTCTTTGGAAGGTGTGTGTCCAAGAATATCTCGCGTAGAAGGAACACTGCATTTCATAAAAAGAACATTATACCAACAGTAAAATATGGTGGTGGTAGTGTGATGGTCTGGGGCTGTTTTGCTGCTTCAGGACCTGGAAGACTTGCCGTGATAAAAGGAACTATGAATTCTGCTGTCTACCAAGAGATCCTGAAGGAGAATGTCCGACCATCTGTTCGTGTACTCAAGCTGAAACGAACTTGGGTTCTGCAGCAGGACAATGATCCTAAACACACCAGCAAGTCCACCACCGAATGGCTGAAGAAAAACAAAATGAAGACTTTGGAGTGGCTAGCCAAAGTCCTGACCTGAATCCTATTGAGATGTTGTGGTATGACCTTAAAAAAGGCCGTTCATGCTCGAAAACCCTCTAATGTAACTGAATTAGGAAATTCTGCAAAGATGAGTGGGCCAAAATTCCTCCAGGACGCTGTAAAAGCCTCATTGCACGTTATCGCCAAACACTTGGTTGCAGTTGTTGCTGCTAAGGGTGGCCCAACCAGTTATTAGGTTTAGGGGGCAATCACTTTTTCAGACAGGGCCATGATGGTTTGGATTTTTTTTCACCTTTAATAATAAACACCTTCATTTACAAATTGCATTTTGTGTTTACTTGTGTTGTCCTTGACTATTGTTTAAATTGGTTTGATGTTCCGAAACACTTAAGTGTGACAAACATGCAAAGGAACAGGAAAGGAGGAAGGGGGCAAACACTTTTTCACACCACTGTAGTCTTTTTAGGAAAATATATTTTAGCACAATTTAAGATTGTGAACATCTTATTTTCGTTTGACAAATATAAAGCTAAAATATATATATATATATATATATATATATATATATATATATATATATATATATATATAATACGTGTGTGTGTGTAGTGTGTGTGTAAAAATGTAAGAATGTGTTTGTGGGAGACTCAATTACAAAAAAATTATTATTTTGTTTCTTTGTTTTTTAACTGGTCGGGTTTATTGGGGGGTGGCAGTGTGTGTCAAGGGGGGGTGTTTACTACTTTGCATCATGCAACAGTCCTAAAAGGTGCCAATTTGGCGTGTTCAGAAATTATTATTTTTTTATTTTAGATATGATTGTTGAAAAATATGGACATTGGAAGATTTGTATTATTGTTATTATTATTATTATTATTTCAAACATACTGTTTAGCTTTTTTTACTCATGGACAATACTTTTACTTTTTAATATTTCGTATTTAAACAGACTCAAGATTAATATATCGTGCAATTGTAAGTTTAAAAAAAAGAAAGAACATCTAAAGAATCTGGAAATGTGTATAGGTAATTTGGGCATGAAATTAACAAATGAACACTCTCAGCATAGTCTTTACACTGTGCCACAGCAACGTCTTTCCTGACCAGTGCCATGCAGAAGAACACATTCTGTGCTATGAACTGCACATCAGCAATCAGTCCAATCCAGCAATCAGTCCAATCTGGGTGCACAATTTTGAGGGTGGCTATCATAGTTTATTACAAGCTTGCCATTGGGCTATGCAATCTGGTAGAGGCTAATTCAGATTAATTTCAAGAGGCTGCTGAAGCCAGAGTTGAACAGATTGGTTCAATTGTTGGTTCACTGTCAGATTGAGAAATGTCTGCTAGACGTGGGTACAAACATAGTGTTCATTCACTCCTTGGACAAGGATCGGAAGGGGAAATCACTCTTGGCCCGTAAGGAAAACTAAGTTAAAGAGAACATGCTTCTGCTATGAACGGCTTCAGTTCCTGGATCAACAACCTCAGATGGGCCATGTCTGACACCAGGATGTCTACAAGCCTGATCATTTTCTTTGCTTTGTAATTAGGAAGTAGTTTAGTCAATCAGAGCCAAATCTGTCTTTAGTGGAAACCAGCTAACTTTATGGATAACCAGGAGGAGTGTGCATTATAATGGAAAAGAGATTCAGGTACTCTAGCAGAAAGAAGTCACATATCCACTAATTTTTAGACAGTGGGGCATGTGAAAGCTGAAATGAAAAATTGCTGAGGGAGGAAAAACTGGCTCAGCAGAAAGAAAGAGGGGTTAGCAGAGAAAACATGGCTAACCCCAATCTGGCTAATGTAGTACGCTAGCTATGAGTCTCAACTTTAAGCACATTGCCACAGGCCTGCTGGTTGGCTAGGTGTGGGGAAAATAGTGCAGATGCAGTCAGGATTAAAATAACAAGCTCAACAGTGGACAACAGGGGTACGATATATTGAGGAAGGCTCGATAGTCAGAAGATGCATCAAAATCAAATTCAACAAGGACAAAACAGAAGGGACAATATTGGGCTCCAAAGATAAAAGATTTAAGATGAATGCCTAGCTCAAATCTCAGGCTCTGAATGGAACAAAGCAAGGGGCTCAGATCCCAGTCTGAAATCTCAGATTCAGAAGTAATATTAAAGCTACAAGACTTTCTAACCACTTCAAAAACATTCATAGGGTTTATATCTGCACAAGGCATAGAAAAATGATCACCACATTTTTCTACAGCTGACTGGATTGTTGACCAGTCTGTACAGAGTTTTTTTTTTTATTGTGGTCAAAAAAGCTTGATTTTGCTGCCACTTTTTAAAAATTTGTGATGCAATTTGAATTGTTTTTAGCACTGATGTTCAACGTATGTGAATCAACGTGGGCTTTGGCTGAATGCGTATTGTAGTGATTGTAGTGTCACATGACACGTTTTGGACCAAATATGCAGAAAATCTGTGGTAATTATGAAAAATTGATTTTGTGTTCATTTCTGCGATAGCAAAATCATGAAATCCTTGAGGGACTGAGTGACAGCAAGGTGTCACAATGGGTAGATTTGCCACCTTATAGCTCTAGAGATTATGTTACTCTCTGCATGGAGTTTCTCATGTTCTTCCTATATTCTTGTTGAGTTCCTCTAGGTTCTCTAGTTTTCTTCACTGTCTAAATTTTTTCAGGTAGGTGTGAATGAGCATGTGAATGTGTGTGAATGATGCAGGTGGACAGGTGTCTCATCTGAAGTCTTGTGCCCAGTATTCCTGGGACTGGCTCCAGATCCACCACAGCCCTGACCAGGATAAAGCTCATACGACATAGCTCCATTTATGATTTTGAGCTTTGCTTATTGTCTTTCAAATATTTTCCCTATGTTCGCATGGGTTTCCTCTGGATTCTCCTGTTTCTTCCCACTGTCAAAAAGCATGCAGAGAGGCAGACTGGCTATGTTAAAATGGCTATACAGTGAGGGGGAAAAAGTATTTGATCCCCTGCTGATTTTGTCCGTTTGCCCACTTACAAAGAAATGATCAGTCTATAATTTTAATGGTAGATTTATTTGAACAGTGAGAGACAGAATAACAACAAAAAAATCTGAAAAAGGCATGTCAAAAATGTTATAAATTGATTTGCATTTTAATGGGGGAAATATATATTTGACCCCTCTGCAAAACATGACTTAGTACTTGGTGGCAAAACCCTTGATGGCAATCACAGAGGTCAGACATTTCTTGTAGTTGGCCACCAGGTTTGCACACATCTCAGGAGGGATTTTGTCACACTCTTCTCCAATTCATTAAGGTTTCGAGGCTGACGTTTGGCAACTCGAACCTTCAGCTCCCTCCACAGATTTTCTATGGGATTAATGTCTGGAGACTGGCTAGGCCACTCCAGGACCTTAATGTGCTTCTTCTTGAGCCATTCCTTTGTTGCCTTGGCCGTGTGTTTTTGGGTCATTGTCATGCTGGAATACCCATCCAAGAACCTTTTTCAGTGCCCTGGCTGAGGGAAGGAGATTCTCACCCAAGATTTGACGGTACATGGCACCGTCCATTGTCCCTTTGATGCGGTGAAGTTGTCCAGTCCCCTTAGAAGAAAAACACCTCCAAAGCATAATGTTTCCACCTCCATGTTTGACAGTGGGGACGGTGTTTTTGGGGTCATAGACAACATTCCTCCTCCTCCAAACACGGCGAGTTGAGTTGATGCCAGAGAGCTCCATTTTGGTCTCATCTGACCACAACACTTTCACCCAGTTGTCCTTTGAATCATTCAGATGTTCATTGACAAACTTCAGACGGGCATGTATATGTGCTTTCTTGAGCAGGGGGACCTTGCGGGTGCTGCAGGATTTCAGTCCTTCACGGCATAGTGTGTTACCAATTGTTTTCTTGGTTACTATGGTCCCAGCTGCCTTGAGATCATTGACAAGATCCTCCTGTGTAGTTCTGGGCTGATTCCTCACTGTTCTCATGATCATTGCAACTCCACTGAGATCTTGCATGGAGCCCCAGGCCGAGGGAGATTGACAGTTCTTTTGTGTTTCTTCCATTTGCGAATAATCGCAACAACTGTTGTCACCTTCTCACCAAGCTGCTTGGCAATGGTCTTGTAGCCCATTCCAGACTTGTGTAGGTCTACAATCTTGTCCCTGACATCCTTGGAGTGCTCTTTGGTCTTGGCCATGGTGGAGAGTTTGGAATCTGATTGATTGATTGATTGATTGATTGATTGCTTCTGTGGACAGGTGTCTTTTATACAGGTAACAAGCTGAGATTAGGAGCACTCCCTTTAAGGGTGTGCTCCTAATCTCAGCTCATACCTACCATTAAAATTATAGACTCATCATTTATTTGTCAGTGGGCAAACGTACAAAATCAGCAAATCAAATACTTTTTTCCCTCACTGTAGGTGTGAATCTGTGTATGTGAAAGGTGCCTTGTGATGAACTGGTGACTGGTGTCACTATAATTGATGTGCATTTAGCTAAAAAATTAATCTCTTCCACACGTGGGTATGGTGTCTGGTTTCAACTTTGTTAAACATCTCTGTTTTCTTTATTAAACCTGTTTATTACCAATTTCTAATTACATCAGTGGTTTCTTTCATTTTCAATGTGATTCAATGTGATGCAAAGTATCGATTCTGCATAAAAGCTTGTGTTATTGATTTAACCAAACACAAAACACCGTAATTGTTTGTTTTTCTTTCATAGGCTTTTAACGACTACCTGTGTTTGTTTATATTACTCTAGAGGCATAATCAAAAGTTATTATCCATTTAAATTCAGCTTGCAGAGTGCCTTGAGACTTTTGCTTAGAAATCCAGAAACTTAAAATAATTTCAAGTATCTGAAACAAATTATAATTCTAAATGGTTAAATGCAAGCCCTAAGTACTGGGTCTTAATGTTTTACCCTTTAATGAAAAATGAACTGAATCTTCAAATAGCTATTAGTAATCTGTTGAGATCAGTAATGATGCCAAATTAAATAAAAAGACATCCAGATAATGTCAAACAACACAGACTGGATAAAACAGTTTGATGGAGTAAAATTAAAAGTGTTAGGAAGCATTTTAATTTGGCAAAATGTGATTCTACATTGATCAGCCATAACTTTAAAACCACCTGCCTAATATTGTGTAGGTCCGCTTGTGTCGCCAAAACAGCTCCGACCTATGATCTTAGCAGCAGATTCTTTAAGTCCTGTAAGTTGTGCAGTTGGGTCGCCATTAGGGAATACTGTTGCTAAGAAAGGGTGAACTTGGTATGCCAGGACCCAAGGTTTCCCAGCAGAACATTGTCCATAGCATTATACTGCCTCCTCTGGTTTGTGCATCCTGGGGCCATCTTTTTCCCGGATAAGCAATGCACATGCACCCGGCAATCAACATGATGTCAAAGAAAACATGATTTATCAGACCAGGCCACCTTCTTCCATTGCTCCATGATCCGGTTCTGATGCTCACGAGCCCATTGTATGCACTTTCGGCGGTGGACAAGGGTCAGCATGGGGAAGCTAACAAGCTACAATGCACTGTGTGTTCTGACACAGGCTAGATATTGCTCTCCACGCACATCAATGAGCCTTGGGTGCCCCTGACCCTATCGCCTATCACAAGACCATTTTGGACATGCTCTGACCCAGTCATCTAGCCATCACAATTTAGCCCTTGTCAAAGTCGCTCAGATACTTACGTTTGCCTATTTCTCCTGCTTCCAAAAATCAACTTTGAAAACGAACTGTTCACTTGCTGCCTAATATATCCCACCCCTTAACAGGTGCCATTGTAACAAGATAATCAATGTTATTCATATCACTTGCTAGTGGCTTTAATGTCATGGCTGATCGGTGTATATTCTTGTTTTGGTTCAGCGCATTTCACTGAATAACAGTCGGGGAGAAAAGAAAAAGCATGGACTAGTGAGTAAGTAAAGGCTTGTGTGCCTCATACTGTATATCTCTCAACATTAGATCCAAACCACATGCACCATGTTAGCCTAATATTTGGTTCAGTATTTGGTTTGCTTTTATTATTATTATTAATATTATTATTATTATTTTGCAAATACAAATAAGAATTTACTCTGCTGTATTTTTCAAAACACTATCCATATTTAGCTTGGCCTTGAGGCTTGTAAGATAATGATGTGTTAATAGCTACATACCCTAACAGGTTTTAGAAAATATGTTCTATCTCATAGCAAGTGTATGGAATATAAAATAACCTAATAATGGGCTTTTCAGATCTCTCGTAATTTTGCCAGGTTTCTACTTTCACATGTATATTTGTCCTTTCGTCCTAATTTTACAATTTCAATTATACTAGTAATAATATCCTGACTGCAAACATATACCACAGTGTGCATCTGACACAAAACAATAACTCGCTAGGGATTCACTGTCATTGTCACTCATAGTGAATACATGCATAATAAATCAATGCTGTGATGAGGCTTGTTTCCTTCAGATGCTCATTTCGCAGACACTTTTATCCAAAGTAACTTCCATGTGAAGCAAACTCTAATCCTCTCAGATATAGCTGGGCTGTTGAGGTTTAAAGGCTCAAGGGCCTAACAATGGATTTCTGCCAGTCTCTGGATGTTGAAAAACTTTGTGTTCACTAGTGCACAACTTAACTGATGAGCTACCGCTTCCTCATTAAAGCAAAACTGCATTAAATCTTCAATCACAGTAATACTGTATGTGGTCTTACAAAGACAGCATTTCTAATAACTTGTATCTTGGGCAACATGAATATAACTTACTGTGTGTGCCCAATTAGGCAGAAGGCATGAACAAAATAAATGGTTATGAGAGGGGTAGATCACGGCATTCTTTTGTATTCCATTGCATGTCTTTGCTTAATTAAGTCTTACAGCTTCACTGAGCTAAAATTCACAACTCTGCTGTGAAATTGAGTTCGTATATAGTCCCCTCCAAAATTATTGGAACAGTAAGGCCAGTTCAGTTGATTTCAGTGTATAGCGAAAACATTTTGGTTTGAGATGACAATAATCAGAATTTCAGCTTTCATTTCCTCATATTTACGTGGAGATGTGTTAAACAACTTAGAACATGGCAGCTTTTGTTTGAAACCACCCATTTTTCAAGTGATCAAAAATATTGGAACACGTGACTGATCTGCTCATGATTGAAAACATTGAAGCTCATTAGTCAAGCACGGTGGAGGTGGTGTCATTGCTTGGGCATGCATGGAGACTGAAGGGAGACATCCCAAAACAAACAAAAACTGAAAGAAGCTACAGTATAAGCCTGGAAAAGCATTACAAAAAAAATGTAAGTTTAAGTCATGTCAGATGTTAGTCTGATCTATCGTCCCATATTCATCTTTTGATCTCAAACCGAAATGTACTCAGGGTGTAGCAAAAACAATAGAATTGGCCTTGCTGTTCCAATACTTTCAGAGTGGACTGTATATGTTCAGAGAAAAGTGGACCCAATACACAGTAAGGTTACTGTATACAGGGTGCTAATTTATGATGATTTTAGATTTTTGTTGATGTTGTTAGCACAGAGGTGCAGTGCAGATTTCTTTTCTTGACAATATACATTATTTACATGTTTTGTAGCCTAATTCTCTATAAGCAAACAGTGCAAGCTTTAAAAAAAGGTATTAGGTTAAAACTGTATTCACCACATTTTAATATAATATTTCAACTCTAAATATGAACATTAAACAGTGACTTCCTCTGTGTTTGTATGTACAGTTCTGTGTTCATGTATGTCATTTTATCAATACTAAATACAGACTGTATCTATCAAATAGTGAGTGTTACTGATGAGTGATAAAATATTAATATCTATCCCTACCCACTGTATTTATTATATTTAAAAACTGTATTTATGAAAAAGGGTATGTTATTAAAAACTATAAAGCTCTACATTGTTATATAAAGGTTGATTATTATTATTATTATTATTATTATTATTATTATTACTACTACTACTACTACTACTACTACTACTACTACTACTATGCAACATCAAGATTTTGAAAAGGTTCTATGTACTGTACCTTGGGTGAAATATATTGAAGCAAGATTTTCATGATAGAATTTCTCCTTCTGACTTCCAGCTTTCTACAAGTAATCTTTAAGTTGTAGGATTTCGGTTTGAAACAGAAGGCACTAACATAAATCTATTATGAATTACTTTTTTATTTGACAAAATTTGGGTAAATCATTTGACTGATGCTACAGCAGAGACGTGTAGACTCTACTCTGTAGCTGTGTTTATTGTTGCTCTATAAACTTGAAAATGTAATTTCATCCTAAATAGGTTTTTCCTAAAAGGGGGGGGTCCACGTAGATTCTTCAAATGGGTACACTTTTTACAGGGTTCTACATAGTGGTGTTACTCTGCTTATGTCCTGCAATGTGTTGACTATATACATAATTCCAATATTTTCCAAATGAATCAAAGATTATTTTAACCCAGAATGTCAAAACTAGTTCCACATATGAAGTGCTACACAAGGTTCTGAAGGGCATCCCATTTTCTTTTGTGCAGCTGATATTGTATTTCAGGCTGAGATCAGAAGATAAGACTCTATACCCAGCGAGCATATGAAACCCACTCCAGCCACTACAAAAGAGGCTAGATCTTTTTGTGCTCGTAATATTAAAGACGTTCAAAGTGCTTTATGGTCAGTCAGGGTTTCATGTGAATTCACTGAAGGCCATGTGATTAACTATATCAATATACATTCAAATAAGCTTTCAGAGAGATTGCTCTATTTGAATAACTAGATAATCTGAGTAATCTTTACAGAAGATTAGCATCATCCAAGTTGTACAGTGAAGTTCTCAGTTTTCACTCAGTTTTCACTCAGGCTAAACTTTTGTTACTAAAGTGAGTATTGATATATTGAAAATATTCAGTATTGGGATATTGCAAGATAAGTTCTATGCTTAATAGAGTTGAAACTGAAAATGAGTATATTAAATGGAATGGACAGAAAATATGTTTTAAAGCGATACAAATAAAGATGCAAACAGGGGAAAAAATATTTGGGGTTGTTGTTGTTTGGGGGTTTTTTTGTTTCATTTTTTTTAGAATGGTTCCTAGGAAGAGATGGCTGGTATCAGTAGGCAAGACCTAGGCTCAACCCAAATAGTTTAATTGATGAACTATTGATAGATATTAGATTTCACCCCTCCCATCTAATATCACCACTGTTGCTGCTGTTCACAGGGCACCAGGGACAAACAAAACCACGTTCAAGGATGCGCAATGCAATTAGGCCTACAGCATTCATCCTTAGTAATTGCCTGGTCAGAGTTGTGCTGGTTTAAATCATGCTATTATCCATATTCATATCCATATCAGTGTTTACAAGGACATAGTGACAGGGTTCATATTTTATTTGTTAAAAAAAGACAGACACACACACACCCTTTTTTTTGTTCAGGCCATAACCACCTCTAGTTTAAATCCAAATACAGATAGTACCTTTGCGTTACATTGTTAATTCATATAAAGCCAAACTACAGTTTTCCAGTGGAGAGAGAGAAATGTTATTGATTAAGGCCCTGAGCTAAACTGTCAGAACTGAACATTAAGGGAACTTTTCTAACCTTTTATTCTTTTTTGGTAGAAATAGAAGGTCAAATACTGTTTATTCCCTTTATTCACCTGACACCAGAATGTAAATTACTTCACATACAATGCCAAGGCAACTAGTCAGCTCTGTTAAAATAACTAAGAATCGGAAAGATGAAATTGTTAGGCAAGCTAAACAGTTAAATAGGGATTAGAGTATATGTATATGAACATAGATGTGATCATATCATTAATCCATGGCAGATTTGAGAGTTTTGTGTGTTTTTGAGACACTCAAGTTTGAAGTCCAGGAGGCTGATTTCTGTAATTGAGACTGAGCTGCCTGTAAGCTGCTAATTCGCAATGTGCCTTAGTGCTGCTGTTCCTAATGAGATTACTTTACATGCTTAGGGAGATAAGAAAGAGGAACACTGGCGAGATTTACATGCTTGCAGGATCAATTAGAGGACCCGCTTTAACAGCCAATTACTCAACAGAGACATACCTTCCACAAAAGAAGTTAAATTGAAGCACTGAATGAGCAGCAATGATAAGAAATGGATTTGATGAACCACAGGGCAGCAGTGCTACAGGAGGGAGTGTGATGATCATGTGCAGTGACAAAAACTTTGTGTAAAAGTAGAAATGTGCAGTACTCACAATATTGCAAAATATTGCATATTTTCATTCAGTTAATGCAAAGCAAGCTAAGTGAGCCAGAATATAGTCAAATCGTATTAGGATTTGAATTTAAAACCTTCCAGTCACAAGGGCCTGAATACTCCACCCACTAGAGAACAGCTAAGATTAGTTGGCTAATCAACAATTTTACTTTATTGTATATTAATACTTTGTTCATAGCAGCATAAAATACATAGAACATAAAAAGTCCAAGATGCTAGCTGTGAAAAATCAGATAGTCAGCAGTTGGATGTACTGCTAATAAACATATAATGAAACATTTTGTCACTGTATGTGTAATCTGCCATAGAAGATATTACACACACATTTTGTACACAGACACCATTTTAATAGGCTTTTAATATTTACATTCTAAATAAGTATTCAGAAAAGTAATAATAATAATAATTATTATTATTATTATTATTATTATTATTATTATTTCTTTATTAATAATGTTTTACTCTTATTTACTTTATTTACTCTTTTATTTTTTGCTAGCACATTTTCCTCACACCTCCGGAGTTGGGAGTTTGAGTCCTGCTTATGAGGGAAACTCCAGTTTCCCTCCCAAGTCTAAAGACATGTGCTGTAGACTGATTGGCATTTCCAAATCATCTGTAGTGTGTGAATGTGAGAGCAATTGTGCCCTGCAAGGTGTAGGCACCCCATTCAGGGTGTCCTCTGCCTTGTGCCCTGAGTTCCCTGGGATAGGCTACAGGCTCCTCACGACCCTGTGTAGGTAACAGGAAAAGGATGGATGGATGGATGGTTGGTAATTAGCAAGGTATGAGTTCAGTGTAACCTGGAAAACTGAACTTGTACATTACTAACCACCAACCAGTTAGTGAAATAAAACCAGAAACCAGCATCATCATAATTCATGAGCCCCTGTTTAATGACAGAAAAAAGCCCTGTATTTAATCCACTCTTTAATTGCAAAACCACTATTAATATTTCAGTCAATTCCATCTCTTTCTTCTTTACATTTCAACTACTCTTACCAGATGCTTTGTCTAGTGATTGATAAACCATATGGTTGGTGCATGAAATAGTCAGGTTTTGCTACCTTCAGTGTTATTATGCATCAGTGAGAAGCAGAGAGAATATCAAATGTGGGGCATTTTGAGATCTTTGTTTTTCATTTCATTTTCCTGCTGGCAGGGGACAGTGTAATAACATAAGCCACGTGGAGGAATTCCTCCCACTTTATGCCAGCACTGCGTTATGGCCCAAAGCCACTCTATTATTGCTCTTTCCCTGTTGCTGTGGTAGCAATCCCCTTAATGCTTGGTCACTGTCTTATCAGGTGCTGCTGTCTAACTGCGTCTTAAAAAATGACCCAGGGAAAGAGAGAAACGAGAGAGGTGATGGTAGTTCTCCGTTTAAGCTGCCAGCTGAGACATTTCTACAACAATGGGACCTTAAATAAGTCCTGAATAAATCATCACTTTGTAGTGCACGTTTTTAATGCATCCATTAAAAAGGGGGTTAGGTTTTGGGTTAGTGCATCCAGTCCAGGGTGTGGCAGACTTCTATATCAGATATTTGATGAGGATGAGATTTAATTGACTTTTTATCAGAATCAGATGCATAAATACACTATAGAGTCCTCTGAAAGTATTGGAACAGCAAGGCCAATTCTATACATTGAAGATATTTGAGTTTGAGCTCAAAAGATGAATATGAGACGATAGATCAGAATTTCAACTTTAACTTTTTTTACTCACATTTACATCTAGATGTGTTAAACAACTTAGAACATGGCACATTTTGTTTGAACCCACCTATTTTTTCAAGTGATCAAAAATGATTGGAACATGTGACTGATAGGTGTTTCTTGCTGCCCAGGTGTGCCCTGTTAAGCTGATTGTTTAAATAATTACAGTGAGGGAAAGATGTATTTGATCCCCTGCTGATTTTGTACGTTTGCCCAGTGACAAAGAAATGATCAGTCTATAATTTTAATGGTAGGTTTATATGAACAGTGAGAGACAGAATAACAACAAGAAAATCCAGAAAAACGCATGTCAAAAATTTTATAAATTGATTTGCATTTTAATGAGGGAAATAAGTATTTGACCCCCTCTCAATCGGAAAGATTTCTGGCTCCCAGGTGTCTTTTATACAGGTAACGAGCTGAGATTAGGAGCACACTCTTAAAGGGAGTGCTCCTAATCTCAGCTTGTTACCTGTATAAAAGACACCTGTCCACAGAAGCAATCAATCAATCAGATTCCAAACTCTCCACCATGGCCAAGACCAAAGAGCTCTCCAAGGATGTCAGGGACAAGATTGTAGACCTACACAAGTCTGGAATGGGCTACAAGACCATTGCCAAGCAGCTTGGTGAGAAGGTGACAACAGTTGTTGCGATTATTCGCAAATGGAAGAAACACAAAAGAACTGTCAATCTCCCTCGGCCTGAGGCTCCATGCAAGATCTCAGTGGAGTTGCAATGATCATGAGAACAGTGAGGAATCAGCCCAGAACTACACGGGAGGATCTTGTCAATGATCTCAAGGCAGCTGGGACCATAGTAACCAAGAAAACAATTGGTAACACACTACGCCGTGAAGGACTGAAATCCTGCAGCACCCGCAAGGTCCCCCTGCTCAAGAAAGCACATATACATGCCCGTCTGAAGTTTGTCAATTAACATCTGAATGTTTCAAAGGACAACTGGGTGAAAGTGTTGTGGTCAGATGAGACCAAAATGGAGCTCTCTGGCATCAACTCAACTCGCCGTGTTTGGAGGAGGAGGAATGCTGTCTATGACCTCAAGAACACCGTCCCCACCGTCAAACATGGAGGTGGAAACATTATGCTTTGGGGGTGTTTTTCTGCTAAGTGGACTGGACAACTTCACCGGATCAAAGGGATGATGGACGGTGCCATGTACCGTCAAATCTTGGGTGAGAACCTCCTTCCCTCAGCCAGGGCATTAAAAATGGGTCGTGGATGGGTATACCAGCATGACAATGACCCAAAACACACAGCCAAGGCAACAAATGATTGGCTCAAGAAGAAGCACATTAAGGTCCTGGAGTGGCCTAGCGAGTCTCCAGACATTAATCCCATAGAAAATCTGTGGAGGGAGCTGAAGGTTTGAGTTGCCAAACGTCAGCCTCGAAACCTTAATGAATTGGAGAAGATCTGCAAAGAGGAGTGGGACAAAATCCCACCTGAGATGTGTGCAAACCTGGTGGCCAACTACAAGAAACGTCTGACATCTGTGATTGCCAACAAGGGTTAAAATGCAAATCAATTTATAACATTTTTGACATGCGTTTTTCTGGATTTTCTTGTTGTTATTCTGTCTCTCACTGTTCAAATAAATCTACCATTAAAATTATAGACTGATAATTTCTTTGTCAGTGTGCAAACATACAAAATCAGCAGGGGATCAATACTTTTTTCCCCTCACTGTAATAGCTCTGAATGTCTACTCTTGGTTTGAGTCCTAGGTTTCACCTGTGAAGACTGAATTTGTTGTTAAAAATGATAAACCAACATGAAGACCAGAGAGCTGTTTATGAGAGAAAAGCAAGCTATTTTGAAGCTGAGAAAAGAGGGAAAATCTATCCAAGCCATTGTACAAGCATTTGGCATAGTTAATACAACAATTTGGAATGTCCTGAAAAAGAAAGAAAACAACAAGCGTTGATGACAGAAACAAGTGGAATGTTCTTCAATAGAAATGTTGTGGAAGGAGCTGAAGCAAGCAGTTGATGTGAGGAAACCCATCAAAATCCCAGAGTTGAGGCAGTTCTGTACTGAGGAATGGGTTAAAATTCTTCCAAGCCTATGTGCAGGACTGATCAACAGTTACTGGAAATGTTTAGTTGCAGTTATTGCTGCTCAAGGGGGTCACATCAGATACTGAAAAAAGTTTTCGCATATTATTGCCACTCACAGATATGTAATATTGGATCATTTTCCTCAATAAATAAATGAACATGTTTAATTTGGTTCTTTTTATCTACTTTTAGGATTCTAAAGGATTCACAAACTTTCAAGAACCACTGTACAAAGGTGGGTAGTTTTACAGTTACAGATATGGGGTACATTTACTTCGTTACATATAATTGAGTAACTTTTTTTTTTAATTACATTTAAGAGTAGGTTTAATGCACCATACTTATACTCTTACTCAAGTTCATTTTTAATCACAGAAATGTACATTCAATTCAATTCAGTTTAATTTGTATAGACCTTTTAACAATGGACATTGTGTCAAAGCATTCAGTGGAATTACTCTATTACTATTAAATGTTAATTAATATATGTGGTTTAAATAATTAGTTTAGTAATGAGATCCTGAGTGTCGCGATATGCTGCAGCGGTCTGAATGTGGACGCAACAACAGCTCACTTTTTTAGCTGCTTAATCCTGGAAGATTATGGCCGAAGACAGGGAAGAAGCAAGCATGTCGATGGAGGCAGGACACACACACACACACACACACACAAAAAAAATACTAATACACACAAACACTCCCTTTCTCTCTAGTCTGTCCTTTTGTTCTCTGTCGTCTTGTTTAAATGCAGATGCTGACAAGTTTGTGTTGTTAACATGTTGTGAAAATAAGGAAAGTCAACTGTTGGGAAAATGTTTGTTTTTTGGGGTGTGTATGAGATTTTGTGTTGAAAACGACAGGGTGTGTGTCATAGTACCCATCAGAGTACTGGGATAAAGTACACAATTGTCTAGAATATCTTTATATGCTGTAGCATTATGATTTCCCTTCAATGAAAATAAAGGTAAGTATGTGCCAGGTTCCTCAGCCGAAATCATTGCCAAAGTGAATGGTAAATGGTCTGCACTTATATAGCGCTGTTTAACCTTAGCAGTTTTACAAAGCGCTTTACACTAATTCTCATTCACCCATTCACACACAAACCAATGGCAGCACAGCTGCCATGCAAGGCGCTAGCTCACCATCGGGAGCAACTTGGGTTTGGTGTCGGCATGTGGAGACGGGAACTGCCAGCCCTACGATTAATGGACAACTCACTCTACCACCTGAGCCGCCCAAAACCACTCTACCAGCCTCCCAAGACCTCAATTGCTCTTGTGGCTGAATGAGAACAACATCACATCTCATAATCTACTGGAAAACCTTCTTAAAAGAATGGAGGCTGCAATTGCAGCAAAGGGAGGACCGACTCCGCCCAGGGTGTTAGAATAGGATCTCTGGGAATCTCTGACGCAAACGTGTTCATAAATTCTGAACACATAAATAATTGTCGATTGTCGAAAGTGTAACTGTTTGGTCTCATTACATCTGGCATAAGCCAAACACAGAATTCCACATAAAGAACATCAAACCTACGGTCAAGCATGGTGGTGGAAGTGTGATGGTGTGGGGATGCTTCACTGCTTCAAGGCCTGGGCAACTTGCAATAATTGAGTGAAACATGAATTCTGCTCGTTACCAGAAAATCCTAAAGGAGAGCATCTGGTCTTCTGTCTGTAAGTTGAAACTCAAGTGCAAATGGATTATGCAGCAAGACCATGATCCAAATCATAGGAGTAAGTTCTAGTCCTACAAGTTAAAAACTGATCTCCAGATATCAGAAGCATTTGATTGCAATTATTGCTGCTATAGGTGGCACAACCAGATTTTAAGTTTAAGTGGGCAATTAGTTTTTCACATTGGTGATGGGTGTTGGGTAATTTTTTTCTGCTTCATTAAAAAAACCATAAATAAAAAGGGTATTGTGTTGGTTACTCATGTCACCTTTGTTTTATTATGTATTTCGTTTGAAGATCTAAAACTATTTAGTATGAGATATACACAAAAACAGAAGAAATCAAGAATCAGGCTAATACTTTTTCACAGCACTGAATGTACAGTAGGTTACATTTCAAATACTAGTGTTATGCACAGTTTGTCCCATAGTTATATGATACGTATGGTCTGTGTCAAAATGTGCTCAGAAAACCAAGGTTAACACACTTTGTGATCAGTGTTGTGAGATTGTTTGGTATGATTAGACACTGTGCTTGAGGCTCTCATCATTTTAGTAGGACTTTGGGAGCCATACTGATCACACAATGATTAAACAAGGGAGTTTGAAATGCCTCAACTACCTCGATTTCATACTGTTCATGCTGTTTGGATTGTAAAAATGTTATTTTGATGCACAATCTCTCTCTATCTCTGTCTCTGTCATTAGACTCTTGTATAACATCTAAGCTGTTGAGGCTGTAATATTCAGACTCTCTGGGGATCAAAGATTTAAATAAGCTTTTCTACGGACGGCAGTACTTTATAATTCAGATATATATTTTTTTTAATTGCCAAAAATAGGGGTTAGGAATCAGTGAGAAATGCTAGAGTAATAGCTGGTGGTAAACTACAAGCCGATAAACCTTAAACCAGGTGAAGTCACATTCAACAAAGGCTTAAGGAATTGTAATATTTCAGCTAAGGGAATAACAGCATAAACTTAAAAAATGAGATAAGCTTTCACTTTGGAGCCATTTGTATCCTGCTGCAATACACAGCCTCATAAAAACACTCCAGCTTCATGCAACGCTCCAGATCCAGCAACTCTAATGAACATTCTACTATAAGTTTCTCATGAACTCTTGATCAAGATCATAAACAGTCTCATCACTAGATGAAAACATTGCAAAACATTGACACATTTTTAACACTGACAGCTGGCTTATTTCACACATATCTCTATCTCCTTACAATTTCACTGTCTAGCTGAGCAATTGCCTTGCTTAAAGGCAAAACAGTGGTTCACTGTGGTTTCCTCCCACCTTCCAAAAACATGCCAGTAGGTGGACTGGTTATGCAAAATTGCCCGTGGGTGTAAATGAGTGGCTTAGTGGTTAGCCCAACACCGTGCTTCAGGGATTTCCTCCCCCAATCCAAAGACATGCGTTGTAGGCTGATCGGCATTTCCAAATTGTCCGTACTGAATGGGAGTGTGATTGTGCATGTGATTGTGCCCTGTTCAGGGTGTCCCCAGCATTGTGTCCCGAGTACAGCTTGTGTAACAGTGTAAATTTGCTGTCCCCTCAAAATAACTCAACACACAGCCATTAATGTCTAAACCGCTGGCAACAAAAGTGAGTACACCCCTAAGTAAAAATGTCCAAATTGGGCCCAAAGTGTCAATATTTTGTGTGGCCACCATTATTTTCCAGCAGTGCCTTAACCCTCTTGGGCATGGAGTTCACCAGAGCTTCAGAGGTTGCCACTCCTACACTCCTCCATGACGACATCACAGAGCTGGTGAATGTTAGAGACCTTGTGCTCCTCCACCTTCCATTTGAAAATGCCCCACAGATGTTCAATAGGGTTTAATCTACCACCTTCACTCTCAGCTTCTTTAGCAAGGCAGTGGTTGTCTTGGAGGTGTGTTTGGGGTCGTTATCATGCTGGAATACTGCCCGGTGGCCCAGTCACTGAAGGGAGGGGATCATGCTCTGCTTCAGTATGTTACAGTACATGTTGGCATTCATGGTTCCCCCTCTCACTACGTTACATTGTAGTGAAGTGTCATTTCTTCAGTGTTGTCACACGAAAATATAATCAAATATTTACAAAAATGTGAGGGGTGTACTCACTTTTGTGAGATACTGTAAATGAGTGTGTGCATACTGTATTGCGGTGGACTGGTATCCCAATAAGGGTGTATTCCCGTCTTGTGACCAGGGCTCCTGGGATAGGCTCCAGATTCGCCATAACCTTGACCAGGTTAAAGAAATTACTGAAGATGAATGAAGACGAACTTAGCATTTAGGCAAGGTAGGTTTGTATGATAAATGTAACTGTGCCTTTTTTTAATGAGGCCCAATCCCAGAAGTCATAAATATATATCAGCAAAGATATGCTCTGAAGTTTCTGTTATTTCATTTATGGAATGGTGGAAGACTGACTAAATCTCCCTCCCACAATCATTAGAAGAGAAAATGTAGCAGTGATGACATTGCCTCAGTTGAACTTACGGTCTATGAGAAATACCTGAAAGTCCCTGTCACTGGAGCATTGTCACTGTCCCTTATTCCTTTAGTGAAGTGTCATTTGTGGTCCAATCTTTATCCAGACCAACGGTATCTAGTAATTAACATGAATCCAAAATGAGGTGAGGTTTGTATACTGTATATTTCATTAACTGCAGGAACATTTCGTGCTGCTCATAATACTGACACCGTCATAAGTAGTGCACCACTGAGAGGACATGATGAGTAATAGATAAGAGATGTATGACAGGGTAGGAAATATTACAGACAAAAGTACAGTCAGCTTCATTAAGACTTCACTGTGACTATGGTGAAATATTAAAATGATCAATGAAAGTGAAATGTCCCAGAACAATGACTGCAGCAACATTAGAGCTACTTCCTGAGCTTCTATGCATTATTAAAGAAGGAAAAGCCTTTCTGATGATCCAGGCTGGAGTGACAGTCTGATCTAAGTAGGGGCTTCTACAGTACTAGGCTTCTACAAGCTACAGAAAGAGACCGGAGCTTATACATACATATAAATATACTTCATGTCAAATTGATGATTGCCAGTAAGTGGACATAGTGTTTAAGAATCCTGCTGTACCTCATACACTCATACCAGCAATACACGCACTACCAGGTCAGTGTCACTGCAGTGCTAAGAACCATTCACCACCCAAATACTATCATAATATTTCATGATCATTTCCATTAATGGATGGGGTAGATATAGATATGTTCACACACACACAGACAGGATTAAATATTAGAATGAGCTCATTCATATAAACTCATGATTTGAATTAAAGCCAGCACTACTTTCAGAGCGGTGCTGTTATGGAAAATTAATCAACGCTTTCTGACCAACCAGAATCAAGGATTTAAGAGTACAGTGTTATAACTATGCATTTATTGGATAATAAACTAAGGATATGATGTCCATAAATTTATTTTTATTTTTTTATTCTTGTGAATGTACACCATTTTGACCTGCACACTGGATGCCTATGTGTTTTGTTCTGGTCTCACTTTATTATACGAATTAATTAAATGTAATCAAATCATTTAAAAAACATTAAATGTCTGTGACTGTAAATGTCTGTATATTTCTAATATTCTACATATTTACTTTCAGAATATCTTAAGTTTGCAAGCGGTTCTGCCAGTAATTTGATGAATAGTGCCCTCAGGTGGTACAGCTTATGTATTAATACTCTACATGCAGTTGGTCAATAACTGAGTTTATCAAACAGACCAGTCATATAAGCATAGATAATGATCTTTCTTTATATTAATTAAGCAATAGGATGACAAAAAAGCAAAACATCAGGGGGGGGAAAAGCCTGATATCAGCAAAATACACTTAAAATATTTGGAGTATGGATTTGTTCTCCTGGTGAGTGGCTATAAATCAAAATGAGTACAGACCGATTTAAAGTACTTTTTATTATTATTATTATTAATATTATTATTATTCATGTGTGGAATAAACAGAAGGAAAGACAGAGGGACATTTACAAATGACTTCCAAAGCCATATTAAAACAAAGTTTGACATCAGCTGAGTCTTTTGAGGACCAAAGCTGTGACGCTGTTCCCGGTCACACCACCAAACTGGAAACGTGGGGTAGGCAGCTCTTGTAGCAACTCAAAGCCTGCAATATACACACTTACAGCTGAATATGATAGAACACTGATGATAAATGTGTAGTGATACAAGATGCAAACATTTTATGACTTTTTTTTCAGCAAAAAAAAAAAACCTGAAGTCTTTTAAATTAATATTGTAGCAGTTTTTGCATGGGTACAATGGGGAGCTTGATCTTTATTTACATATCTCAGCCACATATACATATATATATATATATATATACACACACACACACACACACACACACACACACACACACACACACACACAAATATAAATATATATATACACAAATATATATATATATACACACACACACATACATACATACATATATACACACGCACAGTGGCAAGAAAAAGTATGTGAAGCTTTTGGAATTTCATGGTTTTCTGAATAAATTTGTCATAAAATGTGATCTGATCTTCATCTCTTCAAGTCATTCCATAGCATCTGTATTGGATTGAGGTCTGGGCTCTGACTCGACCACTCCAAAAGGTGGATTCTGTTTTTCTGAAGCCATTCTGTTGTGGACTTGCTCCGGTGTTTTGGGTCGTTGTCCTTTTGCATCACCCTAACTGTAGACTGGTGAATTTCTAAAGTCTTTGAAATCACTTTGTGACCCTTGCCAGCTTTAAGTAAATCAACAATTCTTGATAATATATCCTCTGAAAGCACTTTTTGTTAAGGCCTGGCTCACATAAGCATGTGCTTCTTCTGCAGAGGAAACTCCAAAAGTTTGAGGGGTTTTTATCTGTCAAAGTAGTTCACATACTTTTTCCACAAGCACTATGAGGTTTTCCTGGTTGTTCTCAATAAAGATTATTATAAAAGTTATTATTTTACACATATCATATTTGTCAATACCCCATATCATGAAATTCCAAAAGGTTCACATACTTTTTCTTGCCAATGTATATACACACGCATATTAGAAACAACAGCTCCAAGGGAGCAAGGACACATGGTCCTCAATAATGGTGATTAAATTGTGTGTGTGTGTGTGTCTGTGTTTCTAATCCTTGTACAGGTCTGACAATATACTGGGTCTTAAATAGCTATATCTATAATTTTATGCTATACCATTATGTTTATAATAATACCACAGAAAACAGTACAGGATATTAAAAAACAACTTTCTACTTTTTCCAGGTAAAAAAAAAGGGCAATGTGTATCATTGCAGTGTTTTGAAACCAGTGACGGATACTAGTGATCTGTTTATAAAAAATTCTAGCAATCTGGCCACATAATTTAATATTTGCACTCCTGCTGCAGTGTTATATTACATATCAACCCCTTTAAAAAGGTGAAGTTGCAAGCAGAAACTCCAATATACTGAAATAAATAAATAATAAATAATGGCTTTCCCTTTGTTTATTTTTTTATTTTGTTCCCCCCACCCCCGTAGATATCGTATTGCTCTACTTTTCACTTTAGCTCCTGTACCTGGGCTGAAGATCTGCAGCAGTTGTTCTTTGGTCCAGTTACAGGAGGTGATGATGAAATGTCCCTGTGGCTTTAGAGCTGCTCTCAGTGAGGACATGTACTGGAGTTTTGCTATTTCTCTGCCTTCAGGGTTCAAGCTAATGGCATCAAAAGTGCCCTTGTCTATACACAAGTCAAACTCTTTCAGCTCTGGGATGAGGTTCAGAAAATCCTGCTCCTGTAATTATATAAAGAGAATATACCTAGCACATTAATAATCATTAAAAACCGCAAGTGCAAAAATGTGTGGTGACCTGAGAATTAAACCCTTCAGATGGTGCAGAAGTTTTGACAAAATGAGGGTTTTTGTAATACTTGTATTGAAGTCTGGTTACTCCCTGGCTAAAGATGAGAGACTCGAACACACTGTCAAAAAAAACTGCTAAAAACGTATTTCATTTGCATTTACTTGAACAGGTAATAAATAAAATAAAAGAATAGAAGTTACAATTTAAAAAGTAAAAAAAAAACATTTGTACATAATTTTGGTTAAATATATATATGCTTATGTCAAAGTACATCATAGACATAAAACAACTGTGGCAAAAACTTTTCATGATTTTCGTCTGTTGCCAGAAGCCACAGTGACATCCAATTTGGCATCCCAATATGCTACACACACAATATAAGGCCAAAAGACTGTGGACACCTGACCATAATCCATATGTGTTTGTTGAAAACCTCATTCCAGACTTTGTCCTTCTTTGCTGTTATAATAAACTCCACTCTTCTGGGAAGGCTTTCGACTAGATTTTGGAGCATGGCTGTGGGCATTTGTGTTCATTCAGCCACAAGAGCATTAGTGAGGTCAGGCAATGATGCTGGGTGAGGAGGCCTAAGGTGCAGTGAGTGTTCCAGTTCATCTGAAAAGTGCTCAGTGAGGTTGAGGTCTGGGCTCTGTGCAGGCCACTCGAGTTCTTCTACTCCAGCAAAGCATGTCTTCATGGAGCTTGTTTTATGCAGGGGCATTGTCATGCTGTAACAGGTTTCGGCCTGTTAGTTCCAGTGATGGGAAATTGTAATACTACAGTATCCAAAGACATCCTATATACAGTAATTGTGTGGGGGTGTTTGGGGAAGACCCTCATATGCATGTGATGGTCAGGTGTTCAGAAACTGTTGGCCATATAAGACTTTTGTGAACATTTAAACTATATTTAAAACTATATTTCTCTAAAAATATTAATGATAGTCACTCATTTTCAACTTTTGTTGTTTTTTTAAAACATACTTACTGAGGCCATATTTCATGAAAAACCACTAGAAGAGAATACTGAAACTGTTACAGCATGGTTTTAATTTTTTTTAGAAAGTCATCTAACATGTCAAACAATGAAGACCTCTTACCTGAACTGAAATATTTGTTAAGCCCTCTTCTGCCAGGACATTTGTTGCGAGTTCTACTGAGGCACTGGAATAATCTATTCCAGTTAGATTCATAAAACCATGCCTGGCCTTAAGAGAAAGAATTAAAAATACTTATAAAAAAAAGTTTATATTTTGTTCAATTCACTGTACTGCTATATTGAAACATACCAGTTCTACAAGGAAGACACCATTTCCAGTGCCAATGTCTAGTATGGCAGCATTTTCAGGTGTGTTCTGTTTCTCCATCCACCAGATTACACGGTTCATACTTTCCTCCCCAAACCTTAGGGCAAAGAAAAAGAAAAGCATTAGACTATTGTGAGAGTGTGATCATTTGTAATCAATCCAGTTCGAGTCTATTCTAAACCCAAACCTGCAGCTAGCAAAAAATAAATAAAAATGGACACTTCTAGCACAGAAATGTCTACCAGACTGGCCAGATGGTACCTGACTACAGCAGGATGGAGTTTTCAGCAGTGATTCTTAACTACAAAATCTGCAACCTCAATCCAAGTTCGATCTATGAAGGTGGAAAAAGGAATAACACACATCATAAGGGAAGACGTTACCATATTTCTCCAACATCTCCAATGTCTCTGTAAGTCTGGAGTTCCCTGCTGTAAGCATTATCCCAGCTAGGAGGAGAAAAACATTGTCAGCGCTTCATAGTCACATACTGTAGTATTCATCATAGCAGCAATACTACTACTACTACTACTAATAACAATAATAATAATACAGAGAGGGGAA
Source organism: Ameiurus melas (assembly GCA_012411365.1). Taxonomy (NCBI): domain Eukaryota; kingdom Metazoa; phylum Chordata; class Actinopteri; order Siluriformes; family Ictaluridae; genus Ameiurus; species Ameiurus melas. Next base: position 11,045,674 of record CM022761.1, read on the forward strand.
CAGTGGCTTAGTTGTTAGCACGTTAGCCTCACACCTCCGCGGTTGGGGGTTAAATTCCCGCCTCCGCCCTGTGCGTGCGGAGTTTGCATGTTCTCCCTGTGCTTCAGGGGTTTCCTCCGGGTACTCTGGTTTCCTCCCCGAGTCCAAAGACATGTATTGTAAGCTGATTGGCATCTCTAAATTGTGTGAGAATAGTGTGTGAATGCGTGTACGACCATACAGGGTATCCCCCGCCCTGTACCCCTGGCAACCCTGTGTAGTATAAGCGGTACAGAAAATGGATGGATGGATGGATGGCTGGATAATAATATGACTCACTTTATTGATTCTGTCCTACACAATTAAGTGAATCAAACCTTCTAATCTCCAACACCTCACCACACAGATTGGCATTCAGAAACATTGTGTAGGTTACAATTTCAACCTCTGCAATATACATATGGCATATAATCGTATCAAGGTGGACTACTAGTTCATTTAAAAATAAATAAATAAATACAAATAACAATAATCACAAGAGTTTTGCTCAGAGACTCGAATAGTTCACTTAAGAGTCGTTCTCAAAGAACCGATTCAATCAAAACATATTCATATTGGAGTATGCACATTTCACAGCAGCTGTCAAATTAATCAGTTTAATCAAAGATCAAGTTACACCACTTTTTATTATAAAAAGGTTCTGCTAAAACCTTCTACATCCCGAAGACTTCACTGACCAGGAAATTACAAAAGCACCAAAGCGAATGTATCGAATGAAAGTATTTACTATTTCCTTAGACTTTAAGAGCTACACACAGTAGAGTCCCATAACACAGCTGTGTTCTTTTACATTTCAAAGAAGTTAGACAATACAGGAATGTGTTTCTGACATCCAAACGAGCGGTTAATGTATAAACCTGAAAAGGTTCCTATAAAATGCTCACTATTCTTTTGTTCCGAGTTTTGATGGAGCGAAATCCTCCCCAGAATCGGTGCACGATCCTGAAGAGTTCTCCTGAACATGTGAGCTCTCTGAAGCCATTTGCTGAAGCTCCAAACAAGGCACTTCGAATGAACTATTTTCATAATAAAAGTATTGCGTGTGCATCATACGCGCTCTAACGCGTGCTTCACGCATATTCCGAGTGCGGTGAAAACACATTCCGAAAAGGACATGAAGGTGGAGGGTGACAGGACTTTGAATGGAGTTTAGAGCAACACTGTTTACAGCAATAGAGTCTTTCATGGATGTATTCATGTTTCAACACAATAAATATAAACAACAACGTAATCTTCCATTCATTACTTCTATAGGTCTATATAGGCCTATATTGCGCTACTCAAGCAAATGGAAAAACATTTAAACATAATCTTACGTGGAAAAGGTATTATCACAAACATTTTAAATTAAATAATTCCATGTCTTTTCTTTTACATTTAAATCTTCATACAAGAAATCCTGCAGGTCATTCACAACTTTCACTGATGACCAGCCTGTCACGTGATTGCTGCTTTCTGCTGAGGTGCCAGTGTCATGTCTTGGACAAGCCATAATAAAGGTTTACTGTTTTAAGCTGTTCTTTGCTGTTTTCTGTATATTTACCCTGTGGAAGTCATTCTGTGGAAGTCAACTTTTTCCCCAACATAATGGGAGAGAAAAAAAAAATACTTACGATATAGCCTAATTTTGACCGCATTAGTTATTTTTCACTCCTGCTGAGTGTTTTAGTTTTCTTTGCTTTACCCCAGGCTTAGTAATAAGTAATAAGATGACTGTGAAAACAGTAGTATACTTTAATTAGGCCTATATGCATTTATGGTGAAATTACTACATTTTCCTCTCAATCCGAGTTCATTTTGACCACGAACTATGCGCTAGCACTTTAATTCAGCACGTGCAGCACAGACTTGGTATGGTCGAACCGCCCCGCCCCTGCACCGCACATCTCCTGCACCGCCCCGCCCCTGCACCGCACTTCTCCTGCACCGCTCCGCCCCTGCACCGCCCCTGTACCGCCCATCTCCTGCACCCCTCCGCCCCTGCACCGCACTTCTCCTGCACCGCTCCGCCCCTGCACCGCCCCTGTACCGCCCATCTCCTGCACCGCCCTGCCCCTGCGTTGTGTCAGGTCTGCCCTTATACAATAGACAGTATATTGTATTGATCATAGATTGCGCTTTGCACTGCAGTTTCTTTTGAAGCCTCTCTACATTTTTGTTTTGTTGGGTTTAGTAAATGCATGCATTGTGTTTCTTTTGCTGCAGAAATTCAATACAAAAATGAATGACCCACCTCAGAGTAGGTTTATAGAGTGTCTGGTTTATGAGAAAATGAAGACAGAGACAGAATTGCTGCAGTACAGGCTCTATTTGCAACAGGACAATAATATACAGTGGCAAGAAAAAGCATGTGAACCTTTTGGAATTTCATGGTTTTCTGCATAAATTTGTCATAAAATGTGATCTTCGTAGATGTGATCTACGTCAAGGGTATTGACAAATATAATGTGTCTAAAATAATAAAATAATTTCTGATCCCTCATGTTTTTTATTGAACACACTCATTCAATACTCAAAATGGCAGTCTTAAGTGAACCCTTAGAATTAATAACTAGTTGACCCCCCTTTAATCTCAACCAGGCACTTCCTGTAGCTACAGATCAGACCATTCTGTTGTGGACTTGCTCTGGTGTTTTGGGTCGTTGTCCTGTTGCAACACCCAACTTCTACACAGTTTCAGCTGACGTACAGACATTCTCACATTATCCTGAAGAATTGTCTGATATACTTGGGATTTAATCTTCCACTCAATGACTGCAAGCTGCCCAGGCTCTGATGCAGCAAAGAAGGCCCAAATTATGATGTTTCCTCCACCATACTTTACGTTTGGGATGATGTTTTCATGATGATATGCTGTGCCATTTCTACGCCAGATGTAGTGCTGTGTGGGTTTTCCAAATAGTTCAATCTTAGTTTCATCAGTCCACAAAACATTCTGCCAATACTGCTGTGGAGTGTCAATGTGCTCTTTTGCAAATTTCAGGCGTGCAGCATTGTTCTTTGTACTAAGCAGTGGCTTCCTTCATGGTGTCCTGCCATAGATACCCTGCTTGTTCAATGTTTTGCGTATTGTAAACTCATGAACAGAGAATGTTAGCCAGTTCCAATGATGCCTTCAAATCTTTGTCTGTCATTTGGGCTTGTTTCATTACCTCATTGACAAGTCTTCGTTGTGCTCTTGGTGTCATTTTGACTGGGCACCCACTTCTTGGTAGAGTAGCAACAGTCCCAAAGTGTCTCCATTTGTAGAATGTTTACCTAACTGTAGACTGGTGAATTTCTAAAGTCTTTGAAATCACTTTGTAACCCTTGCCAGCTTTAACAATTCTTGATCGTAGATCCTCTGAAAGCACTTTTTGGCAAGGCATGGCTCACATAAGCATGTGCTTCTTGTGCGGCGCAACTCCAAAAGTTTGAGGGTTTTTATCAGTCAAAGTAGCTGTAGTCTTCACCTCCAAACTCATTTTCTTAACGAGGCTCCAGGTGTGCTGAAACCTGACTCTAATTAGCTTTTTTGAGGTCATTAACTCAAAGGTTCACATACTTTTTCCACAAGCATTATGAGTTTTTTGGTTGTTCTCAATAAAGACATGAAAGATCAGAATTTTTTTGTGTTATTATTTTAGACACATTATATTTGCCAATACCCCTGACTTAGATCACAGTTTATGACAAATGTATGCAGAAAACCATGAAATTCCAAAAGGTTCACATACTTTTTCTTGCCACTGTAGCTGTCATTTATTGTGTGAAAATACAAAATATACAAACAGAAAAAGCCACAGATGAATAAAAAAAGAAAAAGAAAAACGAAATCTTCTAATCTGCCATACAGGAATACAGTCACTGTACAGTAATACATGGTAAAATTACTGTATTTACACTTTGCAGTGAGAGGAGCCCTTATACAATATCCTACCTGTTGATTTCTTGAAAAATCCGGACAGTGGATGCCACTGTGTCCCGGCTAAGATTTGGTTGTACTTGTTCACTTCACTGTTTGATTGCCCGTGGTTTATGACGTGGTCTATGATAGTAACTCTTATTTCATCAGGTACTCTAGTTCTGGCCCTTCTTTGAGCATTACCACACATTCTAACTCCTCTCTCTCTATATTGTTGTTGTCCAGGCATTCCTCACCCTTGCCCTTGTCCCACACACCTCCTTTGTCTTGGTACTCATCATCCTCTCCCTCATGTAGGCATCTTTCTTTTTGCTGATCTATATTGTTCATTTTCCACACAAGTTCAGCCCAAAGAGATCCTCTAATACTGTATACCATATGGTCATGCGAGTGAAAGAACCTCAACACCTGAGTATGTTTCCTAGATGGGAATCAGCCATGACAGATCTATTTGCATAACTTCAATCAGCTGTTTCTCAGTAGCAACGGATTAAAATACAGGGCATACTGTATATATGTGTTTCAATTCACAATATGAACAGCTGTTCACTTTGACTTTAGCATATAAGTTAGGTTTAGATCATGATGTTATCTGTTCTGACATACAGTGTGAAAGCATTTGTAAATTTGGCAGTAAAAATCCATTGATTTGGTCTTAGTTAAACTTGTGTGTAAAAGAAGTTTAACATTTTAAATTTATGTTAAATATGCATTTTGTGTCAAAGCAACAAGAAATGCATAAATTGTATAGCCTACACAGACAGATGCTAACTGTGTTAAGAGCTTAGGAAAATTGTTAAAAGTACTTTTTTTTAATTGTCAAAAATGGCAAAGGATGCTGTACACCTATGCTGGACACTTATTGTCTGCTTTTCAGAATATTTCGCTCTGACACATCCATTTAAAAAAAATCAAATTTTTTTGTAAATAAAATGTTGTTTTCTAATGAAAGAGATGAAAATGTTGGCACAATTATATTTTGTCTACAACCCCGATTTCAAAAGATCAGGGGAAACACAGTAGAATATTTCCATCTATAATTAGGTTATGAATAAAGATGAAGGTTTCCAATTTGAAACTATGAGAAATCTCTTTCCTGTTGTATCTGTGACTATTTTTCCATATTTGTGTTTACGTTCAACAAGTAACTAACAATTTCTCTATAAATATTGGGTGAAAATGACACATTTTTAATAATATCTTTAATAGAATGAGATCATATCCCAGCAAACAAATAACACTTCCCTAGGGTTAGCTTCTGGTTCCCCTTTGGTCATTTTGGGGAACCATTTCATACCATACTGGGAATGTTTTGCTTCGGTTAACAACTTCAGTACTGTTGCTGAAACATTGAGAACTTTCACTCACAATGTTCTTTTATGGTGATATGACAACAATGCTGGAAAAACAACAATAAAAACACTCATAGAATTTGTAATGGTTTTAATGGTTATAATTGGAATTGTATTGGTTTTAATTACCTCTACTGGTAATGTGTTGCCTTCTATTCGTGGCATGTTATGTCTAGTAGATATTTTTAAGGACCAGTAATGGTAATAGTTGTAATCGTTAACTGATGGTTTGTAATGGGATTTGTAGTGGAAACCATTAGAATTTCTATAATGGCTTCTATTGTTTTGTTTTGTTTTCAGCAGGGATGAAGGAATTCACCAAATAATTCGCCTTTAGGTATTACTGGGTTGTTGTTTTGTTGTTGTTTTTTTGTAACCGCAAAAGTAACATTCCTTCGTGGTCTTATAACAGGAACTTTTTCCCGGTTTTTATCCACAGCATTTCCATCACGAACGCGCTGACGTCATTGCAAAACATCTGTGAGGAACGCGTGCGCAAGGGATTGTGGGAGAGGCGGGTATGTTTCCATCATGGCGGCGTCGATTTCGGGTTATACTTTTAGTTCTGTGTGTTACCACAGCGCCAACAGCAACTCCGACCATGTAAGTACGGAGCGCGTTTAGCGCAAAAACCCGGACGCACTACGCCGTAGTGAAATGCCGGACTTTTAGCACGATGTTATCAGCTGGAGTCCAATCGTTCTGCTGTGCCAGCTAAAGCTAGCGAGCTAGCGAGCGAACTCTCCCGCTGTTGCTTCAGATAGGCGATGACAGCAGGCTCGCGGCTAACAGCTAGCAACCTCTCCTGCCTGTTGGTTTTAGCAGAAGCTTTCATACCTTACAGTAAGGTGGTAGTTCAATATTTATAGACCTTACCTAATATATGTCATGTGAAGGAGTAACGTGGTAACCAATACAGCTCTGTATACTCTATATTGTGCTTGACTAGCGAGCTAACTTTAAAATACAATGGCATAAGGGTTTGTTTAAGAAGACTTTTTGAAGGCAAGGTCGCTGTCTTCCTTGTTTCACGACCTGTCATAAACGGCTCACAGGAGGACATTTTCAGAAGAAGGAAGTAAACTCCTTGTATTACTTAAATTGCGCAATATAGGTCGTCACCTTGGCAACATGACGGATGTGGATCACTATCAGCTAGTGAAATGGAAAAGAGAACTTGGTATGAAGGGGATGGCATGAGGAGAGGAGAAGGAGCATCTCATATCATCTCATATCATCTCATGAACCTGTTTTTAAAGTCAGGGTTTCATTTCCCCCCTCTATATTAAGAGAGCGCAACATAATATGGAAGTCTGTTCTGGACGAAATACACACACACACACACACACACACCCCACGCCCCTGGAGGCACTTTTTATTCCCTGGATAGTGCCCCATAAATCCAGCGAGCAACCCGAGCATTGCTGCTTCTCCACCAGGTTACACAATGCACGGTGCTTTTCTTTCCGCTGGAAAAAAAGATGTGAAACAAATCACTAAGAGCAGCAGGTACACAGGTATACAGTGGTGTATTGAATCCAGGAAATTGCTTTTAATGCTATGTTTTTGTGGTTTCAGGTTGCTAAAGTAAAGCTGGGTCAGGATAACGTTTCAGAAGCTAGAAGTCAGCATGCTGTCTGCCGCGCTGCCGTATAGTGCTCTTTAATAAAACCCTAAATAGGGAGTTCGGAAACTGCGGTGTGGCAGGAAGTGTAACAGGCGCACTCGTCAGAAAAAAATGCAGCCGAACGAGATTTGATTTGGTGAAGTCAGCCATGTTTGAAGTTCGCTCCGTGTCTAGTCCTGAACTGGCAGAGTGACGGTATAGCTTTGAACTCGAATCCTTTATTGTGGTTAACCTTTATTTTCGCACCATGATGTATAAAGGAGGATGATGATGTAGCAGGTGGTCTGTTTTAGGATGCACAGGAACTGTAATGTTTTTTTTTCTAATGGGGACACTGAGCACAACCACTTGTGTGTTGTTGTGTGGATTACGTGTTGTGACCTCATGGGGGGGGGGTATTATACTGTCATACCATGACAACCAAAATGTTTCGTAATAATCAGTCCCTTCAGGATTTTTGCAATAGCAGAAATGAAAATCAAGCACTCTAAATCAAGCACACGCTTGATACTCAAAAATATTCAGAGGAGCTTGGAATTTAAAAAAAGAAAGAAAATGCGTCATGTGACGTCATGATACTTTCATGATTCAGCCTCTTCGATTCACGTGAGTCGAACATGGTCTTGTTTCATCCAAGGTTATTAAACTAAAACTATCAGTGAGAAACATTTTCATTAACTGAAATAAAAATTGCCAAATAAATGAAAACTAAACTGCAACTGTAATGTCCACATGCAGTAGAAAGGAAAACTAAACAGAATTTCAGAGAATAAAACTTACATTTTCGTATTTTAAATTGTTGGGTGGTCTGACTGAAGAACAGAGGTGGAATGGAGTGGATCCATCAATGTTGCCAAGTCTTAAATGACCAGTAGATGGCAGAGTTCCTTGGCACAGCAGCGATTTAGCAGTGTGAACGCTAATGGCGTAATTAATAGGTAGGAAAAGACACAGACCAATTTGGGATTTTGTGTATTATTTGTATTATTATTAGTGTAACTAATAATCTTCCTGTTAGGGATATGAATTAAATGCAGAAATCAAAATTTGCATTATTTTGAGTTTATATCATTAAATATAATTTGAACTGAAATTGACTTTTGTGGTTTGCATAAGTGTAATCTACAGGGTGTCAAAAAAACGTCAGGAACCAATGGGAGTGAAACTACATACACAGTATATGCACATACTTACATACACACACCCCTGTATCCGCTGTTTCAGGTGCCGTGGTTTCACTTAACCCATGGTTGACCACAATCCGATAAAATTCAATAGAATATTACAGAAATACAGTAAACATTCATAATTTAAAATTGCACACCGTTCTGAGTAATGTGATGAATTCCTCAGCAGTCCCACCTGGGACGTCAATTGTCCAGCATAGCAGAAGAGAGTACAGTGCAATAAATATTTTAGAGAGAGAGAAAAAAAAGAACACATTCACATAACCTTTATTATTATTATAATTGTTCTATTTTATTATTAGTTATTGTGGTTAATGTCTCATTGTGCCTAATTTATAAATGAGACCTGGTCATAATAGGTATGTACAGCATATAGTGTTTGCTACTATCCGGGGTTTCAGGCATCTGCTGGGGGTCTTGGAACCTATCCCCCGTGTATACGGTAGAGCGGGCTGTCCACTAATCGTAGGGTTTGAATCGAACCTTGGGCAAGACATTGAACCCCAAGTTGCTCCTGATGGCAAGCTAGCGCCTTGCATGGCAGCCCTGCTTCCACTGTGTGTGAATGGGTGAATGAGAACCAGTGTAAAGCGCTTTGTAGAACCACTATGGTTAAAAAAGTGCTATATATATGCATGCCGACCATTTATTATTTATTTACTTATTTTCTTACACTTTATTTTTTTCATTTCAATTGGAAAAATGGCGTTATCATTGGATTGGATGAAAGAGAGCTTCTTGGTACTCTCATTCTTTACTGACCTTTCAGACACCCTGTATATTCCGAAACCGAATTTCATGCTTAAGGGTGTACGACTGAACAATAGAAATTGAAAATGAAGTATGCGTATAACCAATTAGAAATTGATTATATAGTTGAAATTGATAAATTAGAAATTTATCATTCAATCATCTGTATTAAGTCTAATTTTTCACATTTGCTTTCCAAATAACCTGCAGGGAAAAGCAGTCAAACAATAGACATGCTCTCCATTCCGCTTTAATTTGTCTTGTTTAAAACGATAGAACATTAAAATTCAGATTCAAAATGCTATTATTCTAGCTCTGTACATAGGATTTTTAAGTTCATAAATAAACCACTACAAGCCGATGGTCTTGCACTGCTGCAAGTTATTCAGGAAAGCCTAAAATAGTAATTAAACGTCAAAGCTGTCAGAAGGGATTTGACAGAAGTACTCTGGACTCGTAAATCATTTTATCGGCACAGATTGACACAACACAACATTAGGCACGTGCTAATTTGTCCTAGCAATCTAGGGTTCCTGACAGGCAGGCATTTAGCTGCCTTTCTTCCTTTCAGTGATGCTTAAACGCAAGACCTGTGTTAATGGCTCCCTATGGTGGAAAAAGAAAGAAAGAACAGTATTCAGCATTTCAAGGTGGTCAGTGCAGTTAACATGAAAAGTAGCCTACAGCATCCTTCTGTCCTGCTAGGTTGGATTGCAAAGTTCAGGATTTTTTTCGTGTGTGAACTTTTTGTTTTGTTTTTGGTTTTTTTGTTTGTTTGTTTTTCTTTACGTTTCATGCTCCCAGTATGACTGTAACCAACTGAACACTCCACATCAGATTCTGAGTATTGCTCTGCCTACGATGGCAAAATGCAATTTCATATTCCTTCATATTTGTTTTTTGCAGGAGGGATTTCTGTTGGGAGAAGTGAGGCAAGAGGAGACTTTAAGCATAAGTGACTCTCAGATTAGTACATCAGAATTCCTGCACATAGTAGGTAAATCAGCACCCTCTTACCTTTTTATAACTAGGCTAAATATCACTACATCCAGATATATATCTTGTTGTTATCCTTCTAAAATCCACCTATTAATACAGAGACTGCAAGAACAATGTACATAAAGAGCTATTCTTATTTCTGAAGCTCCGTTCACAGTACTTCCTTTTTGCTTGATTCTGATTGTGTTTTGCTCAAATGTTATTTATTACATTTGCATTAGTGATCAGGCGCTAGCATGAACAGGCTTTGGTCTGTAGATAAAAAAAAATCAGTAATGTTCATTATCAGCTTACAACACGCACAAGTCATAGTTACAAGTCCATTGTCGCAGTAACAATAAAATAAAAAATTATAAAACGAGCTTATATTATCCAACATGCAGAGACGGTTTACTCTGGTGGTTGCTCATGAGGTTATGAAGATGAAAATGGCTGGAGCAGAGCTTTTACTGTTGTTGCAGCCATTACTGAGAGAGGGAGTGGAGAAAAACAATATTGATACAGAGATATGCGCATTCACAATCAGCTTAAATGTTAAATGACAAAAAAAGACATGAATTCCAGTCAATACAGTCATGGAGTGGGTCATGGGTGTGTTCCTGTTCTCCATTAAACTGTCAAACTTTTTTTTATTTCCAACTTTATAGAACTGTGTATTTATTGAGACATTTATAAAAACTGTTCAATGATTTACCGTCAAGATTAAATCAGCCTGATAAAATCTCTCTTACACACACCACACAGCAGTTTGTTGCTGTTTTCTCTCGGCATGGCCTTTTAACTGAAATATAACACTTAATTAAATTTACAATAATAAATTAAATTTACTTACAATAAAGACACAACAAAGAAACCACTGTGTTCTCAGTTTAACAGATATTACACAACCAAAGTATGAAGTCTTCTGAGCTTAAGCATAGCAACAGAAATGGCAGAACATCCCATTATTTTAAAGCAGGTCATTGTGGCTGAAATGCGCAAAAATCCCCACAGCCATGCTCCATAATCTAGTGGAAAGCCTTCCCAGAAGAGGGCAGGTTATTATAAGAGCAAAAGGGGGCTATTATAATAAAAACTCTGGAGTGGGTGTGATGGTCAGGTGTCCATATACTTTTGCCTATATGATGTATTTAGTCTAGAACCTTTAGTGTGAATGTAGCCTAAAGGGTTTGTATGCATTTGTGTTGTTTTATAAGCATTAGGGTTATATTCTATTCATGGGGGGAGGGGGTAAATCTATAAAATTGATCCTAATTGTATATGGTTATATAAAATTGTACCAAATTGAACATAGTTTTATGTTTTTCTTGCTTTTCAGAGGTCCATAATCATGAACCATGTGCACAGCTTTTTAGGTAAGATTTAAGTCAGTACTATTTATTTGTACTCATTGTATATACAGACAGGTGACAAATTAAAGGAAATTTGTCTGATATAATGAGTGGAGAAATATAAGACAGTTAATGCAAGATACAATTTAGCAATTATAAACATACCATGCTATGAGACATATAAATATGCGAGCTGAACCTGATTTTGAATCAAGATGACAAGAAGAAAAAGTTTAAGCGACATTGATTGGCTCAATATTAGAGTTTCAGTTACAAAGACTGCTTAACTGGCAATTTTAACAGCAACCGTGACTAAAGCAACATTGGTTTCTCCATTTATTTATTCAGTTTTGGATCGCCACTGGCCTTGAATTCTTTTTCTTTAATAAATTAAAGCAAACCTCAACATAAAGTGTCTTAGGAAGGTGTTTGGCCAAAACAGTCCCTGTACTGAAGAGATGTACATCATTCTTCCAAAAGATATTTCCTCAGTAGGTGTTTTGATGACGATGATGGTGGTTGAGAGTACCAACATATCTGTCTAAAAGCCGTAATATGACTTTCTGTGGACTAATATAGACTGTGACACTGTTTTAAGCTGAAATTCAAATGTCTTTGTACTACCTGTGGTAAGTTCACCATACAGGCTATCAAACAATGCCTTCAGATAAGGGTTTGGAGTTTTGATGTTTAGAGCACTTTGTACATTCTCTGTCTTTGGAGTTTGGTGCAAACAGATACCCTTCTTTATGTTTCAGCTTTTACGACTACGCAGGTAAAGTCAATGAAGAAAATCTCAACCAAATCCTCAAAGACAGAAGAAAAGTAAGCTGTGCTGATGAATGAACAGATGTTTTTATCAGTTCTGTTTTTGACTCAGTGTATCGAGTTTTACTATTGCTAAACTTTTTATTCTATCTAATGTGTAATAGGCCTTTGTTTTTGCTGCATAGAAGTTAGTAAAACTGTCAGATGTTTTGTGATTTTATATTTTTTCTCATTCTGAATTACTCTGTTGTAAAAATGACCTTTCATATTTGCTCTACAGAATGTTATTGGCTGGTACCGGTTCCGCAGGAACACGCAGCAGCAGATGTCGTTCAGGGAACAGGTGATCCATAAGCAGCTCACACGCATACTGGGCATCCCAGATCTTGTCTTCCTTCTCTTCAGCTTCATCTCAACAGCCAACAGTTCAACACATGCACTAGAGTATGTTCTCTTCAGGCCCAACAGAAGGTAAGGCCACACTCCAAACTTGTGTCTGCATCTACGACAGTGGCTACACACCTACTCAAGGATTTTAGATTTCTGATAGTGTCTGATGATTTTTGTGTGACTTTCAGCAGGTATAATCAGAGGATATCTTTGAGCATCCCAAACCTGGGCAACACGAGTCAGCAGGAGTATAAAGTGTCTTCTGTCCCCAACACCTCCAAGAACTACGCCAGTGTCATTAAAGAGCATGGGTGAGAGTGGATTCAGATTTCAGTGCATGGATTGATGGATGTTATGCTAAAACATGAAAATAAATAGGCTCATAGTTTAACTGTTGGCCCTGTGTTGTGAGACTAAAGATACAGTCAGGCAGAACATAAATAAAAATCCGCCTGGTGAAAAAGCTTATTAACTTGAATGGAAGCAAATAAAAGAAGGGAGGATTCACAGTACGTGAGAACGGGGATTTGATTCTTCTTTAATTTCACATTTACCACATTTGATGTCATTTCCCACTAACTTCATCCAACTTTACAATTACAAGAACCATCTTGGAAGCGTGGACCTTAGAAAACAAAAATGCAGTCCTGAGGTCACATCTTTCTTTAGGACGCAGCTTGGAGGAACTTATCATTTCATACAACATCAGTACATACCGTATTGTGCACAAGTCGTGGACACCCCATTAACTTAGTCCAGATTTTGTTATAGATGTTTATTTTATGACTTCTGCATTACTGAGTCAGCACAAAAGTGTTTTATATTTCCAAACATTACTTTCCCAACAAAAAATGAAATGTTCTAGACAAATGTTTGTATGTCAGTAAAGAACGCAACATGTTACATAACAGACCGCTTTTCAGATAAAAAAACATAATGAAGTGACCAGTGTGACAGTCTCCAGAAGAACTGTGGCAGATTTTACAAGATGCTCAGTAAAACATAGCAACTAATGTCCTTATAAAACTGCACAAGTTATACCTGAAATTGGTGGGTTTTTTCATTTCTTAAAACCAAGGGTTGTCGCACCAAATATTGACTTTGTTTAATTTCTTACTGTTTACTGCACTTTATAGATTTTATTTATTTTTTATGTAGGAACATTTAATTCAGTTTTTTTTGTTTTACAGCATTTCTTTGTCTGTATATAAGTCTTTGTGCACAGCACTCCACCTACATAATTTCAGCAAATGGTTAACAAGCGCTAACAGACTACCACGAACTGTCTAAATGAATCTGCTAATTTCACGAGCTAATGTGCAGTCTGCAAATATTAGTCAACAAAATGTCTTTCAAGCACAAATGACAGATTAGCAGCTAGATGGCTAAAGTGGTCACGGAACCAGTACTCAGAAACATGTCACACCAGGACTGCTCATGATCGCCTTATTTAGCTCCACGGGGAAGAAATTCATAGAGCATAAATCCAGTGTGACAGCGGCTTAGGTGGGCCTGGAAAGCCTGTGTTAATCGTCTTTTTCCTTTTTTTTTTTTATGTGAATCGCATTTTTAGAGCTGAGTTTTTTGACAAGGATGGAGTGATGAAAGATATTCGAGCCATTTTCCAGGTGTACAGTGCTCTTCAGGAGAAAGTGCAGGTGAGTCAACACTCTACTGCAGATTTCTTAGATGATTGCATTGTTTAGGTGCTTCCTTGCATACTTGTAAACGTTTTATATAGGGAATGCCAAGGACATATTCATATTTTGACATTTCTGGTGGAACATTCTGTAACCTTGCACTTGTCCAGGTGTGGGACGTTATGGTCGAAAATGGGATTTTATCATGGACTTTAACTTAGAGTGGTTAGTAAACGGGACCCTAAGTGTTTGATCGTAACGAAAGTCATTTACATTTCAAAATTATTTTTAACGCTTCTAATAACCAAATCCGTGTCCTACGTTGTTGATGATTATATAGAGACTATATCTTAGCTACTTATTTAAACACGGACACAGAGGAGTTCTTGCCATGGGCATGTTTGTCCACATATTGGCATTGATGACCCCTGGACTTGTCTGTAATACCAGTGTCCTGTGTATTTGGTCAAATGTCTTTCAGGTCACTGTAAACTTTAGCTCTGTGCTTCATTTATTAGCTGTTAGCATGCAGAAATGATACAGATGGTACGTCTAGGCATTTTACTTTTAGCTGCATGAGCTAAACAAACTGACTATTATAGCGACTAACTCATGTCCATGTACCCTAGCTAACAATTATTTTCTATAAAATTGTGTAGTGGTGGACTTTATTCCAGCTTGTTTGTAGGGTGTTGGATGGTGAGAGTGAGATATGGTGCTGTAACACTGTTCTGTCTGTTCCAAGGCTGTTTGTGCGGAGGTGGATCAAAGTGAACGAGTGAAGGAGAAAATCCAGGAGGAAGTTAAAAAGCTGAAAGAGGAGATTGCTCTCAGAAAACGTAGCACTGCTGCAGAGGAGAGGAGTACGTCTTTTAGCAGGCATTAGATCAATTTACGATGAACTTCAGTTATTGTATTTTTACTTCTTCAAAAATGTATCATTCATTCACTCTTTCCATCATCATTGATTATATGTCCGTTGCTTTCCTAGGAAACCAAGAGTCTCTGAATTCTGATGTCCACTCGATGCAGGGCGACTCGGTTCTGTCTGATCCATCCCCTCCCTCGCTGACACGCGTGGCTCTCCAGAGCCCTCCGTTGGAGCCAAGCCTAGATTGGCATGCAAACTCGGAGCCTGCGGCACTTTACACCAACGAGCTGGCACCTGACCCACCCAGTGCCATCCTGCTGCCCCGCCCACAAGCCGTGGGCTCGCCTGGACATCCCTCACCTAGTCCAGGCATGGGCAATGGAGACGGCTCCAGCTCCGACTCTCTAAACCGGCACACCATTGGCCAGGAAGACCATGATGACGATGAAGATGAGGACAGTAGTGAATATGAGAACTTGGTTAGCGAGCAGTTTCAATCCCCTCATTTGACTGAATCTTTAGGACGGCCAGCCACACTCTGGCCTGACGGAGATGCTCGTAGCTCCAGTGGCTCGTCCTGATCCAGCACCCGAATCAGGGGAGAAAAGGACAAATGGACAGAGCTAGGCATTATGGTAAAAGTGAGAGGAGGAAGGAGAGGGCTGAGAAAGAGTGGCAGGTGACCACTGTATCTTGCTGCAGGACGGCAGCAGGGAAAAATCCCTTATTCACACCCGCCATTTTGACCACATTAACTGGCCTCTCTCTCTTTCCTGCTCTCACCCTCTTGCTCGCTCGCTCTCTCTCTCTCTCTCTCTCTCTCTCTCTCCCCCTTGCTTGCTCTCTCTCTTGCTCACTCTCTCTCTCTCTCTCCCTATCCCTCTTGCTCGCTCTCTCCCTCGCTCTCTCTCTCTGTCTCTCTCTCTTCACTTCTCTCTCTTTCTCATCTCCTCACCTCTCCCTGATAGGAGAGACGTCATCTCACATATTGATTGCTTATAAGCACTGCTACCAACCTTGATCATGCAATTATTAGCATTTACCTCTTGCACTATTTTTGGCCTTCTCTCTATCCACATTCAAGTAGAAAAAGCTTAAGGAACGATTTCTTCTGCGGCCTTCAATCTCCTCTCCATGTGAGCTTTCTTGCCACCGTCAATTGTTTTTCAGTTACACTTCACAAATTTGACTCATTTTATCCCCAAATCATAAAAACTGAACTTTTGCTCTACAGTATCAGGTTGTTGTTGTTTTTTGTTTTTTGGGGGGTTTTTTGCCTCTATGGAAACTACCAAAAAAACGGTTGCTTATATTACTTTTACAAATACAAATTAATACCATTTGATTTCAAGTGAGAACGTTTCCCTAAATGAACAGATCTTTTATGTTCATCTGCACTTTTCATTGTACTTTATAAGAATCCTATCAGTCATATGGTTGGAGTAAACGTCTCTCTTCCATGCCACTGAACTCCAGCTTGTTGTATGTTAAACTGAAGAGGGCGAACACAAAGCCTTCACAAACCTTTCAATCTCAGGATTCTTTTACAGCAGCTTGCTTAATTCCATCTCAGTCCCTGCCCTCATGGCTTTGGTGCAAATACAAAAACTGGACGTGTCAAAGCAGCGGAGGGGTACATTTTATCAAGCTCACCTTTCTGTTGTGAAGTGAAGCTTCTCAAAAGTGGATGTGAAAGGTTGGTAAACAGATATCAGAATGTTGAACTTAAACTCAGATTTACTTCCTTAACGTGAAACAAATGCCACATCAACATTGTTTGTGCATTTATAAAGTGGAAACATGGTTTGTTTTTGTTGGGTTTTGGTTTTTTGTTTTTATTCTGCAAGGTTTAACTTTAAGCTCTTGATTTGCTTCGCCTTATTTGATATGACAGGAAGTGGCCTGTCTTAACGGTGCATTCGTTCCATGCTTAGGGAATATTGCATAAATTTCTCTTAACAATAAGGAATTGCCTATAAAATGAATTTTGTATGGAGTCTACCTTTAACATATGACATCTGAAACAGTTTAGCTGCTTCATACTTATCAATGGCCATGTCATCAGTTCCTTGTCCTTAATCTTGAGATAATATTTTACGTTTTAACATCCAGTGAACTTGACTTGGACTTGCTCACCTTTTATCTCTTCCAGTGTTCAGCAGAACAAAGGCACATGACATGGTTTATTCCTACAATATGCATTTAATCCATATATTCGAATAGAGGTTTCTTTGTTTGGTCTTATGTATATTCTTGCAACAACTGTAAGCTTTCAATGTGCAGTCCTGGTTGTGGTCTATGTTTTAGATGCGAAGGTAAAACCCAGTAACGCTTAATGAAGATGCGGTTATAATGTTCATAGATATCTATTTAAATCATGACTGACCTTGAGAATTGCACCACTGTATTATGATTAGCAATATTGTTGTAATTGCGTGAAAAATGAAGGCTAGAAACAACACTTACATGATTATACACATACAGTATATAATGTATAAGGCTTGTATGTCTATTTTGTATACAAGTCTTATACATAGTCAGAGCTGTGAAGAATGTTCCAGAATAATAAAAAGAAAAAACTATAAACAGACAAAAGAGCTTTAGGTTTCACCGTTTACTTATTTAAAGGCTGGTAGTTCCTGTAAACTGGTTGTGTTAGATAAGTGTCTTGATGTTGTTTAGCTCAACATCTAGGCTCAGCTAAAGAAATGGTCTTCAGGTTAACAAAAAAACACAGAATGCTTACTTGCATTCTGTGATTTATTTATTTTATTTTTACTAAGCATTTGAGAAATGTTTTTTTTTTAAATTGGTTCTCCACTATAGACACATTCAAAATGATATAAACCCAAACACATGAACCTTTTCTTTCTGATGAATTCCTTCATATTAAAAACTTCTTCTTGTTGTTGTTGCACAAACCAATCGTTCTGCCTTGACAGTTTACACTAGCTTTTTGTATATGACCTATGTTACCTATGTGAACAGACCTCTCTGCTCTGTCATAAACCTCATGCACACATTCTCGAAATCAGTAGCATCGCATCATTTACACAGATGTGTTATGAACAGCAGCCCAAAAAGAATGAGGATATTTGTACACATCCTTGCAGTGGCACAAAAAAAGAACATATTTGCAGCGTTTGTTGCGGAGATCATTTATTTGAGGTAAAAAAAAAGTCCAGACAAGTAACATCTGCTATTTTGTGCTGAGAAGCATGGCACTGACAGTGATACTCACATACTGTTCTCAGTAATGGGCGCTAGAGTGTATGTGAATACTTTTTTGTGTGTGTGAGAGAAGCTGCAGATTTTTTGTCACAATTTCTCTCGGATTGAACAGCATTTGGCTGCATCGTTTACCTGGTCATTCTCATCACAAATAACCACTAGAGCAAATCATTTCTATGCTGAAGGCTGCGCTCGGTTCAGTTTCAAAAGGAGGTGCAAGGATGTGGGAAAGCATGCTTTTCGGGGTGCGGCGTGCCATTGTTTCTATCAACGGGATCACAAGGACAGTTGAACACCATAAGATACATGAACTTTATTTAACAAGAACAGAGCTACAAGTATCTTGTCTTCCAAAGCTTCAGCTCATCTCTTCTGCCTCAGTCAGTGTATTATTTATTTATTTATTTATTTAAAAAAAATTTATTTATATGTATTACTAGCACATCTTTTTTCATAGATTGATCTGGAACTGTGCCATCTGTTAGCTTGGATTCAGACATCCCTTGTTGGCATTGCCCTCAATCACTGCTGTTTGATATGTTTCCTACAAACTTACACTTTTATTGTTTTTCTCTCAGCTCATTATGTGGCACTTTCCACTCATACGAGTCAGTTTATCCCTTGTAGTTGTCTCTCCAGGTATTCCACATCTGCTGCCATTTAGCTGACCAACAATTCTATGCGTAAGATAGCTGTTTCTATATCCTCCGCTGCCTTGCCGACCAACATTATACCAACAATTTTCCCCATGCCATATCACACCCTTTGAGTCTGCTAAGTTAGCTGGATTTATCAGCTTTGGAGTTGGTTTTCCCCTCTGCACAACAGACCCCTTATTCTCATTAAAAATAAATAAATAAATACTAATACAGTACAAGAAGTGGTTAGCATAAACTGTCATACTGCAAGGTGCGCTCATGCAGCCAGTGTCTGAATCCTTGCGAAGCCAAAATCATCCAGCATCTATGTGACTTTGACAACCCTATGTGCTGAATGTGCAACATTGCACACTTGGCTAGCAGACCATAATTTCGAGTCAAATCTGACTCAAGTCCAGCAGCCAAGTTGTTCTTACCAGCTCTGTCATCATCACATATTGTTTCATTCTGACAACATGGTAACTGTCAGCTACAGCAAATGTCAGGTGGCATAGTTTGGGTAGATCTTTAAACGTTGCACAAAATCTCAGGTGGCCCATCCACCTATGGCCTCAATGAGGGCAACTCTTCATATATCTCGGAGTCAACTCTTTGAACTGTTGTTCGGCAAGGTGCAGGTGGACTTACTTGCCAATGTCAAGTCAACAATTATGTTTCACCCATGACTGGCCTTACCAATGAGTCTTTATTGGTCACATATACATTACAGTACAGTGAAATGCTTTTTTCGTCACATATTCCAGCATCTTAGGAGGTTGGGGTCAGAGTGCAGGGTCAGCCATGATGCAGCACCCCTGGAGCAGAGAAGATTAAGGGCCTTCCTCAAGGGCCCAACAGTGGCAGCTTGGCATATTTACTATATGATTTTTTTTTCCTTGCAAGTGAACAGTCTAGGAAACAATCCTAAATGCAAGAGAAGCTATTCCAACACCGCTGGAAGACGCCAAACTGACATGGGTGTCTCTGAAAGCTGCCTTTTTGTTTACTTGAGCAAAAACATTGGATGAAATGCATGCTGGATCTGGCCTATGTTGTTGGGCTACTTTTCCAGAGAAAGATAGCTCTGAGGTGACCATGTAGTTGAGTTTGGTATTCCTGCCCACATTACTCAGTTTTGTGAATCAGTTGCTTGACCATGAAGGCAAACTTGCAGTGCTTTTCTTGTTGTTGCCCTATGAACCCTACAATTTAGACCTGACAATGAACAACTTTTCAACTCTCGGCAGTGGAAATGCACATCTCCCTTGTCAAAAGATGATGCATCACCATGGACTACAGACAACATATTACTCTACTTGGAGCTTCTCTTTTTCTTTGCCATTATTTGCTGCTCCAGGAAGTCTGTGCTCCTGCTACCTGAGGATCACTGTGCACTTTCTGCAGGTTCCAAAAGGTTAGCATTGCCCCTCCCTCCCAGTGGTGTGACTGCAGCAGTCATCTCTAAAAACATTTCTTGTTTGTCTAAGGTGTGTCAGTCGCTCATGAAATTGTTGGCATATGCTATCCAGGTGATTCTCACCACCCCTTGTTATTAGTAGGGGTGAAACACAAAACTAGTTATTTATGTAAACACCAGGGTTCTTTGTTATTTGGAACTGGCATCAAGGTTCCAGGGAAACATAGGTGTATGACATCAGTGTTTTTATTTACTGCTTCCTGTCACTTTGTGACTTTGCTGAAAGATCTCGGCATGCATGTGCTCATGCACAAGAAGGCATACAGGTGATTTCCACCACTTATCCACTGTTTATACTTAAACAACAGACACTGTACCGGATTAGGGCAAAACGTAGTACTGCATCTGTTTCATATCCACATAGCAGTGCTGTTACCAGCACTACAGCTACATCCTGCAAAATTATTCACAAAGCCATTTTTTTTGTAACTCTCATGCTCATCCAACATAACATAAAATGAACGAGTTTGTATTTATACTGCACCGTAATGCATTTTGATGTATGTAGAACTAATCACTGCAGACCATAGTTAATACTTCTGCATGTGAAAAATGAGATCTGAACCTCTTCGGAATAGCAGCATTTCATTTGAGAGAAATCTTGGCTGAGCTAATTGAAAGGGGTGGAAGACATACTTGCTTGAGTAGAGAAGGTGCTGGCAGAGCAGGCAGATGATGAACTACGAGAGGAATAACAGTGTTTTCTTCCAGAACGGTGACATGGATAAGACTCTCAACTGAGAGAGTGCAAGATGTAGTTGCTTGAGCAGACGAGGCTCTAGAAGAGCAGGTGCAAGGGAATCTTGAGATCACACTGTAATTGTGGATGAAGAGAAATGAACTCTATACTGGCAGTCGAATGAACGTCTATAAAAACCACTTCTTTGAGAACTCTGTAAAAAATAATGATTTATGTCTTGCCTAATGAGGAAACCAGCAAAGAATGGATATACACTGAAAATTATACTTACGTATTATATAGGGTTACCAAATAAAAAGGTCATAAATAATTGGCACAGTATCTCTTCTACAGATCGCCCTGCTGGTTTTCTTGGCTCTACCGATCTACACAACTCAGCCGCATTAAATCTGGACTGGATGACACCTGGATGACAAAAATCTTTGTTATATTCATGCAAATGTTGACATAAGTGGCTCACTGAAAGCTGTTATCTTCACGCTTTTCAAGTGAACTCTCCATAAATCAGTAAAAAGCAACAGAATTCCATGCAGTGTGTTTGCATAGTCTGTTTTAAGACTTTTACATGAAGTGTGAGTGTATTTGTCATCTCCTGTTGCTACTGTTCAGTGCTGTTTTTTTTTTTTTTGTCTTTTATTTTTAATGGAGCACACACACGTTTCTTAAAGGGTATGACTACCCTCACTGTCTTCTAGTCCCTGTTCTTTGTGCTGATTTGAAAACTTCTATTAGTGAACATTGGTGTTTACTGATGGTATTAGTTTTGGAACGACACAGTGGCACAGAGGGTAGCGATGCCACTTCATGGCTTTCAGGGACTTGGGTTACTCTTTGTGCAGAGTTTCATGTCCTCCATGTGTATTTCAGGCACTGATGTCGGGTGACACGGCCTGGGGGTCCAATTCATCCCAAAGGCATTCAGCAGGGTTGAGGTCCAGGGCTCTGTGCAGGCCACTCGAGTTCTTCCACTCCAACCATGGCAAACCTTGTCTTCGTGGAGCTTGCTTTGTGCACAGGTGCCTTGTCATGCAGGAACCAGCTTGAGCCCCTTAGTTCCAGTAAAGAAAGTGTAAAGCTACAGCATGACATACAGTACAGGGACATTCCAGACAGTTTGTTGTTCTAGTGTATCTGAGTAATGTGTGATGTGTCAGTTAAAGGGAAAGATTTGTTAGTAGAAAGTGTGCTGAAGAACTTTGAATGTTGCACTTAACATTCCAGACTATCCACTGTAGAAGACCTGCGTTAACAGTTGTGTTTCCTGTGTGTGTGTGTGTGTGTATGTATATATATATATATATATATATATATAAGTTAGTCATACAGCTGAGGAAAAAAATCACCCATTTGATGGTGGAGATTCATTCTGGACTGATACTCCTGCAAGCTGTTTCATTTATTCCCAGGAGTCACATGGGAAGAGACGTATAGCTCTGCTTTCCTCATGTGTCAGACTGAAACATTCTCAGCCTGGTGTGGGAGGAACAGTCATGGACGTGGATAGTGGTGGAGGTGTCACGATGTAGGGAAGGTAAAGTCAGAATGTCATCTTTTAAGCCCACTGAAATATTCCGTATCTGTATTGAGCAATGCTCAAAAGCCTTAACCATCACAGTTTGAGGATGCAGTGTGGCTCAGTTCAAGCACACAACTCAGCCTTACTCGCTAAAGCGTAACAGCAATGATTAGTACTCCTGTCGTTTCACAGAAGACGTACACAATCTTCTAATCCATATGTTGAAAACATAACTCTCGTCTGATCAAGCCCTATTATGATCCAAACACAGAGATTAACCTATTTTTGTTTTCTCTCACATACACAAGCATGTTTGTATCCTATAGACAGCTTGTCAGTCAAATAAGCCACGCCTCTAGTTAATGGTGACATCAACCTACAAGTATTTGGTGAGGTGCTCTACGGAAAGCACATTTGTGTAAAGTCAGACATGATGATTAATTTTCCATAAAATAAAATAAAAACATTTTCAAAACAATCTCACTGCACTACCATTCATTTCCAGGTGAAGAGAGCACGTCTATTAAAAACATGTTAATCCAGGCACTACGAGGTCAATTTCAAGGAGTCCTCTTAGTTGGTCACAAGAGGGCTCCAACCACAAGAGTGTATTACAATGGAAACCCGGTGCTAAGCAGAAATGCCATGGTTATGTCTAAAACTGCTTATATTCCCCAGAACCACCTCTAAAGTGAAGTGAGGCAGTGAGTTTGGAGAGTCTATCCTCAGCAGGGACCAAGAAATTCTTGTCATGGATTAAAGGCGAGAGCCAAAAAAAATCCTCATCTGAAATGTGCTTAAATCACTTTTCTTGTGCCAGAGGATTGAAGAAAAAATCAGCTGCCATGGGGGAAAAAATACTGCTTTGCTGCAGAATCTACTCTCGACTGCAGTGGCTTAAAAATTCCGTCTTCCCAAAACATAAGTGCTGAATCTACAGCAGCAACAGGGTTTTTACTAACGCCTGCACGTCAAGGCTATACAGACAGGTTCAAATGTATTCATATAGTTCTTTAGGATGTCGTAAGCTACAGTATTTCAGAGAAATGGTTTTAAAATGCATTTCGAACTAAACTGCCTGTAGTTAACAGTCCCCATGCCATCCACCAGGGGGCCCTTTAAGAATACAGTATACACAATTTAAAAAAAAACTAGAAAAAGATCAATGGGTGAGGTAGATACTTATGCAATATATACTAGGACCTCTGCTAATTCACACAATTATCCAGTCCACCACTCCTAAAGTGAACAATTAAAGGCCGGAAAAATATCACATGGTCTTTTCCCCTCATGTTCAATTCCTCAGTTTTGGTCCACTGCAGCGTCAGACTCCTGTTACTGACTGGAGAGGAATCTGATGTGGTCTGCTGCTGTAGCTCTCATAGTTCAGAGATGCTTTTCTGCTCAGAGTGGTTACTCGAGTTACTGAGTGGTTCACAAAGCCTGAGGCTGACCAGTCAGTCTCAGAAATAAAGACATCCACCATGTGAACAGGTAAACAGTCAAAATCAAAAGAAGTGAGATCAACTTGATTTGTCAAAATCATTTATTTACTATAATACATAGCAATGATGTTAATTTTTTTTTCAGTTTGTACAACAGGTTTGTATGAGGCAGGTCATATGAACAAATGATGCTTCTTCTAACTACACAAATGGGATCCTAGCAGCAGTGCGCTTCCCCCAAACCTATTGAGCCCTTTTCCTGTTAAGTTGATTTGACTGAGATATAAATTTTCTGTCTTTCTGAGAGAAACTATTTGACTATTTCTCTGACCACCCTTTCACGTACAAGCTCTCCTCAGATCAATCTCTCAAATCTACTGTATCGAGCTAGTTTCCACACGAAGACTAAACTTTCTAAGCAGCATCTTGTTACAGCGGAACAAAATTCAGTACCATCTACAAAAAAAAACAAAAAAAACAAACAAACAAACAAAAAAGAAAGCATTATCTTCTTTTTAGATCGGGAATATTAAGTACAGTCAATTCATCTAAGTCCAAATTTTAGTACAACAAACCACAAAGAAATCTGATTATAAGTTTTACAAGATTATACAGAGCTCCAGTACCCCATGATTTATCAGCAAATTTTGCTGATAGATAGATATATATATAGTCTATTTATATATATATATTTATATATATATATTTGTATTCATATATATATATATATTTTCCCCTATTTAGAGAAACCATTAAAAACAAAATATGATATTAAAAATTAACCTATGGCATGATAAGATGAGGAGATATAATTTTACCCCATGTTCCCTCAAATAAGAAAAAAAAGAAGGATCTTGCATAAAAACAGTTAAGGTTGTACATCTTTTTTTCTTCTATCTTTCAGTTATTACAAGTGGCAAATGACATGCAAATTTAGTTAAAAAAAAAAAAACATCAATGCATGTTGGTGTGCAAAAACAAGATTTTGAGACAGAAAAGGGGGGGGGGAACAAAACAAAAAAAACAAAACAAGGAAACCCAATAAAAAAAGTTCTAAAAACAACTGAAGGAGGAGCGAGGAGCCAGGCCGCGGTCTTAACGCCCGCTTTTCTCAGATGTGCCCAAGAGTTCCAGTGGAGTTTTTCCCCTTCGGTGGCGGTCAGGATGTGAGGAGCGTGATTTTTTACTGCTGGTGTCCGTCCCAAGCTGCTGTGTGTGTGTGTGTGTGTGTTTTATATGTGTTGCAAATCTCATCCCAACAGTCCAATGGGCTCAGGACTCCATCACCACCTTAGTTTTCATTATCTTTTCGAAACAGATTTTTAAAAAAGAAGTCTCTTAGAGAAAAGGAACGGGGGGAAAACAAACAACAAACAAGCAGACAAAAATGAGACGCGATAAAGTCATTAAAATAGATTGTGCATGTAGTGTACACAGAATGGTTCAATTGTCTTTACCCAAAAAAACTAAACAAAAACAAAATGTAGTATAAATATATCTTCCTTATATTTGCAGTCATGCTTATCTGGCCAGACCGGTTCACCACATTTCATGAGCAAATCATCAGTCATTTGTTGTCATTGTTTTCAGTCACAGAGATGTAAATTCATTTGTTTGGGGTTGTTGTTTTGTTTTTTAAAGAAAATGCATATCTGTGACCTCTAATGGGAATTCATCATCGTGATACAAAAATTAATTTTCTTTTTTCTCTACTTCTCCCTTTCCCATTTTGAAATGATCAGTTATATGAGGGGTTCGGAGGGCAGCGGGTGTTGAATCTGCTGTGGCTGCAGTGGTGGAGGGAGCTGTAGAGCCAGCAGTGACTCCACCATGCCGTGCCCGGCGTGCCCCATGTGCCCGGCGTGTGGAGGCGACGTGCCTGTGGCGCCAGAAGGCTCAATTATATCGCCTCCGTAGAAGAAGTAGTGGCACTGTTGGATGAAGCTCTCGATGACCGACTGGTTGAGTTTGGTGGTGGACAGCGTGTCCTTGTTCTCAAAGTCGGGCCTCATGAGCGTCGGCCAGAAGCAGATGGACAGATTGTCTGCGGTCATCAGCGTCGTCTTACTCTGCTGGCTCACCCTAAGAGAAAGAAGGCGACATGGTTAACTTGGCATACATGAAAATATGAACTGTACCAGAAAGGTACAATGCTATTGTCCTTATTAAGATTAGTTGTATTACAGCTGTTAAGATGATTCAACACAACTGGGAAATGCCCCAAAACCCCAGACCCGAAAGACTGGATTGATAGGATGATTGAAATAACATCATATGAGAACATGCATAATGAAAGGGGGGGGGACAAAAACAAACATGTGCTCGTTACTGGCAGCACTTTAAAAAGTGTATTTTTATTTGGATTGTTTTTGAGTGCATTCTTTTTATTGTGGCAAATGCTTGAATATGTCAAAGGTGCTTATTAAATGATGTACAAAGTTTTGCGCTCAACGTTTCTTTTTGTTGTTCCTATTACATAATCCACTGAAAGTGAAAATTATATGTTGCGTTCTTAAGCAAAGAAAATCACAAGGAGGAAATGTTAGAAATGTAAATGCTGTGGGTTAAGTTCGAGTTATTTACCTACAGTAATGTTCGCTTTTTAATGATATTTGACTGGACTTCACACTTCTCATTAAAAATCCACCAACTTCACATTCACTTTCACTTTCAAGAACCTCAAATAGGACCAAATCCTAAACGCCTTCCTATTTCCTGTAAATGCTCCCAACATAGGGCATAATATAGCACCACTCCAATTCCTATGCAATGCACTCCGACTAATAATAAACAGCAATCGCGGTTCAACCACAACAAAATCAATTTATTAAAATTAATGACACGTGTAGAATGTGTTTCACATATACGTTTTACACACACACACACACACACATATATATACACACACACATATATATACACACACACACACATATACACACACACACACACACATTCTATCTATATATATATATATATATATATATATATATATATATATATATATAGAGAGAGAGAGAGAGAGAGAGAGAGAGAGAGAGAGATAGGGGAGGGGGCAAAATACTTTCATGAGAGCACAAAGGTCAATTAGTGAAAAAGCTTAAAGAAGCACATTGAAATTAACAGACTAAGAGTATAAGAACATGTTAAACATACAAATTTTGCCTTCCAATATGTAAATATTTTCAAAAAGCCATTTCCACCCACAGAACTGTTGCTCGCTCCATGTTTTTACCATTCTGGGTAAACTCTAGAAACGTGTGTGTGAAATTCCCAACAGTTAATAAAATACTCAAAAACTAGCCTATCTGGCACCAACAGCATCCATGTCACGATCAAAGATCACAATCTTGTCTTCATTCTGATGTTTCTGATGAACATTAACTGAAGCTCTTGACTTGTATCTATATGATTTTGATTTTTTAATTGAGCTGCTGCCACATGATTGGTTCATTAGATAACTGCATGAATGTGCAGGTGTACAGGTGGTCCTAATTACTGCTAAAATCTCAAAAGTACAACATTTCATTTGGTAATGCTCTACACTGGGGTACAGAAATTCAAAGATAATTGGACGATGAAACATCGTCCTGGTCCGTGATCAGAGCAAATTAAATGGCCTGCCAGCAGTTCTAGAAGTTTTAAACAGCCATTAAAAAAACCGTTAACACTTTTCTTTGACAGAGAAAAGAACCATTACGAAAGAGCTTATGTCTGATAAAAGGCAAACGCATAAAACCTGTATTCAAAAGGCCTACTACCCTTAGTGAGTTTTCCTCACTATTCAAAATGTAATTAAAAAGCCTAAGCCTGAGGTATACATGAAAGTTTTTCAGAAAAAAAGAAAAGAAAAGCCTTTGGTTATTATAACTCTACTTTTTCATAGTTATATTCATCACAGTCACCGCTTTCACCTGCTTTTATCACGTGGCCATGCTAGACACTGGAGTTGCAAGATAAATGCTCGGTACATTATTAAAAGGGTTTTTATTAATATGAATATTTATTTTTTTTTAAAAAGGATTCTCTCTCATCTCTAAGCAGGTGACCATTGCATTATACATGGAAAGCTAATTAACAGCATAATATTCTAAAATTACAGCGGGGATGTAAAATCAGTTCATAGCAAAGACAAAAACTAGAGCAGTACAGTGGTGCTTGAAAGTTTGTGAACCCTTTAAGAATTTTCTATATTTTTGCATAAATATGATCTAAAGCATCATCAGATTTTTCATCCAAGAACATCGCAGAAGCCGTTCTGTATTGAGGAATGGGCTAAAATTCCTCCAGGCCGATGTGCAGGACTGATCAACACTGACTGGTAACATTTAGTTGCAGTTATTGCTGCACAACAGGGTCACACCAGTCACTGACAGCAAAGGTTCACATACTTTTGCCACTCACAGATATGTAATATTGGATCATTTTCCTCAATAAATAAATGACCAAGTGTAATAATTTTGTCTCATTTATTTAATTCTGTTATTTTCATCTACTTTTAGTACTTATGTGAAAATCTGATGATGTTTTAAGTCATATTTACGCAGAAATATAAGGGTTCACAAACTTTCAAGCACCACTGTATGCGTGTTTGTATATGCACGTTTTTATATCTTGGGGTGGACACCAATGGACACACAAACGTCCCCACAAGGACAGGAATATCTGACAGTTTTGACCTTGTGAGGACATTTGGTTGGTCCGAAGCCAAAAGTTTCCTTTCTGTTGATAGGTTGAAGTTTTATACAGATGTCAATGGAAGGTTCTCACAAGGATACTAAAATAAATGTGCGTGTTAATTAATTGAACAACCAACCTGAAGAACAAAAGGTTTTACCTGTTAAGGTGAGTGATCACATATTTGAACACTTCATAATTCACAGATGGAAATTTCCTCACAATGTCTTTCAGCACTTGCAGTCTTTCAATATGGTCCATTATTTCTGCAAGGACGGAAGCACAAAAAACATGCATCAGATTTATAGAGACACCGAGATCATTCATTACTGCGTTTTACAACATTTTTGTGTCCTAAAATATCCTAATTGTGTCCTAAAATATACATTCTGATCTGGGTTTGGTGTTGAATAGTGTCTCCAAAGTAGCTCGGTCATCTGTCTTCCTGCTAACAGTGGCTCGAAAACTGGTGCGAGACTAGTCACAACACATCTGCGAGTCTGACGCTGACGTCACCGAGAAAAAATGTTTGCTCAGAGCACACTGCACAACGGCTGTCTAAGTGAGAAGAGATGATTGGAAATCTGGCAGCAGCTCGAGCTATACGACAATAAAACGAGGCACGGAGGCAGACGGATTGAGAGACGCAGAGAGGAGGAGAAGCAATGCAGCACGGAGACATTAGCCTACTGCTGAGCGCCTACAGAGTGATCAAGAACACATCACACCAGTCTCCAGATAAGATCCAGATCAAGGGCTTGGAGGGGGAAGGGGGGTCAGAGAGAAATCCTAGCCCGAGGAGGGGAAAAAAAACTAAAAAACCCTAAAGCATCAGTGTGAATAAAAAAAACCCAAAAAAATAAATACACATGCATTTAAATTACTAATCACCAGCCTCCTTGGAAAGGGGATTACAGAGCGATATGATATGATTTATTTCCTGTTGAGTTCAGCACAGATTTCTTTGTTCCTGGAAAATCATGAGGCTGGAGACACAAAACGGTTCTTGCTGGCAGGTCTCATCATCAGCAGAGAGACATTTTGCATTTATTTATTCACCCGGCAGTGACTTAAAACGGAGCTGGAGAGAGGAGCGTTAAGGGCCGCTCAAGGACGCAACAGTGACAGCTTAACGGTATCGGTATTCGAACTCGCCACCTTCCTCTAAATGTTAGCTGTACCGTGCATAACTAAAGGCCAAACACAACCGATTCAGATCTTTGCCTTCTGACGCATCAGCGCTACTGCACAGTTTATTTATTACAGTACACTATATTTACATTATCGTATTACTCATTGTACACGCACTGCAAAATAAAAAAATAAAATAAACCAAATATAAATTGATGAAACCTATTCCAAGCTTGAAATAGTCTTGTTCTTTTGAATGAAAATTTTACTCAATTATTTCTTAAAGAAGCAAAATGATCTGCCAACAGAATAAGGTATGTACAAATGAGCAAGAATATCTAGAAATAGGTTTAATGAGCTTATATTTGGTTAATTGTAATCTTATAATAAAGAACTACTAGATAAATGTAACTATATACAAGATATTTTCACTTGCTAAGGTGCCTCTCTTTTTTGTTTTTTTGCACTGTAGCTGTCACACTTCTTATTAAACTATACTACATTTTGAAACCAAAAGACAGAACATAAACATCCACTGCTGCTTTCTCTGCTTGATATGGAGACAAACTTCCACATATTTTTATTTGTATATATATATATCTGAATTAATAATTTCAGATCAAATAGGTGGCATTTCGTGCTTTGCTTTCCCTCATGTTATTAGCTGGTTCCTGGTCACATGAACAGCTGCATGACATCAGCATGACCGATAGTGTGATTATGAGTCATTACGCATTCACAGCTGTATACTGTATACTCACGCAGTGCTAAGCTTGTTCTAAGGATCATGAGAATGAGCGTTAGTCTCATTTTAGATCGAATTAGAGTTTTAGATTCAAGTCTACAGTATCCCGCCAAAGTCTACTATTAAGTGTACAAACTATTTTGTATAGTGCACTATAGAAAGCAGCAGAAAAGGGACACCAGTTTGAATTCAGAAAACACTGACCAGTGAGCACTTCTACAACACATCACCCCCATCCAGGGCTTCCTCTGCCTTGTGCCCCCCGAGTCCCCTGGGATAGTCTCCAGGTTCCCCGTGACCCTGTGTAGGATAAGCGGTATGGAAAATGGATGGATGGATGGATGGAAATATATGCAAAGGTAGCTGCACTGGTATTAATTCTGTGGTGCAATAGCAGGTTGTGCACTTACAATTACAGTAATGTCTGGGTCATAATATAGTCACAATTAGGGGAATATAATTTATCCAGTGAGAATTTGGACAACTCTACAAAATGGCTGCATTCCTGTGCACCGTGGGCTGGGACGACGCACTAAAAGATCGGCGATGTCGAATGTAAATCGCTGCTGATACTAAACAGATGATGACATTGTTTATTTTGGAAACGAATAGCTTGTAAAATAGGCCAGGATTATCCAAATACTTAGACTAATGGTGCAAATAATACTGGTGTGGGCTACAGGTAAACTGCGTTTAAATAAATTCCTCACCAAGTGTTTATAAACACTTATAGTGTGTATAAAAGCAATTATTTATGAGGCACTGTTACAAAATGTAGAAATAAAATCGTTCACAATCGAACTAAAACGGGTTTAATAACTTTAATGAATAAAATACTACAATGCACAAAAAAAAAATACTTTCCTTCTTCTCAGGCCTTTTGCTTTGGCTGAGTATTTCAGGCAATCACATGTGATCACGGCAGCGTGTGTGGGTAGGGGGATGACGTGCCCTGTCTGTTCGGCGTCTGGGTTTTATAGTGAAGCCGCATTTATACAGAAGAAACGTATAAATAGTTTTATATTCTGGCGCAGCCTTTAAAATGTGTGGCGGATGAGGATGCGAGCTGGGCGGGAAAAAGTTGTAAACCGGTGAGAAACAGGTTACCATGACGACCCTGCTGTAAACAGTATTACACGTGGGGGTGGGAGGCAGGGCAAATCACTTTTTTGTTTTTTTACAAAAGGATATCATTATAGTTATTTATAGGTATCGCCCGGCTCTAGCGCACTATATAGAAAGTAGGGAACAAATTCAGGCACAGCAATTATTACCCGAGCTCAAGCAAGGAAGAGTTTCATTGTAATTCATTCCATGACACTTAAAATTCCTCCACAAGTTAAAGGCCGTTCTCTTTAAAAGTACGCCAACTGAGATTGCCAACAATCTCACATCTCTGACAGAGGATCATCTTAAAAGAGAAAGAGCGAAGATATACTCACTAGCTGCTTCTACGAGCTCTGGATGGAGACTGTAGGGGATGAGGGGGTCTGGGAGATCAGCGAAGAAAGCTTTCAGTGCCCCTGCTACAGCATTCACAGCGATGTCCATGGCCATTAAATCCACACTGTGGTCTATGTAGAGAAACAACAGAGACATAAAAACGGCAGCTTAATATCTTTGCTGGATGTTTTAGCAGTGTTGTTAAATGGAGTAAAAGAGAACACCGAGGGTGACGAAGACAGAATGAGTAGGTGTAGAGAGAGAAATAAAAGAGGTAGTGAAGGAGAGAAAGGGAGAAACAAAAAACAGTGAAAAGTACAACAGTGAAAGCAAAAACAAAAGGCTGAACGAACTGAAGGTGAACTGACAGCTGTCAGAGCAGATCTCGCTATGTAGTAAACACAGAAATACAGAAATTCTACGGACAGAGAGGCAAGATAATAACTCCTAGCCAGCAGGCAAACTGATGCACAGCACACAGATTTTTCTTTTTAAACCAAACTCTGGATGACTGAATAATCTGGTCACTATCCACCAACTCATTTGCACAATCCAGCAGGCTGCTTTAATCCGAACAAAAAGCAATCTCTGTATTTCAGCCATAAAAATACCATTTCAGCCATAAACCTACTTCCACTAACTGCTTGTGAAAAGCCTGTCCACCCGTATACGATTATATATGATGAAGATCCTCTAACGAAAGACCTGTGATTAAGGAAATGAGGTTAGCCTGTTTCGTTTACATTTCGCCGTTCGTAGCTGTCCTGCAAGATTCGAGCCATCCTACGATGTCCTCCTATCTCGGCTCGTTACCAAAGAATTGTTTTCTTACGGTGCGAGACTTCTGTCTGGGACAGCAAAACAAGATGAAAACTATACAGTTGCTCTGTCCCAAAGTATACACTCTTTTTGTGTAGCAAAAGAGTACGTAAGCACTGGGATGTACTAACTAACACGTCATGTAATGAAAAAGAAAGTTGTTGCCTAGTTACACACACCGTTTCCGTGAACAACCTCCTCGTTGCATTTCAGCTTTTCATCATTCATACTATATCATTTATCAAACTCATATCAAACTGCAGGACATTTAATACCCAAAAATACTTTTTGGGGCTCCAGAGTGGCACAACAAAAATGCATTCACCCTGCTGTCAGGAGATCACGAGTACAAATCCCAATGACGCCACGGTCATCTGTGGCTGGAAATCAATAGAGCATACGGTCATATGGTCTCTCCCTTGTCAATCACAGTGACTATGTTTACATGCGCATCAATATTCTGATATTAATCGGAAATTGGCAATATTCTAATTAGCATTGAATCGTGTAAACCCCGCAATCCGATTGTCTGATTCAAATTAAGACAAAATTCTGATTCCCACGCCTGGAATATGCCATCATCGGAAAATTGTTGCATATAAAAAACCTTATTCTGAAAATCCACTAAAAGGAGATATACAGTTGCAATCAAAGTTATTCAACCATCATTGCAAATCAGTTTTATTGTCAAAATTTTCAAATTTACACAAAAATTGCTTCAAGTGGCTTTCCCAAATTCAACTGAAAATACAACTTATAATGAATTCTCCAGTTTAAAAATTATTCAACCTCTTCATGGCAAGCATCTTTATTACTTAGTAGACCACCCTTTCGTTATGACCAGCTTCAAATGCGATGCATAGCCAGACACCAGCTTCCTGAGAAATCTTAGCCCATTCCTCGTGAGCAATGATCTCCAGTTCAGTAATATTCTTGGGTTTGTGTGCTGCAACCACCTTCAAATCCCACCAGAGATTCTCTATGGGGTTCAAGTCAGGTGACTGTGATGGCCCTGTAGAATCTTCCAGACTTCTAGACTTCTTCTGCAACCAAGCCTTCGTGGAATTTGAGGTATGCCTGGAATTTATTGGTAATATTCTCTGTACTATAAGCTATAAATACTGGAGCTTAAGCTCCAGTTATCAGATCACTTCTGGGAATTCTCATTGGTGTGCATCTCGTGTGGTGGACCGAAATAAAAACTGGACCCTTGCCTTTCCTCACTCACGGCTACTCGTCTCTTTTTCTATCTCAATTGGGTTTACGGATGTGAGTATTTGCTTCTAATTTTAATTGTCTTTGGGTAATAGGCTAGATTAGGGCCTTCACTGGGATCATTGTCCTGTTGGAATGTCCAATGATGCCTAAGCTTCAGCTTCCTCACAGATGGTATGATGTTTTCTGCTAGGATTTCGTGATACTTCAATGAATCGATCTTGCCTTCCACACACTGCAGGTTTCCAGTGCCAGAGGATGCAAAGCAGCCCCAGAGCATCACAGAGCCACCACCATGCTTGACTGTAGACAGGGTGTTCTTTCTTCATTCTTCTTCCTCCAGGCATTCCGCTGATCGATCGTGCTGAAAAGTGGAGTTCTGACATGGAAACCTTCTGCGTTTAGTATGCACCTTACTCTGCTCACTGAAACCTCAGTGCCTGTTGCCACCAAGTCTTGCAGCAGATCTTTTGCAGTGACTTGAAAGTTTTTCACAACCTGGCTTCTCAGAAATCTGGTTGAAGCCGTTGATAGCTTCCTTTCTATGCCCCGTCCAGGTATTTCATGCATTTTCTGACCCTAGCCATTTCAGATACTTCAAACTCAAGTGTTCCAGCTCAAGCCCACCAGGTGCAACTAATGAAGCCCTTGATTAGCTGCATCAGGTGTGCTTGAGACAACAGCCGATTTGCATATTTGTGCTGTTGTGAGGGATTCTATTCAGGCGGTTGAATAATTTTGAAACTGGAGAAATCCTAATAAGTTGCATTTTCAGTTGAAATGGCGAAACCACTTGAAGCACTCGTTGTATTGAACTATTTCAATTGCTTTTGTTTGATTTGTTCATTGCAAACATCTGAAAATCTGTCAAGTTTGACAATAAACCTGATGTGCAATGGGGGTTGAATAATTTTTATTGCAACTGCATACGCATGCTCAGATGCTTCACTTAACAGATGCTAACCGAACCTTTCCATTTCGAGGTGGTGTTGTCGGGCATTTTTCATGGTGAGAGGTGTTTGTCCTAATTAAATTAGTGTAAAAAAGTAGTAATACAACTAATAACTGAGAATACTCTATAACCAACAGCAGCGTGTGTAGATCGTCATACTTACAAAAACCATGTATATAGGAATATTCCGATGTCTGTACGTATATAAATGTCCCATTCGAAATACGGCTGCAACCCGAATAAAGTCGGGTCAAACGGAATTTGATGTACATGTAAACCTAGTCAGTTACACTAACCAATCGTGGGGGTGTTTGTGCTCATGTATGTTGAAGATGGCAGATAGCACTTTCCTGCGAGATAGGGCTTTCCTTTGAGTGTGTTACACTTCCTTGTGATGCATAAGAGTAATTAATAAAAAAAAAAATTGTTTAAAAAATAAAAAAAAAAAGTAATAAATAGTGATGATAATTATTTTAGTTTTTGTTGTTTTGTTTGGGGTGGTTTGTGTTGTTGGGGAGGAGTTTTGTTTTAAAAAAAAAAAAAAAAAAAAAAAAAAAAAAAAAAAAAAAAAAAAAAAAAAAAAAAAAAAAAAAAAAAAAAAAACAAAAAAAATAATAATTTATAATATAAAACTTTTTTACTTATTATTTTTTATTTTTTTTTCTTTTTTTTTTTTTTATTTTTTTTTTTTTTATATAAAAACTTAATTTCTATATTTAAAATAATTTATTTTTTTTTCTAAAAAGTATAGATAAAAATATTTAAAAAAAAAAAATTTTAAATATAAATATAAAAAATAAAAAAAAAAATATAAAAAAATATTTAAAAAAATTATTTTTTAATAAAAATTTTTTTTTTTTTAATTTTTTTAAATTATATTTTTATTTTTTAAAAGTAAAATTTATTTTTTTATGTTTTGTTTCTTATTTTTTTTTTTTAAATTTTTTTTTTTTTTTTTTTTTTTTTTTTTTTTTTTTTTTTTTTTGCTTACGGTAGTGGTGGGGGGGGGCCAAAAAAAAAAAAAAAAAAAAAAAAAAATACAAATTATATAATTGTTTAAAAGCAAAAATAGCCAAAAACATAAACTGAAACAGGATGTATTTTTTTTATAAAAAATCAAAAAACAAAAAAGAATTAACATTTATATTTTTTTTTATTATTTATTTTATAAAATGTTAAAAAAAAAAAAAAAAAAAAAAAAACAGTACGGCTTTACTTGAAAGGTTGAGTTAAGATTTTTTTTTTTTTTTTTGTTTTTTTTTTTTTTTTTTAGGGAAGGCCCCAAATTTTTGTTTTTTTCCTTTTTTTTTTTAAACTTTCCTCCATAGTAAGAGTCCTAATTTAGCTCCAGATCAGTGGTATACAGGAGGTCAGATGGTTAGTTGTGTAATTTATCATGTCATAGGCCTGTTCCATTTCTGTCCAAAAATCTGAGCTTTTATGTAACAGTGAAATATTTCCTGTATATGATCATTAGTTTCATTCACTTTGTATCAATCCTTGGTGCCACACCTGAAGGGGGAGAAAAAAAAAGAAAAAACAAAAACTCCCTCACTCACCAACATCATATAAAAAAAATAAAACCACAGTATTATATTTCACCCACCTGTCCTGTCAGGATGTAGAGTAGTTTTTGACTGTAAACATTCACTCAGTGCATGGACTCAATTCTTTTGTATTACTTTAATTCATTCCAACAATGAAACATTCGCTCTCATCCCCAAAAAGGGAAAATAGGAAAACCGTATTCTGCCACATATCAAAGCTACTCTAATGAAAACCCGTCTCTGTTGACGCAGTTGATACAATTACTCAAATGTTTAATCGCGCAAACTCTATGAAAGAGAGCCATTTCTTAGAAATGGACTTGCTGTCAGTTGCTAATACAGAGTGGTTTAGTCACTTGGTTTTGTCCCGCAAACTTTAAAACTGAACTACTGCACATTCCTGGGATGCCCCCACATGTCAGAGCCAGTAGAACTGGGAGTTTAAGGTGAGGCACAATGTTACGCGTAGACAAACAGGTCTGTGTACACAAAGGACAGGTGCAGGAAGTTGAGGCAATCAGACGGACTATTCTTACTCACGAGTCAAACAAGGTGAACCACTTTCATTTAGATGAGTGGTTGTGCCGCTTTCTTTTCTTCCTTGATCTCGGTCAAAGGCGTGAAGTATTGCTAGTGGTGTCATGAGGGCCAGATTGATTTTTAGCAATTATCTAACACTTTGCATTGTAGACAACCAGCCATACAGTGACTCGAGTCAACTCTATTTCTATCACAGCCAAGGAATCATTACCCTTGGAAAGATAAGTGAGAGGGCAGCCAATCAATGTCCTCTTTCTACTTTTAAACTGAGAACTTGGAATGGCAGATGAAAGTGAAAGATTTCAGAAATATAAAATTCCACATAAGAAACATCCCTGCTTGAAAAGATTTGTATAAACAAATAGAAACCATCAGCTAACCGAGAGAAAGCCACCAATAAAAGGCAACAAATTACCAGTAGACACCCACAGGGACCATAACAGTGTCCATTAAAACCAACACAATTCTCATTATAACCATTAAAACCATTTCAAATTCTATGGAGGGTTTTTTCCCCCAGCAGGGATATGATTGTAATGTTTTTTTTTCCTAATTACTGAAGACTGATAAAATGAGGCATTAAACATGTCGTTTGTCTATTATTTGTCATTTGATATCGAGGGGCAGTTTTCAAAAGTCATAAAATCAATGCTGTTCAACTACTCATTTCTTGTGTGTGTTTGACACCTAGGTCAAAAATCCTAATAACAATACATTTTATTTATAGAGCTTATGACTTTAATTATTTAAATAAATAAAAAAGTCACAATAAAGTCATAGGACAAGACAATAAAACCACACAACATTTATAACATACATCACAAAAGTCAAAATTCAACACAATAAAACCACTTAAACCAGGTCAGTATAGAAAAACGTCCCTAATTACCATTTCACAGGAACATGCTTAGACACTTACTTACGCTCAAGATCATGACTTCTTGGATGACTCAATCAGTTTATAGGGGCAGTAGGAAAGATCATAAACTGCCCAAACAAATGCTGGAACAAAGTGTTGATCAAAAACAAAAAAACATGTTAACCCTGACTGATCAAGAACCACACTGCATCCACACACAGGAAGTGGCAGTAGACATAATGCATCCATATAAGTGTTGATGCCAGATGACCAGGAAGCTTATATGCTTATGTTTCCTAGCTGAGTAAATGTGATGACTAACGTTAATCTATTAGTTAAAACTAGGCCATGCACATGCACAGTACCAGCACTTAGCACACTAAATCCCCTAGCACTTCAGCACCAACGAATCTAGGTGGGTGGCGTAGTCTGGTAAAATGTATACAAGCTTTTTGGCCACCACTACAGTTCACCATTGTTTGGCTGCTACTGTTCACCATTGTTAAGCTGCGGAAATGCTGTAGCTTGACTGACAGATGAGCTTGCCTGTTTTCATCACACTTTATATTCACTCCCTGCAGTAAAGTGCACACGTGTTCAGTGGCCTTGCTGTTATAGACCAAGCTGCCGTCTGGGCTGTTGTGCTAAGTGCAATACAGACAAACCACAAACCAATGATAAATGGGACGCTGGACTAATGATCAGAAGGTTGCAAGTTCAAATCCCACCACTGCCAAGCTGCCACTGCTGGGCTGTTGAGCAAGGATCAACCGTCAAATGCTCAATTGTATAAATGAGATAAACGTAAGTCGCTCTGAATAAGGGCGTCTGCCAAATGATAAACGGTAATGGTAAATGGTCTGCACTTATATAGCGCTTTTTCAACCTTAGTGGTTCTATAAAGCTCTTTACACTGGTTCTCATACACCCATTCTCTCTCTCTCTCTCACACACACACACACACACACACTCGCGCACCAATGGTAGCAGAGCTCCCATGCAAAGCGCTAACTTACCATAGCGAGCAACTTGGGGTTCAGCGTCTTGCCCAAGGACACTTCAGTATGTGGCGTCACGTGGGCCGGGAATCGAACCGTCAACCCTACGATTAGTGTACAACCCGCTCTACCACCTGAGATTTGCTGTGCTCTCCAAGAGGTGTACTATAAGCGTGTGCCCCCTATGTATCACCCACTGACAATAGTATCACTCGTAGCTTAGAAGTGGTGCAGGCTGCAGCGATGCTGACTTGGTCAGAAATACGTAACACATGTACATGTTATGTCATTACAGCAAAAAATAACAGAAGTCATCTGTAGCTTTTTTTTTTTATGTCATTTGTTAATTAATTACCCTTTAACAAGGTCAGTAATGCTTGCCAAACTGAAGTTGTATGTGCTCAGTGTTGAACTCCATTCAACATGGAACTCTTGTATAGCAAAGTAACCCTGAACACCACATCGTTTTATTTTCTAAATGTAAGCCCCCATTCCAGAAACTGCAAGCGTGGAAGGTTAGCCTTTATCTGTTTGGCACACATGAACAAAGGAAGCCAAGATGCATCAGAGAAAGATGTTTTTTGCTCTTTGCTCCAAAGTCAGACAACAGAGGCTATTAAGGGTTGTACAGAATACAAAACAGGCTAAAAGGAAACGGATTACCAAACGTAAGACTTGCACAGTTCGTTTTTGTCCGTCTGAAAGCTGCAGACACCATGTTTTCGGAACTCTTCCAACGTGATCGATGGACTCCACTGGCAATTCCTTATACTATTGTCAGCTGTCTCAAGCCTAGTGTACTACTGAAAGTGTCGCACAGTTCTTTACTCGTTTTTTTCTGTGATGACAATTTCTTGACTGTTCAAACAACAGCAATCATACTGTGTATTAAGTAAAGAATAAAATACAACAGGTGTGCCGTAAGAGGAAAATAATCAAGGGCGGGTTTGTGTGCCGATTTGGAATATTTTCCTTTCGCACACCCTGAATTGAGTTAATTAAATGAATTAATTACATTAAATGAGCCGTCGTACTTTTAAGCGTTTATTACATTTAATATTGCAGAAAGTCTGCAAGTTAGTTCCTGTTATCACTTGTTTGTTTGTCATTATAACGCCATGCCAGCCATGGATATTTTCATGGGAGGTTACAATATAGCTAAATATGAAGAATTTAAAACTAAAATCATCAAAAAAAAAAAGAAAAAAAAAGGAGCTATAATCACAGTCCATTAAAATATGCCTCAGATATATTGAACTTTGGCATAAGGGGCAAAAAGGGTGGAGATGATATGGTCCCAGTGATTATCCGAGTTGAAAGAACATTTTCTACCAACAACAGGGTTGATTTCATGAAGTTTCTCTCCTGTTGTCACTTAGGTTACAGATGATGATGAAGAGTGTTGTTCCCTCACCAGCCAGAAAAATAACACAATAAATGCCGCTTGTCATGTTACAGAGAAACCGAAAAAGTGCTAAGTCATCCGTCCCAAAGACTTTCCCATTGTGGAAAAATTACTGTTACCGTTACAAAGCACAAACCCATGAGACAGTTAAATAAATGTCTCCTTGCAGAACGCATCAGATATTAGAGAATTTTATTAGGAACACCTGTACGTTCATGGAGCGAAAAACAAAAAACACTGAGCTAAATTTCTGTGGATGGAAATGCTGATAAGAGAGGTCAGAGGAAAATA
Source organism: Ameiurus melas (assembly GCA_012411365.1). Taxonomy (NCBI): domain Eukaryota; kingdom Metazoa; phylum Chordata; class Actinopteri; order Siluriformes; family Ictaluridae; genus Ameiurus; species Ameiurus melas. Next base: position 11,086,161 of record CM022761.1, read on the forward strand.
GCCAGATGTCTATCGTAACTCATATAATCACATCAACCATGGGGAGCAGAAACATGGACACAGCCTCATTAAAACGGGACAGTTAAATATTAGAAAGAAAAAAAGAAAAAGAAACCTGGTCGTTTTCTAGTCTTCAAATATCCAGTTTGGGCGAGTCTGTCCCCTCAGATACTTGTTCTTGTCTGATAGGAGAGGAACCTGATGTGGTCTTCTGTTGCTGTAGCTCATCCACCTCAAGGTTTGATGTGTTGTGCGTTCTGAGATGCTTTTCTGCTCACCGCGTTTTTTTTGAGTAACTGTAGACGCCCTGTCAACTCAGACCAGTCTGGTCATTCTCCTCTGATCTCTCTCATCAACAAGCTGTTTCAGCCTGAAGACCCTCCACACACAGCATGTTTTTTGCACCATTCTGTGTAAACTCTAGAGCAGTGGTTCTCAACCAGAGATCGGAAGGGGGGCACAAATAGTTTTCAAGAAAAAAAGAAAAAAAAACACAGTCAGGGTATTATTTGGGTACTTTTTGGGGAGAGGCGGAGCTTAACCTGCCTTTTGTCTAGCTGTCAGTGCAGACCAGTGTTCCCAACTTAGCGACTTTTCAGGCCCTTGTAGCAACTTTTTTTTTTTAAAGCACCTGACGACTTTTTGGACAAACCTCAGTAACTTTCCAAATGTCATCAGTACTGTCCTGCAAGTGTGACGTCTTGCTTTCCCACTGCACTCTCACCTCTCAATGCATCTGCTCTGTTCAGTGAGGGGCTGAGAGCCGGAAATTTAACAATGTCATGGATAACGAGACATGCCCTTCATCCCAATTTACATCATTATTATGCAAATGTTTTTAGAACGCAAGACGAATGTAATGCAACATGTTTTACATGTAAAATAGTCATTATTACAGCCTAGTTCTCTTGTTCAAAGTAGTTATAGTGTTCAGAAACATTTTTAATAAGTCATGTTCCATACCTGTCTGTTAGTTTTATAAAAGTCAGAAAAGTTTTTTTTAAATCATAAAAGTTCTAAAAAATAATTTTTTAAAAAATTACAAAAACAGAAAAAAAACCCATCTATCAAGCGATCTATCTATCAAAAACATTATATATTAGGTTAGGATAGATTATATAGGGTTAGGGTGTCGTATGTCACATGATAAGGGAGGCTTGGGGGGAAATACTCAAACCAGCCCATCTGGCACCAACAACCACCATGCCACGGTTTAAGTCATAGAAATCACACTTTTCCCATTCTGAGGTTTAACATAAACAGAAACTGAAGCTCTTGACATGTATCTGCATGATTTTATACATTGCGCTGCTGCCACATGGTTGGCTGATTGCATAACTGCATAAATGAGTAGGCGTACAGATGTTCCTATTAAAGTGACTGTTGATTGCATAGGTGTCAATAGCCTCAATCAGCTCCCTAGTTCAGTGGTCAGGGCACTGATCAGGGCCTCGATTGCAAAATCTTTCCAGCGCAATCCCATAATGCACCGCAAAAACCAGGGAGCATCGATGTTCACTATTTGTTTAAGTGTTTAATCATTTTTTTAATCCACTAGCTTGCTTATGAGCCTGCATGACATATTATGACAGAAATACGCGTGATTAAGCTAACAAACATACATGACGTAGAAAACTTAAATATTTTTACGGTTTTCATTTTTGGTGACGTTTTACAAGAGTTTTACGAGTATATAGTCATGTCGCCGGAAATGCAGTTCTCAGCGTCCCAACGTGTAGTGAGTCAGGGTCCTTACCAGTACCAGGGAGCTGGTGGAGACATACCATATAATCTGTGACCAATAATCACCTTCTGACCAATCAGAATCGAGAATTCAATGGTGCTGAGGTATAAACTGTGTTAGGCTTCAAGAATATAAAGTAGATATTATTACTGACTCTCACAGTTAAACCTGATGCAATTTATAAGCAGGCAAGTACATAACAAATGTACAAAGCTTCTCAAGTTCCACTGTTTTGCTACAGTCACTGCAGTAACATGATGTCTGTTTGACCGCTCGTAAGGAAGAACTACTAACCAATCATAGCACAAGATGGAGATTTTCCATCCATTCATCTGAAGCGTTTGTCAATACATAATCTTTATACCTATGTGTTTACTTGCTTTAAGCAACCTCGAACATATACAAGCGGGAATTCTCCAACCATCTTAAAATAGACACGTGTGCACAAATGTCCAGATCATTTTGTAAAGGTGTGTCAATATTCACGGTCGTCATGGTCGCAGAACCTGTTTTGGCACATACACTTCCCTCCGATAACACTGCAGCTGTCCTGAAACCCTAAAACTCTTTCGTGTTCGCGATGACCCACCAATTAAAGGACGAAATGATGTAACTCAGTCAAATGCCGAGAGGAAGGTTGAGGTCAAGCATGTCATGAAAACAGAGCGGCAGGAAGCAGTGGTGAGGGAAGTGATGTTAATTTACATGTGGCTCAGCAGGATGTTCTGCTCTCCCTCAGAGGCCTCTCATCAGACCCATCTGCAGCTCCTCATCAACAGATTACCATCATGCTTTGCCCCCGCGTACAATAAAAGCCTGTCAGTGTGCAGGAAGCAGAAGACATTACTCAAATCTATGCACACGGAGACCAAGGAAGATTGCATCAATGTGCACATGCACGGTTTTAAATGGCCTCTGCACACCCCCTCCTTAGATACTGTTACCAGCTTAAGAAAGCATTCGGTCTATTTTATCCCCACTGTGATGGTTTAACTTAAAAGCTTAAAGCTTTTCAAACAAGTTCTCTTAAACAGCAGAGGAAACTTATTGAGCTGGCTTTTATGATTCGATGCAAATCACTAGGCGACATGACTGGCTCTGGTGCAAAGCTTTAGCTCTAACTCCCAGCCACTGTAATAGGTGTATCCCATGTTAGGGAATTAAATCAGATGAGGACTGGTGTTCCTAAACTGGAATCATTAACACAGTGATGGCTTTAAACCTCACTAATCGTTCCTTCAATATATTATTTCCTAATCCTACCATACTGTTGTTGAATTTTAAGATGAATAAATAAAATACATAAATAAAACCCAAAATATCAAGCCGCCACACCCTCGCTCTGTGACCCGCTTTGCTTTGTTATTGTAAAAATGAAAAAAGGTCAATGTCGGTTTACTTCACAAACACTTTTTTTTCCCTGGGAGGTCCATCAGGCTGCAGAGCAACCTGGAAAAGGTCATCTGATTAAAACGCTGTACGGGTGTGTGAGGTCGCCTAAAAGGGTTCGGCGCGGAGAAGACTGTAGTGCACGCCAAACTGTTATATTATATTATAGTTACAACATCTACATTATTACTGGGGGTGTAACAATAGAGCGGATCGATTCAGAATGTTGGTGTTTGATACGAATGAATAATAAAGTAGGCCATTCGACATAAAATACTGCTTATGTTACGCGAGGTGAAAAATATTTACGCTTAAATAATTCGACTCAATTGTATTTGTACAGCGCTTTTAACAGTGGGCATGGTCACAAAGCAGCTTTACGGGAATATAATAAAAATTCAGGATATAAATTCAAAACTTATGAATTTAACTCGAATGAGCAAGCCAGCGGCGATGGCGGCAAGGGAAAAACTCCCTGAGACGATATGAGGAAGAAACTTTCAGAGGTTTGTTGTATTTGTTGTATCTGGGTTTATTGCCATACCAGTTCAATGGCTATTTCATCTTGAATAAAGGTATTTATCAGACATTTGATAAAACTTGTGTAACCAGGACAAGTCATTATAGTTTTCACATGAAGTCTATTTTGCTGAACTTATACACTGTTCACTGATGGAGACTTGAGTGTAAAACTATTGGTGGCAATTGCAGTCTTAAAGCTATCACAGCATAACTGTTCATATGAATTGTGGTCCAAACCCATCTTCAAGCTTCCTCCTTATCTTGATTCAGGAGAGGCTACAGGGGTTAAAAAAATCCAAAGCATACTACTTTCAAGTTCCAATATGCTTCAGTAAATGGTAAATGGTCTGCACTTATATAGCACTTTTTTAACCTTAGCGGTTTCAGAAAGCGCTTTACACTGGTTCTCAATCACACACACACACCAATGACAGCAGAGCTGCCATGCAAGGCATTAGCTTACCATTGGGAGCAACTTGGGGTTCAGTGTCCTACCCAAGGACACTTCGGCATGTGGAGTCATGTGGGTTGGGAATCAAATGATTAGTGGGGCTCTACCACCTAAGCCACAGCCACCCCACAGCAGTGGCTATATTGAGGTCTGGTATGTGGAAGTACTTTGGACTCCCGGTACGTTACGGTGCTGAAGGCCAGTGAGTGGTGGACCAGAACGTTACAGTGTGCTGAATCCCACAAAAACACCGTCACTAGTAGTACAAATACACACACGCTAAACACACGCACACGGCAACAATCTCCTTGCTACATTCAGGCAGCCCTTCCTCACTGATTCAATACGGGCTAAAGGAATCATAGTGGCCACTGGGAAGTTCATATTCAGTAGTGGAGGACGCAGGATTCAAAAACGTATTTAGGGCTACAAAGAGCTGTGTGACTGACAACACAACTAACTAACAGCAGAATGAGAAACGCTCCATGCTTCAGACTCATCACCTTGGGAGTCACACCAGCGAATGTTTAGCCATGTTTAATTTTGTCACATAGTAATACACAGATTTTGTTTCATTACAAGCTGCTAACACCATCTCATTATTACATTACATTACATATTAATTATTATACTTTTATAATGTTTGTAAGTGTGGCTTCACTTAGACTTAACTATTCAAAATGCTTAATTAAAGGGGTCATGACGTTTTTGGCTTTTTTTTTATTATCCTCCTCCCTGAGGCGTAATTATAATAATAGTAAAGTTTTGTTTGCACAAAAAAACAAAAAAAAAACATACAAAATGTATTAATTTATGACTTTTTTCCCCACCGTGTCTCTGACCCACTGCTATGATTGGTTAACATCTTTACCTATGAATTAATTAATCAACACCTCCTGCCATAACACTTGGAACTGTTTTTAAAGCCACTTAGTGCCAGTGGGCGGGGCCAAATGTGAGATGATGTAAAAGTAGGTGCTGTAGGGGCAGTCACATGCAAACGTATTTGCCCCTGATCAAGGACCTTTTGATGACATGCCCCCTTTAAGCTTTTGAATCTGAGCATATACTTTACACGTGACTCAATGAGACTCTTGATGAGAACCAAGTTCTTCCTTTTTTTTTTTTTTAACAATTTACTTGAAAGTATTGAAAACTTGAACAAAACAAAATAAAAGACACGGTCAAAGACTCGTGTGTTAGCTCAGCTGTAGAGCTTCAGCAATTAACAACACAGAAGTGAAACTTATGGTCCTTGTTAAAGTGTTACCCTATAAGAGGGTAGACAAGAACTGCTTGAGGCAATCACCTGATCCATCTATAATGTTTCACATGGGAAACACATATGTAAACACAACTAAAGGCCCTAATGCACCGTAATAATTAATATCAACAATGCTGAATGTTTTAATCACCTGAAAATAGAAGCCTAAGGCACATATTCAGGCAAGGCTGATTTCTGGTGCATCCATAAACATATTGTACCGAGACACTACCACATCATATTGAATTGGATTTCTATGTATCGTTAAACCCATAATTACTATTCAAGTGAGCTTTCTTTCAAATCACAGCAGCGACACACATCACAGGCTTTTCCACAGACTGTGGCAGTACTGCTGGAATGCACTAAAAGCTTTTTAATGGTAATCCCTCGTCAACACTCGGTTCTGTCAGAAACGCCGCATCCACAGTTTAATCTAGCAGTGGATTCTATAAATGGTGCTGTGCTTGTTTGTGCAGGATCGCACTGTGCTGAGATAAAGGTCACATGGAGAGCGTAACCTTTTATAACTAGGTCTGCGTCCCATGCGGCCGAGGCTCCTTGATGTAGAGGATGCATGCATAAAACAAAAAGAAAGAAAAATGGCAGCCTGTTTTAAACACACCACTTCTACCTCAAGAAATGCTGCATGAGCTTATAAATGAGAGTCAACAATTTCCATACAAAGAACACTGAAGCCAATATTGAAACAACACTGCTTCAGCATTAGTGGTTATAAAATAAACAGGGGGAAAAATGTGTTGCATTGTTTATAACAATAGGTGTTAACACACATTCCTCCACATGCTGCAAATGAATTAAAGTTGGTATTTTAATTGGGAAAGATCAACCACTAGAGCCAATCATATGCTGAAGCTTTAACATTTATAGTAGGAGCCTCGAGTGTCTGTGTTTTGTAAAAACAGAGGTAAAGCTGCAACTTTAGGTTCAGGTCAGAGGACTTTCCAGTTTCTCGTTAACACGGCAAGCTGCGTTTTTTGTTTTATTGCTTTCAAAACAGAGTAAAAAAACGGAGGGAGGAAACAACTGTTTATAAACATACAATGCTGATTTCTTCTGTTTTGGTGTACATCTCGGACTAAACTGTTTCAGAAATTCAAACAAAATCTAAGATAAAACAAAGGCAACCTGAATAAACACAAAATACAGTTTTTAAATGGTAATGCTATTTATTAAAGCAAAAAACGTTATGCTATACTAACTGGGCTTGTGTGAAAATGTATTTGCCCCATAGTTACTAAATCCCCAAATCTTTGAAACTGCATTCATAATGGGGTTCAACTGGACTAGACACAACCAGGCCTGTGATTGAACCCTGTTCAATCACATCAACACTTAAGTACAAGTTGGTTAAAAGGTCTTACCACTGCCAAAACTGAAAGAAATTCCAGAAATGATGAGGAAGAAGGTTATTGAAATACATCAGTCTGGGAGGGGCTGTAAAGCTATTTGAAAGGCTCTGGGACGCCAAAGAACCACAGTGAGAGCCATCATCTCCAAATGGAAAAAACTTGGCACAGTAGTGAACTTTCCCAGAAGTGGCCAAATGTTCCAAAATTCCTCCAAGAGCACAGCAACTACTCTTCCAGCAAGTCACAAAAGAGCCAAGGACAACATCAAATGACCTACAGGCCTCTCTTGCATCAGTAAAGGTCACTGTTCATGACTGTTCATATCAGAAAGACACTGGGCAAAAATGGCATACATGGAAGAGTGCTGAGGAGAAAACCACTGTTAACCCAGAAGAACATTAAGGCTCGTCTGAATGATGATCCTCAAAACTTTTGGCAGACTGTTCTGTGTATTGGCAAGTGGAACTGTTTGGAATACAGGAGTCCGGTTACATCTGGTGTAAACTAAACACAGAATGTATATGGTACTGTGCTGCACCAAAAAAAAAAAAAAAAAAAAAAATAAATATATATATATATATATATATATATATATATATATATATATATTATATATATATATATATATATATATATTTTTTAAAGGTCTGGAGGACTTTGTATAGAAGGGTTTTGTGCTTATTAGCAGCACAAGGCGGAAGCCGCATCACAACCCCCCGACGTGCATTACTTTCGGATAACAGTCAGGTCTGTCGTGTTATTCGTTACATAAGCCAATTTTGGTTATGTTCCAACACACCAGGATGAAGTGTCTTTTGAACAGGATGATCAGTGTAAATTATTATTAATTTGTCTTCTGGGAAACATGTCAATATCTTCTGTAGTTTCTGAAGAGCAGTAGTAACTGGAAAAAAAATAAGATCTTTAAACCAAATAAGAATTTACACCAATCACCCTGTTCACAATTTTACACGCCCCTGACTCTTCATGTATTGTGTTGCCTTCTTGAGTGTCGGTGAATGTTTGCACCCGAGTTGTCCTCAGTGTGAAAAGACAGAGGATTTATCTGAAGAACAGTGGGCAGTCTAACTGCTCAGGACAAACGAGAGACCAACTATCACAAAACATAAAAACAGTCGCTGATCATCCAGGTAACAAGACACAGTAATAAGAATTGAACATGCGCAAATGTTTTAACTGGTTCATGTGTGTAAATTCAGTTAGTATTGAGTCTTGTGGACTTTATGCAAACATCTATTATGTGAAATAGCTTTTTAAGGAAAGAACTAAAAAACAAAATGCAATTTTTATTACCCTGCTTACTTCTTTTAAATGACTAACATTTTGCAGATTCTACGAGGTGTATGTAAGCTTATGACCTCGAATGTACCTTTTTATCCGAATCTCTTAACACAACTATCGTTGTGTACATCAGAGAAATTGCAGCTTTTTGATATGATCATGCAGTGCCAAAAGTTGCAAACACTCACAAGAAAGACCTGGTTCATGCTGTCTGATCAAGATGCGAGTGCACTGGAAGATGGTGTTGAAAGGGCAGCCCACAACCGTGTACTGTAGAGAACAGCAACCCACTGACCAAGTGTTTTTTCATCGCTATCGCAGCGTTTTATCATTCACGGAGGAGGATGCAGCAGATACACTCGCTTTAGAGAAAGTAAAATGTTCTACTGCACCCTACATACCATACACAATCCAACGAATGAAGTAATTAGATCCCGAATTCAAATGCCTGGTCCAGTGAAATGATGTGTCTTGAAATGAGCCATTCATCATTTCGCTGAGGAAATATATTACAAGACGCTTCAACCCAGTGAAACATTTATCACATAACATCACATAAACAATGCTGAATGCAAAAACAGGATGTGCCACGGATTTATCTGCATGCATCATTTATTATTTAACGCATCACTTTCACGCCTTGTTTTTCGAACCAAGCACCAAGTCATAACGAAACCATGGCCGTGATGATTCAGAAACCGCCTCTACAAGCAGAACATCTCCTCCCACTAAAAAAAAAAAGTCAGCACTCAGTGAAATGTTCAGAAATGACTTCAGTGAAAGCCAGACCAGTCCAGCAAGCCCCAGGAGAGAAGAGGAGGAAGAAAGAAAAAAAAAAAACATGCTCTACAGCCTGGAGAAAGTTATTGACAATGTAATTGGCTGAAATCCACAGGCATGGTGGAGATAAAACGTCGGTTCATACCTGCATCTTTCAAAGCTGGTTTTCTCCTTAAGTCGAGCCACACATGATTTTATGGGGATGCCAGTGACCCTGACCCGTTCTGCACTCTGGACCTAACTGATCCATTCTGATGCCCTACCTCTGGACAGAGCTCTCATTAACTGGAGGCTACGTTCTACCACTGAGGACGACCCCAAACAGTGCAGCCGGAGATTGGAGAGGACAGTGCCGCTTGAAGTACCAAGGAAATGGTTTTGAGCCTCAATTCCATATGGACATTCTCGCTGTGGTTGCTAGGTCTACAGTTGCTGCTATGGCCTTAGGACTGCAGTTACCATGTACAAGTTTGCATTCAAAGTCTCCTTTAGTGATCAGTGTACTAGTTCAAAAAAACAGACTTCATGTAAAACCACAATGAAATTTCACACTATCCGTTGTTACCCAGATGAGGATGGGCTCCCTTCTGAGCCTGGTTCCTCTCAAGGTTTCTTCCTCATTTCATCTTAGGGAGTTTTTCCTCGCCACCGGCTTGCTCAATGGGGATAAACTCACACACTGTGTTTATATGTTTCTGTAAAGCTGCTTTGAGACAATGACCGTTGTAAAAAGCGCTATACAAATAAAACTGAATTGAACTGGTTGAATGGTACCGCCCTTTACAAGTGCTATCATCTGCAGAAGCTATCGTCACATATCAGATAATTCTGGCATGATTATCATCTTGCTGAACCCGCTGTGAAGTATGTGCATCAAAGGATTTCTCTTGCTTCACCATTATCAGACGTTCAGAGAACAACTTCATTTGCTATCGTGCACATATTTTTTAAATCTTGTAAATAACTTGTCGGACTTCCTTTGATCTTTTACGAGTATTCTATACCAGAGCAATGCTGGATTCTGATTGGTTAGAAGGTGTTGATTAACTTGCTAGAACATCATGTCTTGGACAGTAGTTTCGGTTGGAAATGTTTACATTAATGCACGTCTAAAATGGATTTAAAAAAAAAGCATGAGCAACTGTATGGTCATCAACATTAGTAACGGCTTTACTTCTGACTGATGCAAAGTTTTCCACCACGGCTTCAGCTCACAGGATTTTTCAGCATCTCAGTAACATGACAAGCTAGGTTTTGTTTTGTGTTTTCCCTTATTAACCTCAAAAGAGGGAGAAACTGGTGAGGAGACGAGTGTTTAAAGCTGTTACAATGTAAGTAATAGGACCTTGCTTCAAGGACATTCTATATCATCAAATTAATCATGAACGGATGGTTCTTCAATAAATATTGTAATAATGGGCAAACTGCTGTACTTTCAGAACACAAACACTTTGGATCATGCAGTCAGGGTGCAAATTACATGTTTTTTTATTAATTAATTTAATTCATGCTAATTAAATGTGACACGGTAATACTAACCATCGGGGAATTTTATTGTGGTTTATCGTGAAACCGGTAACCGTCTCGCCCCTACTCATCAACATTAAGATTAAAAGCACAGCTGCAATATGATAAAGGAGGACTGTCCACACAGCCATGTCTGCAGTGATGGCTAGTGTTTTACATAGCACACACATGGCCACGTGTTTCATGCAAATCAGCACCAACTCATAAAAAATAAAGAAAGAAAGACCTCCTGGAAGTCATGTAGATAAAATTCAGCTCCTGGATCCTTTTTAGGAACGTGCAAAGCAAATGAGGGGTTACTCCCTTCTCCTACATTGCCTGCTCCACAAATGGCTTTAACAGAATTTGTATACCTGATTACTGGTCATTAGAGTGAAGCACAATTCTGTATGATGCGTGTTACAGTGATGAGTTATAGTAGTTTTATAATCCATTACAGCTAGATTTTGTCTTGGTACACAAAAACACATAAAGGTGAATGAAGTTACAGCATCACTGACTACGATTACATGGACAGCAGTAATCTACCGTAATTTTCAGACTATTGAGCACACCTGAATATAAGCCGCACCCACTAACTTTAAAAAGAAAAACAATTTTGTACATATATAGGCCGCACTTGTCTATAAGCCGCAGGTGTCCATGTTGTAACTGTCACGATTCGTGACGTAAACGAAGCAGGACGGATACAAGTGCACTTAGGACGAGAGCTTTTATTGAAACAGAGGAGAGCAGACTCAAGAGATACAAGAAACAAGACATGGCCGACTCAATAAACTAAGCTAACTAAACCAACTAACCTAAACATTAACTATGACATGAAACGTGACAATGACTATGAACATGGACATGGCATGGAACAAAGATTCGATATCTATACTCTATAAACCACTTCTACATCTATATTCTAAACTTAGTCTATACAACTCTAAGATATACTATCCACTACTAGGCTATAAGCTATGCTACAAGCTACTAGGCTATAAGCTATGCTACAAGCTTCTACGCTATAAGCTATGCTATAAGCTAACTAGCCTTGACATGAAGGAAACATGAACAAGAACTAAGACACATGGCATGAACAAAGACTTTAACTATATTCGCTATCTAATTCTAACTCTATATCTAATGACCCGCGTTGTGTGTGTCATGGCTCCCGGTATATATACACACCAGCCAAACTGCTAACAGCTGGGGTCAATACCAAAACACACGTGACTCGACAACACATGACGAGACGGGGCGGAGACATGATGTCAACCAATATGCATTTCTTCGTGTGTTTTCCCTGATGAGGGGGTGTGTATGAAGCGCAAAACGACTGATCTGAAGAATGTAGTGTGAGCGCGTTAGATTTAATTTGAACAGTTTTACTGGTCCACTGTGACCTGTTGGGTAATTTCATTTGTCCGATGTGACGAGGCTAAATGTTTTGAACTCATGAAACTCGTTAGCCCGTAAAAATCCATAAATGTGCCGCATCATTGTTTAAGCCGCAGTGTTGAAAGCGTGTGAAAAAGTAGTGGCTTATAGTCTGGAAATTACGGTAATTATTGACCTTATTCTGAATAAGACAATATTGTGATTAAAGTGTTTATATGAGTCGTTTTTATAATACTCCTTTCATATTCCTGTTTTACATGTTCTAGAACATAGATCGCTTAACGGCACACGGCATTACATCCCCACGCCACGCCGTCCGACATTCCCTCCAGAATTTCTCGTATCGACATACAGTTCGTCTTCATTATGGTACCGTATACGGTTTTGGGTGTTTTTATTTTTAATTTCACGAAAGCTTCAAGTGCAGTTAATTATTTGTCATGCTATACATGCAAATAGACGACTGCTTGAAGCCGTGGGCTGTGTCCGAAACCGCGTACTTACATAGTAGCTTAGATACATGTATTTCACCCATTATATAGTAAGTACGCGGTTTCGGACGCAGCTGTGCTCTCTTGTTTGCTGTCAAACAGTTGAGCACTGCCGTGTGTGAACGTGTCCTGTCACAAAATCAGCACAACTACACAGTGATGAAATGTACCTTGGACGACGAGACGCTGCATAATTGTGTTAGGAAGAGTCAAAAAGGTGACGGTTCTACGGAACAAGATAAATCACAAGAAGGCAAATTCACATGCACATTCGACTGGAAATTAGGTTAAAAACAATTTATTTTAAAACATTTATTACACATATTCTTCACACGACTTCAATATACCCAAATAAATTTATTCGAACGTCTTAGAAGTGACTTGGGCGCTGATCGGATGCAATGAGCTCCCTTTACGAAAAATGCTTATTTGAGAAATTTAAGCAGGTCGGGATATAAGCAGAATCATCGATTTCAAGAATATTTCTCCTGCAGTTCCTATAAATCAGAGCAGATGACACATGAGACGGGGGAGGGAGGGGAAACGGGTCAGAGAGTGCAAACTCCCTCTTTGTTTCCGTGACAAAACCAATAACAGGATAAAAAAGCTGGTTGGTTCCGTCCAAAGCAGGGACCAACTCAAAAGGCATGCGGGTTTAAAAAAAAAAAAAAAAAAAAGGGGAGTAGAACCTGATGTCATGGGAAACGTGTGCGTTTCCTCGATGTAATGATGCACTCCGGTAGAACGGCTCCTATGACGTGGTCTTTTAGCGTCTTGCCGATAAACAAGCGGCTCTGACTGTGTTTTAACGCTCAGGCCTTGAAGGTAGGTTTAATCATGACGAGACGACAGATAAAAGACAGCGCCAAGTGCTTTTACAAGCGCTACGGTCTGTTAGTGCGAACAGACCGAGTTGGGGTTTTAACCAAAGGTGTGTGTACATGCTTGGGAGTGTAGTAAGCCCTTACGAAATTGCTAGCAGAGGGTTCAGCAGAAGTGAAGAGCCTTATCTGCGGCCTGCAGATAGACTCCTCTCATACAAGTGACACAGGACTAATCATTAACATAAAGATTTGCTTCTCCGCACACGCACACTCTATGGTACCCTGCTATGTCGACACAACTGGCATCTGATGCACTTAAAGACAATTCTCTAGACTGCTTGCGTGGTGAAACACACATCCTTACACAGAAGTGCTTTAAACCAGCATGAGCTTGGGCTCTGTGCTCAAACCAGCAGAACGTGTGCCAGTGTGCTCATCTCACACAGGGGCTGTACAGAGGCTCAGGACATCTGCACATCACTCCAGCTCATCTCTAATTCATACCGAGCAGATGGGTTACCATTTTATTATCATTTTTTTAAAGGCTTTTCTGTATACGACTGCATAACCAGGAGTGGGTGAAATGTCTCGCTTGGGAGGAGACGTGGCTTTGGGGAAAAACGACAGTGATCGCATTATTTTTACTGCGTCGTACTGTGAGGTTGAAAAAACGGATTAAAGAATCAAAGGCCAACAGCTAAAAGTTATGCCGTATTGGGGTATGCCCTGTACCTTTACAGCCTAAGGATATACAATGGTGGTTGAAAGTTTTAGAATTTTCTGTATATCTGCATAAGTTTGAGCTAAAATCATCATCAGATTTTCACACAAGTCCTAAAAGTAGACAAAGAGAACCCAATTAAACAATGAGACAAAAATATTATACTTGGTTATATATTTATTGAGGGAAATAATCCAATATTACATGTGTGCCAGTGGCAAAAGAATGTGAACCTCTAGGATTAGCAGTTCATTTGAGGGTGAAATTACAGTCAGGTGTTTATGAATCATGGGATGACAATCACGTTCGAGTGAGCGTCGTGTTTTATTTAAAGAACAGGGATCTATCAGTCTGATCTTCACAACACGTGTTTGTGGAAGGGTATCCTGGCACAAACGAATAATGACCAATGACCTCAGAAAGAGAGTTGTTGATGCTCATCAGGCTGGAAAAGGTTACAAAACCATCTCTACAGAGTTTAGACTCCACCAATCCACGGTCAGACAGATTGTGTACAAATGATTAAAAAAACAAAGGACATTGAAAGCAAAGGTTCACATACTTTTGCCACTCATATCGGATCATTTTCCCTCTATAAATATCCAAGTATAATATTTTTGTCTCATTTGTTTAATTGAGTTATCTTTATCTACTTTTAGGACTTGTGTGAAAATCTGATGAGGGTTTAGGTCATATTTATACAGATGTATAGAAAATTCTATTAAAAAAAAAAAAAAGTTCACAAATTTTCAAGCACCACTGTACAACAAGCATCATTTTTATTTTTTCCCCATTTATAGTCAGAGGGAATGCTAAATGTGAAGAACTCCTCCAAACGCGCGTTCATAATTTTGAAGGTACTATTACAGTTGCTTTCATGTATGTGGAACACGGAAACACTGATGAAACCAAGCAAAATAAACTTCAGAACAAAGCGATCATACACACTATTAGGCCAAAAGTTTGTGGACACCTGACTAACACACCCACACTCTAAATACATGCTTTTAAATATATATATAGATATATATATATATATACACACACACACATACACACACACACACACGACAGCATAAGCTATCATCGCAACAGCAAATTGGAACGAGCTCTCATGAGTTTTTCAGCTGTCACTATATGTTAGCTACTCTATACGTCCAAAAACATGTGGACACCTGATCGTCACACCTATATGTGGTTCTTCCGCAAACTTGCAAGCACACAAAAGTTTTGGATGTCTTCGTACGCTGTAGCTTTACAATTCTCTTTCGCTGGAACTAAGAGGCCCAAACCTATTCCAGCAAGACAAGGTCATTGTGCAGAAACGTGAAGACATCATCGCCGAGGTTGGAGTGGAAGAACTCGAGCGGTCTGCACAAAGCCCCGACTTCAACTCCACTGAACACCTTTGGAACAACCGATTGCACCTCAGACCTCCTCACCTGACATCAGTTCCTGGCCTTACTAATGCTCTTGTGGCTGAATGAGCACAACTCCGTACAGCCATACTTCAAAATCTAGTGGAAAGCCTTCCCAGAAGACTGGAGGTTATTATAACAGCAAAGAGGGACTAAATCTGGAAAGGGATGTTCAACAAATACATATGGGTGTGATGGTCAGGTGTCCACTAACTATTTGGCCATATACTAAACACTCCTGTTTTCTACACACAGTCACCTTGCAGGCAAACATAGTGAGAGGAAGTAGAAAAAAATTCAGAGGGCAGAACACAGCTGAACCGTTGGCCAATGACTTGCTGACATGTTAGCCACCACATTCAAGTAGGGATGAGTGATATGGACGTAAAATTATATCACGATATTTTCTGGTATTTATTGCGATAATGATATCAGTGACGATATAAATACAGTACCATGCACCACTGTCTTTGGCTACAAGTGACACCTGCATGGAGTCTTGAGAGCCTCAGAAACACAAACATTGATCTAAAAGTAAACGTGAAGTGCTGTAACCAAACCGGTTCCAGATTGTAGAGGTAGCTCCTCCTCAGCTTCACGTCCGCCGTCCACCGTACTTGTTTTCGCTCTGCACGAGCAGCGAATGGGTCGCGCACAGAAATAGGTCATCAACTAGGCTTTATCGTTATTATCGCGGGAAGACTTATTCTTATTGTGGGGAGATTTTCTACCGGTATATCGCAAACGATACGATATCGCCCATCCCTACATTTAAGCCTACTCAGTTAGGTTTCCAGGCAACCAAAACATGGGACTGTGCTGCACACTGAAGCTTTAAACGTGCACTGTAAGCTAATAATTAGAGATGCACCGATGTATGGGCCAATAGTTAAAAAACATCCGATGATGATCCGATTATATCCTATCAATCAAAACAGGGCGGGAAAACACGTTTGTGTAAAGAAGATCTCTTTTGAGTGGAATGACAGCAAAACTGCAGTTTGTAATCTCTGCACTGCTAAAATTTTACACCGGAAGTGAGCAGCAGTGAAGCGGGCGTTTCAGCCATTTTTAAAAAATTTTTTGGCCGAGCTGCTCACACTGAATTAAAGCGCCAGTACACCGCTGAAAGATTTAAATGAAGATGAGTTGAGAAAAAATTATATATATTGCTAGAAAAATATATTTGTAGAGTAGTATATTTCATATCCAGTCATTGTTAATATACAAGAAAGTTGATATATATTACCAGTTTTGATGCCAATGATGGAAGTAGAAATTCTTTTGTTTGTGGTGAGTGAGTGTGAGACTAACAGGAGGTTTTTTTTTAGAATTCAGTCAATGTTAATATGAATTAATAACATTCAGTAAGTTAAAAAATCTCACTTTAAACTTCAGAATTTCGTTCATGTGCTCATGTTAATTAGAGTAACGTGTTTTGTTTAGGAGAACAGTTTCTGTGACACTACTTGAGAGAATCAAGTTTTTATTTGGATTTACTTCAGAATTGTGGAATTAATTATTATTCATTTAAAGAAGGTATAAAAGGCAGAACTATCGGTATCAGCCGATATCACTGAATATTCTGTGCATCTCTACTAATAATATAAAATTATCATCATGATATTGGAGTACTGATTTGCTAGATACCTACATTATGAAAAGCAGAACTCAAACCAACAACAGTTTTTTCTGGTTTATGAGAAATATGAGCAGGCTAAGCGATAACTCAATTAGAGCAGGTCAGTGTTAACTCTGACGTGTCGATTCACCTATTTGTCTTAATAAACTGCAAGGTAGATTATTCGTAATATGTTATCATTCTCCATACTGTACGAGCCTACCCTATCTCGTCACGCCTCCACCGGCTTGTATGTGTGAGCTCCAGCGCTGATGTCCAGTCCGATGTCTACACTCTGGACTAAGTGCACTGTCTGATGTGTGGCGACAGCCTGTCAAAAGATATTTGTTCCAACAACTCCTTCCCTTGTATACCACAGACAGCAGAATGCCATTGGGAATACTGGGACTTTGTGTTGTTGAACATTTATTGCTAAGCATTCACCAGGGACCTGGTACATGTGTCAAAAAAGCTCTGCTTGGTTGAACAGGAGACAACAGAAGACACAGCCACAAACACAGACGAACCCGCATGGAGGAAACACTCATCTGCTTTTCAAAACAAGTGCTCGGCTATTTCGGAGTAATTTAAATAAAAAAGAAATAAAAAAGAAAGAAAGAAATCAGGCTAAAAGGTCAATGCTTTAAACAACCATTTCATCACCGACTGTTAAGGGTGTTCTTTTAAATACACCAAGGCTTCCTTTAGTGCGTGCGGCTTGTTGCAGACAATCACATGCATTCATGTCAGTTATTTAAAGTGCCCTCCACTAATATTGGCACCCTTGGTAAATATGAGCAAAGAAGGCTGTGAAAAATTCTCTTTATTGTTTAACCTATTGATCTTTTTGTTTAAAAAATTCACAGAAATACTCTGCTCTCATGGATATCAAACAACTGCAAACACAACACATGTTTATCGAAGAAAAATAACATTTTGTTAAATATAGGCGTGCAACAATTTTTGGCACCCTTTTAGTCAATACTTTGTGCTACCTCGCTTACCAAGTTAACAGCTCGGAGTCTTCTTCTATAATGCCTGATGAGGTTGGAGAATGCATGGCAAGGGATCTGAGACCATTCCTCCATACAGAATCTCTCCAGATCCTTCACATTTTGAGGTCCACGCTGGTGAACTCTCCTTCAGTTCACCCCATCAGGTTTTCATTTAATATCTGTTCATGAAGCCACGTATCCTAACAAAATGTCCAGGTCCTCTGGCAGAAAAACATTAAAACAGCCACCACCATATTTAACCGTGGGCATGAGGTACTTTTCCATTTGTCTACCTCTTTGTGTGCGCCAAAACCACCTCTGGTGTTTATTGCCAAAAAGCTCTATATTGGTTTCATCTGACCATAGAACCAGATCCCATTTAAGTCCCAGTAGTGTCTGCCAAACTAAAGACACTAGAGATTGATTTTGGGTGAGAGTAGAGGCTTTTTTCATGAAAACCTTCCAAACAAATTGTGGTGATGTAGGTGACTTCTGATTGTAGTTTTGGAGACTTTCTGATTCCAAGACACAACTAACTTCTACAATTCTCCAGCTGTGATCCCTGGAGATTTTTTGGCCACTCGAACCAGCCTCTCTACAGTGCATTGAGACAATATAGACACACATAAATCAACCTGGTATTGGACAACATTTCCAGTTGACTGGAACTTCTTAATTATTGCCCCGATAGTGGAAATTGTCATTTTCAATGCTTTTGCTATTTTCTTATAACCACTTCCCATTTTGTGAAGCTCAACAACCTTTTGCCCCACATCACAGCTATATTATGTGGTCTTACCCGTTGTTATGAATGACTAAGGGAATTTGCTATATGTTACCTCATATTTATACCCCTGTGAAACAGGAAGTCATGGTTGAACAAGTTCCTGTTCCTAGTCACCCCGGTGTACTAAAAAATTTAAAATATCAAATGGGAATATTCTTCAAATATATTCCTCATATAAATTCATAGGGGTGTCAATAATTGTGACACATATTTAACAAAGATTTTTTTGTTAATAAATCTATACTGTGTTTGTAATTGTTTGAAATCCTTGAGAGCAGAGTACTTTTGTTAATTTTTTGAACAAAAGATCAAAAGGTTAAACAAAGACAATTTTTCACACCCTTCTTTGCTCATATTTACCAAACGTGCCAATATTAGTGGAGGGCACTGTACCTGAAGGCAGTTCAACGAGAAGAGTTTTCACTGAATTTCATCAGCTTTTTATTTCATTTATCCTCTCTCTGATTCAGCAAAGACATATGTGTATTCTCTGCATACTTTGAAATAAATCTGTCTCATCTGCTCAGAGTCCATGGTGCTCGTTAAAAGTTTAGTTTTTTAAACTAAGTGATGAAGCGCCACTACGAAACATAATAGAACCACTTCAAATGTCTTCAAATGTCTTATTTACAGCCATGACCTAGTCACTCATGTCCGTCCACCCATCCATTTTCTGTACCACGGGGACCCTGTAGACTATCCCAGGGGACTCAAGGCACAAGGTGGTGGACATCCTGGATGGGGTGATAACCTATCACAGGGCACACTCGTGCACACAAACACCCATTCACACACTACAGACACTTTAGAGATGCCTATTGGGCATGTCTTTGGATTCTGGGAGGAAACTGGAGTACCCAGAGGAAACCCCCGAAGAACAGGGTGAAAATGCGCACACGGGGCGGAGGAGGAATTCAAACACTCAACCCTAGAGGAGCGAGGTAAACGTGCTAACCATAAGGTCCTGGCCATAAAACAATACAAATGCTTGTTTTTATCTATTTTTTTGATACTTGGGTATTGACAAAAAATAAATAAATAAATAAATCTAATTACCACTGTTACTCTTCCTAATACTATTGCTATCTTTTTCAGGTTGCACAAATAGGCAGCAGTCCTAGCCATTTTACAAAACCTGTCTGTCATCATGACAGCAGCAGAGAACAGCTGACGGACAGCCAGGTGGAGAAGCAGGATGCCCCAGCAGCCGAGTCAAACGGATCTACTCCACGGATCAATACCTAGCCGTCTGTTCACCTTTGCTGGTTAAGGGTTGCCCTCAAAATGGATTGGCTCTACCACAAAAAAATCAGCACTGTAAGAGATGCCCAAGTCTGACGTCACATTTATCTACTGACACACCTTTCTTCCATCATCATCATCACTACTGTGCTCTTTATCCAGTGCCATTTAAATGCAGCATATATTGATTCATTAGCATCTCCTTCACTTAAAAAATCATCATAAAAACATCATTAATAGCTCAGCTTATCTTTGAGGTGAAGAGAAATCTTGTGAGTAAGATTACAACTCTTAAAACTCTGGGTATTTAAAGGGTAAGGCATTCTTGCAACCACAAAACATCCAATTTATTGCAAAAGGACACAGAAAAGCTTTCAAGCACAATTTAAAATGCTTTCCGAACTGGCTTCCCGACCTGGATAGTGTTACTTTCTGCTTGAAATGCTTTCACCAACATACATATTCATTAGAAGTGACAGAAACTGCAGAGTAAAAGGAAAACTCCCCCAAAAAAAAAAAAAAAAAAAAAAAGCAGCACATTTACATTTGATGAAATCATCAAGTACACTCATATCTCTAATTAAAGGACTGAGCTCCTTTAGCTAGTCACACTCTGCAATTTGCCTCTTGACTTAAGTCGCTTCCTAGGTTTCGGCACACGCTGCTTCAGTGTATGTGCAAATATAGATCTCGTATAAAAACCAGATCAACACGAGGCTTGTGAGATTGTGTCTGATATTTGATCGTCCCATCGTACCCCCTAACTATCGCAGATTGTTTGCTGTGTCATTTCAGCCTCCATTCATGTTGTGCAAGCAAAGATATTCGTGGCTTTATCTGGTTTTGTTGCTCTGCTCCAAAGTGAGACAACGTAGCTTATTAACATTCGCAGAGGATACAAAACAGGCGAAACGAAATGTATTAGGAGATACAGTTTCGTTTTGTCAATGTTAAAGCTGCTGATATTTTCAAAATCATCCCAACTTGTAGTCGTCGTGACAGACATAATCTGTCCGCAGTTCCCAATACTGTCAATCGTGCCGAGCCTAATTAATACAGAATAAAATTTGACAAATAGATTAAGTACAACGAAAAACTGGGAGAAGCGGCATATTGCTGCTAGAGGTGATAAGTAAGCCTTCAAAGCCTGTTAATAAAAATCCATTAAAAAGCAAAAATTCACTAATGCTCGTGTCTGTACATGACAAGATGGAAGGCGAAGAGACAAAGCCAAAGCCAAAAGCACACAGCATGTTCGGACTGGTAAAAGGCTAGCTGTGATGGACAAAAAGGCAAAAGCATTTCCTCCGGGTTTTAAAACACAGCAAAGTATGCAAGCAACTATATACGAGTGTGTGTGGGAGCTTGATGACCCCTTTTATCCAAACTGAAAAGGCTTTTAAATAAAAGAGTACTGAAATACAGCCAGAGGCGTACTAAGCCTTCACTGGAACCACACTGGAAGTCAACAGCTGACCTAACAATACTGAAATGTGGTTCAGGATATTACAGCACTTATGTACAAGATTGTGGTAACAACATTCTCACAAACAACGCAGTTCGGAAAAGTTGTTTTTGGCACGGAAACCTGCTACACCTGCATGGTAGTAGCGACGTATGGAGACGTGGTGATGCCGTGATGACGGGAACGCATTTGCAGACAGGAAGCCCTGGACAGATGAACAGCTACAAACAGTTTCCCTGTACAGCCATGTATTTCATATCAAGTAGCTTGTCAATTGAAACTATTTTATAGCGATAACTCCAGGGTTGAAACGCAGGAAAAGAGCCCCATTGGCGAGGAGGTGTCTATCTGCCAAACTAGTTATGAGGCTCTTCGCTCACCATGCTGCTACTGTGCTGCGTCAGCAAAACACACTCCCTGTGGATTAGCTGCGGGTCTAAAGGCCTCAGCGTACTTAATGCAGAAACGACTTCACAAGCTCACAAATGTGCATACTCTCTGCAGTTTCGTATTGGCCGTCACATACAAGTGCTTCAGTGTTGTTAAGCACAATGTAGCAGCTTACAAAGATTTTTAATATGCTTGAGTTACATTTTTGTCGTGTAACTACACTGCTAAAGCATCCCTATCACTGCAGACTGGGCTCTGGATGCTGCCTTCCGCTGACGAGTTAACACCTCGTCTCTGTCAAAGCATGTTTATAACCTTAGGTCCTGTTTATACTAGTGCGTTTTCATTTTAAAACGCGTAATTTTTGCTACGGTTACGCCGCTGTCGTCTACACTACTCCAGCGGTTTCCACCCTCGAAAACGGAGACTTTTGGAAATGCCGAACACCGCCCCCTGATTGGTTCTTCCAGATCATTATGTATCCTTCCCTCATTCGTCAAGTCCTTACCGTAGGAACATTATGCTACCTTGATTATATACACAACACCACCATATACATCAACCAACCACTTCACATCATGATAACAGAAATAATCCTATTCGTTCTTACTCGAATGGTGAATTACAAAGTGTAACCTTCAGCAGTAAATTGGCTCGACTACTGAACAGCATGACAAAACCAAACCCCCCCCCACTCCCCAATTCCCGGAGGAATATTAACCAAACCCGTAAGACTGACCTGTACGTTCAATGTAGTCCACACACTTCTCAATAAACAGAGGAATAGGCCTGTCTGGGGTGACCAAATTCTGTAGAGGAACGCCGAAATAGTTGCTTTCCCAATTTCTTCGAGTTGGCGGATACAATGGCTTTGGAACTTTTGTTTTGACCTATAAAAATAAATAAAATAGTAGACTTAACATGGCATAAACAAAACACATAAGCACACACAATCTTTCCTGATTCTTATAGTGTACTACCACCAAAACATTCATAACTTCTGAATCGTTCATGGAAATATTTTTCCAGTGAATGATTTTCAAGCATAAACTGATATTCATGATCAGTAAAAGCTTCATCCAGGTCAAGGTTGGGGTGAATTTCCGTGCCTATCCCTGGAACACTGGGCGCAAGGCGGGAGAATACACTCCGGTTGGGATGCCATTCCATTGCACCATGCACACATTCACACACGAGGGCAAGTTAGTGCAGCCAATCCTCTTACCTGCCTGTTTTATAGACAGAGGGAGGATACTGGAGAACCCAGAGGAAATCCATGCAAAACCACACATGTAAAACTCCACACAGTCGGTAACCTGAGCTCAAACTGTGGATGCAGTGAGGTAGCAACGATTCCTGCTGTGTCACTGTGCAACTCATAAATTGAAATACAAAAATAAATATACCAGCTTACCTTTTTCGGTTCCTTGTTTTTTGTCGTTTTCTTCTTCTTCAACTTCTTGTCATCCTGCTCTGGGTCCGAAGTGATGGCTGGATTGTCTATCCCTCCTTTCCATGGATCCACAGGTGAAAGTAGAGGGTCCTCTTCACTTCCACGGTTACCCCTGCCTTTTTTCTTCTTCTGCACTGCCGGCCCTGATTCATCGTCGCTGACGTCAGAGTGCACTCGTCTATGGTACGCTTTTGTCTTGCTGAAAAGGATCTTTGACCGGTGTTTGTATTTGGACGGTCGCCGGCTGCCCTGTGACTTCAACGTACGATCAAACCCGTTCTCCTCATCACCATAATAACCGTGATGGCCAAATGAGTTGCGCATCTTGACCATCCTGCTATGGGCGTCCTCTGGAACAGCGTAAATGTCATCGTTGAAACCTCTCGATTTGGCGAGGGTGTCCGCTGGATCTGCATAATTGTCAGCCACCTCAAGGTCGTCATGGACCATAAGTGGACCTCGTGTTCTCCTGCTGGCCTTCATTCCAGCCTCAATGGTCTTCAAAAGGTTGGGATCCAGCTTCTTAACATTAGGCTTGTTTAGCACAGGCTTAGGTCTCACTGGGGGAGGCACTTTGTGGTTGCGTTCATGATCACCTACGGGTGTACTATGGACAGGATACTCGTTCCCTTCCAAGTCTATTTTATACTTTCTTTCACTAGGGGTGGGCAGCAGCTGTACATCATCCCCTATAGGGCTATAAGGTGGTGGTCCCTCAGCATCATCTTCAGAGTCAGGGTAATAAGAGTAGGCTGGGGAATGGTTATGTGGTGACTGAGGGAAGACGTCTTCAGAGGTGCCATGGTCCCGTGAACTATCAAACATGAAGGAGCTCTCTATACTGTTCTTCTTCTCAAGTACTTCATTGAAAAATGGTGTGAAGACTTCCGTTTGCCTGTGGTACTGAGACAACGAGTAGAGTGCTGTAAATTTGGCTGTGATTTCTGTAGCAATGTGTTCCCCCTCGGTCATCAACTCCTTGATTGCCTCGTTCTCAAAGAAATCGGCCTGGCTGTCCGTGATAGCCACCATTTGGACCGGAATAACATCTTGGACCTCAGCCAAGAATGCCCGCAACATAGCCATGGAAGCCTTTCGTTTCGCGGAGTACACAAGTATGTATCCATGCACCAACTCGTCCTTTCTGATTCCAATCGAGGAGTGGTATGAGAGGACAGTGACTTGTATGCGCCTGCGACTGTCACCAATGATTTTGTCAAGGTACAGGGTGTTGCTCTGACCAGGCTGACCAGCACTACAGGAATGCGAATCGAGAAAAGGTGAGAGAATAAGATCCACACTGAATGGATCTCCGCACATGGCACACATAACTATTCGCAAATCTGTTTCTGACAAATCTTTGATGGAGGGCATGGGATTCATCAAGTCGAAATTGTGCTTTAGGCCTTCTAGGACTGCTCGGAGAGCTTGTTTGATTTGAGACTCGTTAAACTTTCGGGGAAAGGTCCCAGAGGGCATGTCGATGAATGTGCACTGTAGTTTATTAGCAAGCTGTTGGCCCTGATGCCTTAAAATAGGCATGTTTTTGCAAATGCTGTCTCGCTGACTTGCTAAGATTAGAATGAATGGCGATGGCTGGGCAAATCTGTCCCTCCTGCCCTGAGAAACCTCAGCTCGGATTCGGCTTATGCGATCGCCGATGTAATTAAGTGTCTCTATCGAACTAAAGACACAGAAGAACCCATGAGGTTTGAAATTTGATATCCAGGAATGGTTCAAAAGCATGGGGGAACTTATATC
Organism: Ameiurus melas; assembly: GCA_012411365.1. NCBI lineage: Eukaryota > Metazoa > Chordata > Actinopteri > Siluriformes > Ictaluridae > Ameiurus > Ameiurus melas. The sequence continues at coordinate 11,111,064 of CM022761.1, forward strand.
AACAGGTAAAAGGTCCAATTCATAGATCTTACCATCAAGGGTATATTCATCATCTGTAGACTGAGCTTTTATTTCATTAGCAAGTTCTTGAGCTAGACCTTCACGGCCAAGAAGACACAAGTTCACTTTATCAAGATTGGAGCTGTTGTAGTACAGATTTGTGCGACCGTGGTCCAACTGAACCAGCCTATTTGCAAGCACCTGCTCAACTTTCAGATCCACACAGCTCACACCACTCAGACACGTCTCTTTGGTGGGATGATAAACAAATCCGATGTGTTTCAGTAAAAGGGACTCCCTATCTGGGGCAAGTTTCTGTAGAGCTCTGTATCTGGGTTCCTCGTTGAGTACCGTGTGGATTTCGCTCATTTTATCACAACTTGGGGTGGCATTCAAATCCAAGTCGTAAAACAGCTCAGCGTGCTCAAAAAGCATTTCCTGAAACTCCTCTTTGGCCCCTTCTACAATTTCCTGCTGATGCAGCGCATATACGTCTCTGCGATCAGCTTCTGTGATATACTTGTAGGCCTCGTCCTCCATGACAAAACACATAATCTCCTCCCACGGTTGGCCAGGACTTATGAAGTGCACTCGCTCCAGTGTCTTCTTGAATTTTTCCTTCATTTCCAATCGCCTCTTTTCAGATATCAAATGCTGGACGTGGTTTTGGTAAATCCTCTCGCCTTCTGTAGTTTTAAGGATGTCAAAGGGGACTCTTCGGTCATCGGTTTTGTTAACATGGTCTGTCTCATCCCATGGGGTTTGCTCCAGCACAACAAAGTAGTACTGAAACTCGTTCTTACTTTTTAACAGATTCTGAGCATCTGTCCAGCTCAGGCTCTCGATCTCTTCCAAGTTGTTCAGCATCTTGTTAAGAACTTTTGGCAAACTGGAGAGATAATCATCTCTTCTCTTCTTGATATGCTCTTGTCTCAGCTGGTCGATATGCTTCGAAAAGGTGTTTCTAGCCTTCCGGGTACCTTCTAAATTAATGTATTCCTCATAGTCTGGATGGTTCTTCAATGAATTGCTCACAACTTTCCAGCTTGTGTGATAATCTCTGACGGACTGCACTATAAGCTTCTCAAACTTGACCGTGATTGTGGCTACTAATTGTCTCTGAGCTTTGTAAGCCTCCAAGTAAGGGATAATTTTGGGCTTACCTCGTGTTTTGTCCATTTGCTGGATTAGCGCATTAAAACAGAGGTCTACGTTGGCAGACAACAGACCCGATGTCTCAACCACCAGAAGATTCTTTTTGCTTGCAGCAAAAGCCTGGACATCCCGTAAGTATTGCTCTACACACGAATCGCATTTCGTTGCGGCGATTATAATGGGTTTTTTTGACTTAGCTATTTGTGAGTAAAGGCTATTAACAAATTTAATCTGGTCATCAAATTTTCTGTTGCATCCTTTGCTTACATCGATGCACAGGACAAAACCGTCGATATTTAGCTTTCCATCAGGCATCTGCTTCTGATCAAAATCCTGCTCCAAGCCAAGCTGATCTGTGCAAATATACATCAGTTTCTCAGCAGACTGTAGCTTTGTAGTCGCAGCCCGCTTAGAGTAGGGTTGCAAATTTGTGCTCCGATGAGGCAAAAAGGTCTGGTCGTCAATAAATTCAGTCTGTTCAATGACTTGAATTCGACAATCAAGGCCATCGTCTCCTCTGTGTAACACTTCCCCCCAGTATAGGAAGTGATCATTGTTCACCACACGACCTCCAAAGTCAATTGTGCTCAACACAGAAGTGTGCTCCGAGTAGTAGCTGTCTGCGCTGGGACGCACGTATCTGTTGCATAGGCAGGACTTGCCCACACCACAGTTGCCCTTTTCCTTCTCGGTGCCTGAGAGCCCAACTACACTGATAGTGTATGTCGGTGGGCGGGGCTCTTTGTTCTTGGCCATTATATAGCCCCTCTCATTGCCTTGTTACTCTTAGCAAAGTCTGCCAGCAAGGCAAAGATAAAGTTCCATTGGCTACAAGTGATGCATTTCCATTTCTCGTTCTGAACAGCTATTCCTTTCCTCTGGATCGTCGGCTATGGAGCAGCTGTGCTTCTCCTCGGGCATCACCTACCTGCAATACATAAAAGGACATCGCATCAATATACACGTATTACCAAAATAAAATGACAATTGGGTTATCGTCGATGACGTTACTAATTCAAATGCAAATCAAATGCTATTCTATATAAGCAATAGTCCATGTTAACATACAGTAAAATTCAAAGAGGAACAAAGAGAGAGACCTGTATTATCAAATCAATATCATAGCAACATATCCTCATACACTCAGCAGTATTAGATACACTACCCCGTACCTTATACAGTCCGTAGTGAATGCTGTTTTTATAAAAAGCACCACTGTTGTACTCTGAAGTCAAGCGATTGAATGTGCTGGAGTTGTGTAACGTGCATCGGTCTTTCTTGGCCTCTTTCATCACTGACCTGGTTTTACACAAAAGGACAGGTGGTAGCTAGATGTTTTTCATACACATTTATGAATGCATCTGTAAATACTACTTTTATTGGGTTGAGCGTACAAGCAGGGTTGTGATTAAAGGTTGGGTGTATGAGCAACTCATTTCATTTTAAGTTTCTGCTTTCATTACTTATGACACAGACCAAATGTGTCCATAATCAGTCCGTACAGGATTCTAAGGAGTTTTTTTGGTGATTGTTGTGAACAAAAATGCTTGATTTTGCTGCGTTTTTTTTTTTTTTTTTTTTGTGAACTACTTCAACTGGTGAAATTGCACAAAATTGTTGAGCAGTCTTTCGCAGTGGTGTTTGCTGGTAAATGAGACATTTTAGCTGTACTCATGTTCGAAGCACATGAATCGAAGGGGGCTTTGGCTGAATACACGTTGTGATGAGGTCACATGACATGTCTTGGCCCAAACTTGTGGGAAAGCTGTGGTCATTTTGAAAAATTGCAAGCTCCTACGAATATTGCATTTCCTTGATTTTGCGCTGTTTCCGAGATCGCAGAATCACAAAATCCTGGAGGGAATGCATAATATGCATATATTATACAAAGGAACCAGGCAACACATGCAGTCATTCATAGAAAGAGGCCCCTGGAAACACGATCCAACTGTGTTCAGTACGATGCAATTTACCATCAACCCACTGATTCTCAGTACAACAGTGGGGCCACGATAACGTGCTGAATTAGATATGGCAGTGTTAGGTAGGACTGATTACTAATAAAGTACCTACATACACACACACACACACACACAAATATATATGGCTTTCAATGTTTGCCTAAGCATAGATTTAGCTAGAACCAAAGGATTCCCCGTAATAAAAACCATGTCATGAATAAAATAACATAACACGGCCTTCGCGCGTCGATCCATGTCATGGATGATTAATAGCACTCTTTCACCAAACAGTGAGATACGGTCCAGACTGGTTACTGATCCATATTTTACGTACCCTGGTTGAGCACCTGTGTCCACTGCACCGTCAAACAAAAGCAAAAGTAGGAAATATTCTCTGGAGGTTGGGGGATGATCGACTTGTAATGGGTGCAAGTAGTATAGTAGAACAATGTAAATTTTCATGCAACATTACACATTTCCTATGGCTGAATCTCATATGGTGTTCTGGCAGTCACCGAGGGCACTACATATGTTCTAGTATCTTTACGCCCTATGTAGTGAGTAAAGGGTGAATAAGAAGCCATTGTTGATTCAGTTTAACTTGAAGATGTGAAATTTGGTGGGAAATTTATGTTTTATTTGCTCTATTGAGGCTAATTCCACTGTTGAACGGCTTTATAATGAACTAATGGAGGCGTTAAAACAAAAATATCCACCTTGTAGGACAAACATATTCATCTTCATACGTGATGTGATCTTCAGGGTCGTCCTAGTATTTATGCTGTAAAGAAATTCTAAGTTGACGTTTATTTTAGCTTAAACGTCTTTCATCGACACAGTTTTCTCCGTTTCCACTTCGATTCAGGGTTTCCTAAACTACCCACAGTGCAAGTGGGGATTAGCCTTTGCATCATCTCCACCTAAGGAGACAGATGCAGCAGCACTTTAGTCCTCGATCTTGTCCAGCTCGCTCACCTCCTCACCTGTACACCCTGCTGAAACTGATAAGGATCCAAAGCTTCAACATTCTGCTTTTAGCCGTGACGCTGATCACCATCGCTAATTACCGGTGTCGAGTACCCCCCCCATAACTCGGCGCAATCGCTTTGTATATCCGCATGCCTTCCGAGTCCTGTTTGCGGTCTCCGCTACCTCTGAACTGGATTTCTTATTAACGGGACACTGAAGGTTACTGGAAATAGCGAGTGATAAGAAGCTCTTGCAGAAAGTAGCGAAACTAGACTGTTATCTGGAATCGTTGGCATTGTTTTCCCCGCTGTGACGTCACAGCGACGCACGATCTCTAGACATGCTTCTTTCTCCCTGAAATAGCCAGAGAAATCAGCACCAGAAGTCACGAAGCACATCACGGCGAATTTGATATACATTTCAAGATCTTGAACGATCCAGGCTGGAGTGTTCCTTTAAAAGAGTGTGACCTCCAGTACAGAGCATTGCTCTGGATTGAAGAGAGAGCAATATCGCAGGGATTAGTCACACACCATCTATCAGATAACTCTCTGAGCAAATCAAAGAAGCTGTTCCAGACACTTGAGTACTGTGGGTTAGCAAGCAGGAAAACTAGCCAGTGAATTATGAAGGGGTTTGCTAGAACTTTCTTTAGGGTCGAAACTTAAGGAGTAATTAAATGCCAATGGGTGTACAATGGGTCAGTGTGATAGTCGCAGTGTTTTGACACGGTGTTTAGTTCAGCTCTCTCTCTCTTCTCATACACAGATACGAGGCGTTAAACCGCTGCTATTTGAGGTCTGCCGCTAATCTAACACTTTATACACCTTCGCTGCTCGCTGGGTTAGAGTCTCCGGGGGGATCATTAGAGACTGTAAACACCAAGTGGACGGCATTGAGAGAAGTAACTCGAGCGCGTGCGTCTACGGGAGGTCAACCGAGAGTGTATTGTTAAGAGCTCGACGCCTGCTAACTTCCAGCGCGAGGACTTCGATTCAGCGACACGGATATCCGTGAAACCGAACGACTCGTAGTATTCCCCCCTCAAATGCAACACACACTGGGATCAATTCCCCGCTCGAACTACTTGGAGAAATATCCCCCCTCCCTTCCGACTAAAACAAGGTAGTAGGGCTGAGTCGTAGCATTCGTTAGCTAGCATATCCGCCAGGGATACAGGTTCAGGGGAGGTTATTATCCGCACGGAGACGCTGTGAAGGCGGACACTCGCCGTACGAAGAAACGAAGGGTCTAAATAAACACGTTCCGTGGTGTTCCTTTAACCCTGGTCAGGGCAATAAGGGTTATCATGGAGCCAGGCCTTGCCCGAACAACGCTTCCTGAGAGAGAGAGAGAGAGAGAGAGAGAGAGAGAGAGAGAGAGAGGAGAGGGAGAGAGAGAGAGGGAGCACTCCTGCTAGCTCGCTCCGGCTAAGTGTTGGTGTTACACTGCGCTGTTTTAAACCATGTAGCGCGCGCACACACCATCTGTACAAATCCCAAGCGCTCACCGCTCATACACACCACCACCTGCTTCTTTCTCTACTGAAACACACTGCACGAACACACACACTCGCTCAGTGCACGCAGACACACGCTTCTTCCAAAAGCTTTCTCCTACCTAACATGGTCGCTCCCATCTCCCGACACCGCGGAGAGGAAGGAGGTGGCATTCCTGAAGATTTCCCTTTATTCCCAATAATATTCCCTCTTCGAGTGAGATTGAGGACAGTCCCGAGGTGAAAGTGCAGGATTAATCCGCGCTCAGTTTCAGACACGGTGGGTTTTAGGTGTATTAAAGCAGAATTTATGGTATGCGAGTAATCCGAGTCTGACTCCCTCCCCTCTCATTCCTGTCGGTAATGGCGACCGATGGATCTCTCTCTCTCTCTCTCTCTCTCTCTCTCTCTCTCTCTCTCTCTCTCTCTCACACACACACACACACACACACACACACACACTCTAACTTTTCCATTTTGCTCTGTGTGGGAGCGGCGCGTGTTCACAGTTACCCTGAACAACAATTAAATATTAACAGACAAACAACAACAATATATACATTATAATGTAACGAATAATCAATGATTGTAAATATATTATTATTATTATTATTATTATTATTATTATTATTATTATTATTATTCATAACAGTCATAAAATTCACAAAAACACAAAAAACTCAAGTGTAACGAATAATAACTTATTGTAACCATTATTATTATTATTATTATTATTATCCATTTTCCATAGCATAATTTTTAAAATAATTACAAGAATTACTTTAAATATAACAATCAAATTTAATAATAATAATAATAGTTTAAAAAAAATAATTATGAATAAAATAATAATAAAGAACAAACACATAATTGACAATGTAACAAATAAATTATTGTAAAATAATAATCATTATTGTTATTATTATTATTATAATGTATCCATTTCCATACCATAAAATATTTCATAAATATTAATTTACAATCAACAAGCAGATTATATAATAATAATAAGAAGAAGAAGAATAATAATAATAGTAATTAAAACTATTATTATTATTATTTATTTTATTTGTATTTTTTCTAGTCTATAATTCAAACCAAAAATAACTATACCATGTTTAGTAGTGTTTTGTATCACACACAGTCAATTATTTTTGCGTTGTTCTTAATTTTGTTATGAATTTGTAATCATATAAATTTATTTAATTCTTGCTTATAATATATATTTTTTATTACATTTATAATTATGTAATTGAAGTTATTATTTTTTTTAACATTTTATTTATAAAATAGATTTGTTCTTATCAATTTGTAATCGCATTATATATGATGTTATTTAAAGGCAGCCAACAGCCTGCAGGTGTTATTGAGCCTAATCAGTCAAAAAGGAAAACGTGTCTCCTCCAATACAAAGTTAAAGCACATAGTAGTGTAGGTAACATATTATTACATACAAATAAGTACCATGCTTAAATGTTGTACTAGCCTAGCTTTTCAACCAGGTGACTAACCACAGGAAATTGCTGTAACTCTTGAACACATGAACAGTGCATATATTGACATTATCACCTGCTCACCGAACCTCACATGTAGTTTCACATCCAGAAATGATATTCATTTGGTGAGACATTACCTGCTTGTGTAATCAGTTTGCAGGATGCACTAAAGTCATTGCTCCATGCTTTTGTAAAAGCATGTGTTACTAAATTTATCGGTGGAAGCCACAGTCCCATTGTCCCTTAAGCTTATTTGGGTGTGGGCTCAGCTGTCTCTCTGCCATTCAAATGCAGTACAAAACAGCCTGAGCAGAACATGACACCCTGTCCTGTTTACACCATCCAGTTCTGTCTGCAAGTTTGAACTGGGCCATTTCCCTTTCTACTGTTAGTCTAAGTCATAAGTCACTATCATAATATATATGTATGTATGTATGTATAAACATTAGATACATAAGTTTTCTGGGAATGAGATGTGACCATTCTTACATAACATTTTAGTTAAAGATCAAGTGGATGACATGGTTATTGTGGTGTTGCTTGGCATTTCGCCTTCAGTCAATACGAACAGGAACAGGCAGGTGGAATTTGAGCTCAGAGTTTTTAATATACTGAGGTGTTTCCAGCTCATTGTACTACAGGTGACCTCCAGGTCATCTTTAATGTAATTCAATGATTTATGGGTTTAGTTGTAGTACATGAACTCATTAACTGGCTAACGTGAGTAAACTACTGACACATTTGAGCAACATGACGCATGACATTTCCAACAGTTTAGTCTCATTTCCAGTGTCATTCTGCCTTTACATTGTTTATAAGCAATGCTAGCAAACTCAGTATATTAACCATATTAACCACTTGAACAGTGAATATATGGTGTTTGCTTTACAATGCCAGAAACATAATTCACAATATCATATTCACAGCCAGGTGTCTTGCACTACTATATCATGGTTATTACTGACGTCACGACGTGATGCTCAGTAATGTTTATTTAAAAGCGTTCGAAGATGAAGACAGATTTTTCCACTATATCTCACTTTACAACTATACAACCTATTGATCTGGTGGTTATAACTACATTATGGTAGTATTTTCTCATGTTCTGTGAAACTTACAGAACGTTTTAACAGCAATATCCAGCTTCACTTTCTTCTTCATTGTGCTGCTAATTGAGTTACACTGAACTATACATATAATATATGTCTGCAAAAGTGAGGATTTTATAGTGGGCTGGTGTAACGTGAACATTACAGCAAACAAAGAATATAAATAGACTCTAGTGTGTAAGATTTGGTAATGCATAATGTGTAGGTTATCAAACAGGTACACACCTCATTCAAGCCTTTATCATCGACATTAGAATACGTAACATCTTGAGTTTCCCTTTGCCATTGAACAGCACCGCAAGCGCTCTGCTGTCAGCAAAAAACATGTTTACTGTATGTACAGTACAACAGTACAGTCATTAAAAGACTGCTATGTTTAGGTTTTTTTTGTTATTGAGAAACATATTATGTAGCTTGTTCAATAGGGACTACTGTTGCGACGCACTCACTTTACAGCAAACACAAAACCAGTCTATTCTATATAATTGTGATGCACAGATTGGAATTTGAATAGAAGTCCATGTAATTTAAATGTACACTATATGACCAAAAGTTTGTGGACGCCTGACTATCATACCCACGTGGAACTTCCCCAAACTGATGCCACAAAGTTGGAATGTCTTTGTGTGCGGTAACATTACAATATCCCTTCACTGAAAAGAGGCCAAAACTTGTTCCAGAATGACAATGCCCCTGTGCATGAAGACATGGTTTGCCAAGGTTGGAGTGGAAGAACTCAAGTGGTCTAAACAAAGGCCCAATGAACACCTTTGGGATGAATTGGAACGCTGACTGCACCCCAGGCCTCCGCATCCAACAGCAGTGCCTGACCTCACTAATGCTCCTGTGGCTGAATGAGCACAAATCCCCACAGTCATGCTCCAAAATCTAGTGGAAAGCCTTCCAGAAGAGTGGCGGTTATAATTTATAACAGCAAATGGGGACTAAATCCAGAATGGGATGTTCAACAAGCACATACGGATGTGGTGGTCAGGTGTCCACAAACTATTTGTCATGCAGTGTACAATTTGACTCGTGAAATAATGAGTACTGATGTGACTGATAAGAGTATTTGAAAAATACCATTATCACAGTTCTCAGACACTATTAATATTTTGTAACTTCTTACATTTTTTAATACAATTTTCTGAGCTGAGTCACACGTGTTACTTCAGAGAAATTCCCTGGGCATGAAGTTGATGAGACTATGATTTGGTCATGACATGACAAAACCTGCATTGTCTCATTCTAACTCACTTCAATAAACCGATCTTGACTCATCTTGCTAACTGAAGCATGCAACATTAATTAACAGATTCAGTGTCAATTATGTGGTGTTGGACCCATCTCTAACAAACCTGTACTTGTTTGTGCTTGAGCCTGTGCACCTTTGAAATCTCCCGTCACTCTCCATTCTCCTTCACCATATTTATTCATCCCACCACCCCACCCAAATATCCTGGACTAACTTTTTTCCATTGCTGATTCATGGTCAGCTGTACTGGAATGTCATATCAAGTGACCCCCGGTGTATAGACACTTTCTGCTAGACCAGTGTAATTATCCCCAACAGCACATATCTGAGCAATTGTCTGACCTTTAAAATGGTATAATTGAGGTCATCTTTCTGGACATAAGGCCAATTGTTTGTCAGGGAGATATCGGCTGTGAATGAAGTTCCCCTAAACTCTTTAGGCTGCCTGTTCACTAGCAATCAAGTGTTGGTGACTGCTTTCACTGACCTAATGGAAAGCCATAATCAGAGTTCAGAGCATGTTATGGTTAGAAAAGAAAGGTGAGTTGGGGGGTTAGGCTGGCCTTATACCCCACCTACCCCCATGCATGCTTCAATGTCTCCTTGCAGTCCCTGATCATGCAGGGCAATTGGAACCAGCTGTTGCTATTTATCCTAGGCAGCACCACAGCTGCACTGCCATGGGGCCAGGGATGGGGAGACGAAGGCTACGTCCCGAACCACACACTACTATAGCAAATAATATGTAAAACGTAAACTACTACTAGCATACTACCAGTACAGTGCCATTTCACACATACCATGTGACTTCACTCATCCCGTCTGAGACATATTCGGCAGAATCAAATTGGCTTTTCAGCTCTTGGGTGATATGCGTGCAGATTTACTTTGGGTTCAGGAGTCCAAAGTTCTGCTAAACCATTTCCAATGTACTGTTGTTGTTTTTTTATTTTTTTGCAAGAGGGTGTGGGTCTCCAGCTGTTTCGAAAGAATAAAGTCCTGTTGAAATTTACAGCTCCTTACAATTCTCCTGATGGATCCATTTTGCCTTTTGGAATGCAGGAAGTGGCTTTCAAAACAATGGCGAGGGTTTTTTTGTTTTTTTCTCTGCAGTTCATCTGAGCAGAGAGCAAACAAAACAAAGCCTAATTCAAGTTGAAATGAATTCAGAAAGACAAATATTAACCGGCTGGCGTAGCGCTTTAGAAATCTGCTATCAAATTTATTTTATTTTAAGCATTCTATTAGCATATCTTAAACACCATGGCTCCAGCAGTCCCACTTCAACCAAGCCCAATCAATAATACATGCTTATCTGCTACATAATACATGTGGAAACCATTTTAGTTTGGTTTTGGGAAACTGAGCGGTCCAGCGGTTCAAATTTGATTCCTCTTCATTTCTTAAGTTTGCAACAATTTAAAGCACCGGTTTATGAAAAATACAAAGAGTACCATGAACATGTAGTTTGATCATTTCTTCCTTAATGACCAAAGGGCAAATTGTGTGTAGAGCTTAGATAGTATCACACACATGGATTATTACACTCTTGACTGCGAGCCATAAAATAATGACTCATTTGTGGCTCATGTCTCTGTCCTGACCTACACTTTGGTGTTCCTTGTTTCTGTATTGAGAAACAGAAAATGTGCTACAGCTCTTTATCACTACTTTGCTTCAAATTCATTTAACATAATCACCCTATGGTCTGTCTTGTGCAACCTAACCCCCCTGATGTAATTATTGACTTTCTCCTCACAGCCTCCGGAAGCAGGAACTCATCTCTATCTATTATATGCTTTACTTACTTTGCTGGGCAAAAGTTTTACTCCTTAGCTGAGTCACGTCACGTTTCAAACCCCTCAACCATGAAGGAATATAATTACTTGGAAATGATCGTTTTAAATAGGGACTATAACCGTAAACACACCATGTCTTTATGGCAGGCTCGACCTAATATACTTCAATCTCACACTGGAATAAAGTCGGTGTGACGTTCGGTATTCGATATTCGCGGATATGCGGACATTAAGGGACCGTCTCTAAAGTTACATACGACATTGTTATACACGTTTCTAACTTCAATGGCATTTGAAGGGAATGACTTACAGTCATATATCCAACTGTAAAGTGTTCATGTAGGTGTCAGCTATGATGCACACCTTGTAGATTATTGATATGTAATCAAATAAACTATTAAATCATATATAAATTTTGCCATATATTTTATTACTGCATGGGCTCATACGCAAAATATACCATAATTTAAAGTTCAATAGCATTTGAAGGGAATGACTTACAGTCACACACCCAACTGTAAAGTGTTCATCTAGGTGTCTGGTATGACGCGCATCTTTTAGATTTTTGATATTTATTAAAATAAGCTATTAAATCATATGTAAATTAGATATGTATTTCGCTTCTGAATGGGCCAGTACACAAAATATACCATGATTTAAAGCATAATAGCATTTGAAGGGAATGATGTACAGTCACACAACCAACTGTTAAGTGTTAATTTTGGTGTCAGGTATGACGTACACCTTTTAGATTTTCTATATTTATTGAAACAAGCTATTAAATCACATTTCAATTTGACATGTATTTCATTACTGAATGGGCCCATACACAAAATATATCATAATTTAAAGCTGACGTACAAACAGAGTGAGTGACGTACAAACATGAAGCCAACTGTAAAGTGTTCATCTAGGTGTCAGCTATAATGCACACCTTTTAGATTTTTTATATTTAACCCTACAATGCATGAACCAAAAAAACCTTCATGAATGCAAAAATGGTTTTCTTCAAAAAAAATAGATGTCATATTAATGAAATTATATATATTATATTTATTAGATAAATATCAGAAATCTAAGAGGTGTGCGCCATTCCTGACACCTAGTTGAACACTGTACAGTGGGTTATATGACTGTAAGTCATTCCCTTCAAATGCTATTGAAGTTAGAAACGTGTATAACAATGTCGTATGTAACTTTAGAGACGGTCCCTTAATTTCCGCATATGGGCGAATATCCAACTTCCAACGTCACACCGACTTTATTCCAGTTCCGTACACTAGTGTATAGGTCTGCCAGATACGTTGCATAAACTTAACCAAACATATCATATTATATACACTTACACCTACACCACTAACCTTTACCAAACATTTCCTGACTTAAAAGGCATTCATGCCTCGACATGTCCAGACAAGAGTGGCTTGACAGTATAGCACATAAACAAAATGAAATCTATTCCTATAGTGACACTGGGCATGAATAGGGATAGAGCCTTCGTACTCCATGGGTAAAGCCATAGCAGTGACTGTAATGTTACTGGGGTTTATTGTTTGTTTGTTTTGTTTTTTAAACAGTATGCTATGTGAATTAAAAATCCTGTTTGTAAGGCATATCACCACCCAATGGTTTGGAAATATATGTATGCAGCAGCATCCTGAGAATGATCAGTCAATCCAACAGGATAGGTATACTGCGGCTCATCACATACATTCAATGTCATATTATACTACAGTCAATGTAACAATAAAATATAAATAAATTAATTATTATTAATAATAATTATAATAATAATGATAAAACTCCAGTTTCCTGGCATGGTAGGCTGATTGTGTGAGTGTGTATGTGATTGTGCCCTCGGCTGTGGCGCAGGTGGTAGAGCGGGTTGTCCACTAATCGTAGGGTTGGCGGTTCCCGGCCTGGATGACTCCACGTGCCGTAGTGTCCTTGTGCAAGACACTGAACCCCAAGTTGCTCCCGATGGCAAGTTAGCGCCTTGCATGCTATGGCAGCTCTGCTACCATGAGTGTGTGTGTGAATGAGACACAGTGTAAAGTGCTTTGGATAAAAGCGCCATATAAGTGCGCCATTTACCATTTACCATGCAATGGATTGGCACCCTGTCCAGGGTGTACACCGCCTTGTGCCCATGCTCCCTGGGATAGGCTCCAGGTTTCACTGTGACCCTGAAAAGGATAAGCAGTATAGAAGAAGTTTTTATTAATTATAAAAACATTCCATCTAGAGTTTTGTGTGGTTGATGTTTCTCGCCTTTGAAAGAAGTTCTGCTTGAAACCTTTTTTGAATAAAAAAAAGGGATTGAAGAACAGTGACACAGGAAATGAGTCATTTATTAGATTTAACTGCCAGAAAAGAAACCAAGTTTAAGTGGCAACACAAAGCGCTACTTTAAACAAAGTTAGCTGTCCCATTATGAGGAGCCCTTCTGAATGTTTGTTAACTGAAAGTGAATAATTATTAATATGTTTAAGGACAGTCATTTATATATCATATTAGTGCACTTGTGTGGATGTTTTTATAATAGGAAAGAAGAAATAGCTTCAATAGATATATGCTTGAATTTCCTTCCCAGTGCAGTTCCATAATCTGGACAAAGGTGTGAAATTCAGGTCCGCACTACATGGCATAAGATAATACTTAATGCACCAAAAACAACACTTAAAGGTCTTTATAGCTTAGGAGTTTACTCAAGTATGTTAATTTAACTCTTTCTAGCAGTCCACTGGTGTTCCATTCCACTGGTGTAAAGGATATCGACTTATTGGACATTTTCAATCAGTATAAACAAATTAATTATTTTATCGCTACAAGTCTGTTATAACATTAGTCAAGACACCGTTGGGTTTCTGTGTATGGAGTATCATGACACTGTTTAGCTGCTGGTTGAGCATGGTGATGGGGAAGGGGTGGGTTTGAGCCCCCTGCTGGACAAACAATTCACATTCACATTACATTTATTCATTTAGCAGACGCTTTTATCCAAAGCGACTTACAAATAAGCAAAGCGATATATCAAGTAGGGAACAATAGAAGTAGTGCTACTATACAAGATCCATTAATTGAATACCAGAGGAAGCAAAGTGCACAGAGTAGAGGTGTAAGTGCATTGTCTGTGTTTTATTTATTTATTTATTTTTTTATTTTTTTAGGAGTTGGTTACACACCACTACATATAACATTGGTATAGAGATAAAACAGACAGCACAACTAAAGTTTATTATTATTATTATTATTATTAAATACCATTTACTGCCGCAATAAAATAAAATGGGACCGTCTCTAAAGTTACATACGACATTCTAAGCTAGGTTTAATATATATATATATATATATATATATATATATATATATATTTTTTAAAGAAATACGTATGAAAATCTGCAAATTCTTAAAGCCCTGAGTGTCTATTCTCAAGCTATTAAGCACTACTGCAGAGTATGGCATCACAAATAAATTCATCGCTGAACACGAGCACCCCTAAAACAGCCCTAATTATTTTATTTTTTCGCTTCTGGTAAAAACAGTTCAATAAAATAAAAGCATGCCCAACACTGCACCTGTTTATAATAAAATTTAATAAATATAATAAAATTTGATGACAAATTTAATAACATGTAATGTCAAATTTAATAAAAAATATGTTCTGATTGGAAAGTCAAGGAATAATAAGCTTGAATAGCCAACACTGAATTGTACACATATACATCATGAAACTATTGTGTATAGTGGAATAAAGGGCTGTTTGTGGAATTTTTTAAACACTTAAAGGTGTCCCTAGTGGCAAACATTTTCAGAAGCCCTGGTTAAGAGAAATTTTCATTTGAATTACAAATTACATTGCCTAAATCAGTATGCTTTGTAGTGCTTGATTTCCCAAAGTAGAGAATAGTGAGAAGTGGGTGCCGTTTTTACCACATTGCTAGACTAAACACAAAAGTTTTTCCCTTTATAAAAACACTGAAATATTAGTGTATTATATGATGGTGAATCCTGTCCGCCTCTTCCCTGTGTGTGTGTGTGTGTGGAGTTTGCATGTTCTTCCCATGCTTCAGGGGTTTCCTCTGGGTACTCTGGTTTCCTCCCCCATTCCAAAGACATGTGTTGTAGGCTGATTGGCATGACCAAATTCGTAATGTGCGAGTGTGTGTGTGTGTGAGTGTGCCCTGCTAGGGATTGGCAACCTGTCCAGGGTGTCCCCTGCCTCGTGCCCCAAGTTCCCTGGGATAGGCTCCAGGCTCCCTGCAACCCTGTGTAGGATAAGCTGTACAAAAAATGTATGGCTGATGGTGAGTCCAATGAAAACTTAACATAATCTTAATTTTCAGCACTTCCAGGTGTCCAAATGTTACACTTTTGCTGTTTTCATTTTATTCACCTTCATATTATAAATCTCACATCAGTCTATAATAAATGTAATTCTTAAAATATGTAATAACCAGCATTATTATTATTATTATTATTGTCTAGTGAAATCTACTCTGACTGGGCTGAATCCATCGGCCACATCTCTTCCTCTCAGACAGATGCCGTAGTACCCCCGGGTAAATAAATAACATGACTATCTTAGCATAACCTTAACATCATCCAATCCCATATTTTCATTAGGCTTACAAAGGTCACGACATTCACAGGAAGGCAAACTCCACCAAACTGATATAAGTACTACATAATATAATTCTAAAGCCTAGATAAAAGTCATTATGCAGTTGTAACCTTAAGGGTGTTCTACTAGGAACAATGATGTTCAAGAAATAAGAAAGCAAACTTGTTTGACCTGATGAATCACAGACTGCATTGCTGGCAATTAGAGGGAGTGCACAAGCTGAGTCACAGCAGGCA
Source organism: Ameiurus melas (assembly GCA_012411365.1). NCBI lineage: Eukaryota > Metazoa > Chordata > Actinopteri > Siluriformes > Ictaluridae > Ameiurus > Ameiurus melas. The sequence goes on from CM022761.1 coordinate 11,127,166, forward strand.
GAAAACTCTTCAGGAAGTCGACATGTTTTTCTATTCTTCCAGAAGACTTTATCATGTGACTTTACTTCCAGGCAAATGCTATCATTAATCAATATCCGAGCAATTTGAGTACTGTAAATGGACCACTCTGACTTTACTCACTCAGTGTGTAAAAAAAGCTTTATTTTAGTGGAAGCACTGATTTGGGTTTAACAGGAATACACCCTTGATTTTCAGTTAGGAATTAAGAACATGTAAAGAATCAACTGCACAAAGTGTTTAATTAGTTTCGGTCAAAGGTGCAACAGTTGATTTCGATTTTTTTTTATTTCTTACTAGTACAAATAACCTGGAAAATTGGTAGAACATTGGGGACACGTTTGACTTGCAACTCCATGGTTGTTAGTTCGAATCCTGCCTCTACCCTGTGTGTGTGCACGGAGTTTACGTGTTCTCCCTGTGCTTCCTCCCCCAGTCCAAAAACATGCGCTGTATGGGTGTACAATTGTGCCCTGTGATGGTTTTGCATCCCGTCTAGGGTGTCCCTCGCCTTGTGCCCTGAATTCCTTGGGATAGGCTCCAGGCAGGATAAGTTATATGGAAAATGGATGGGTAGAGAAAATATATATATATATATATATATATATATATATATATATATATATATATATATATATATATATATATCTCCAGCCATCACTATCAGTGTTGGTTACACTATGTAGCCAAAAGTATGTGGACACCCGACTATCTTAACCATATGTGGGGGCCTTCTCCAAACTGTTGCCACAAAGTTGGAAGCACGCAACTGCCTAGGATGTCTTTGTATGCTGTAGCATTATGATTTCCCTTCATTAGAACTAAGAGGCCCAGACATGTTCTACTATGGCAATAACCATGTGCAACCCCAATTAACACCTTTGGGATGAATTGGAACACTGACTGCAGCCCAGGCCTCCTCATCTGACATCAGTGCCTGACCTCACTAATGCTCCTGTGGCTGAATGAACACAAATCCCCAACAGAGATGGTCCAAAATCTACTGAAAAGCCTTCCTAGAAGAATGGAGGTTATTATAACAGCATAAGGGGACTACATGGAACGGGATGCTCAAAAAGCACATTTGGATGTGCTTGGTCAGGTGTCCACAAACTTATGGCCATGTGGTGTAGTTAGCCTTATGAAGTTGTATGGGAGTCAGCTAATGAGTGTTCAAAACACATCATTTTTAGCTCCTTCATTATCACAGATTGCTTTCTGTGTCTGCTTTGTGCTATTATCAGCTTTTCTTCACAGGCCTTTTTTCCTCTGAAATACACACTTTCCCTTTCTCTAGAAGCTGGTCTGACAAATAATTAATAATGTATGCGGGAAATTCCGCAGTGTATTTCCCCATGTGAACCTTTCCAAATGGAATCCTAATTATTTTTCACATATACACAAAACACTGAAGCACAATTAACTATAAAAAAAATATTTGTTTTGAAATAAAATAAAACAACCTAAACCGGCTGACAGAAAAAAATGGCAAAAAAAACCCCAACTAAGGCTCTTAAAATGTAATAAATGCTTACTTACTGGTAAGCATGGTAAACAACATGAACTATTGTCATGAGTAAAACATTTATTGAAGCTTCTCAATACTAGTGACTAATAAATAAATAGTATAGCAGTGTTGAAGTCATTCAGCTGTTCTCCTCTGTGAGGCGACGCACCACTGCTGAGGCGACTCTTCTGTAGGCTTCAGCCTGCACATAATCGAGCAGAAACAGAAATGTGATCATAAATGAAAGTCTCATCAACCAATGAACCGACATAAAGTTATTACATTTACATAGAGATATGTATTGTTGTTGTTAATAAATGTTCAAAAGGTCTAATAGATTTAGAACAAGACATAACAGATGGCTTGGCCCTGCTACTGTTTCATGGCTCTCATATCATTCTGCCAACAGCTATCGTTAGCATATTAATATTAACATTGCCTCGTCTCGCTATAGGCAGTAGGTACGGATAAATTTATTTGGTCAAGGGCTTGACACGTGACTCTGAAACATTTGGGCCACTAGCAAAGAACCTATCATATGCCTATTTCAAGAAGAAATAGTGACAGGCTATAGTACAAATTGCTTTATCACCTTGAATGTAATTTTAAAAAAATTAAAAAGTTATAAATACTATTTAAAAAAAAAAAAAGTATTTTATCCTAACTTTACCAGACTAGGAAATTAAATACCAGAAATGAACTAAACACAAAGCCCACAATTTTTCTAAATAGTGCATAAATATAGTTTTTTTTGGAGAACAGTTTCAAATGCACAATGCAATTGATGTCAGCATTATTATATATAAACACACTATATTGTCAAAAGTTTGTGGACACCTGACCAGCATACCAACATGTGCCTTTTGAACATCCCATTCCAGATTTAGTATCCTCCTTTTCTGGTGTAATAACCTCCACTCTTCTGCGTAGGCTTTTCACTAGATTTTGGAGCGTCTCTGTGGGGATTGCATTCATTCAGCCACATGAGCATTAGTTAGGTCAGGCACTAATGTTGGGTGATGAGGTCTGGGGTGTCATCCACGTCCCAATTCATCCATCCCAAAAGTGTACAGTGGGGTTGAGGTCAGGGCTCTGTCCGGACTACTCGAGTTCTTCTACTTCAACCTTGTCAAACCATGTTTTTATGGAGCCCGGCTTTGTAAACAGGGGAATCGTCCTGCTGGAACATGGGCCTCTTAGTTCCAGTGAAGGGAAACTAATGCTACAGTATACAAAGACATCCTAGACAATTGTATGCTTCCAACTTTGTGGCAACAGTTTGAGAAAGAACCACATATGGGTGTGATGGTCAGATGTCCACATACTTTTGGCCATATAGTGCAACATGTTACACAGATTCTTGTTGATGTACATCACGCATTTGAAACGGTTCTCCAAAAACATAACCTCTATTTAAGTAGGGATATTATTTATGAAGAACGGCTCTAACATGTATAATTTAATCATGACGCAATCACCTCAGGACTGTCAGGAGAGGACACAACCACAGGCTGACCCTTGTCCGACGTCTCTCTGATGTTCAGATGAAGTGGAATGTCACCTGTAGTGGACGCAGACCAAACATATGACCTAAGATTACACATGCAGGGTCAAGCATATATTCTACTCTATTTCTTTCTCTACATCTTGTATTACAAATCATATACTGTGCAAATCTCCACATACAGTAATAAATTTAGGGGTGTTTTCACAATTTATTCATGTTTTTTTTTCTCCTACAAGTGCCATGGTTCTCTGCATTTTGAGTACATTCGATGCATTGTAAAGCTGTTTTCGAACCTGGAACAGATCTCTGTTCAGCCATGTGTAAGTGATCTACTCCTCACGGCCAGGCATTAAATCAACTGAACTGACTACATCACAGTTTATTTTCAATTTCACAATGGCAGGACTGCCAGACTGTACGCCTTCTATAAATTCAGAGTGACAGTTATTATTAGTATGAAAAAGTGCACAGCTTCAGGTGAAAGGCCATACCATAATGGTTGATCAGTGTCAGGCAAAATGAATTGAACACTGATTGAATAACATTAATATTAATATATTGAAATAAACCAAGTACAATAAAGGGTACAAAGGATGTACGTCATGTATGTGCGGCAAGGTTTCAGAAGGTATGAAGTTGAACCTGTGGTGATGACATCCTCCTACAAACAAACCTGGGTAAGGATTCGAGCCAAGTGTGAAAACACCCGTACAATTATGTACTACAATGTAATGCTGACTAATTCAAGCTCTTTAAAATAATAATAATAATAATAATAATAATAATAAATAAAACTTTTTTTTTTTGGTGGTTTCACTTGTTTTATTTGGTAAACAAATCTTACCAAGAACCTCTACTCCAAGGGCACTTGCCAATTCTCTCGCCCCATCTGAACCAAAAATGTGCGTCTGATGGTTGCACTGAGGACACTGGAAAACACTCATGTTTTGAACCAAACCCAGCACCTACAAAAAAACAACAAACAAACAAACAAACAGAGACATCTTTTTCACGTTAAACTATAATGACTATAACGAGTATAACGTTCAATCCTAGCAACATAGCTTCACTCTTGTGGAAGAATGTCCAAGATGTTCATTTCTGTTAGACGTTCCATCGGTCAGTAATGTCGCATTAATCCTGGCACTTCATGAAAATGAACATACAGAACACTAGTAATGATTGGAACCTTGGTTCTATGAACCCAGTAGAATCACCTAAATGCCTTCTTGTGCTCAGGCACGTGCACGGCGAGACCTTTCGACAAAGTCATTAGGTAACCTCATGACGCAGTATTTGCGATAAATGACAGTCATACAGAGGTCTTTCCATGAATCCTTCAGGATGTGGCAAGAATCAGTGGTGGAGGATTAAACAACCCTTTAGACACCACTTAATTTGTGCAGGATCATGCTCTAACAGGATCCGGCACCTCACATTTGAACATATTTAGATGGAACAGGCACTTCAGCACATTTATTCTTTGAATAAAAATCTAATTAACTAATGTAATAATAATAATAATAATAATAATAATAATAATAATAATAATAATAATAATAATCCATTTTCCAAAATGATTGATTTTTTTTCCACCACCCTCCCATGATGACACATGGGGATACTCGTGTTATCAGTAGTGCTCATGAATGAAAATGGTGAAAAGGGTCTGATTTTGTCGTCATTTCCAAATTCTTTAATTCCACCCTGTGCCATATGTAAATTTTGTTTTATTTCTAAAAGACACCAAACTGCCACAGACAAGCAGAGCAAATCGTGACAATGACAAGACACTGCTCTTCTTGTTATAATTCGTATTATATTGTTTAACGTGCATAATGTACTTAAGACCTGGGGTTTTGAGCAAATTGTTTGTTGTGAGGATAAGCCCATATTTTAAAGTCTAACACATAAGAAACAATATGTTGACTCCTCCGGTCCTCACACGGCATCACTGAAACCTTATGGCTGCAATACCTCGTTGTGCTACAGTAATCGTTCCTACTATATTAACCTTGTATGACAACATTTCTCAATACTGTATTACTAAATGTGGAGAGCTGTTGTATCTATACTTTCCAGGACGTCTTCCCTTCCTGATCATTTGCTCCTTCAAGTCTCGTTTAGTGCTCTGGTGCCTCATGTTTTACGAATTAAGCACTGCTTTTTGGCAGAAAATTTAAATAAATAAATAGAATGCCCTCTAAAGCTCCTTTCGTCATCTCTTCTGTCGCGGTGACTGTATTTTTTTCTCTCCACTGAATGCTGTGGAACCTTGTGGCACCATTATCTTCGAGCACTGCTAGTTTTCTTTATTCAGTTTGTTAAGCCTAGTCATTAGGATTTAGATACTAGCCTCAACCACACTTCATTCTTTTGATAACATAGTGATTGAGATTTCCCCTGTACTGTACAGCCAGAAACATCTGGAATTCATGACCGCCTGCCAGGGATGTTTTCTGGTTACTACACGTGCTTAACAGATGCTTTTAGAGTCTCACCGGCACATTAACCTTACGGAACATCTCCGCACCTCTGCGTGCATCTAACAAAGCGATGTCCTGTGGAGTGGACACGATCACAGCACCTGTAATATGAAGCATACATACAATAAAAATTCTTAGAGTCTTTGGCGGCAAAGAACTTTCAGCCATTATAAAATAAAGTGGCGGCAGAATAGAGACTTTGGACTTTTACTGCATTCTTGGTCTTACTGCGCAGCCGGATCCTGTTTCGGTTTTTAACTCGGACAGAAATCATAGGAAGGTCATGTCCTTCTGCTGATCATAAATTTTTGAAACACTTGAAGCTACACATAGCTTTTTTTTGTGTAGATTATTTATGGTGCTTTTTTTATTTACTTAGTTGTGGCACCTTTCCATGCCTTATATGGCAGGTGAATACACATGTAAAAGATCTGGTAGAAGTGGCATCATGCACATGTGTAAAGTGATGTGCCTTTATTCCATAGTTATTACAATGAACATTTCAATATTTTATCAGTATTGGCTTATTTTACGTCTTTAAATAACCTGAGCGCTTCATGAGAGAACACCACTGTTGCCCCAATATATCAAATGTAGTATACATAGTAGTCATTGATTTATGCTGCTTGTAAAATTAACAAGTTTTAGCCTTGTAAAGTGACTCTATATTGCAATATGCAGAGCAGACTGTACAATTTGTGACCGGCCAAAGATTGAATCGTTTCATTAGCCGTTATCTATCAAAAGTGACTACAGTAATATACGTTTCTCCCTCATTTCCACCTTCATTTAATAAATAAACAAAAAAACTAGTACACTCCTATAATTATCTATACAACACTTAAGTAGAAAACAAAAGTGAGTACACCCCTAAGTGAAAATGTTCGAATTGGGCCCAATTATCCATTTTCCCTCCCCGGTGTCATGTGACCTGTTAGTGTTACAAGGTCTCAGGTGTGAATGGGGAGCAGGTGTGTTAAATTCGTTGTCATCGCTCTCACACTCCCTCATACTGGTCACTAGAAATTCAACATTGTACCCCATGGCAAAGAACTCTCTGAGGATCTGAAAAAAAGAATTGTTTCCCTAGATAAAGATGACCATAAGAAGATTGCCAAGACCCTGACACTGAGCTGCAGCACAGTGGCCAAGACCATACAGCGGTTTAACAGGACAGGTTCCACTCAGAACAGGCCTCACCATGGTCGACCAAAGGAGTTGTGTGCACATGCTCAGCGTCATATTCAGAGGTTGTCTTTGGGATATAGACATATGAGTGCTGCCAGCATTGCTGCAGAGGTTGAAGGGGTGGGGGTCAGCCTGTCAGTGCTCAGACCATACGCCGCACACTGCATCAAATTGGTCTGCATGGCTATCGTGACAGAAGGAAGCCTCTTCTAAACATGACGCACAAGAAAGCCCGCAAACAGTTTGCTGAAGACAAGCAGACTAAGGACATGGATTACTGGAACCATGTCCTGTGGTCTGATGAGACCAAGATAAACTTATTTGGTTCAGATTGTGTCAAGCGTGTGTGACGGCATCCAAGTGAGGAGTACTAGGACAAGTGTGTCTTGCCTACAGTCAAGCGTGGTGGTGGGAGTGTCATGGTCTGGGGCTGCATGAGTGCTGCCAGCACTGGGGAGCTACTGTTCACTGAGGGAACCATGAATGCCAACATGTACTGTGACATACTGAAGCAGAGAATGATACCCTCCCTTCGGAGACTGGGCCGCTGTGTCATCTGAACGCATGCTTTACTAGAATGGATAAGGAAAACTTGACCTTTTGTGCAAAGCAGCTAACATGGTCAATATCACAAAGTTGCTTATGTTTAAAATACGGAAATAGAAATACTGCAGAGTCTTGAATATTTAATATTCAAAATATTAAACGTTTACTTCCTTTGTTTTAAATTTTTTTTTGTTTATTTCCAATTTCAAATGAAAATATAAATCTCATATGTGGTCCCAATGTGTTCTCAAACTTTTTGGACCTCACAATATTTGTCTGGTCGCACATGAAAACCCTTCAACATTCGACATTTCCTACAGACTAAAGTGAAAGATCTTAGATAGCACTTTAAATTCTCGTCCCCCACCACTCCCTGAGAATCGCGTTGAAAGATAATATGCTGATTATGGAGCAGTAGCATCACAGACATTTTGACAACCGGTTTTTGAGTTCAGAATTCAACCACAGCAACTTCTGATAGGTTTTCAAAGACTGCCACAAGCAATTGATATAGTATAAAATACTAAATAACAATATGCAAACAACTGGGGACACTATTATTTTATTTACCTGCTATCGGGATGTTCTGTGTGATGGAAAGTTGTACATCCCCTGTTCCAGGTGGCATGTCAATCACTAAGTAATCCAAAGAGCCCCAGTCTACCTAAAGACATAATAAATCAAAACAGAACAAAGAGGTCTGAAGAAGCATAATATTCAAAAAGCATCATACTTTTAGAAGAAAATGATGTGCTGTTAACATTTGCAGAGGTGACAACATTGCTAACAAAAACAACCTAGCAGGCCGAGAGAAGAAATTATTAAATTATTAAAGAATATTACCACAAAATTCCCAGGGCATGTCAGCAAACAAGGCAGCTTTGGCAGTTTTGTTTTTTGTTTTTCCTTTTTCATATATGCGCCAAGTAATGTTAAAAAAAAATAAAAAATCCCAGTGAGACAAAAGTGTGGTGCGAGTGCCATTTTTTTACCGATCAAAAAGACCACAGTCCCATTACAGCCAATTTCTATTGGCCCGCAAATTCATGGTTCAAATTTCACCTACATGTGAAAAGGAACGTAACCGATAAATCGTCTTTTCCGCTGGGTGAATTTTACTTGCGTTTATACCGCATGCTGCTTTATCTGAAAAAGCAGAAAAATCGCAGCTTTCTCCTGTTTTGCCATAACAAGGATTCAGAAATCATTTACCTGCTCTTTAGGCTACAAGGTAAGATAGACCTCTCCATTTGGCTAATATAACTTTACGCCGAACATCTTAGCCAAGTTTGGGGGATTAAACATGAAATTTAAGTTGAAAAATGACAAGTTTTGACCACACCTGCCTAATGAGCTTCTCAATGGCTGACATGACCATCAGACCCCTCCACACAATGGGTGCTGTATCTTCAACCAGAAAGCCCATAGACATACTGAAGAAGGTAGAGGAGACAGGCGGTGAGACCGGCTCATGTTTGACAGTAATTTATTCAATATATTTACACACTTACCAAGGGATCCCAAAGTTCATAAGGGGTCTCATTAAGTTGTCTGAAAATTTAATGAAAAGACAGATTATATGTAAATATATACAAACACCTGCTTAACACTGTTCTGTGACTCAGAAACAAATATGTCCCTGTGGTACTATTCTCTTCCAGCATCTCTATAGTCTTTAAGGGTTCATATATTCTCGCTGACCCTCTTTATTAGAGCACCCGTGCACTGCCCAGTCATGTAATCATCCAATCAGCCATCACATGACAGGAGCACGAGACACATGATACAGTTCAAGTGCTTCACTTACTGATAACATTAAAAATCAGAATGCGGATAAAATGTGATCTCTGTGACTTTGACTGTGGCGTGGTTGTTGGTACCAGGCGAGCTGGTCTGAATATTTCAGAAAATGTGCACAAAAAAAAATGCTCTGAGCAGCAGTTTGTTGGGTGGAAATGCCTTGTTAATGAGAGAGGTCAGAGGAGAATGGCCAGCCTAGTTTGAGCTGATAGGAAGGCTAAGGTGACTCTTTACAACTGTGGTGAGCACCTCAAAACGCACACACGTAAAATCATGAGGTCCATGAGCTACAGCAGCAGAAGACTACATCGAGTTCTACTCTTGCAAACCAAGAACAGGAGTCTGCGCCTACTGGACAGTTGAAGACCAGAAAAAATGAGACCTGGTCTTTTTCCTGATCTTTGACTGTGTATATTTTATAGGGCACGTGTTACCACCTACTGTCTGTTAATTCTGGGTTTCCTCTGAGGTTCATCAGCTTTGGGACCGAGGGGCCGTAGACATCAGCATCTAAAAGACCCACCGTTTTACGCTAAAGAACAAAAATACAGAGGAAAAAGGCAAAGAACAAAATCTATATTTTAAACTGTCACTGAATATTTTTTTAATGATATTTTTTTTTTAAGAGATGATGCTAGGAGGTGTACAGTACCCGATCGTTAGCCATAAGTCCAAGAGCAAGATTTACTGTAAAGAAAAGAGTAAAGATGATCAAAACAAAACAAGTAATTCCACATCAATCTGGCTGACAAAAGTGTACCTTGACATTATCATAAGTTATGGAGCCATTTGAACAGATCGGGCACTTAAATTCTGGCCCTCGTGTTTTCTGCAATAATATCTAACAGGTTGATATGATGCATCATGTGCATCATGGGAATGTGCAATTCACATTGCGGGAATAAGCACTCTATTAATTACACATCTTATGCAACTGCACTGTTTGAACACCAGAGGTCCGAAATTGCTCAACTCATAAATTTAAAATATACAGAGACCACTGAGTCTGATAGCTCTGTATCACAATGACCAACAGGCATTATTCGTTAAATGGTTACACAAGCATGTTATACCCCTTAAAAAGAGCTCTTCAATAGCTTTTAAACGATACCAGCCCCGTGCTACTGTGATTTACAGTGCCCAAAAAAGAGGCTGTGGAAGTCTGCATTTTAGCCGAATTTGGAACGCTAGTTCTGTTAAATATCCCCAGGTCAGAGAATGTGTTATTTCAATAAAATATTGGGGTGAATTTATCCATTTATTATTCATAAGACTTTGTGAACCTGTAGTACATTCTGTTTACAATACTAAACAAAATTTGTTTGTAGATTTTTTTTATTTTATTTTGTTTTATAAAAGACAAAAATGTCTGTATTTATAGTCATCATTTTGTTCAAAATTTTCAGAGGACCGAATAAAATAGAATCATGAAGCCAGTATTATGAATCTAAGCAAATTGTGACCGGAGTGCATCTTTATACCTCTAATATCTATAACCATGTGATTTGTATCAAGAAAATAAATAAATAAATAAATAAACAAACAAACACACACGCACACATATATATATATATATATTTATTCATATACATATATACACACATACACACACACACATATATATATATATATTTATTCATATACATATATACACACATACACACACACACACATATATATATATAAACACACACACACACACACACACACACACACACACATATAATGAAACAATTGGGAAGCCTTCATGTCTTTGTGTACTTTGATGTAATATCATGCCAAATTATTCATATTATTCCAAATTAATTGAACAATTGATCAAGTATCATATGATACTCTATATTATATAATATATAACTTAATAGAATATAGCAGCTACTCTATATTAGAACAAAGATCAGAAATTAACTTTTTTATTAAGGGGCAATATTTGCCCTCTGGAGTTGATTTTTAAGGGCTTTTATTGTCTTTATGAGGGCAATTCTTTAATCATATAAAACACAGTGTCAGCCATTTATCTAAAATTCTTTGAATTTTCATCACAAATTTATTAGCCAAAGAAACATCTTCCATAACACTTATATTTTTCATGGTCATCATGTACAAATCAACAAATGTATACCATATGCAAATTTGTGCATATGCAAATTTGTGAGAACGACGCTCCTGATGTCTCTCCGTCTTATAATTTTTGACGATCACTGTGCCTGAAACAAAGCTGTCGAAGCTCGGATAGCAGCCGGTGCTCTTTGCCACTGCTGGCAGTGACATACAGGCCTTGCAAAAGATAGCCAGATCTCCATTAGCATGAGATTCGCTATCGAGCCAGTCGATTTTCCACGATTCGATGGTAGATCTTTTCACAGTGGATTTGAATTTCTCCAGTTTTTGTGTTGTTCATGGTGTGTCTGGGTTTGTATGACTGATTTGATTATTTTTAATCAAAAACGCTCAATCTTTGCTGTGAATTAACAACACTCACGTCACCAAGCAAGTCACAGCATGCAGACAGACATGCAGAGATTTTTTTTATAAAACATTTTTAAATGTACAGTCATGTGAAAAATAAAGTACACCCCATGGAAATTGTTGGCTTTTTGACATATATAGACAAGCAAACATTTGATCCTCTTTGAAACGGTGACTATTAATAAAGTTAATTACACTCTGAAATGACACATAAAATTGACATTTTGTAGTAATTTTCACATTTTAAATCAGGAAAACAAATCATTCACATGGAAAAAGTAAGTACACCCCTACATTTATCACTCCTTCAAATACATAAAATTAGAATCAGGTATTCAAGATTCACTGCTGGTGATTAGAAGGTGCTTAGGGAGTGCAGGTGGAACCGGTTTAGTTTACACCGCTCATATCTAGTGTCTGGTGTTTCCTTTGCTATTGAGGTGTGAGGTGTCATCATGTCCAGATCTAAAGAGTTCTATAAGGTCTTCAGAAAAAGGTTGTGGATGCCTAGGAGTCTGGCAAGGGGTTTAAAAAGATCTCTAAATTATTTGAAGTACATCATTGTACTGTAAGGAATCTACAAATGGCGGAGATTTCAAACAACTACCAAACTACCAAAATTTTGCCAATGAGCATATAGGCAAAGACGAGGTCTTTTGGAATAATGTGCTCTCGACAAACAAATCAAAGACAGAGTTGTTTGGTCATAGTAAAAGCAGACATGTTCGACGCAGACCAAAGGCAGCTTTTTGGGAGAAGCACCTCATACCAACTGTGAAGCACGGTGGTGGAAATGTTATGGTTTGGGGTTGCTTTGCTGCCTCCGGGACTGGACAGCTTAGATTTATTGATTTACCTATGAATGCTGCATCATATCAAAGAGTGCTTGAAGATAATGTATGGCTATCTGTCCAAAAGTTGAACTTTAAGTGGACCGTTCAACAGAATAATGATGCTAAGCACACTAACAAATCCATCAAGGAATGGCTCAAAAAGAAGACATGGAGGGTTATGGAATGGCCTAATCAAAGCCTGGATTTAAATCCTATTGAAATGTCGGGGGGGTACATGCAAGAAACTGTCAAACATCTTGCAACTGAAAGAATATTGCATGGAAGGGTGATCAAGAGTTCCAGCAATCCTCGTGGACAATTATGCAAAACCTCTCCAAGAAGTTATTTCTGCTAAAGGGGGCAATACTAGCTTCTGAGGAAAAGGGTATACTTACTTTTTCCACAGAAGTATAACATCTATTGATATTTCTGTTGAATAAATGATTGAAAATTCTAATTTCCCTTGTGGTTTTGTTCAAGTATATAAAATTTTTGTTCAAGTATATCAAAAAGATGCACTGGCTCAAAGATGATAAAATTTTTGCTTGTCCAAATAATTAATTAATTAATTTATATATATATATATATATATATATATATATATATATATATATATATATATATATATATATATATATATATATATATATATATATATATATATATATATATATATATATATATATATATATATATATATATACACACACACATATATACATATACATATATTCAACCATTTCCATGGAGTGTACTTATTTTTTCACATGACTGTACGTGCAGAGATTTCAGAAATATCACTTGAATTAACCTAGATTGGTCTTATATTTAATACACAGTGCTGTGAAAAAGTATTTCTTTTTTATTTCTTCTGTTTTTGTGTATATCTCATACTAAGTAGATCTTCAAACAAAATATAACAAAACAAAGGCAACTTGAGTAAACACACAATACAGTTTTTATTATTTTTTTTTCCTTCAAGGAAAAAACCTAACTGCCCCCTTAAACTTAAAATCTAGTGGTTGTGCCACCTTTAGCAACAATATCTGCAACCAAACGCTTCCTAGACTGGTCTCCAGTTATTTCACTTACTTCTAGGACTAGGATTTACTCCTATGCTTCGGATCATTGTCCTGCTCCATAATCCAGTTGCGGACATTCTCCTTTAGAATTTTCTGGTAGAGAGCAGAATTCATGTCTCCCTCAATTACTGCAAGTTGCCAAGGCCCTGAAGCAGCAAAGCATCCCCACTCCATCACACTTCCACCACCATGCTTGACCATAGCTATAATGTTCTTTTTGTGGAATTCGGTGTTTGGTTTACGTCAGATGTAACGGGACCCGTCATACAAAGAGCTCTACTTTCGACTCATCAATCCACAGAACATTCTCCCAAAAGGTTTGAAAATCATCAAGGTGTGTTCTGGCAAAATTCAGATGAGCTTTAATGTTCTTCTGGGTTATCAGTGTTTTTTGCCTCACCACTCTTCCATGGATGCCTGTATCTTTCTATCTATCTGTATCTATAGTGGAGTCATAAACAGTGACCTTTATTGATGCAAGAGAGGCCTGTAGGTTCTTTGTTGTTGTCCTTGAGTCATTGGTGTGCTCTTGGAGGAGTTTTGGAAGGTCGGCCATTTCTGGGAAAGTTCACTACTGTGCCGAGTCCCAGAGCCTTTGAAATAGCTTTGTAACCCTTCCAGACTGATGTATTTCAATCACCTTCTTCCTCATCATTTCTGGACTTTCTTGCCAACCTGAACCCCATTATGAATGCAGTTTAATAGATTTGGGGAATTAGTAACTGCGGGGGCAATTACATTTTCACACAGGCCCAGTTGGTATTGGATAACTCTTTTGCTTCAATAAATAATATTATCATTTAAAAACTGTATTTTGTGTTTACTCAGGTTGCCTTTGTTTTATCTTGGATTTAGTTTTCATTTCTGAAACAATTTAGTTTGAGATATACACAAAACCAGAAGAAATCAGGATGGGGCAAATACTTTTGTTCAACAACACTGTATATAGTATACCAAATGATCCTAATAAAAAACAGGAATTAACTATGGGGGCGTTTTCCGCTTACTTTTTAAATATCTGGGGCGTTTTTGTCATTTTCGGTGGCTCTGTGTTCATTCAGAAATCAATAAAACTCCTCTATGTACAGTGTGCTGTGTTTGTTAAGTGTCCTATTTGTCTCTTGTGCTGTCGTACTGATTTCCAGATCTCCTATTATGCAGCACACTTATTTTTTTCCTACCACATCAAAGTTTTAACATTTCACAGGGCTACATCTTCTCAGGTAAACATTCACAGCCACATGAAAATGCTCGAGACAAAAACAGTGAAAATGATAGTAATCTTTATAGGTTTTTATGCAGGCACTCCTAGTGACTTTCAGTGACTCAACAAACAGTGAGAACATTGAAGTGAAGAAAGAGAAGAAGAAGAAAAAAGAATGAACGAATAATGTTGGACTGGATCCTGGCAGAAAAGATGCTGCAGTCTTGTGAATTGTTTACATTTACTGAGGATAATAACTGATGTCACTTGGGGCAGAAACGATGCAACATTTACTTTGACATTTTGTATTTGACTGCGGAAATGCCAAGTCAGTAACAAACAACAACAAAAAAAGGCCTAACCTTCAAAAATAAATGTACAAAAACGCTGTTCATAGAATAAAATCACAAGTGGCTTGAAAGTTTTGAGGAACAAGTGAATGCCAAGAAAGCTATGCTCATGCATACCTGCTGTGGTAGATTTGCCAACGCCTCCTTTTCCTGATGCAACAACAATGACCTCTTTAACACCTGCAATGGGCTTTTGCTTCGGAAGGCCACGTGCCATGTGAGCCCTCTGCCTCTCCTGTTGTCTCTCACCCGAAGCTGAACTCTAATAAGTGAGAGACACCAGTCAGAATACGTCTAGTAGGAGGAATAGTAAGTCGATGTACAGTAACTAGACTTGACAATGTTCCAACATGCGTCTAAGATTGTTCTCTGAAAATATACATGCAAACTAGAAAGCTCTGGAGTAAACGAGTTCAGTATTTTAACGGGTTATAGATGCTGAAGTTTATAGTGAGGAGTAGACCTCTAGACTTGACAATAATCCTATAATTTCTAAGATACTGAAGGACAACATCGAAATTCAATAGACGTGGATAATTTCTGTCTTTCTTTCTTTTGTTTAAGATTGTGTTGACATTTTATTCCAGCCAGGAACTTATCACCGTCACCAGCTGGAACACAGCTGTTCCTCTCTGCCCCTTTTCCCTAAAAGTTAACTCACAAGGCATAGAATTTTTTTAATGAAAAAATTAAATAAAAATAATAATAATAACTGGTGTCAACTAGATACATTTAGGTTGGCATCTTGTATTTGACTGGAGACGTGCCACATCCATAAAACTACTAACAGATAAAATTACCTGCTGTGGATTTGCCAACACCTACGCACTTTGTCTGAGATTTAAAAAAAAAAAAAAAAAAACCAGGATAGATGTCTGATAAAACATCCTCACGATTAACATGCCAGTTTTCAAGCATAGAAATGACCCGAATGACCAAAAACTTTCAAAATAAATTCAAATTCACACTCAAATGAATAGAGAATGCATTAAGTAGCAGGTTATAATGGTCCTGATAGCCTGAACTGTACTACGTTTTTAATTACCAGGGCAAAATGTTAAAGGGGCATTTTGTTGCTTCCCCTCCATCGTCCACCCAACCAAGCATTCTACACTGCAAGTGATTTATACCTATTTGCTCCTTCGTAAGTAGAATTTGGACTTGGGAGCACATGTGCAAAACCATTTTAAAGAACTTAATTTATAGGGATAAAAGTATATTTATTAATAAGCTTTTCACACAGGAGACCTCTCTCTCTCTCTGATTCATAGATGAAAGGTCAGAATTCGTGTTCAGCACAGCTTTTCATACAGCAGTTGATTACACTACGTTACATTCTTAATAATGGTTTAATAACCATATGAGAAAGGTTACAAATCCGATTATGCATTTATTTTTGCTTCTGTAGCAACCACGTCTGTGAGCCAAAGGCTTAAAAACCTTGATGAAAGCCGACACAACTTCAAAAATGTAAACGTTTTCGACTCAGATTAGTTGTAAGCTTATCTGTATACTCGTCTCGGTTATGCTTTCAGTGGTTTTATCTCTACTAACTATATTTAAAGACGATATCAAGCAGAAACAAAGATGCTGGCCAGACAAAACAGTTAACAAACAAATATATACTGGCATCAAGTTGTTTTCGCTAACGCAAACAGGGTTTTATAACAGAAGTTCCAAATCCCCCCCAAAAAAAAACAACTCCCAGTATCATTTCAAAACAGTAGCACACAAAACCTTCTTCGTAGTTGTAAAGTAAGCAAAGTAAATAAATAAAACAAAAATGGAGATTGTGAGTTTCTCTTACAACCCCTTTTATAAAATCGGCTCCTGGAAACTGCCCTAAGGAATTAAAAAAACGTTTATCAAATTTCTGCCTGTAGATTGTTGTGCGTTTCTGTTTTTCTTAAGTGAGGCGCAAGAATGATAAATAATAAATAAATAAAGAAATAAATAAATAAAAACACACCACCATACAAACAAACAAAAACCTTTACTGTATAGGGGCATGGTGGCTTAGTCGTTACTAGGGCTGGGTATTGTGACCAATTTGGCGATTGGTAAATTAAAGATTTTTATTTATATGGTTTCAAATCGATTTAATATATTATCAGTATTTCATTTAAATAAATTATCAGTACTTAATTTAAAATGTTAGTTTTGCAGACAAGGAATCCATGTTTTAATATAAATGCTGGTAACTGAAACTCTCCTACTTAGAAACATTACTGAAATACACATTTACATTAACAATAGGGCCTGCACAATTATGTTCACAATTAAAACCATTGTAAAATGTGCAACAGTGAAATTCTTTAACAGCATGAAACACACGAAAGATGGCGACACCATCAGGACGAGAGGCGAACTACAGATAATATTCCGCTCAAGTAAAAGCATGATAAGTAAAAGAATCGATTCGGGGATTTCCCTAATCTATGTCGTTTCCTTAAATTGAAGATCGATTAAGATAGGAGAATCGATTTTTTTTAACCCAGCCCTAGTGGTTAGCACAACCCCTATGGGTTGGGGGTTTGAATTCCTGCATCCACCATGTGAGTGTGGAGTCTGCATGTTCTCCCTGTGCTTTGGGGGTTTCCTCCAGGTACTCCAGTATCCTCCCCAATACAAAGACATGCATTGTAGGCTGATTGACATTTCCAAATTGTCCGTAGTGTGTGAATGGGTGTGTGTGTGTGTGTGCCCAGCAATGCGTTGACACCTCAGGATGTCCCCCACTTTATGCCCCAAGTCCCCTGGGATAAGCTCAGGTGACCCTGTCTAGGATAAGGGGTACAGAAAATAGACGGACTGAACTTGACTTTAGAACCCTGCAACCGCAGCACCTATAATTAAATTCTGGGTGGTTTTCACTTCTTTAATTGTGCTTTCATGTGCTTCCCTGCTTCACCTCTTAGCTCCTCCATCTGAAGACATGAGGAAGGGATTCAAGCAAAAATTTTTTAAATGGTGTCAGGGGAGGGCAGACAAATCAGCTCTAAGTGAGACATACTTGTTCAATGAAGCATGATTTTTAAATGATGCTTATAAGGTATGTATTGTTCTATGCATACTGTTTGGTGTATTTTTTATCTGGCACTCGTCTCACACTGTTGTATGTGCAATTTATGTACGTTTGTGTTCTGTTCTGTGTTGCACCATGGTTCTGCAGAAAAGGCATTTCGTTCCAACGTATACAAGCTATATAGAGGAATGACAATAAAATTACATAAAAAAAACACTTGATTTGACTTATTTTTATGTTTTGTTTAGACCTGGTGTGTGGACACGGTGAATTTATGCTGTAGGCTTACATCAGGTGCTACAATAAAACATCAACCATCAAACAACACCCCCCCACACACACACAAACCACCTATAACTAAGTTGTGCAGTACCTGCCGACAACCGATAGTTTTTAAAACTGATACTGAATGAAAACATAACACTGAAATATATTCAAATATTGCTGAACTTTAATACAAAAATACACCGTAGTGACTGTACCATGAAAATGTACTGTAGGCCTACGTTTTTTTTAAACGAATAAAGATATAAATATTTAATATACATAAACTTTGAATAAATTTTAAAAGACAATAAAAGATATACATCCAAACTGAACCAAAATGTAACACTCCAAATACCAAATAAAAATAGACATTCAAAATGACTCAAACAACATGTTCAAATAACATTTGTCACTCAGTACGTTTACATGGACAACAATAATCCGATATTAACCAGATTAAGACGATATTTTGATTAAGAAACTAGCATGTAAACAGCGATTATTGATTACCTTAATCCGACTAAAGTCATACTCGAAGTAAACACAAATGGAATTAAGACATGTGGAGTATTCCTCACATTATCGAGGTGTATTACAGACATGTACATACCTTAATCACACTATTAACGTCGTGGGGGAGATTTCACCGCATTTTGCGACAGGACACGTTCACACACGGCAGTGCTCAACTGTTTGACGGCAAACAAGAGAGCACAGCTGCGTCCGAAACTGTGCACTTAAGTACTATATAGTAGACGAGATACATGGATTTCAGCTACTAGATAGTAGGTAAGTATGCGGTTTCAGACTCAGCCCACGGCTTCAAGCAGTCGTCTATTTGCACATATAACATGACAAATAATTAACTGCACTTGAAGCTTTCATAAAATTAGAAATAAAAATACCCAAAACTGTATACGGTATCACAACGAAGACAAACTGTATGTTGATACGTGAAATTCTGGAGGGAACGTCCGACGGCGTGGCGACATAATGACGTGTGCCATTAATCCAACTATGTTCTATAACATGGGAAACAGGGAACATGAAAGCAGTATTCTAAAAGCAACTCAAGTAAACACCTTATTCAGAGTATTGTCTTACTCAGAATATGGTCAATAACTATATTAATTCTGTCCGTGTAAACGAAGTGATTGATTATTTCGCCTCTAGAGGCCGCTCTCGTACTGCATAATGACAGCGGACGCAACCGGGAGAAAAAAAACTATCGGTGTGCAATCGGTTATCTGTGCTGAATAATCGGCATAACCGATCAATCAGTCGACCGCTAGCTGTGAACGCCTTCAAAGCATATATACAGCCTTACAGATGGCAGACTCTGATTTGCAGTTCGCAGGCTGTAGGATGAAGGATTTATTTATGCATGCATTATGAGGTGTCTTTTAGGGGAAGCGGTCAGAGCTGGGTGCTGTGATCAATTCCTAGCTGGAAAAATGTGAATACATGCTTCAAATGAAGAAATCAGCCAGACTCATGCATGTCATTGGCCATCTGAGGTCCCCCCAAAGTGTCTTTGTAAATTTTAGTGTAGGAATGTAAACACTGCACCAGTTAAACTGCTCAACTCATTTACACCCGAGTCTTCCAGGTGCAACACTGCCATGCATGACTTTTAACATTAACTTGCATACACTGATCACAGCTGACTTCAGCATTTACGCACTGCACTTACCTTCAAACGGACATCATGTTTACAGCCCGCTGAGAGCGGCTGAGGAGGTCTAACATTACTACACGACCATAACACAACGGAAGCCGAGTTCCACTTCCACACCTGTGAAAGCTTTCTACAGCTTTGATTAAAGAGCATTTTACATTTGCAAACTATCCGCTCAGTAGCTAAACGAACGGCGGATAAGTCATTTTTCACACGCCTGTGTCGCCTAGCTTAACCTCACTTTCAAGAACACAAGTTTCGTCTAAAAATTACAAGGAGACGCGAAGGCGCATTTTGATGACGTAATGCGGAAAAGCGATAAAGCGATTCCTTCTACCGTGGTCAGTATTAGGGTAATAAAGATCATCTGTCCTGTGACTCTTTCTTTCTTTTTTTTTTTTGAATTTCTGGACATCTGTGAATCGTCTATAGGTAAACATTGTCTTTCTTCTAAATAAAAACAAATAAATAAGAAAATAAGAGATTTGTTTCGGGAAGAACTTTTGCTGGGAAGAAGGCATGGTCCTTACTGCATAAATGTCTTATAACTAATAAAGTGAAAGAAGTAACATTTCAGCTAATTCATAGATTTTACCCTAATAAGTGCTCTCTTAAAATACTTTAAAGTAGACATCAACATTGTTTGGATAAACCAGAAACTTCCTTATATTTGTTGTGGTGCTGCACACACACTGTTTAATTATGGTCTGACATTCTTGACTTCAATCAGTGTTGTGTGAATGTCATGTGTTTTGTTTTTACTTATAGAAATGTATTTTATAAACCCCCCCCCCCCGCCCCAACTTTTTTTTGTTATCAAAGTACCATATTCATAAATGTAAAATTCTCCAAGTGCAAACTGTTTTTGGTCTTCAAATATAAGAGCTTTTGCTGTGTGCAAAGACTTGGGGTTCACTTGCGAAGATACCAGGACAAGATAAAGAACAGACATCACTTGAGTATTACATTTAAAAAAGAGAGGGACGTATGCGTTTACCAATGTACATTTTGTGGCTACAGCTCAAAGGTTCCACCAGTTTATGACTATTGTAAAAGAACAGAAATAACATGAGGTGGATCTACTATGATGAACTACATTTGTTCACATAATCATGGAATATAAGAGAAAACAAGAAAAATATTTCACAGGATAAATATTAGTGCCTGTGAAAGAGTTTCTATACTTGAAGTACTTTTTTCATTAAACAGATAAGGAATGGAAAGGATATTATTGATATTTGGTCTCATTTGTCTATATTTAGTATTTTCTTTTCATGGCAATTTTTTGATGCAGTTTTTATGTCAGGACCATGGCGAACGGACCTTCAGTAAAAGCCAGAGTTCTTCTTCAGCAGTGTCTACATGCAAAACTTCAAGTGAAACCTGCAGACGCTGACTCTGAGGCAGAATGGGTTGAGGTGATCTGTCTATCTTTACATTTCATTTATCTGTCTCTCTTTCTCTCTCTCTCTCTCTCTCTCTATCTCTCTCTGCAAATTTAAGGCATAACACTACAGCTGAATGGGGTAAAAAAAAAATAATAATAAAAAGTACAGTGGCAGATATCACATTAAATCTTCACTAGTGGATTGCTGATATTACTTAAGTATTTTTGTATTGGAACTTTTGTCTCATTAAATATGCAAACAAACAAACAAACAACAAAACATTTCCTTGATGATGATGCTAGAAGCTCTCAGGACAGAAAAGTTTGTTTCAAAGCCATCGCACAAACTGAACATGTAAAAAAAATTGTTTTTTTTTTTAATAGTATAAAATCTATCTAAAATCTAATCTAAAACAAATGCAACCTTTATTATTAACATTTTGGGAAATTACTCTGTAATGTCTTTCTAAATGGGAATAAAGATGAACATTTAATATTATAAAATTTCCTGAACTGAGATTCAACTGAGATTTTTTTTGAGATTTTGAGGGGGGGTTTATAGAAAAAAAATGTATATAAATATTTTTTAAAATACAACATGGTTTCTAAAAAAAAAAATTCATGATTTTTTTAAAAATACAACATGGTTTAGCATTACTTCCACTTCAGTTAGTGTGGTTTATAAGGCTTATCAAAGAAATTGGTATATTTTGTACACTATGTGGCCAAAGGTTGTGGACACCTGACCATCACACCTGTACATGATACGTACCCAAATTGTTGCCAGACAATTGCATAGGATGTCTTTGTATGCTGTAGCATTACAGTAGCCTCAACCCACCACTGAACACTTTTGGGATGAACTGGAACACAGACTGCATCCCAGGCCTCCTCGCCCAGCACCAGTGCCTGACCTCACTAATAATTTTGTGGTTGAATTATTACAAATCCCTAGTAAAAATCCTCCCCAGAAGAATGGAAGTTATTACAACCGCAAAGAGGGAATAAATCTGGAACGGGATGTTCAGAAAGCACATATGGACGTGATGGTCGGTTGTGCACAAACTTCTGGCCATATAGTGGATATCAGGAAATAAGCTCAGGGATATATGACATGATTATGCCAAGTGGTTGGATCTTAAACCTTCTTCAAAATTGCTGTTTCAGATAATGTAGTGGATGTGAGTGGACAAAAACAATTAAGTTAACACTTTTCTGATTAGTTTGGACTTTTTTTATTACTAAAGTTTAAAGGAAGATGTGTTATAAATGCAATTTATCCAAAAATCTGATAAATTATTTAAATGTCCAAAATTTTAGTTACTGATTTTGCATATTTGCACAGATTAATCGTGGAATGGTCATCTACATTTGCTTCTTCAGAGGTGCAACTGAAGATATGATCCCTAAAATGGGTATTGTGCTATCTTATACAGTAGTTGAATGATTACATTTAAATGTACAATTTATGATGTAAAACAGATACATCGTCAACAAGAAAAAGTCGTAATTTAATCTAGTCTACATTTCCTGCTCTTCTCAGTGAGCACCCTCTTAAATGTAAAGCTGTCCGAGACTGAACCTGGGAAATACACCTCAGTTGTTGATCTGCCTGGCAATGTCCTCATTGTACCTCAAGCAACACTGGGAGGGAAAGCGAAGGGGAAGTGCATGCAGTACCACAACAACACTGGTAAAGAGGAAGGCCAGAAGCTGTATGCCAGTTTTGTCAGTCACTGTGAA
The DNA here is from genome assembly GCA_012411365.1 of Ameiurus melas. NCBI lineage: Eukaryota > Metazoa > Chordata > Actinopteri > Siluriformes > Ictaluridae > Ameiurus > Ameiurus melas. The sequence continues at coordinate 11,150,256 of CM022761.1, forward strand.
AAGGAGCTGAGTTCGGCCCCCAAGTGTACTGAGGCTGGCACAGAAGTCAAACACGGGACCTACGGCAACAGACAAGTCCTAAAACTGGATACAAATGGACCGTATACTCATTTAATGGAGTTTTGAGTACTGTAGTGCAAAAATGAAGGAGGGGAAAATTGTCAGAGTTTGTCATTAATAAATCTAAAAATCATTTATCTTTGCTATAGTTGGTGATCCATGCATTCTTTTTTTGTGACTTGTTACCCCTTTCTACAAGGCACACAGGAGCCTTTATTATCGAGTGGATCTGGTTTATTGTTGAATCAGGTTTGATATACAGTGCTGTGAAAACGAATTTGATTTCTTCAGTTTTTTTGTGTATATCTCATACTAAACCATTTTTGATCCCCAAATGAAATACAACATAAAACAAAGGCAACCTGAGTAAACACACAATACAGTTTTTTTTAATTGAAGCAAAAAAAAAAAAAAAAAAAAGATCCAACACCTATCAGTTGTGTGAAAAACTATTTGTCCCCTTAAACTTAAAATCTGGTTGTGCCACCTTTAGCAGCAATCACTGCAATCAAACGCTTCCAATAACTGGAGATCAGTCTTTCACTTACTTCTAGGACTAGGATTTACTCCTATGCTTTGGATCATTGTCTTGCTCCATAATCCAGTTGCACTTGAGTTTCAGTTTGCGGATATTCTCCTTTAGGAATTTCTGGTACAGAAAATTCTCGTTTCCTAAAATTATTGCAAGTTGCCCAGGCCCTGAATCAGCAAAGCATCCCCACACCATCACACTTCCACCACCATGCTTGACCGTAGGTATGATGTGTTTTTTTTGTGAAATTCGGTGTTTGGTTTACACCAGATGTAACAGGACCCCTGTCTTCCAAACAGTTCCACTTTCAACTCATCAATCCTCATCAAGGACTGGTGCGTGTACACCAATCAGCCTTAACATTAAAACCATTGACGGATGAAGTGAATAACATTGATTACATTGGCACCTCTCAAGGGGTGGGATACATTAGGCAGCAAGTGAACAGTCAGTTCTCAAAGTTGATTTGTTGGAAGCCACTTTGACAAGGTTAATGCTGGCTATGATAGAAAGGTTTCAGAACATGCAGTGGTCAGAGTATTCACTGCTGAAAGTGCCTACAATGGGCATGTGAGCATGAGAATTGAGCCATGGACCAGTTGAAGAAGGTGGCCTGATCTGATGAATTATAATTTCTTTTACATCATGTGGATGACTGGGTGCATGTGGGTTGCTTGCTTGGGGAAGAGATGGCACCAGGATGCACTATGGTAAGAAGGCAAACTGGCAGAGTGATGCTCTGGGCAATTTTCTGCTGGGACCTTGGGTCCTGGCATTCATGTGGATGAATCCATTCATTGCAGATCAAGTACACCCCTTCATGGCAACGGTATACCCAAATGGTAGTGGCCTCTTTCAGCAGGATAATGCGCCCTGCTATACTGCAAAAATGGTTCAGGAATGGATTGAGGAACATGACAAAGAGATCTCAATTTGATCATGCATCTGTGGGATGTGCTGGACAAACAAGTCTGATCCATAGAGGCCCCACCTCGCAACTTACAGGAATGAAATGATCTGCTGCTAACATCTTGGTGCCAGAAACCCCAGCACACCTTCATGGACTTGTGGAGTCCATGCCTCAATGGGTCAGAGCTGTTTTTGCCAAACAAGGGCGACCTACACAATATTAGGCACATGGTTTTAATGTTATTGGCTGATCGCTGCATATGGGTGCATCTCAAAAAAAAATTATATTGTAGAAAAGTTATGCTTTTTTTCCCCGAAATTTAATTTAAAAAGGGGAACTTTCATAGATTCTAGATTCATTACACATGAAGTGAAATATTTCAAGCCTTTTTTAATCTTGATGATTACGGCTTACAGCCCATGGATATCAAAAATCCAGTATCTCAAAATATTAGAATAAACTATTTATAATACAGACATGTCGACCAGAGAAGAGCTCTATTCAGGTAATTAACTCAAAACACCTGCAAAGGTTTCCTGAGCCTTTAATCTCTCAGTCTGGTTCAGTACACACAACCACAATCATGGGGAAGATGAACGTTAATGTTGCATTTCACTTGGAAATCAGGGTCCCAGAGTCTGGAGGAAGAGTGGAGAGGCACAGAATCCAAGTTGCTTGAAGTCCAGTGTGAAGTTTCCACAGTCAGTGATGATTTGGGGGGCCATGTCATCTGCTGGTGTTTGTCCACTGTGTTTTCTCAAGTCGGGCATCAATGCAGCATCTACCAGGAGATTATAGAGCACTTCATGCTTCATCCGCTGACAAGCTTTATGGAGATGCTGATTTCCTTTTCCAGCAGGACTTGGCACCTGCCCACAGTGCCAAAACTTCTAGTAACTGGTTTGCTGACCATGGTATTACTGTGCTTGATTGGCCAGCCGATTCGCCTGACCTGAACCCCATACAGAATCTATGAGAGAAACCAGACCCAACAATACAGACGAGCTGAAGGCCGCTATCAAAGCAACCTGGGCTTCTAGAACACCTCAGCAGTGCAACAGTCTGATTGTCCCCATGCCACGCTGCATTGATGCAGTGATTCATGCAAAAGGATTAAAGCCCCGACCAAGTATTGAGTTCATAAATGAACATACTTTTTTTCAGAAGGTCGGTATCTCTCTGTTATAAATTCTTTATTCTAATATTTTGAGATACTGGATTTTTTATATCCATGAGCTGTAAGCCATAATCATCAAGATTAAAACAAAAAAAGTCTTGAAATATTTCATTGTATGTGTAATGAATCTAGAATCTATGAAAGTTCCACTTTTTAATTTAAATGTAGTAAAAAAAAAAAAACCTTTTACATGATATTCAAATTTTTTGAGATGCACCTGTATGTCCGTGTAATCAGTTTACCTTTAAGGAAATTACATTGTATATGAGTTTTTACTAATTATATTCTAAAACTTATTCTACTAAAGGGTTTAGATTAGCACAAACTAACACAAAATTTTCAGACTATGCGCAGAACGTTTGTTAATCTAAGACCTATATATGCAGTTGCATTACAAATATTTAAGGGCTGCTCACTCAGAAGCCTACTGTAGTTCAGTGGTTTTTCTTTTTATGCTGTTACAGTTTGTCAGTATTTGTAAAAGTTCCTCATGTTTATAGCGGTCGCAGGATAATTTATTAATTTTATTAGTCAGGGAAAAACGTTAATGATGTTAATAGTAAAATAAATCTATTTGGAAACAACTGTAACCTCATGTTGTACATAGGAAAATCTTAAAAAAAAAAAAAAAAAAAAACTAAATAAATAAATAAACTCTTATTTTGACGTGCAGGATCAGGAAATGACGCGTGAGGCCTGATGCTCCGGAAAATCCCGCCGTCGATTTTTATTGATGCACACTTTAGAACACTGCAGAGCCACTTTTCTGTTTTGCAATCAATTCAAATGCGATAAACTTAATCTCTAATAATTGGATAATTGTAATAGATCTGAAATATTTTTGAAAGTATGATAAATGTTTAAATACGAGGAATTTGTGACGCTTTTTCTGGCCAAGCAGATGTACTGTAAAATTGCGTTCCCTTCAGAAGTGGCTCCTGTCGGTGTGTTTACTCTCCCAGACTGTAAATAATAAACAGGACTCGGAGCCGCTGCTGCTGCTGGAGGAGAAGGTATGTGTGCTGAAGGTAATGAGGACAATCCGTACAGTATTAACTTAAAGCGAGAGTGTGCTGCTGCAGAGGGAAAGAAAAACTTAAATCACTACTCGATTAAACATTATTCTTATTCTCAAGATTTTTAAAAATTGGATTTAATTTTTTATAATTTTTTTTTTTTTTTACTTCAAGTGAGTTCATAAACTTCACGTATAATAATTGCACACTGCAGTGGCAGCTTTAATTCAGTATTAACTTCTAACTAACAACTTTGTACAGCTCAATAATCTCAATATAAAAACCTTCATATTCTGCATGTACACAGATTTCTCTCTCTCTCTCTCTCTCTCTCTCTCTCTCTCTCGATACTATCTTTATCTCTCTTTCATTCTCTCTCCATCTCTCACACACACTCTCTCTCTATTTCTCTCTATCTATCGCTATCTCTCTCTCACTCTCTATCTATCTATCTATCTATCTATCTTCATCTCTTTCTATCTATCCAACACCAACTGGCACTGTGTGAAAAAGTAAATGCCCCCTTGATCTTGACTTGATCATCTTCATTTATCTGACGAGTTGGATTGCAGGAAGGTGGCGCAATCGGTTATTAAGTTTAGGGGGCAATTACTTTTTCACGTAGGTGATATGCAGTGGGTGTTGCATAAAGTTTTCCTTCTTTAAATTAACGGGTCATTTAAAAACTGTGCTTTGTGTTCCCTTGTGTGCTCTTCTGTTTTATATCACATTTTGTATGAAGATCAGAAACCATTTAGTGTGATAAATATGCAAAAATAGAGGAAATGGGGGGGGGGGCGACTTCATTTTACAAAGTTTGCAAAATGAAGAAGAGTTCATTGTTGACGTAAAAAAAATTTAATGGATTCTAAATAAATGGTGCACATTCCCTTTCAAATGCAACCTGGTTTCTATCCATTGCATCCTAACATTGAAAAAAAGGCACGTTTATATTCACTCAGAATTGTTTGAATATCTTTTTCCTGTCTGAAGTATGAGCTTCCAGAGGTTTGATGAAGTGGAGAAGTATCTTCGGTTTGGGACGTATGGCAAACATGATAAAGCTTCAAAAGGTGTGATAAGGAGATGTAGTAAGAAGTTTCATTGGGGAGGTGAGTCATTGTTTTACAGAATGTATAATCATAACACATCTGTCTTTTCTACGACGCCATTTTAGTGCCACATAAAAGTTGATTTATTTTACCGGAATAAAGTCGTAATATTTTGAGAATAAAGTCGTAGTTTAGACGTGAATGTGTTCGAGTGATGTAATGTACAAGCAGGTCTGCGTCACTGAACTTGGATCAGTTTAACGGTGGACCACTGTGGTAAAGTTGGATCGGACATTCGAGATTCGCTCTTCTATTTCTCAAGATATAAACACAGAAATGACAAAATGTGTATTATCTTGCTCTGGAGTGGACAACTGAAGTACAACCGAATATTTATTTTTACTACACAATCCGTCCTTTTTGTGTGTTTTATGTATTGAGAAATAGAGGAGCGAATCTCAAATATGCGAATGTCCAATCCAAACCCAACTTTACTGCAGTGTAATTTTGACTTTATTCTCAAAATATTATGCGTATAATCTCTTGTTGCTACGTTTTTATTCTCGCATTGTTGCGACTTTTATTCTCAAAATATTACGACGTTAATCTCGCAATCCTACAACTTTATTCTCGTAATTTTTACTTTATTCTCAAAATATTCCGAGGTTAATCTTGTATTGCTGTGACTCTATTCTCAAAAATATTACGACATTAATCTCACAATGCTACGACTTTATGCTCGTAATTTTGACTTTATTCTCAAAATATGAAGTTAAAGCAAATATCACTAGAATGGAGGAAGGATGCTCCATGAGAAATCTTTATTTATTTATTTATTTATTTATTTAGATGGTGCACTTTGGTACATAGATGGCAAGCGTCGGCGTAAGGTGCTGCGCAGCGAAGAGGAAGTGAGAGCAGTGCTGATGGAGCATCACAACAACAGCAAGCATGCAGGCCGCTCTCGGTGCCTGAAAGCCGTGTCAGATCTGTATTACTGGCGCTCGATAACCAAAGACATCGGTGACTGGATAGACAACTGTAAAGATTGCTTGCATCCGTCCAACCCAGTCGCGTGCTCGCAGTGCATCGTCCCGGGGTGCGAGAGCCCTGGACTGGCCGATAATGAAGAAGGCATCACGTTTCACCGGTATGAGTTGCACAGATCAGATTTATAAGAATATGGGTTTTGTTTTGTTTTGTTTTTAAGTACTTGTAAAGGTCAGTGACTTTTTAAAAAAAAAATAACCTTCTGATTTGTCGACAGGTTCCCTTTCAGTGATGCGGACAGGCTCAGCCGTTGGATTAAGTTCTGTCAGAGGGACCGCTGGTCTCTCCACAGCAGGTCAGCTATCTGCTCCAGACACTTCACAGAGGACTGTTTTGATCGAAGCAGAGATGTCGCCTGCCTTAAACCTGATGCCGTGCCCACGATTGAAGTCTGCGCAGTTCCGCAGGAGGTAAATGGCACTTCACATTTACTTCTGTACATGAGTATTTTATATTATGTTTGTAAAATTAATCTGTCCCCAGGCTGCAAAAAGTTTGAGAGCTCCTCATATACATTAATGGGTGATCACCCAATATCAAACAATCATTTTACTTAAATAGAAGGAGATTATTGGGGGACATGGTGGCTCCAGGGTTAGGGATTCGATTCCTATCTCTGCCGTGTGCCTGGAGTTCTCCCTGTGCTTCAGGGCGGGTTTCCTCCCCGAGTCCAAAGACATCCATTGAAGGCTGATTGGCATCTGTAAATTGTCCGTAGTGTGTGAATGTGTGTGTGATTGTGCCCTGTGATAAATTTGCACCCCGTCCAGGGTGTCCTCCGCCTCATGCCCCGAGTTCTCTGGGATAGGCTCCACGCTCCCTGCGACCCTGTGTAGGATAAGCGGTGGATAAAATGGATGGATGGATGGAGAGATGAATATTCACCTGCAGTGTGTAGTGACATGGTTTGTTCTTGTTTTATTACTGAAGCAGGTCAACAATGAATACTTGGATTCCTTCTGCATGGAATCCAGGGATGATGAGAATCCCTCTGTAGATGACGATGTGGTCCATGTGGAGCATCCTTACTCCAAAGATTCCTCCATGCAGACCAGCACAAAGGGAAGTAAAGTGAAGAGTGAAGTGAGCCTCCTGAGCTCCAAGTCCGAGCCTTATTTCAGAAGATATGATGCACTGGAGAAGTTCCTGCGTACTGGAGTGTACAGCAGTACGCCCTACTGCACTAGGTACATGGTCAGGAGATGTGCCAAACACTTTTGTCTTCAAGGTAAGCTCTCTCGTTTAGACCGCTTCATTTGAAGCAACTTAACTACGTAATCAGTGGAAAACATGAAAAATACTTCCCCCTTTTAGTACAGTACTATGCATGCTATTCCAGATATGTGGAAGTGTTGTGGTAGCTAACGTGCTGCAGTGGCTGGGCCGCATTCCCCCTTTTATTTATGTTTTTTGAAGTTTGGTGGGCGTCACTCAAATCAACTGTGCTGTAAAAGTACTAACAGGCGTACTAACTAGCATTTATTACCATGCGCAGGTGAACTCGAAGAAAATTGGTTACTGTTATTAAAACGTTTTTCAATCTGGCAGGAAGATTTTGTTTGATTTCGCCAACATTTAAAATTTCACAAAACCTTTGTCAAATATTGTTAGCAATGCCTATTATAAGCGGTCGGTTTCCTACATAGCTACTCAAAATAATTGATTCTTCTTTATTTGAAGACGGACTCCTTTTCTATCGCCATGGTTCCAAACGCAGAAAAGTTCTCCGAAACAGAGAGGAGGTGGTCGAGGTGTTAAAGGAGCACCATGACAATCGAGGACACTTTGGTATGAGCAGATGTTTGAGCTCCATATCTGAGCTTTATTACTGGGGCACTATGACCAGGGACATAGAGGAGTGGATTGGAAACTGCCAGTTTTGCATGAAGATGGACGAATCGACGCAAAAGTACCGGTGTTCCGTTTACAGCTGCAATAACTACAACGGGCCTCTGGAGAGGACACTAGGTCTGACGTTTCACCGGTGAGCAACAGTGGTTTCACAGAGAATATTATGTTTCGGCTTTGGAGATCCCATTCCCTTAGATATGCGTATCACTTTTGACACACAAACTTTCCTTAAAAATTTTCATCGTGCAGTTGATTTTTTGATTATGTATTAACCCTTATAGCACCAAAAGTCAATGGTGGGTCCAGACATTCCTCACTCCCATAGCTGCATTTACCTTTCCTGTTCATTTCACTGGGGCACAGTGGCTTAGTGGTTAACATGTTTGCCTCACCCTCCAGGGTTGGGGGTTCAAATCCTGCTTCTGAACTGTGTGTGTGTGGAGTTTGCGTTGGGGGGTTTCCTCCAAAGACATGCTTTGTAGGCTGATTAGGATTTCCAAATTGTCTGTAGTGTGTGAATTGGCATGTTAATATGTGCGCGATTGTGCAATTAAAGTGTCTTGTAATCTCGATATAAATACATTTGTTCCCGATAGACCCCAGAATTTGTTAGAGAACATACTTAAACAAGGAACATCACAAATACCTCAAAGTTACCAAGTCAATCACAGGACAAAGTTCTGGAATGTATAAAAAAAAAATGTGTGTGTATATATATATATATATATATATATATATTTTACACCAAACTTTCAGCATTACATGGAGCGCCATAAAATCCATTATTTAAAAAAATTTAATAAAATGATAAAATGGCAGAACAGTGACTAGTGCCTAGAGGAGGAAGTCCACAAAAGCTAGTTACTGGGTAAACAGGCTATTAATCAGAGAAGCAACCAAACTTAGAGACCTAAACTCAATCTACCACTATTGTTAAAACTTCTACTAAACAACAACAAAAAAAGGAACATGTACAACACCTCAAAGTTTTATGAAACTGGGCCAGAGGACTGTGCAGGCTGGTGGAGGCTGTTTGTATTTGCCTAACATACTTTCTCCTTATCGCACTCTTACATCGTGTTTAAGATGCAAGTAACAACAGTTAAACCTGTGCTGTATTTCTGCAGATTTCCGTTTGATAATCCTGAGCGTCTTAACCAGTGGATCAGAAGCCTACGCAGGATGAACTGGCATCCCCGGCCCAGGTCTGTCGTGTGTTCCACTCACTTCACTGAGGACTGCTTCGAGCACACAGGAGGCTCTGTTTGTCTCAAACCTCACACAGTCCCCACCCTGCTCCTCTGTACCTCACAGGTAGTTTACACTACTCTGTCTGTTTCATGTGTTTTAAGTCCTATCTCTCTTAAGTCAGACTTAAATGATGAGAGAAATCTTGTTGTCTTGTGATGACTGTTCAAACCGTGCGACACTTCAGAAGAAAAGGTCACAGAGTATAGACACACAGGTCAATGTTATACATAACTAGACAAAGTATTTCTAAATATAGTTAAGCGCATTTTTTACTTATGCCTGATATATAGGTGCATCTAAAAAAAATTATATCATGGAAAATTAAATTTTTTCCCATATTTTAATTCAAAAAGTGGAACTTTTAATGCATTATAGATTCATTAAACATAAAGTGAAATATTTCAAGCCTTTTTTGTTTTAATATCGATGATTAGAGCTTACAGCTTACGGAAATTAAAAATCTGGTATCTCAGAATATTAGAATAAAGAATTTATAATAAATGTCAACCTGAGAAGAGCTCTATTCAGGTAATTAACTCAAAACACCTGCAAAGGTTTCCTGAGCCTTTAATCTCTCAGTCTGGTTCAGTACACACAACCACAATCATGGGGAAGATGAACGTTAATGTTGCATTTCATTTGGAAATCAGAGTCCCAGAGTCTGGAGGAAGAGTGGAGAGGCACAGAATCCAAGTTGCTTGAAGTCCAGTGTGAATTTTCCACAGTCAGTGATGATTTGGGGGGCCATGTCATCTGCTGGTGTTTGTCCACTGTGTTTTCTCAAGTCGGGCATCAATGCAGCATCTACCAGGAGATTTTAGAGCACTTCATGCTTCATCTGCTGACAAGCTTTATGGAGATGCTGATTTCCTTTTCCAGCAGGAGTTGGCACCTGCCCACAGTGCCAAAACTTCTAGTAACTGGTTTGCTGACCATGGTATTATTGCGTGCGTCGGCCACGATTAGCCTGACCTGAACCCCATACAGAATCTAATGAGACACACCAAACCCAACAAACAAACCCCCAAAACAACCGAGTTGAAGGCCGCTATCAAAGCAACTTGGGCTTCTAGAACACCTCAGCAGTGCAACAGTCTGATTGCCTCCATGCCACGCTGCATTGATGCAGTGATTCATGCAAAAGGATTAAAGCCCCGACCAAGTATTGAGTTCATAAATGAACATACTTTTCAGAAGGTCGGTATCTCTCTGTTATAAATTCTTTATTCTAATATTTTGAGATACTGGATTTTTGATTTCAATGAGCTGTAAGCCGTAATCATCAAGATTACAACAAAAAAAAGGCTTGAAATATTTCACTCCAGTTGTAATGAATCTAGAATATACGAAAGTTCCACTTTTTGAATTAAATTAAGGGAAAAAATTAACTTTTCCACGATATTCAAATTGTTTTTAGATGCATCTGTATATTGGGTTGGAGACACTGCTCATGCTATATGATATCCAAACTTCATCATGAACTCCAGCAGCTCAGGGAAATGCATTTTAGACGCGATTCCAAAAATCGTCAGCGACACCAAAATCATGTCAAACTCATGTTATGTCCAGCTGTGGTCAAATCGTGTTACTCTCCATCATTGGCTGAATAGAAATTGTTCCCTCACAGGATAAGGAAGATGCTTCTCAAGGTATGGCTGAAAGGAGCGGTTCTTCAGAGGCAACAGACGGCTTAAGTACCCAGCATGCTTTTTTCTCTAAATACGATGCGGTTGAGAAATATTTGAAAGGGAAAGGCTATCCACCTGGACTCAGCTCTGTGGAGAAAAACACCTTCAGGAGACTCTGCTCAAGGTTTGCTATCCATGGTGAGGACTCTAGTTGACAAATTTCTGATGAAAAAAGAGGTTTATTTGATGTTTAGGCAGCTAACTGACATTTGGAGGGGAAGAAAAGTGATATTTCTTTCTAGGTATTTCCAAAAATTTTATGCTTAAAAACTAAAACTAACTAAAACCTACCCCTACCCCTAGATAGGATACTTGGACAACAGAGACAAGATTAAAGATTATTAAGTTATTAGATTAAAGGTTATTAAAGAGATAAGATTATTAGACAAGATAAGAGATTATACATATGCTGTTTGTTCTAAAAATAAAATGTTCAATTAAGGGCTATAAAGAAGACCATTATGTTAATCTACCATTACAAAACATGGTTGATCATTATTACCTCTATTAAGATTATTTGCTAGAATTTGATTACTACATGTTTTATACTTTAGATAAACAAAAAGTAGTTTTGATTCAAAATGAATGAACCTCAGTTTCTAATACAAATTACTGGACACTAATATTCTATTGCACTGTCGTTCCTGTTCTGCACATTTACTACAATCCTAATAGATCAGTCCCATCCATTTCAGACGGCTTCCTATTCTACTTGTCGGGCCGAGGCACGCAGAAGCACGGGAGGCGCAGGGTGGTCAGGAGCAGAGAGGAGGTGCAGTCAACCCTCGCCATCTACCACAACGACATGAACCACCTGGAGCTGGAAAAGTGCTTGAAGCTCATCTCTCAACACTTCTTTTGGGGTTCGATGAGGGCAGACGTGGCTCTGTGGATTCAGCGCTGTTCCCAGTGTTCCAACTCTGACGAAGCCCGTGGCGTGGAGTCCTGTGCCAGTCCCGAGCTCCCTGAGCCTTTAGAGAACATGCTGGATCAAGACAGGTATCCTTTGTCGTGTTTTACTATCAATCTAAATCCGACTTCAGCAACAGCAAATTAGTGTCTGAAGGTTTGCAACTTTGAAGCGAGTTAATGCAAATCTAGAAAGCGAAAACTTGTATCGTCGTGTCTGTGTATTACTCCTAATTATGTGAATATTCTGAAGACGTTCGATCGAAAGAATAGAACATGTGATGTCTACATTAACAATGTATTCTCGCCATGTTGGTGATTATAAGCTTCGAAGTGTTCACGTCTTCATTCTGTTTGTATTTGGCACTTGGAAATTTTGGGAAAGCTCTGATTTGACAGGGTGTGTGTCCTCACATCATAAACTCGCACCACCTAAAAAATGACAGTGGTAAATTAGTTAAAGGTACGTGTCTGTGTCTATCCAACATTTCCCATCATTTTCTTGTATTGGCCACAATATACCTTATAGCTAAATATAGGTGGATGAAAATATTATTATTATTATTACTGTTGGTGTTATTGTACTAGCAGTATATTTGTACGATACTACTATATTAGTTGTTGTTGTTGTTATAGTAGTAATGTTACTTTTATGGATTTTTATTGGGACATGGGAAATTTCTCTCGGACATATTTACATTCTTGGGCAAAAAAAGGGCCAAATGCAGACTGGCAAAATGTTAAGCTTTCAGAGGTCTTAACAACAAATCTTTGGTCAGGAAATTAACAACAATTAAACACATAGATCGTGTTTAATTCTTGCTAATTTCCAAACCAATAATTTGTTAAGACCATTAAAAACTTTGCTACAGTTACATTCATTTAGCGCTTTTGTATACACTCAAAGCCCTTCACATAGTACTGTGTGTGTGTGTGTGTGTCGGGGTGTAGCATCCACCTGGATGATGCGATGGCAGCCATAGTGCAGCAGAACGCCCCCCACACACACCAGCTATTAGTGGAAAGGAGAGAGTGATGTAGCCAGTTCAGAGATGGGGAATATTAGGGGGCCATGATAGAGAAGGGCCAATGGGGGAATGTCGCCAGGACGCTGGGGTTATACCCCTACTCTTTTATGAGAAGTGTCCTGGGATTATTAATGAGTCAACCTCGGTTTTTAACATCTCATCAGAAGGACGGTGCTGTTTTTACAGTGTCCCCGTCACTGGGGGACCCACACAGACCGCAGGGAGCGCGCCCCCTGCTGGCCTCACTAATATCACTTCCAGCAGGAACCTTAGTTTTCCCCCAGGAGGTCTCCCATCCAGGTACTGGCCAGTCTCAACCGTTTATCATTTTGGGCTTGGCCCATTATTTTTTTTTTTGCCCAGGAGTGTACATGTTGTATTTCTTAACAGCTATGCTTTATTATTTCCGGTCCTATCCATAATATTTTCACTTTGTTGTAGTCCAGTGCAGATAAATGGGGTTCTGACAACTGAAAATGACCTACACCTCTCAGTCACGGAGTTGGCTATTCCGCAGTGTCTGATCATCACTACGCCTGAGATCCTCGCTCCAACTCAACCTCCCAGCACTGCTGCCCGTGACGGAACTGTTCTCGGACTAACTGATTCGGTAGCAAGGTACACGGCTGTATTAACTATATTAATAACCAGGAAGAACAAATACCTCACATTTACATCTGACATGCTTTCTTATCAACATAGAAAAACAGAAATCATTCGATACATCACTTTGCATAACTGTTATTATTTGTAAGCACTATTGCTGTTCACTATGCCACAGTGCAGTTGAACTCTTGACAAGTGTTGATGAACTTTTCCTAACTTGCACAGCAGTTATGGCTGTCCATATTAATGCATTTATTCTAATAAAAACATTTTTTAAAGTGAGTAATCGTGGATATAGTGAGGTTTTCTCTGAGCAGACATTTATTTAGCATTTTTGGACTGAGTCTCCAGTATCAGCACTTTAGCAGTCAGAGGTAAAACCGTTCCTTTAAGTTTTCTGACACAAGAAAAGTCTTCAGGACGGAGGCCTTTGTGCTTTATGGTGTTACGGGACACGCTGAATTTTTGTCTTTAACTTTGAAAGAGGGAGAAAAAAACAGAGGCTCGTGAAGGAAGAACTGTTTATAGCTGCAATAATGTAAGTTGCTGGGGTACAAGAAGAATAAAACACAATAGGGCATACTGTATTAACACAATAAGAAGAATTTAACACAATATGGTGTACTGTTTTAGAAAAATAATATTACCCCAAAGTTCCTTTAACAGCATGTACTGAATGTGTTTTATTCTTTACTTAAACCAAGTTTTTTTTTTTTAAGAATGTATAGTAATACAGAGCGCACGGTGTCTTAGTAGTTAGCACGTTCGCCACACACCTCCAGGGTCCGGGGTTCGATTCCCGCTGGGGCCATGTGTGTGCGGAGTTTGCATGTTCTCCCCGTGCTGCAGGGGTTTCCTCCGGGTACTCCGGTTTCCTCCCCCAGTCCAAAGACATGCATGGTAGGTTGATTGGTAGGTTGATTGGTAAATTGTCCATAGTGTATGAATGGGTGTGTGATTGTGCCCTGCGATGGACTGGCACCCTGTCCAGGGTGTACCCCGCCTTGTGCCCGATGCTTCCTGGGTTCCCCGCGACCCTGAAGAAGGAATAAGTGGTTGAAGATGGATGGATAGTAATACAGTTGACATCTAAACTCGTCTATCCTATTGATAGAGGATGAAATCTACATTTTTGGAGCATCAGTTCTCAATTCATTGAGTAAGAGAGATGCAGTTTGTTTCCTGTGAAACTTGTTATAGCAGTAAATGGCGAACTATATATTAATGGCCGTGGTTTTGGAACCCCAAAAATGGTTTTGTGAGTGTGATGGTAGGGTGTCCACATACTTTTGTCCATATGGTGTATTTAGTTAAGTAGCAAGCCAGTTTTTCCTCACCCATATTTGTACGTGATATGGAATGTGATGATTTGGACATGTTGTAATCTTTTGGTTGGTTAGTTGCACAACAATTAATCTGAAATGTATTCAAAAGCATAACGATGTAAAAAAATGTTTCATCGGCTCTGGTAGCACAGAACATCAGTTTGTCTTCTGAATGGCTGCGTTTCAGTTTTACAGTCTGTACAGGATTTCACAAGGTTTTTTTTTTTAATTATCGTGGCCGAAAACACTCGATTTTGCTGCAGTTTTTTTCAAAATTGGCACTACAATTGCATGAAATTGTTTCTTTCACAGTGATGTTTGTTGGAAAATGAGACCTTTTTAGCTGTACTCATGCTCATATGAATCGAAAAGGGCTTTGGTTGAATGCGCTTTGTGATGATGTCACGTAACGTGTCTTGGCCCAAGGCAGAAAATCTGCAGTAATTTAGAAAAATTGCAAGCTGCTCTGAATATCGCAGAGTTTGCTTGATTTGGCATTAATTTCTGCGACCACAAAATCCTGGAGGGACTGGCTTTAAATACTTAATTCAAGGCTAAAATAGCCTAAGACTGATCTGCTTGGCTTGTACTGTTTTCAGTGGATTTCTCGGCAGTGCCATCGGTTCTTATCAGCTGCTTGGGGATTCGGCACAGGAGCAGAGAAACAGCAGCTTGAGTGCCAGGACTGTAGTTCAGCAATGCACACATGCCTTACTGCAGGTCAAGCCTCAGACAGCAGATGCAGACTCTGAATGGGTCGAGGTAATTAAAAATGTTTTATTTGCTTTGTCAACTTTTCATATTAAACACGTCTACATATTAAGGCAGTTGATGTGATGTGGCTGATCTACTCTTCACAGATTCGTGATGGAATTGTGATCTATGTGTGCTTTTATAAAGGTGCTACTGAGAAAACCATTCCCAAAATGGGTAAGTAACTTCATAATCACTTCATAATATACTTTTTTTTAATATGTACATCTCAATATATTTATGATATTTTCTCAATATCATTGGGCATCATTTATCAATCTTTTAGTGAAGTTGTGTGTACAGTGTGGGAAATAAGTATTGAACATGTATCAAACATGATGTGTAGTATGACAGCCAAAAAGTTCAATTTTGCTCTTGTCTGAGCAGACTACACTCCTAGTATTTCATAGGCTTGTCCAAATGAGCTGTAGCAAGCTTTAAATGAGCTTCGACATGACTTTTCTTTATTAATGGGGTCTTGTGGGGTGAGCGTGAGCAATGGAGTGCATTGCCTATTGTTTTCTCTGTGACGATGGTATCTCCTCCCTCCAAGTGTTTCTGGAGCTCTTTCCGAGTGGTCTATGGCTCTTGGGCTACTTTTCTGACTATTCTTCTGACTCCCTGGTCAGAAATCTTGCGAGGAGCTCCTGTGCTTGGCCGGTTGATAATGGAGAGATGTTGCTTCCACTTGCGGTACTGGCCCCAATGGTGTTTTCTGGAAGATTCAGAAGTTTTGTAATACGTCTGTATCTGATTCCATCAATATGTTTTGTAACAATAAGGTTGCGAAGGTCTTGCGAGAGCTCTTTGCTTTTGCCCATCATGAGATGTTTCTTGTGTGAAACCTTGGTAACGAAAAGCCTTTTATAGACCATCAATTTACTAACCCAGCTGATGTTAATTTGCACAGATAGGAGGTATAATTACTTACATTATACTTGGGGGAAAAAAATATTGAACATATTTTTTTGTGTGTCTTTCCACTTTATTACACAAATTACTTATTAATTATATAAATTAATTATATTATTGTTAGATTTCCAAGTATCTCAGGAATATAATTATGTCTTCAGATCTCCGCTTTCAGCCTGTTCTACAATTATTTTCTTCTATTAACTTTTAGTTCTGTGCTGCTATGAACTAGAAAGTGTGGTTTTCCTCCGAGCGTTTCAGATCTCTGGAGCCTAAGTGAACACACACGGACACATGCATGCTCATGGAGGACGTCCGAGTTTATCCATGCAAACCAAGAGTATTTATACACCTTGATAACAGCAGTGCGTGGACAGTTTCTACTGGTGCAGGGGCCAGACAGATAGACAAAACACACAGCGCACAGGGTCATACTACAAAATAAGTCTATTATAATAAAGATGGCAGGTGATCAGCTTATTCAAAAAAGTAATTAAATGTATACATTTATCATAGGTATTTGATAGCAGTTCATAATATAAGATAGTACATGATAAGAGAATTTCCTTTCAATTATATTAATTAATTTACACATAAATTAAATTATTATTATTTATGGACTTGGGAATTTCCAGATTTCTTGAGTTAATACTGATGTCTGGTGAAAATTTCATGTGAGTAACCTCACTGGAAATATATTTACTGAAAAAAATGTTGATGCGTTCAATACTTATTTCCCCCACTGTAAATGTTTGCGTAAGCTAGATTTACAAACATTCCAGAAAGGCTGATTTTCTTGATGTTAGCGTGTGTCTGTTGCTCACCTGTAAAGTGCAAAGCTTATTCCTCATACTGCTCATTTGCATGTAGTGACACCCACAAAACTCCATTAAAAGTCAAGTGCAAAGAGGACTCACTCCTATGCCAATGAAAACTATTTAGCAGTGTAACAGCATCTGAAAGGTCAAAATCTAGAGACAAATGAGAGAAAAGGTTCATTCGATGTGAATTATGCGAGGTGACAGAAATGGCATGACAGGAAAATGTGACCGATCTACACTGTACCCAGGTGATCATGCACACCAAGCACGTCACACAGGATTGTTTGAAGTGTCTCAGCTGACGTGCTAGTGTTGCATACCATTAAAAGAAGATGCCATGGCAAACAGAACCGCCAGCTTTCATCCTCTGAAGTAGGTGTTAAAGGTCTTTCCCGCATAAGCGTGACCATAATCTTCTGGCAGTTGTTAACAGTTATGCGCAGGCAGATCGGCCTGCCCTCCATTTATACTGCAACATTTCTTTTGTTATAGCTGAATGACTAGTTTTATTTGTTTATTAATTTATGGGTTTGAGTAAGGATTTCGCTTTCGAAATCCATATATAAACGACTGGGTTTCAGAAAATGTTTTCAGTGGTGCACTTAGTCCCTGCAAATGATACAATTTGAAATCTATCAAGTCGAGGTTTACATTAGTTGGTCGTCTTCTGTGTAAATTTACATTCACTCAGGAGCAGGAGTAGGATATTAGGATATGAATCTTTTTTTTTCCTCCCGAAATTACAGGATTTTTATGAATACCAGATTTTTTGTATAAATGCTCCTACGGATGATTTATGAATAAATCCTTTAATATCCAGCTTCATAAATGAAGCCTATTGTCTTTAAAATGGCATTCTGTTACTTTTAATATCATTTTCAAATAACTTCTACTTATCAACATTCTAGAAAGTATCACTAATAACTTATTTAATACAATTCAACAAATAATTGATCTTTATTTGTTTCTTTAATATGAATGAATATTAACGTATTAAAAAATAATATTAATATTCTAGGAAATATTACTGTGTAAATGCATTGAGTTTAGAAAACATTTGTTTTTGTCATAAATTAAGAGTTTCTTTTGAAGGTACACACTGGCTTTAGAGAAAAGTGTTATAAAGGCAGTAAGATGTATTATTTTACGTCATAGTGTATTTTTAAAGGTTATTGTATGTCAGCATTTTAGACCATGGCATTGATGGTTCATATTGCAGTCCCTCCAGGATTTTGCGATCTCAGAAATTAACTCAGAATCAAGCAAACTCTGCAATATTCGGAGGAGCTTGCAGTTTTTCAAAATTAGCACAGATTTTCTGCAGATTTGGGCCAAGATGCGTCATGTGACATCACAACGCGCATTCAATCAAAGCCATCTTTGATTCATATGAGTTGACCATGAGTACAGCTAAAAGTTCTCATTTAAATCACCATCATTACTGATTCCCTCCAAGGCTGTGTTCGTTCTCCTCTACTCTTCTCGCTCTACACCAACAACTGCACCTCCACTCACCAAACTGTCAAACTACTGAAGTTTGCAGATGACACTGGGCTCATCTCTGAGGGGGATGAGTTAGCCTACAGGTGGAAGATGTGAAATACAGTGGAGATGGTGGTAGACTTCAGGAGGAACCCAGCCCCACCTGCCCCCATCATCCTGTGTGACTCCCCAGTCGATACTGTGCACTCCTTCCGCCATCTTCACCCAGGACCTCAAGTGGGAGCTGAACATCAGCTCTCTGATTAAAAAAAAAAAAAAAACACACCAGAGGGTGTACTTCCTATGGCTGCTGAAGAAGTTCAGCCTACCAAAGACAATTATGGTGCACTTTTACACCTCCATCATGAGTATGGTGAGTCCATACTCACCTCCTCCATCACCATCTGGTATGCTGCTGTCACTGCCAAGAACAAGGACAGACTGCAGCATGTCATTCGCTCTCCTGAGAAGGTGATTGGCTGCAATATGCCACCCCTTCATGACTTGTACAGTTCTAGGACCCTAAAGTGGGCAGTTACAATTATGGCTGACCCCTCTCATGCTGGACACAAACTTTTCGAGGCACACCCCTCCTGCAGGAAACTGCGGCTCATCAAGACCGAAAACCTCACGCCACAAAAACAGTTTCTCCCCATCAGCAACTGGTCTCATTAACAATACTCAGGACCCACCAGGGTCTCTTATCCACCTCCATGGACATTTACACATCACATTAATGGAAAACCCCCACAGTGTTGTTTCATATGCGTTACATTAACACGCTCAACTCAGACTGCTAGACTGTACCTACAAATGTGAGCAATTGCACTGGCCCACGTTTGCACTTCCTGCACTAATGTGCAGTTAATGTCTTTATTTTCCTAAACGTAGCTTTATAGTTTTTTTATGCTTCTCATTTTCCTAACTGTCTCTCTTGTTTCTTATTAATATTATTTTATTTCTTGTATGTACTGTTATTGTTAAGCACCACTAAAACCAAGGTTTACATGTAAACCCACGGTACTCGACAATAAAGCTGATTGTGATTACCAACAAACATCACTGCGAAAGACCGTGCAAAACTATTTCATGCAATTATAAATTTCACCATTTCAAGTACCACAAAACAAGCACAAACTCCACACGTTGCATCGCAAATTTTGAAAAAAGCCACACCAAAATCAAAGCATTTTTGGCTCTAATAATCACAAAAATACATTCAAAATCCTGTATGGACTGATATTGAATGTTGCTACTTTGCATTTGGTGGAATCTCACAGTAATGGGGTCTAAAGCTGACATCCAAAATGTGTTTTGAAACATGTTGTATAATGTGTTCTCCACAGTAAACACCTTGCTCAACGCAACATTCTTTCCCACGAGTACGGGCAGGCACGTATCCATCATGGAGCTTCCGGGAAGTGTGATGATCATTCCCCAGGATACCATGACTGGTGTAGTTAAAGGCAGCAGAGTGCAGCACAACGATGCCATTGAAAGCTGGAAAGGCCTTTACATCTACCAACAGTTCGTCACTCAGTGTGAGAAAGAGGTGGCTGCATCAACAAAGTGCACTGAGGCTGGTGTGGTAGTCAGACATGGAGTTTATGGAAACATGCAAACTTTATATCTTAACAGCAATGCACCCCTCACTCACGTACTCGAGTTTTAATTTAACTCGAGGTTCACATTTCAAATTCCTGTTGGAATCTTTCTTACCATGTTCATGTACAGTTTATACAAGATTTATTCCTACTGATTATTCGGAAATGTTTAACAGAGGTACAGTATATTTTGAGATGTTTACATAACCTTTAAAAATAAATTTCTGGTTTTAACATTGCTTTCTGTTTCTGTTGTAGATTTTTAACTTATTTATTAAATGATCTGGCAGACAGAAAATGGGAGTGAGAAACATTTGGTAGGTTTAGTATTGAGCCATAAGTTAAAAAATAAATAAATTGGGCAGTTGCACGAAGCTCAGCAGAATTTTCTGGCATAAATTTAATTTCCCAAAAGTTCTACCATTCTGCTGAAGCAGTGACATTGATTTGGGGCATCCATCCATTAAGCTTTCCATTTTCTGTACTGCGTATTCTACTCAGGGTTGTGGGGGAGCCTGGAGCCTATCCCAGGGGACTTCGGGCACAAGGCAGGGGACACCCCTGGACAGGGTGCCAACCTGTTGCAGGGCACAATTGCACACACACTCACACCGATTCACACACTACGGATAATTTGGAAATGCCAATCAGCCTACAGCACATGTCTGTGAACTGGGGGATGAAACCACTAAGCCACTGTGCGGGCGCGCACACACACACACACACATTCTCACACACATTCTCACACACTTTCACACACACAATAATACATTTCACAATAGACCGCCAGGTGGCGATGTGCACGTTCAGGTTTCACAGCTGTATCGCTCACAGAAGAAGAACTAGTAGCAGAAGTTAAATGCGAATCAGCTGGAGAATAAACACAGCCGGAGCAATATACTACAGGTTCAGGCTGTGCACACGCGTTTCCGCCATGTTTAATATATCTAATTCGAGAGTTTAACCGAGATGGAATGAGCGTGAATATTTGTTTCTCGCGCTTCTAGCCGATGGCAGCTCCAGCACTGCACGGCTGACTGGGCTAACCCATACTTGATTTATCATCAATACCTCCTTACCTCATTCCTACCTCTCCATCTCATGGAAGAAAGTGAAGATCATGGCGTCCGAAGACAAAGTTCAGGCGTTTTTCGGAATCGCAGATCGTACACGCGCACGGAGAAGGCGCGCGCACGCGGCAGACCCGTGATACCCGAAGCTCCATACGTGCACCCTTCAGACTCCCACAGTCAGTCCTGCTTAAACGGATCCGCTCTTAATCCCTCCATACGCCCGTATAGTCGCGGTAATGCCGGGTCAGTGTATCCTCTCCTCACGGTACTGCTATTATCCGTGTGCACGCGCTTCTACAAGCTCCCCGAGCCGCCGCACGTGTGGTGAGGATGTCTTTTTAAAAGCAAACAATGTCTATAACTATTCTAAAGCAATTCACGTGCGCACGCAAAATCAGTGGTGAAATCTGAAATAATTTCTCATTTGCAGCTGGGATGAGACCCACTTTGGGAAGATGGGAAGTTATTATATTAACCGCACGTTTTTCTTCGACGTTCATCCACCTCTTGGCAAGGTGAGGCTCTCATCTGTACTGAGGTACCACCATGTAAAGCCTTCATCTACACTCCCTGGCCATTTCATCAGACACATCTACTTCATAAAATATAACGTATAAAATCATTGGCTGCACCCGGGGGGTGGGAACAAAAATCACTGCAGGAATTTATTTTCAAGTCTGACCAAGTTAAGAGAACCCTTTATTTGTCCCATATACATATTGTAAATGGTGCACTTGTATAGCGCTTTTATCCAAAGCGCTTTACAATGTCTCATTCACCCATTCTCACACACACACCAATGGTAACAGAGCTAACTTGCCATCGGGAGCAACTTGGGGTTCAGTGTCTTGCCCAAGGACACTTCGGCATGTGGAGTCACCCGGCCCGGGAATCGAACCGCCAACCCTACGATTAGTGGACAACCCGCTCTACCACCTCTACCACAGCCACCCCATCACACCACAGTACATCACAGTACAGTGAAATTATTTTCTTCGCATATCCCAGCTTGTTAGGAGGTTGGGGTCTGAGTGCAGGGTCAGCTGTGATACGGCGCTCCTGGAGCAGAGAGGGTTAAGGGCCTTGCTCAAGTGCCCAACAGTGGCAGCTTGGCAGTGCTTGGGCTTGAACCCCCAACCTTCCGATCAGTGACCCAGAGCCAAATAATGTAAATGATTAAAAATGCATCAGATTCTCAGAAATAAAAATACCAAACTGTATCTTTCCTTGTGTCTTGGAGTGACACCTTTAGTACATCCAGCAATCCATTTCCCATACCGCTTATCCGACGCAGGGAGCCTGGAGTCTATCCCAGGGAACTCGGTGCACAAAGTGGGGGACACCCTGGACATTAGCCTACAGCGCATGTCTTTGGACATGGTCATGTGCTAACCACAAATCCAATGTGCCCCCTACCTGCTTTACTATATATTTTTATACATTTACACTTATTTTAAGATACATATTGGGACCTTTTTAAAGCTTTACACTTTAGTGTGTACAAAAAGATACACACTAAACGCACATGAGATGTACCCTTGATGGTATCAGCAACAGTGACAATGAAAAGTATGTTTCAGTGATGGCTTGTTCATAGGGGCAGGTGTGGCAAAAATTTTTATATATATAAAAATTCATGCACTCATAGGGAAGAGTGCTCACAGCCCACTTAAGCTCCACAGAGTTATTATTTCACCTATTGGTCAAAATGGGAACTTCAACATGTGCAGATGGAGGTACACAATAGAAGCCTGTTGGGGCATTAATCACAATGCCCGTGCTCAGGGGTGGAGCAGCAGACTGGACAGTCAACGACATTGTCGCTAGATTCTAAAAAATTCTCAGTGGCCTCCATGATCTTGTTGTATAGCAAACGATCAGAATGAAATCTAATACATTTCTGCAAACAAATGCAAAGTGCAAGTGCAGACTGTGTGCGTATGACGTACAGAACCCATTTCTGTTGGAACATATGTTACAAAGATTGGGAGAAGGAAAGTGGGATCATGGAGTGGATAATCTCCATATGTCACAAATGTGTGTGCAGCACTGTGGCTAGTATTAATCCTGAGGGAAATTGCAGCATTACAGAAGTGGTAAAAAGACATTTACAGATAACCATAAATATGGTAAGACAGCAAAGTGCAATTTTATTTTTTTTATATATATATATATATATATATGTATATATAAAAAAATGGAAGTCTATTGGGGGCTTGTCTCTATACAAAAAATGTGTAGAGATGTAGTTGGGCTGGAAATTCTGTTGAAATCTGGCAACCCTAGTTTAATGAGATTAACTAGGAACAAAAATTAGAAATTCAGAAGCATCTGCCAAAATCTCCAACAATTATTCCTGTGGTTAGAAACGGACACTGATGACAGACTAGAGGATGACGAACCAAAAAGCACAGTTGCTGTGTCTAATATAGGATTCAGTACCTGGTGCTTAAAGACCCCACCACACACACTCTATCACACCAACAGTCCTACTGTGAATGAACTCGCCTGACTTCACTATTCAGCTATTTAACAATCCTATGAATTTAGGACCAGGATAGTTCTGGTTAATATTGTCTAACTAACTCTTTTTGTTTTATGAGCTCAGATGCTGATTGGTCTAGCAGGATACCTGACAGGCTATGATGGCACCTTTCCTTTCATCAAACCAGGGGACAAATATGAGCATCACAACTACTGGGGGATGAGAGGGGTAAATATTCTCTTGTCTGATGGTTTAATGTTATTTACCTGAGGTAAGTTGCTTTTGATTTAGTTAGGAATAATGAGTGAGTACACGTGAAGACAGAGTCTGTTTGAGAGTTGTATTTTTTTAACGCTATAGCTAGGCCTGTCACAATAACTACTTTTGTTGGACGACATATTTCCCAGAAATAATTGCGATTAAATTGTCATTTTAAGACCATTTTTATGCCACTGGTATCACGCTAATACAATAGCATAATAATGCAAGTACACCCTTTCAAAGGGCAATGAACTTTTTAATTAAGAATATTCAGCTATTGGAATTGAAACATATATTAAAAAAAATACTCTTTCTTGTGAAAATATCCATTAAATGGAATCAATATTTTAATGTCATGTTTATTCACTGTAATCAATTTTACTCTGACTCAAATGGCATCGTTGTGAAAATGCTAACATTTAACCAAATATTCACACGTTTGATATATTAACTTAAAAATGTATCAACAAAAACATTTGAAAGCTGCCCTTGTGGTGAAAACCTGATCTCTTGAAATATTAATATTTCTATGAGACACTACTGTAATACAATATTGCGAGTTCTGTATGCTTTAGTTCTTCATTATCCGTGTTGTAGTGCGGTGTAGCGGGAGGGGCATATTCACAACGTGACTTACCCATTCTACCCAGCGCCGCACTTCAAGCTCACTCGTGCGTTCACGTCATTTTGTGTGTAATGCTACGTTTAGGCTGTTGTGTATGTCTGATTAATCTCGTGTGTGTGTATAGGATGCATTCAGGTGAGTTAATTAACTAGAACTATCCTTTATAGATTTTTCTTCTTCAAAAAACATTTAGTGCATTAATATCTTGCGTGTCATTTAAAAAAAAATTTCAACTACACATCTTAAACAGTTTTTGCATTCGAACGTGCATTTTCATCTTAAACTCCACGAATATTCAAAGTTGGAATTTTAAGAGAAGACCGAACCAGTGCAAATGGCTGAAATGTTGGTGACCTTCGTTCTTATGTGAACACAATGGGCGACATCGAGGCCAGCTAAAGTGATGGAGGTCATGTCCATATAACGTACGATAAGCCGTTAATGTAAGTATTGTGACAGGCCTAGCTATAGCTCAGCTGATGTGATCATTTGTGGTGTTAACACAGTGCTTGACTCACTTGTCCGTTCAGTTCTGCGCAGCACTCGGCTCCTGTCTGCCTCCTTTTGCTTTCTTGGTGGTGTGGGAGCTGTCTCATTCTACTGCAGCTGCTCTCATTGCAGCATCCCTGCTCGTTTTCGGTACGCGTGATGAAGTGATGGCTAATTTTTTTATCTTTGCAAATACCTGGAAACGAGTACATACTGAATGTTTCGCTGCGTGACATTTAAACATTAACTCGTTGTGGCTACTTCCCTTTAGACACTGGGTACATCACCCTCTCACAGTACATCCTGCTAGATCCCATCCTCATGTTTTTTATAATGGGAGCTGTTCTAAGCATGGTCAAATTCAAGCAGCAAAGACTCAGGTAGGCCAACACGCACTAATCTGTGGCTTAACTGTGCACACTGTATTCGTTGTCCGATTTCTTGGTTAGAATGTAAACTATCCTACAGATTTGTTAGTCCTACATTCTGTCAGACTTTATTTAAGCTTTTATTTAAATCATGTAACGTCATTACAACGCACATTCAGCCAAGGCCCTCTTCAGTTCATGTGCATCGAGGATGAGTACAGCTGAAAGGTCTTATTTACCAACCAACAGTACTTCGAAAGACCACGCAAAACAATTTCATACAGTTGCTATTGTGCCAATTCAAATTGTTTTCCCGCAAAAAAAGCACAAACTCCACATCCATCGTAAATGGGGTTTTTTTTATTTAAACTGCAGCAAAAAGCATTTTTGGTCACAGCAGTCACAAACAAATTGGTTAACCATCATTGCACACTAAATACAAATATGAAAAAAAATATCTGACAAAGAGAGCGAGTGAGTGTGCAATAATCGATAAGACGTAATGGGGTTTTAGCTTTATTTTTGCTGAACGTCTTGGCTCAGATCTTCAGAACATCTGCAGTAATTTTTAAAAATTGCAAGCTCCTCTGAATATTGTGGAATTTCCTTGATTTTGTGTTGATTTCTACGATGGAAAAATCCTGGAGGGACTGATTTGTGTATTGTTACCCAGATGCAAAGTTGCTTTAGCTAAAGAGATAACGATAGCAGAGTAATGGATAACTAGTTGTATGTGCACTTACTTTAGACTTGATTTCAGTGTCAGCAAGCACATGTGATAGTTCAGGTGTATATACACTATAATGTAGCTAGCCAGTTAAAGTTAGTGGACTAGCTCAATACCATTTGCCTCGCAAATTTTCAACTGCCTTCAGCCTCTTTTGAAGCAATAATAATACAGCGCCCTCTACTAATATTGGCACTCTTGGAAATATGAGCAAAAAAGGCTGTGAAAAATTGTCTTTGTTGTTTAACCTTTCGATCTTTTGTTTAAAAAAAATTGTTGTGCAACAATTATTGGCACCTGTTTAGTCAATACTTTGTGCTACCTCCCATTGCCAAGATAACAGCTCTGAGTCTTCTCCTATAATGCCTGATGAGGTTGGAGAATACATGGCAAGGGATATGAGACCATTCCTCCATACAGAATCTCTCCAGATCCTCTAAATTTCGAGGTCCACGCTGATGGACTCTCCTCTTCAGTTCACCCCACAAGTTTTTTATGGGTTTCAAGTCAGGGACCGGGATGGTCATGGCAGGACCTTGTTTTGTGGTCAGTAAAACATTTTTTGATGATTTTGCTGTATGGTTTAGACCAGCGGTCCCCAAACCATAAATATGTCCAGGTCCTCTGGCTGAAAAACAGCCCAAAACATTCAAGAGCCACCACCATATTTAACCGTGGGCATGAGGTACTTTTCCATATGGCTAGCTCTGTGTGTGTGCCAAAACCACCTCTGGTGTTTATTGCCAAAAAGCTCTATTTTGGTTTCATCTGACCAGTTGACTGGAACTTCTTAATTATTGCCCAAATGAAAATGAGCATTTTCAGTGCTTTTGCTATTTTCCTATAGCCACTTCCTATTTTGTGAAACTCAACAACCTTTTGCCGCACATCACAGCTATATTCCTTGGTCGTACGCATTGTTATGAATGACTAAGTAGAATTTTTTATCAAAAAAAAAAAAAAAAAATAAAAAAAATTTTTTTTTTTTTACCAAAAAATAAAAAAAAAAAAAAAAAAAAAAAAAAAATATTTTTAAAAAAAAATTTTCTCATATAAATTAATAGGGATGCCAATAATTGTTGCACACCTATATTTAACAAAGAGTATTTTTGCGAATTTCTGGATCAAAAGGTTAAATAATAGACAATTTTTCACAACCTTCTTTGCTCATATTTTGCCAATATTAGTGGCGGCACTGTGTTTGGCACACTGTGCCAAAAATATCTGGTCAAACATCACTTCTGATACAAACAGGGTTATATTTAAACATCGATTTATTACTTTAGGTGTTTTTCAGACTATTTTTGTGTAGATTCTGCGTTAATTTTGGATTGTGTGTTGCAGGATATACCCACGTTTCATTTTTAACTTAACTTTTTTAATAAGGTAACTTAGAAAACAGAAGTTATAAGTTCCTTTTTTCCATTCAAAATTTTGGGGTGTGCGAACCTTTTGCTCTTGAATTTGTACTATCAAGATCTATTGTAACTTTTATTCAAAATGTTTTTTTTTTTAAATACTAATGTTATAATTATAACCTGGACCATCAATGAATAACAGTTTTATACAAATTGTGAGACAGCAGAGAAGAAATATAGTTATGTGCATCAATAATTTTCTGTAAAATTGGCAGTGTTTGGAGAGTTAAATTGTGCTTCGTCATTGGCCTGTATACAGTCCATTTATGCTTCCTTTTAATCATAATTTAATATTGTCATTCTGAAATTTTGCCATATTATGATCATACTCTAGACCCTTCAGCTGTTCCTGGTGGCTGTGGCTGATTCTGACGGGAGTGAACCTCGCTGGCTCATTAGGGGTGAAGTTTGTAGGGCTGTTTATCATCGTATTAGTGGGCATCAATACTGCATGGGACCTCTGGAAACTACTGGGGGATGTCCGTCTCTCTCTGGTACGAACAAGGACAGTGTAGATAAGTCGTGTATGGGTCAGCTCTGCCTGGGGTTTATATACAGTTTTCATTTCTCATCAGGTGGATTTTGCCAAACACTTGACTGCCAGAGTGTTTGGGTTGATAATGATCCCCTTGTTCCTGTACACTACAGTATTTGCTGTTCATTTTGTTATCTTAAACAGAAGGTATGCAAAAGTCTGTCTTTTACTGTTATCATAAATCTTAATCACTTGCAGAGAATTTAGAATGTAAAAACTTCAAACAGCCCGTGTTTCTTCCCTCTTACGCAGTGGTCCAGGAGACGGTTTCTTCAGCTCGGCTTTTCAGTCTCGGCTGATCGGGAACAACCTGCACAATGCCACCATGCCAGAATGTGAGCGTATTTCTCAACCTTTTTGTCCAGGAGTTTCAAACAGTCATGTGTCGCACACTGATTCTCATCTCTTAAGCTGAAGCCAATTTGGCAAACACCGTTTCTACAGATAGGTTTCAGATGCTGGGTTCAAATTAATTTACTCGTCTGCAAAAAAGTAATTAGTAACGTGTAGGGCCAACTTCAATCCTTCTCAAAAACGCTGTTGTATAAGGGTTGAACTACATGTAGTGGAAAATTGAACCATTCAAGAACAACTTCCTATTATGGGTTGGCAATGTGGCCATATTATTTATATAATATATAATTCAGTTGTACCTGAAAGTTTGCATACCCCTTACAGAATCTGCTAAATCCCGATACTGTAAACTATAACTAGGGCTGCAACTAACGATTATTTTCATAATCGATTAGTTGGACGATTAATTAAAAAAAATTCTCCCTCTTTTTCGATTAATCGAATGGGGCAGCGCAAACTTAAAGTATCATTTATTTTGTTTGTTTGTTTAAAATAAAATCCACAAACTGAGTGTTCAGATTAAAACTTTACACAACTTTTTGTCCAAAACAGAAAAGAACCCAATACACACACACACACACACACACACACAAACAAACCAGAATATATATCATTAATGTAGCACTGTAGCTTAATTTGGTGCTTTTTGTGCATCCATTAAAAATAATGCACAAGTACTTATATACAATATAAACTAAATTAAATGAATAAAATAAATCTTATACAATTTGTTCTATAGTATTTATGCATGCACAAAAAGCACAGAATTAAACTACAGTCCTAAATTAATAGTAAAAACTCACTTTCACTGCACCTTGTGGTTTCTGTTACTTGCTGCCTTTAGACATAGCATTTTACTTGTGATCATAATGTTTTAATTGGACATTACAGATCTTACTCACGCTCCTATTGTGTTTCAGCGGGCCTACACTGCGCGTGATTAGCAACGCGGCCTCGTTACTAATAGATCACTTCCATTCTAATAAACAACAGAAGTTATACTGCAAGCGTGCAAATACTGCATATAATGACAATAAACTAAACTAAACCTTTTAAGCAGCTTGCACCAGTTTCCCCAACCCCTTACACACAGTGAAGTATTTTGGATATAAACACAAGATTGTGCTCATGCAGTACTGTTTGATCTTCATGTGGTTTAATATAAAATGCCCCCCAGCCTTAGAGGACATTCTTCCTCAGTCCTGTGATGATTTGGCCTCTGTCTGATGGTGACTGAGGTCATGTTGGGAATTAAAGGTAACGCTGACAAAGTAAATTGAAGAAAGTCATTGTCCATTACGCTGGGTGTCTGATCAGGCTAGCATGTGTATGACGTCATGTGCTGTTGACTAGGAAGCGGATTATACTTTTCGGTTAGTAAAAAAACCTGCTAGTGTTATATTTGAGATGATATTACTTTTCTAAAATCCACACACCAGACAGTGCATAGTGTAAGTATACAGTACTTCATTTGGGACACAACTTTAGTGTTTTACTCTCCGAAACATGTTTTCAGAACAGAAGTAACGTAATGAGTAAACATGCCCCGTGCCGGGCGCAGACCAACTAATCTACAATGAGATTCATTGACAACAATTTTTGATTATTGATTAGTTGTTGCAGCTCTACTGTTAACAAAAGAGGGATCATAAAAATCCCATGTTTATTTATTATATTTTTTTGTTCTCCTGAATAAGCTATTTCACATAGCATGGATGCTTACATATAGTCCACAGGACAAGATAATGGCTGAATTTATAAAAGTATTCACTGATGCTCAAGAAAGCAACATGATGCATTAAGAGCCAGGGGGTGTAAACTGTTTAACAGGATGAGCGGTGTAAATTGTTAGTATTTTGTCTTCTGGGAGACATGTAACTATCTTAGGGCAGTAGTGGCTTGGCGGTTAAGGTTCTGGGTTACTGATCGGAAGGTTGGGGGTTCAAGCCCTAGCACTGCCAAGCTGCCACTTTTGGGCACTTTTGGGCCTTGAGCAAGGCCCTTAACCCTCTCTGCTCCAGGGACGCTGTATCATGGCTGACCATGCACTCTGACCTTAATCTCCTAACAGTCTGGGGTATGCAAAGAAAAGAATTTCACTGTGTTCTAATGTATATGTGTCCTAATAAAGACTCATTATTGTTTAGTTTCTGAAGGGCTGTACTAAATATGGGGGGGGTGTCTTTTAAACAAAATAATAATTTACACTAATCATCCTGTTCCAATGTTTACACTCCCGTGGCTCTTAATGTATCATAGGTTTTTCTAACAAAGGTTCAGTTTCAAAGAATTTTGTCCAGCATTTATACTAACTGAGAAGGAAGGAAAATTCAGACGATGCCACCTATGCCAGGGAGGCGAGTGGGCAAAATTGGCCTTGCAGTCTGAATGTCATATCATAGAGGAGAGCTGGCTGGGGGGTAGGAATTGGCAGGTGACCCAAAAAAAGGGAAAAGAGGTTTGTGAGATTAGATCTCATGAAATTGCATCCATTTTGTTTTTAAGATTATTTTCTGCCCACAAACAGACTTGGCATATGGCTCAGTAATAACCGTGAAGAACCTGCGAATAGCTGGAGGATATCTTCATTCCCACTGGCACCTGTATCCAGAGGGGGTCGGAGCCCAACAACAACAGGTCAGTACTGTCTTAGTAGGCTTTTAATAATTACTCACGTACTCCCTAGATACATACAATTGTGATTATAGTTTAATAGCTGATTGTTTGGTTTAAACGTTCAATTGACTTTTTTCTGTTGCACTGGTTATCAACATTAAATGTAGAAATACTTCAATTAATATTTGTCTGTGTATTGTAGGGCTGCAAAATACATGATTATATTCGAGTACTTGATTATTAAACAAAATTAAAATACCTGTTTTTAGAACATTACAGCATTGAAACCTACATTTTGTTTTCGTTAATGGATGATTGTAACTTTCCCTAGCTGTAACAAGTCAGTCAAATTATTTCATAAAGTTTTAATAAAGTTATAAGCTGAGATTTAAGAATTTGCTGTTTTTAATTTCTTTACCTTGTCTCCCTTACAGAAAGAAAAAGTAATGCTATAGATACTATAGTATTTTTGTTCAGGAAAGTCATGCGTTATTATGAGTGTGTGTGTAATATATGTGTGTGTAATATGTGTGTGTATATATATATATATATATATATATATATATATATATATATATATATATATATATATATAGATATATATATATATATATATATATATATATATATATATATATATATATAAATAGATAGATAGATAGATTACATATATAGATATATAGATAGATAGAGGGAGAGAGAGAGATATATAGATGTATATAGATAGATATATATATATTAATATTACACACACACAGTATAGTGAGTACACTCCTCACATTTTTGTAAATATTTGATTATATCTTTTCATGTGACAACACTGAAGAAATGACACTACAATGTAAAGTAGTGAGTGTACAGCTTGTGTAACAGTGTAAATATGCTGTCCCCTCAAAATAACTCAACACACAGCCATTAATCTCTAAACCGCTGAAAACAAAAGTGAGTATACCCCTAAGTGAAAATGTCCAAATTTGGCCCAAAGTGTGAATATTTTGTGTGGCCACCATTATTTTGGGTCGGGAATCGAACTGCCAACCCTATGATGTGCCACCCGAGCCACAGCCCATATGATAACGACTACTCGATTTTTTATCGAAGGAAACAATCATGTAATTGATTATTAAAGTAATCGATAGCCTTAATGTAAAGGGAGAACATGAGATCGATAACTTAAACATATAAAATCTATTACTGACACACTTGGTTACTGGGCACTAAACCATGCACCATATGATAAATTATAATGTACATTTCTGTACTAATAAAAATAAACCTTATGAATGAGTTGAAGTGAGAGAGGTTAAATTACATATTTGTTAGTGTTTTTCTGTGATAACATGGTTACTGATAACTCAGAATAATAATTAAAATGTAGCGGTGCAGTGATTTGATTACGTAAAAGAACGAATTGAAAAATACTTACATATTCATACTGTTTTGTATGCAACCCTTTCGCATTCTGTTTGTTCACTTACATTCACTTACTGTACACAGGAGGAGCATGAACACTCCTTTAGATAACATTCTCCAGAAAGCTTATCACTGAGGTTGTTCCATTACATTGTTGTTTTAAGTTTTATTTGAGCAGTCTGGTGTTAAATGATTGATTAGCCTATTTTATAACACCATCGATAATGTTTTGCTTCACTGAGTATTAGTAATAGTAATCTGTCTTGCATTTCTACTTTAATACTGTAGGTCACTGCATATCTACACAAAGACTATAATAATCTGTGGCTGGTCAAGAGACCTCCTGAGGATGATGGTGAGGGGAAATCTGTATCTAGACCCACACTCTTTTTATTTCTGACCTCAATCGCATGTGGTAGTGGAGATCGTGTCTTGTTTTTTTTGTTTTTGTAGCTTTAGATCCTACAGGGTCTCCTGTGCTTGTCCGACATGGTGACGTCATTCGGCTGGAGCACAAAGAGTGAGTGTGTTCATGATTGGGTTTGAATAATTGTATATTTCTAAAATAAATGTGCTTTCTCAGTCAATGCCTATGACATGCTGTGACACAGGCCTAAAAAAAATTTGCCTCAAAAATCTATTCACACAATTCTAAGGGAATGCCTGTTGCAGGTAGGCTGTATGGATATACCGTGTGGGCTAGAAAGAAATCAACCCAGCCTCATGTACAACTTTTTAACACAGTCCCTACTACCGGCGTGTGCTAATCCATTCTTTCACCCACTTTTTTTGTCTTTTCCTTTTTGGGGTTTCTTCAGCACAAATTCTTCACACGTTGTTTTCGCGTCATATATCCGTGTCATTTCTCACGTGTGTTTTCATGACAAAACGCAGTTTGGACACCAGACATTGCACGTTGCTCAGACAGCCCTGAGTGTGTGGTTGTCATTTTGCCTTGAAGAGCAGCATCACAAACCTAATGGCATATTTTTTTTAATGGATGAAATAAGCCACAAGCTTCAATGCTATATCCTGACGCTGTCACTGTGTTTATAAATGTTTCTCTGTCAGGACTACACGCAACCTGCACAGTCACCTTCATGAGGCACCACTCACTAAGAAGCACCTTCAAGTCACAGGCTATGGCATTGTGAGTATCATGATGTATATTTGTGTCTATTAAAGTACCTCAAAAAATGCTAATATTGCTAACGTTGAATTATGCCAGCGCTTAGGAAAATGCAAATAACATCATGCTAATTGGTGGCTTTTATATGCCATTGTCTTAGCATGATTCACTTGAATAGATGTTTGTGTAGAAGTAATAGCAACAGTGATTAATAATTTTAACCTGCTCTCTTTCTTTAGAATGGTACCGGGGATGCTAATGATCTCTGGCAGGTGGAGGTGTGTGGAGGAAAGAAGGGGGACCTGGTGAAGGTGTTGCGCAGTAAAGTGCGCTTCCTACATCGTTCCACTGGCTGTGTGCTCTATTCCTCAGGCAAGATGCTCCCAAAGTGGTAAGAACCTCTCAAACTGTGGTGATTCATCATTTAATCAAGGTCCATTTATACTTGAGTATAAACTGTACTGTATATGTGTCCTTAAATGGAGAAAAGGTTTATGGGTAAGTGGGACTGCAGAGACTGGACATCCAGCAGCATCTGTGAAAAAGCAGTTCGCCTCAAGTAAAATATCAAGTAAATCTGGGCAATATGATGTTGTATCATCAATATTGTCATTACATTTTTAACAATATACTTTTCAGAGACCACACTGCTATTCTGAGTATTTCTTAAAGCAATTATAAACAGCTGATTAAAAGTTACTATTTTGTGCTGAATCTTTAAAATTGTAAAATGTTACAACTTTGCCCAGAAATGTTATTTTCCCTCCTTTTCATCGTTAAACGTAGCACTATTGGCAGTTTGTTAGTAAACCTATATATTGTGACATAATGTATAGCATACAAATTGGTTTCAAGTATCATGATGTGATTTAAAAATAAATAAATAAATAAATTATATATATATATATATATATACAGTGGTGTGAAAAAGTGTTTGCCCCCTTCCTCATTTCCTGTTCCTTTGCATGTTTGTCACACTTAAGTGTTTCGGAACATCAAACCAATTTAAACAATAGTCAAGGACAACACAAGTAAACACAAAATGCAATTTGTAAATGAAAGTGTTTATTATTAAAGGTGAAAAAAAATCCAAACCATCATGGCCCTGTGTGAAAAAGTGATTGCCCCCTTTGTTAAAACATACTATAACTGTGGTTGTCCACACCTGAGTTCAATTTCTCTAGCCACACCCAGGCCTGATTATTGCCACACCTGTTCACAATCAAGGCATCACTTAAATAGGAGCTGCTTGACACAGTAAGGTCCACCAGAAGATCCTTAAAAGCTACACATCATGCCGAGACCCAAAGAAATTCAGGAACAATTGAGAAAGAAAGTAATTGAGATCTATCAGTCTGGAAAGGGTTATAAAGCCATTTCCAAAGCTTTGGGAATCCAGCGAACCACAGTGAGAGCCATTATCCACAAATGGCGAAGACATGGAACTGTGGTGAACCTTCCCAGGAGTGGCCGGCCGCCCAAAATTACCCCAAGAGCGCAGCGACGACTCATCCAAGAGGTCACAAAAGACCCCACAACAACGTCCAAAGAACTGCAGGCCTCACTTGCCTCAGTTAAGGTCAGCGTTCATGCCTCCACCATCAGGTAAAGACTGGGCAAAAATGGCCTGCATGGCAGAGTTCCAAGGAGAAAACCACTGCTGAGCAAAAAGAACATCAAAGCTCGTCTCAATTTCTCCACAACACATCTTGATGATCCCCAAGACTTTTGGGACAACATTCTGTGGACCGATGAGACAAAAGTGGAACTCTTTGGAAGGTGTGTGTCCAAGTATATCTGGCGTAGAAGGAACACTGCATTTCATAAAAAGAACATTATACCAACAGTAAAATATGGTGGTGGTAGTGTGATGGTCTGGGGCTGTTTTGCTGCTTCAGGACCTGGAAGACTTGCCGTGATAAAAGGAACTATGAATTCTGCTGTCTACCAAGAGATCCTGAAGGAGAATGTCCGACCATCTGTTCGTGTACTCAAGCTGAAACGAACTTGGGTTCTGCAGCAGGACAATGATCCTAAACACACCAGCAAGTCCACCACCGAATGGCTGAAGAAAAACAATATGAAGACTTTGGAGTGGCCTAGCCAAAGTCCTGACCTGAATCCTATTGAGATGTTGTGGTATGACCTTAAAAAGGCCGTTCATGCTCGAAAACCCTCTAATGTAACTGAATTAGGACAATTCTGCAAAGATGAGTGGGCCAAAATTCCTCCAGGACGCTGTAAAAGCCTCATTGCACGTTATCGCAAACGCTTTGTTGCTGCTAAGGGTGGCCCAACCAGTTATTAGGTTTAGGGGGCAATCACTTTTTCACACAGGGCCATGATGGTTTGGATTTTTTTTTCACCTTTAATAATAAACACCTTCATTTACAAATTGCATTTTGTGTTTACTTGTGTTGTCCTTGACTATTGTTTAAATTGGTTTGATGTTCCGAAACACTTAAGTGTGAC
Source organism: Ameiurus melas (assembly GCA_012411365.1). Taxonomy (NCBI): domain Eukaryota; kingdom Metazoa; phylum Chordata; class Actinopteri; order Siluriformes; family Ictaluridae; genus Ameiurus; species Ameiurus melas. Next base: position 11,186,248 of record CM022761.1, read on the forward strand.
AAACATGCAAAGGAACAGGAAATGAGGAAGGGGGCAAACACTTTTTCACACCACTGTGTGTGTATATATATATATATATATATATATATATATATATATATATATATATATATATATATATATATATATATATATAATAAAAAATTTATCATACTGTCTGTGTGAATACTCAGTTCTGATTGGCTGGAAGCTTTGTGTTCGAATGTTGTAATGCACAGGTAGTTCAAGTCAGTTTAATCATCGTTCTAAATTAATGTGCTGCCTATAAACAGTTGTAACCATAGTAACATACAACTACAGTTGCATACAGTAGTTAAAATCACAGCTTTATTATTAGTAGAGACTCGGCACAGATGCAGGTAATTCACACACACAGTCTCTCACTCTCATAACAATTTATTATAATTAATTCAGATAAATGTAATCTTATCTAGACCTTACAACCTGTATATAAAATAGGTAATGAAAATGAACCGTTACTTTTATCCTTTCAGGCAAATTTCGCATAGGATGGGATAATCCATGGTTAGGTGTGCATTACACGATTTGAACGCACTCTGCGGATGCGTTAGTTCTTTGTCTCCACGTTGTGCATTAAAATCGTGTAATGCACGCCTAACCATAACCATGGATTATTCCTTTACTTGTATCACAACACTGTTGAATTCTAGAATCTGTTTGGGTAGAAGTTGTTCATTAGTGCTGGATGTAATTCAAATCGCCGGTTTATGTTAATGCACTCGTACCAATACTTTATCATTCCTATAGAAACAATACATCCACAGGGACTTTTGTAAGCTGGATGATCTACATAGTGCAAAGATGGTAATGAAAACATGTTATTTACTAAAGATAAACATAAAAGCATTTTGGTTTTCCCTCAGGAACACACATTCCCAGTATGTTCAAGTACATTGGCAACTCTGTGCAAAATTCTTGCATTTATACAGACACAGAAGTAAAAGAGATGTACGAGATCATACATTTCAGAGTAGCTTTTACTGTAGCTGTTGAATAATTCGGATTAGTTCATGAATAACAAGCTTCCAGATGAATAGGTGAAAAATAGTCTAGAGTTTAACGGGAAAAATTATGAATGGAATATATGCAGTGCAGAAATTGAAGATGTACATTTTTTTTAATACAAATGTCTTGCATTTTTAAAGGGGCTGGGAACAGGTCGAGGTCACATGTAGTCCATACTTAAAGGAAACTCCAAATTCCCAGTGGAACATTGAAGATCACATCAACCCCAGATGTAAGTCACTGCAGCTCAACCCTATCAACATGATGATGGTTTTTTGGACTTGCAGCATAAAGTATAATTTTGTGTCTACTTAGTGCCCAACATTAGTTTGTGTGTGCTGAAGCCTTCCTTCCTGGAGATCTTACTTGAATCTCATATTGTCATGATCAGGGTAAGGTAAACTCTAAAACGCAGAATGCAAAACTCTCATTTAAAGCAGAAAAAGCATCCGGATGCAGTTTTTGTGTTTCTTGCTCTTGAACAGGGAAACAGTGGCCTGAAACCTAAAGACAATGAGGTGAACTCGAAACCATGGCACTGGCCCATCAACTATCAGGTAACTTTCTTGCGTTACACTAGAATTGCTACACTTTTGAAACAAGCAATGGTCATGTGAATTCATCTATTCACTATGAAATAGATGAATCTATTCACTATGAAATATTATAATAATTCTCATCACTTTCATGTGTAGGGCTTGAGATTTTCTGGAGTGAATGAAACAGAGTACCGTGTGTATCTTTTAGGGAACCCGGTAAGTATCCTCTCTCTCTCTCTCTCTCTCTCACCATGTCTTTCTTTTCTTTTTCTATCTCTATTGGTTTATACTGTGAAATCTGTTTATACTATAGTTAAGCTGTGACAAGAGTCTTCTAGTTATAGAAACCTGTTCTCAAGATGAGGTCTGTAAAGCAGGGCATTTCTTTTTTATATATGTATATATAATTTCTCATTCTCTGTTAAATCAAATAAATCCCTAGGAGCTTTGTAACTTTGCAGATCTAATACATGCACAAACCGATACATTACTCCCAAACAGAAAATCATGAAAAAAAACACCTATTAAAAGCAATAAACAGTACTAAATTAAACAAAGTCTATATATGGTATGATTACTCTTTTGCTTAAAAAAAAAAAAAAGTCTCCGGTACTACTGATCTGTGTAGTTTTATAAGGAAATGAGCTGTAAGTTTTATTGAGCATCTTGCAGAACCAGCCACAGTTCTTCTTGAGACTGATTGTTGCACGCGCTTTTTGTTTTTGCAGCAAAATTCAGCTGCCTTCATTGTTGTTTTGGGGGTTTTTTTGTCTGAAAAGTGGTCTCTTACATAATACGCTGCTTATTTTACTGACAAACGTTTAAAACAAACGTGACAAAAAACGTGACAAAACGTTTTGTGTTACGAAATCGAAATGTTATTGTACTGACTCGAAAATGTAGGTCATAAAATAAAATCTATAACATCGTCATATCATCAAACCAGTGACTACAATTCCCATCCCGCACTGCGGTCTACAAACATGGCCAACATGGACCGCAATTCTAAGAACATGCCTTCATTCTAATCACTCACACCTGCATCCAATTCACAGCACAACCACAGTTTAAAAGAACTTTCAATGCATTCACTCTGTGAAGTATATACTCAGTTGCTGTTTGTCTGTTGTTCACCAAGCCTTGATTTCGTGTCCGTTTATTCTGGAGTTTTAACTTTGCTTACGTTTTAAGACTTCATCTCTTTGCCTTGCCCTGTTTGTGTTGTTTGCCTGATCGCCTGACCTCTGCCTGCCATGACTCATGTCTTCTGCCATATCCTTTGGACGTGTTCTTGTTTGATTAAACTGCCATACCTGCACTTGCTTCCGTCTCAGCCTCCATTACATGACAAACATAGTTTGTACTTGAACAAAATCGGGAAGACCTTTGCACACTACCCGTATGTTTGAGGGGCAGCAGCCATATTTCAGAACTTAAGCATGTTAAGAATATTCATGAACATTAGTCATCTACTTATGAAAACTCATAATTGGTTGTAAAACCTTTTATGAAAACCTGTAGTAAGCAGTTTCTGTGAAGGTGAGAAAAAGAAGCACCATACATATTATTTTAGAGAACAGTAACCGATTGCTTGTGCAATTATATTCCAAAGTCTTCAGGAAATTTGTATTACTCAGTTGCAGCTTTCTGTCTGTTCCACAGGTGATCTGGTGGCTGAATCTGTTCTCTCTGGCTTTGTTTCTTGTCATGGTGTGCCTGTTTTCTCTGGCCCTACAGAGAGGAGCTAAACTCGAGGGAGAGAGGAAAGGTGCGCAGGAAACATTCCTTGCCTTTTTGTCAACTAAAATGCCGTTGACTAATATTCGCCATATATGTGCCATTTTAGTCTGAGTAAAGTTGACTAAAATGAATAAATATGATGACGAAATGTTGATTAAATTTAAAGGATATTTTCGTCAGAAGACAGTTTTTTTTTTGTTTGTTTTGTTTTTGACGTTTCAATTCAGACATCTGAATATTCATTCATTGAATATTGAAAGTTCATTGCTCTTTGAAAGGGAGTATTTACATTATTACGCTATTATATTATTGTTCTATCACGGGTGTAAAATAGTCGTAAAATGACAATTATTTCTGTGACAGTACTGTATATCGTCCAATGAAAATTGTTTGTGACCGGCCTACATTCTAATGTTAAAACAGCAGAGACATTTTTCATACCCCGTGTTCATGGTCTTGCTTGCATTTACTTAATAGTGTGTGTGTGGAAAGGGACAGCAGTTCTATGTTCAATTGCCTGCTGGATGTTATTTTGAAAGCAAATCAAATTATGAATTAATGGAGAGACTGAATGCTGAATATATATATATATATATATATATATATATATATATATATATATATTATACTATTGTTTTGAATTCTAGATGTTCAGTCATACACCCTTAAACATGAAACTCGGTTTCAGATTTGACACCACAGTATGTACTTTGATCATATTTTGCATTTATAACTGGTTTCAGCATCGAATGGTCAAATTCTAAAGCCTTTCAAGAGGAACTGAAAGGTGTTGGGTTGGTTCATGAATGAACTGATCATGACATTCCCATGAACATTAGTTATGTGAAATGTATTATCTGATATTGCTTTTGTGCTATTAAGTCATGTGTTGTACTCTGTACACAGTTGTTGTTTTGATAGTCAGTAACGGCCGTTCTGTTTTTGCAGCACGCTGCCAGGTTCTTAGAGAAGGTGGAGGAATGCTGTTCTTGGGTTGGCTGCTACACTACATGCCCTTCTACATCATGGGCCGAATTCTCTACTACCACCACTACTTCCCTGCCATGCTGTTCAGCAGTATGCTTACAGGTATTGAGAAATGGAGAATAATCTGGGACCATCTTCCTCTGGTGAACAGTGGTGGCTTGGCGGTTAAGGCTCTGGGTCACTGGTCAGAAGGTTGGGGATTCAAACCCCAGCACTGCCAAGCTGCCACTATTGAGCCTTTGAGCAAGGCCCTTGACCTTCATGGGTTATAAACCTCCAGGGGTGCTGTATCATGGCTGATCCTGCACTCTGACATGCTGGGATATGCGAAGAAAAGAACTTCACTGTGCATATGTATACGTGATTATCAAGACTCCTCATCATGTCATCATGAACACTGTTAAGTGATAGTTGGTGTGGTGGTTAGGGAAAACCTGTCGAGCGTTGCTGTGGCCAAAAATAGTGAAAAATAGTTGTTTTTTCTGTCTTTGACATACTTTTGATTAGGTTAGGTACTGAACAGCTACCAACCATGGAGGGTGAAACCATCACTTGCTTCCTTCAAGCTCATGAAGCCAGCTGCTTGCTTTTTTTTTTTTTTTTTTTTTTTTTTTGTCCCGTGACTCAACTCACAACAGAAGTCTTTTACATGTAAAACAATGTAAACTCTGCTTAAGGCATATTGTGAAGCAAATCTGCCATATTCAGAAGTGTTGGTGACAACCCCTTAACCTACCTTCCTTCTGTTTAAAGGAATAACACTGGACACACTTCTGCAGAATGCTGACCTCCTGTTTACTCCAGCTGTTTCCAAGTGCATTTTAAGAGCGGGTCAAATGGTGCTACTGTTAGGACTCCTCCACAGGTAAGAGCACTTGATACTCAAACATTGCAAATTTCAATGATTATTAAAATCTCTTTTTATATTTTAGACTCCAATTTATTTATTTTTTTTAAGGTTGTATTTTCTTTTTGTAAACTGCCTTCAAACACCATCGGTGTACATCAATAACTAGAGTATAACTATATTATAACAATAGGTGCATGTCTCTGAAGTGTTATTTTAAGGGCAGTGTAAACATGGCACACATAGTCCAAAGTAATATACAGCAGCTTTCTCTTAGGTAATACTTGTTTAAGAAAATTATGTTAAGTTACACAGATCAGCCATAACATTAAAACCACCTGCCTAATATTGCGTATGTTCCCCTTGTGCTGCCAAAACAGCTCTTACCCATCAAGGCATGGACCCCTGAAGGTGTGCTGTGGTATCTGGCACCAAGATATTCACAGCAGATCCTTTAAATCAAAAAATAAAGTTGCGAGGTGGGGCCTTCATGGATCAGATTGAGATCTGGGGAATTTGGAGGTAAAGTCAACACATTGACGTCTTTGTCATGTTACTCAAACCATTCCTGAACAATTTTTGCAGTGTGGAAGGGAGCATTATTCTGCAACTGCCACTAGGGAATACTATTACCAAGAAGGGGTGTACTTGATCTGCAACAATGTTTAGGTAGGTGGTACATGTCAAAGTAACATCCACATGAATGCCAGGATCCAAGGTCTCCCAGCAGAACATTGCCCAGAGTATCACGCTGCCTCTGCCAGTTCTGATGCTCACATGCCCTTTGTAGGCATTTTTGCCATGGACGGGGGTCAGCATGGGCACTCTGACCGGTCTGCAGCTACACAGCCCCATACGCAGCAAGCTACAATGCACTGTGTGTCCTGATACCTTTCTATCACATCCAGAATGAACTTTTTCAGAAATTTGTGCTACTGAAGCTTTTCTGTAGGATTGGACCAAACGGGCCAGCCTTCGCTCTCCACGCAAATCAGTGAGGGTGCCCATGACCCTGTTACCGGTTCACCGGTTGTCCATCTTTGGACCACTTTTGGTAGGTACTAACCACTGCATACTGGGAACACCCCACAAGACCTGACATTTTTGAGATGCTCTGATCCAGTCGACTAGCCATCACCATTTCACCCATGTCAAGGTCGCTTGCCCATTTTTCCTACTTCCACCGCAACTTCGAGAACCAACTGTTCACTTGCTGCCTGATGTATCCCACCCCTTGACTGGTTTTAACGTTATGGCTGATCAGTGTATGTATTAACAACATGATTTATTATATCTGTTATAGAAACAGTTTTTTAAAAAGTTCTCAGGGTAGAAGACTTGAACATTTTAACCTGATTGTGATGTAAGCAAATTGCAAATCAAGTTGCAAAAGTATTTGTCTCCCTTCTTTGCAGCTTCTACCTTTTCCACCCTCTGTCCTATGGCATGAAGGGGCCACTTGCTCATGATCCTGCCTCATCCATGGCGGGACTCAGATGGTTGGACTCCTGGGAATTTTAAAGTGTTTTGAAAGGATACGTAGTGTGGAAAAAATATTAACTAGTCTAGGGACTAGAGTGCTGCAAAAATAGGGATGTTTACTTAAACATACACGAGGTTTCATTTTCATAGATTATTAGATATACTAGAATTGATGACTTATAAATGACTGGCAGTTTGTAAAGCACCACTTGGTTCAATTCGTTAGCACAGAGCTACGTTTCTTTTACAGCTGAGGGAAATGTACGTTATGTACAGTGTTGTCCATGTTGTGAAACATTTCTTATTTAATTTGATATCTTTGTAGGATTGTTGGATGTACTTTATATCTACTTCAGGTTTGACTGAAAAGAACAATCACATAAAGTGCCTTTTAGGTGACGAATATATAAAATGTAGTGACAATTCAGTGAGATAATGGTTTAGAGCTGAAAGGGAGTTTATTGGAATTCTGGAAATCTCACTAGAATTTTGGGACTTTTACCTTATGATTAAAGTGTGAGTTTTTCAAGTATTCATTTGTAGCCTCTAGAGAGCTAGCAATAAACTGGCAATATCCAATCCTTGGAACAGATTGGATTGTCAGATCATTTTAATGTACATATTAATTTGTTGTTTGTTTTTTGTTTTTTTTTACAAGAATATCCTGTGAAGGTTGTATTCTTGCTTCGTGAATATTATGTAATTATTTTTGAGTATTAAAAAGTAAACTATGGAATAAGTAATGAGCTGAAGCATAACAGCATGTCCCATTGTGGTTTCTTCCTCAGTGATTTGCCAATGATTACAACTTTATCATTTATTAAAAAGACATAATTTTCATTAACTGTTTATAGTCAAGTCTAATATTGTGGAAGGACGAATTAGCTCCTGTTATCACTTGCATTATAGCAGCTGGAAACACTTGCTCCCTCACCAGTCTCTCTTTTTGTCTCTCTCGTGAAGTTAATACGACAAAAACACAGCTTGTGAAGATGCTCTGAAACTGGGAAGCACAAAGTCCTCTGTCCTGAAGACTCTCCCATGGTGGAAAACTTACTGATCGTTATAAAGTGCAGACACTCGAGACTCTTTCCGTAAATGTCAAAAACTTGACCATGCCCACAATTCTATTTCTTTATTAAATAACAGCGTTTGAATTCAATTAATTCAATTTTATTTGTATAGCGCTTTTTACAATGGACATTGTCTCAAAGCAGCTTTACTGAAATATATAAACAAGGGATACAGAATTTAAATGTGTGAATTTATCCATATTGAGCAAGCCGGTGGCAAGGAAAATCTCCCTAAGATGTTAAGAGGAAGAAAGCTTGACCAGAACCAGACTCCGAAGGGAACCCATCCTCATCTGGGTAACAACGGATAGTGTAAAAGAAAGTTCATTACGGTTTAATATGAAGTCTGTTTGTTTGTAGAACTAGTCCACTGTTCAAAGGAGACCCGAGTCAAAACTGCATGTGATAATTGAGTCCTGGGGTCTTAGAAGCAACCGCAGTCCCAGCAACCACAGTGAGTGTGTCCATCTGGAATTGGAGTAGATGAGAACTCCATCTAGAGGTAGGACATCTGAACGGATAAGGCAGTTCCGGAGAGCAGAAAGGAGTAACAAAAGTCTACTCATGGTAAGCTTGAGTAAACAAATACGTTTTAAGCCTAGACTTAAACACTGAGACTATGCCTGAGTCCCCGAACACTAATTGGAAGGTTGTTCCATACCTGTGGGGCTATATAAGAGAACGCTCTTCCCCCTGCTCTAGCCTTCGCTATTCGAGGTACCAACAAATAACCTGCACCTTTTGATCCAAGTAGGCATTGCGGATCATAGAAAACCAATAGGTTGCTTAGATACTGTGGCGCGAGACCGTTTAGTGCTGGAGTTAATAATTACTCTAGGAACCTTTACTGCTGCACATGACGAAATGGAAAGTCCATCCAGAGTTACTATGAGATCAGAAAGATTACTTCTAGCTACAGTGAGGGAAAAATGTATTTGATCCCCTGCTGATTTTTGACGTTTGCCTATTGACAAAGAAATGATCAGTCTATAATTTAATGGTAGGTTTATATGAACAGGGAGAGACAGAATAACAAAAAAATCCAGAAAAACGCATGTCAAATGTTATAAATTGATTTGCATTTTAATGAGGGAAATAAGTATTTGACCCCCTCTCAATCAGAAAGATTTCTGGCTCCCAGGTGTCTTTTATACAGGTAATGAGCTGAGATTAGGAGCACACTCTTAAAGGGAGTGCTCCTAATCTCAGCTTGTTACCTGTATAAAAGACACCTGTCCACATAAGCAATCAATCAATCAGATTCCAAACTCTCCACCATGGCCAAGAACAAAGAGCTCTCCAAGTATGTCAGGGACAAGATTGTAGAATTACACAAGTCTGGAATGGGTTGGTGCGATTATTCACAAATGGAAGAAACACAAAAGAACTGTCAATCTCCCTCGGCCTGGGGCTCCATGCAAGATCTCACCTCGTGGAGTTGCAATGATCATGAGAACAGTGAGGAATCAGCCCAGAACTACACGTGAGGACCTTGTCAATAATCTCAAGGCATCTGGGACCATAGTAACCAAGAAAACAATTGGTAACACACTACGCCGTGAAGGACTGAAATCCTGCAGTGCCCGCAAGGTCCGTTGCTCAAGAAAGCACATATACATGCCCATCTGAAGTTTGCCAATGAACATGTGAATGATTTAGAGGACAACTGGGTGAAAGTTTTGTAGTCAGATGAGACCAAAATGGAGCTCTTTGGCATCAACTCAACTTGCCGTGTTTGGAGGAGGAGGAATGCTGTCTATGACCCCAAGAACACCGTCCCCACCGTCAAACATGGAGGTGGAAACATTATGCTTTGGAAGTGTTTTTCTACTAAGGGGACAGGACAACTTCATCGCATCAAAGGGACGACGGACGGGGCCATGTACCGTCAAATCTTGGGTGAGAACCTCCTTCCCTCAGCCAGGGCATTGAAAATGGGTCGTACATGGGTATTCCAGCATGACAATGACCCAAAACACATGGCCAAGGCAACAAAGAAGTGGCTCAAGAAGCACATTAAGGTCCTGGAGTGGCCTAGCGAGTCTCCAGACCTTAATCCCATAGAAAATCTGTGGAGGGAGCTGAAGGTTCGAGTTGCCAAACGTCAGCCTCGAAACCTTAATGACTTGGAGAAGATCTGCAAAGAGGAGTGGGACAAAATCCCTCCTGAGATGTGTGCAAACCTGGTGGCCAACTACAAGAAACGTCTGACCTCTGTGATTGCCATCAAGGGTTTTGCCACCAAGTACTAAGTCATGTTTTGCAGAGGGGTCAAATACTTATTTCCCTCACGTTTCATCTGGATCAGAATGATCCGAATTTGAAAATCCCATGTTTTCTGGCAATTCCAGGATCGAGTAATCCATCTTACTATTGTGTTGGTTTTTCAAAGCAACATTGGATTGGATCACCCTGATCCAGAATCAAACCTTTCCAGATGTCCAAATCCAGATTACCAGTGCTCTAAATCGGACTACATATCACAACATAGGCTACTAGCTTTGTAAAGAACCACAGGTAGATTAGCCAGCATGGGGTCACTTTAAGTGTGTTTATTTGAAGAGACAGAAAAAAGCACAATAAAACAATACAAAAATCCCCTTCCTTTTCAATTTCTTTTAAACAGTCAAACCCCTCATCTGACCCACTACAAATAAATACAAACAAACAAATATACATTATTCACAAATACATTGTTTTGTTTTTTTTATTGTTTTTTTTTTATCAATTTTTAATCCATACAAAGTCTAAATGTCCAATAGTTTAAAAAAATAAGAACGTTCAGAGTTCATGTGTGGAGAGCAATAAGGGATGCAATTGTTAGAAAGCACTTTTGACTGGTTCATCTCTGATGATTGTGTCATGGTAATTAATATACAGTGACAAATGACAGTTAAAATGGAATATATTATTTTTGTTATGATATTGACAGCTTTTTGGGGGATTAATTATGGGGACAAAAACTTCTTTCTCTTTTACTTTACTGTACTGAAAGTCTTAGTTGGTAGCCTAATCTATACTTTATCTACATTATCACTGTAACAGTTAAACAAATCAAGCGCAAAATATAAATAAATGAATATTATTATTATAATGTGCAGAGATGCACAGATGTATCGGCCGATAAAGGCTATTTTTCACGTTTAAAAACATCCCATGATCAGGTCCGATTATATCCTGTCAATCACAAGAGGACAGTAAAACATGTTCATTTCGTGCTGTGTGTAAAGATGATGTCTCTTGTGTGGAATGACGACAAAACTGTAGTTTGTAAGCTCTGTAAGCTCTGCACTGATAAAATATTACACCGGAAGTGAGCAGAAGTGAAGCAGGAGTTTTGCGGTTCTACTCGAGCTGAATTAAAGCACCAGTACACTTCTGAAAGATTTAAATGATGGTGGTTTGACAAAAAAGTATATATTACACAGAAAAATATATTTGTAGAGTAGTATATTTCATATGCAGTTAATGTTAATATATAAGAAAGTTGACATTATATATTACCAGTTTGATGTTCAGTGATGAAGAAGAAATGCTTTTGTTTGTGGTAAGTGAATGTGAGACTAACAGGAGAGTTTTTTTTTTTTAAGAATTCAATCAATGTTAACATGAATGAATAACATTCAATAAGTTAACAAATCTTACTTTAATCTTCAGAATTGAGTTCATGTGTTAATATTAATTAGAGTAACGTGTTTTGTTTATGAGAACAGTTACTGTGAAACAACTTGATGAAATGGAGAGAATAAAGTTTTTATTCGCATTTCTTTCAGAATTGTGAATAATAATAATAATAAAAATGAATAATAAAAATTCATTTTTATTATTAATTTAAAAGAAGCTATAAAAGGCTATCGGTATTGATTATCAGTATTGGCCGATATCACTGAGTTATCGGTATCAGCTGAGAAATTTTGTATCGGTACATCTCTAGTTTTAAAGTTTTATTAAATTTTGTTCCTGAAATCATCCCTGAATCCACCCTTCTGCTAGGATCAGGATAATCCTGATTTATTTTTTATTGATTTTTTTGATAACTCCTATCCCAATCTTAGTAAAATCTTTTGAACAACACATACTGAAGGTTTGATCCAGATCAAAAAGAAAGATTGGACTACATGATCTAATCTGATTTCAGAATCCTGGGCCCAGTTGTTCAGAAGTAATCTGATCAGATATCAGATCAGCCATCGGGTTGGATCAAATCTTGAAAATGGGTTGTTCAAAAGAAAAGAAAAAAAAGGATCCTGAAATCAGATTAGACCATGTAATCCGTATTGCCTTTGATCTGGAGTGATCAATTACCTGATCTTGGAGGGATGGGTTTTCTGATGTTGGGTAGCAAAACATTTTTGGATTACTAAATCCGGATCATTTTGATCGAGATGAACCTTTTTAAACAACTTGCCCCAGGTTGCAAAAATGCTCAACGATTCTCCCATTGTAGTTCTTCCATTTTGCAATGTGCACTGCATTACCCAGCAGCCTTCCTATAAGGCTACCACTCCGAACATCTCCTCAACGATTGGCTCTAGCACGTCATGTGATTTGATGTCAAAATGGCGTCTCCGAATGGAGGTAAAATTTAATTCCTCTCGGGCAACTAATTTCTCTGCTGTCGAGGTTTAACTGTAATGTGAAGAGATCACTGCGTGTAATGTTGTATGTGTGTGAGTGATAGAACACGCCTTCTTCTTTGTTGGAGTGTGAGGTTTACAGCTTCACACTAATGCTACCTTTTACTTTTTTTTTTTTTTTTTTTTTTTTTAAATCGACAGCTAGCGTCTGTTTATCGGTGTCTAGTAGCCGCCCGCTAGCTAACTATACCATAACCTATGTTTGTATGCTAGCTAGTACAGCAGGCTAGTCAGCTCGTGATAGAGATATCGACGTGGCGTGAAACTCTAATGAGGAAAATGTCCGCCTGATATATCACAGACACCTAGTTCGGTCCGGTTCGGTATATCTAACCAGATATCGAGAATATACTAGCTATTTAAGGAGTATTATGGTAGTCGACATGGCTAGCTGTTAAAGTTATAGGGCTGCAATGTTGTTTAGTTGAGTACTGATTGCCATTAAATCAGCACACGACTTGGAAAACTGGTGAAAGCACCTTTAAGGGGATAGTAGCTAATGCAGGCGTTGAAACAAAGTCACCTGATGACGACACGGACTCATTTGCATATTAATTGAAGGATTTTGATGTCAGGACGGGGACGTGAAGATTGCAACTTTGCTTCTTTTAAAATGAAGTCTTTTGACACGAGACTACAAACCAGCTGCTTGTTTATGTTTCCAAAAATAGTTGAAAGTGTTATTATAACGGACTTTAAAAAAAAAAAAATAAATAAATAAAAAAAAGAATCAATTGTCATTGACATGAACGCTGATCAAAAGAGGTGGCAAGAGACGGTAAATAAACGTGAAGGAAACGGACGCAGTGACTCGGGTTTTATTACTTAAATATCTCCAAGAACCGCGTTTCAGATGAAGAACTGAGAATCGTGGGGGAGGGATAAACAGTAGTGGTCAGTGATTGGATGTTGGGGACGCTCGGTACGTTTACATGGACAACAATATTAAACCGATTAAGAAACTAGCATGTAAACGGCGATTATTGATGAACTTAATCCGACTGAAGTCATACTTGAGGTAAACACAAATGGAATTGAGACACTTGGAGTATTCCCGTTTAAGTCGCGTTATCGAGGTGTGTTACAGACATGTACACACCTTAATCACACCATTAACGTCGTGTGGTAGTTTTCACCGCATTTTGTGACGGGATACGTACACACACTGCAGTGCTCAACCGTTTTACGGCAAATGAGAGAGCATGGCTGTGTCCGAAACCGCGTACTTGCCTACTGTATAATAGGTGAAATACACACATCTAGGCTACTATATAAAAGGTAAATATGCTTTTTCGGACACAGCCCACGGCTTCAAACAGTCGTCTGTTTGCACGTATAGCATGACAAATAATTAACTGCACTTGAAGCTTTCATAAAATTAAAAATGAAACATCCAAAACTGTATACGGTACCATAACGAAGACGTATGTCGATACGTGAAATTCTGGAGGGAATGTTGAATGGCGTGGCGTGGGGATGTAATGATGCGTGCCGTTAATCGCTCTATGTTCTATAACGTGTAAAATGGGAACATGAAAGGAATACTCTAAACGAAACTCATGTAAATACCTTAATCAGAGTATTGTCTTATTCAGAGTAAGGTCAACAATTAGATTATTTCTGTCCATGTAAACATAGGCAGTGATGTTTAAGATTATTGGATGTTGAGAACCTAAGCTTGCGCAAACACAGCCTGGTCAGGGTTTACACAACTGGTGGTGAGTTGACTGAATCCTGCTCTCTTAACTCATATAACCGGCTAGGGCTGGGCGATATATCGATGAAATATCTATATCCTGATAAAAAATTGTGCGATACACTTTTCTGAGATATCGTTGGTATTTTTTTACCCTGTTTTTAATAATTACAAATTAAATGCTACTGAATGGGTGGTGTTTATTTTATGTAATTTATTTATTTTTTAAACAGTCTTTGTAGGCATTAAAGAAAAGTATCGTCAAAGTCAGATAACTGTTTTGTTTGTGTAATTTTACAACTTTTTTCTAACAGTTTCTTAGCTAAATTACATAGTGATACGCATTGTGTATCATAGAGATGTCCTCAAGTAGGTGATATGATATTTTTGTCATATTGCCCAGCCCTAAAACCAGCAGCTGTGATGTGAGCTGGAGACAATCTGCTCAAAAAATGGCTAGATTTGTCTTTTTGAAAAAATTATAAAATCTCCAGACATTGCCTCATTAATAGTAGTAATAAATTCATAGGCGCTCTTCGACGTCATGGAGTCCAGGGGCCCCAACCACAGCTTGGCATCCATGGCTCTTAATTAAAAGTGAAGAAAGACTCGATCAGAATGATCACTGAACCGCTAGCTTACATTTCTTCTTAGTCCACCTGTTTTCATCAGTGATTGAAAAAGTAATCGTGTCATGCTGCATGGAACTACAGGCTAAATCCACGCTTATGACTGCTAGTATTAGCTGGTCACGATTGGTTTTACAGTATCCATACTATAATGAGGAAAAGTAAAGAGGTTTACACACGAACACAGGCCAGTAGAATCTCATGTAATAAAGTTATTTAGTTGAGTAATCCTGATTTTTCTGAAAGGTAAACCAACCAGAAAAATAGTATAATAATTATAATGGAGGCTTTGCTATACTTTACACTTCCTTTGGTATTGGTATTGCACTGATGAATAACTTCTCACCTTTGTCATAGCTGAGGACTTTGAGTCATCGTTGCTGAGTTATGAAAAGCTTGATCGCGCTTCACCTGACCTCTGGCCAGAACAATGTATGTTTTATATTATAATGTTAAAGAATCCTTTTCAAAAATACTTGGTTATCTTTGAAATAAAAACTGTTTTCTAAACAGTGGTTCTCAACCTTTTGTGCACTCTGGACCCCTAGCATATTTCAAACAACCCACAAGAGCCCCTTCACAACAATTATACTCTATATATTTAACAGTCACTTCTATATATGTTACTTTATTTTATTTATATTTGAATAATATTAACATTGGACATTTAAAATTGAATCAAAATATTTCAATATAAAATGTTTGTTAGTTACAGTTGCATTTATATAGTGCTTTTCTAGACAAGGTGGGGGGGGGGTGTCTCCTCAACCACCACTTGTCTGTAGCATCCACCTGGATGATGCGACAGCAGCCATAGTGGGCCAGAACGTCCCCCACACACCAGCTATTAGTGGAGAGGAGAGAGTGATGTAGCCAATTCAGAGATGGGGATTATTAGGGTGCCATGATCGAGAAGGGCCAATGGGGGAATTTCATCAGGACAAAAGGGTTCTACCCCTACTCTTTTATGAGAAGTGTCCTGGGATTTTTAATGACCACAGAGTGTCAAGACCTCTGTTTAACTTCTCACCTGAAAGACGGGTTTTGTTTTTACATTTTATTGTTGGTGTGACATGTAATTTGACTCTGGGTTATCTTTTGTTTATTGTATCCATCAGTGCGACACTTGAACTTGTCTACCACTCAAGTTTTTTTGCAAATGATTATTTAATTTTTAATTAAATGTAAAATAAATCCATAAATGAACGATCGTCAGCTCAGCTAACATATCTGTGAATGCACGCGGATAACCAGAATGGATCATTTAAAAACGTATCTTAAATTGTTCTTACATTTGATGGGCGTATGATATATTTGAAAATATTTTTGATCTATTTAACACAAAGATTTTAAAACACAAGGATTTTAAAAACTTTCCCTATGACCCCCTGCAATTACGTCACGGACCACTAGGGGTCCGCAGACCCCGGGTTGAGAAACACTGTTTTAAAGTGTGTGATGGTGAGGGTGTATGTAGTTGTACTGTTGTGCACTGATTGTGTTCTCTTATGTAATAATTATCTTGATTATTTGGAAACAGTGCCAGGGGTTTCAGAGTTTGCTGCTTCATTTAAAAATGTAAGTACTGTACACGTCAACTATTCCTGACGTTATTCTCCTGTAGTGTGCTCAAGAGAAGAATAATTTTGTTTCGGTTGTTTTTTTTTTTTTTTTTCCAGCCAATAACAAATTCTCCACCCAAGTGGATGGCAGAACTGGAGTCAGAAGACATTGAAATGTTGAAAGGTCTTGTCTCCGCAAACACATGTTAAAACTATGGCTTTGATCTTGTAATGATTTTCATTAGTGTTTGGTTGTGCAAAGCAGTTTTTCCTTTCAACAAAGCTACTCTATTTTTAATGCCCCAGAGCTGGGAAGTCTGACCACAGCTAATCTGATGGAAAAAGTCAAAGGGCTGCAGAACTTGGCGTATCAGCTTGGCTTGGAAGAGTGTAAGTAAAACATATTACATTCAAACAAAGAAAAATAGGATGAAAACTCTGTGCCTCAGGAGCTGGTGGCTCTTTACGGCCAATTCTCATGTCAAAGACACATGTCTGTAGCTAAAGCATAAACTCCATAGACATCCTTTGAAATGACACTTTTTTTTATGTCCTGTGAACATTATTTGAAAAGTCAGAACATCAATACCTGTAATGATTGTGAAACCTGTAATTGCATAGCAAGATTTTTTCATGGATAACCAGAAATAATGAATAGTCCGTTTATTATGCCTCATGCCATGTTGTGGTAATAACCAGTTCTGGCTGTAATTAGCACACAATCTCAGCTCTCCCCATCCTACATGTTTCATTGACATGTTGTATATCTGGACATTAGTATCTTGATAAAAATGAAGTGCAGTACACAATGTGGATTGAACGCATATACAAAGCATCTATTGTGAATTCTGCCAGTGGCTTTGTCCTCTAGGTGGCGATATTACACTTACACCAATTGATTCCCTGTTGCACAGAATGTGGGATGTCCAAGCATGCAGACTCCTACAGTATAAACAGTATATGTTTCTTATAGCATTATTTTTGATAGACATCACTTATAAACTGCTGCTCTCTGCTTCAGTATGATGCTAATTGATCAGTATAAAGTTAAGAGAAAATTTTTAGCGATATACCGGATATCTATGCTGTATCTCTTGACACCTGTCCACTATTTCAAGTAATGAAAAATAGATTAAAGAATCAAATAGCCTGACAATTGCCATGGTTTTGAAATCCTGATTGTGTTTCCAAGTAATAGAAATTGAAAGGAAAATATGTAGTAAATCTAAGTAAACGTATACCTTTTGACCTGGCATATCTACAACTCTCTCAAATCTAAGCTTCAAAACCTTGACATTTGTGGATCTCCTGGGGTTTTGCTGTTTCAAAATAGTTGGAGATAAAATCAGCTGACTCAGCCAGGTAGTTTATTAAATATGGGTTTGGTTTGTCTAGACAGATTAGATACTAGAACCTGAGTTGTTCAGTATTTATTGGTAATTGCTTTCAATGGCTTTTCAGATCAGAATGCTTTCAGATGTCACGTGCAGACTGAGCAGGTGTATGGATACATAGTTCCTCGCCAAGTGAAATTGTCCGAATCATTTTTATAGACGCAGTCAACATAAACGCCTGTCTGAATCATGGCCACATCTATCAAACAGTCAGTATCCCATTGCATCCCGGAGTAGATATGTGATAGTATATTACAGAATGAGTTTAATTTGCGCATGATTTTGCCATTCAGTTGCATTAAAGCGACCGGGATTTATGGTTGAAATCACAGGCAGCAGATGTAACAAACAAATTCATGTGTAGTTTGTGCTTTCCAAACACAGCATTCGGTGGTAGAATCATATTCGTTTAAAGTCAGTGATGCGTCTGTGCAGACCGTTATTCGTTTAAAGTGCAGACCGTTTGTTTACATTCATTCTACACTTCCTTCACTGTGCGCATATGGGTCTGAGCCAAACACCCAGCGTTGAAAGCTCATTGATGAGCTGAGAGTGCAAGGAGGCAGACCGCCATGTGAGCTCAGTGCTCTTTTATAAAATTCCATCTGATGGCTCTGATTAGAGTATGCCCGTTCATTTGGGGATTATGCCTAACCTAATTTGTCAGGGTTTTATGTCATTTTGGGTGCATGGTGTTTATGAAATGATAGTTTGGATGTACATTTGTGATTGCTCAGGGTTAAAACAGACAACAAGGTAGTGGAATATTATATGAGCGTCAGGCTTCCAGCACTTTTCTCAGAAGTATTTAAGTAGCCTATACTGTATTTCAGTAGAAGACCTCAACTGTGTAATAAATTATAACATGTGTTAACAGAATAGAGTAACCAGTTTCAGTTCCCGCCACTGTCCTTTGTGCGGAGTTTGCATGTTCTCCCCGTGCTGCGGGGCTTCCTCCGGGTACTCCGGTTTCCTTCCCCAGTCCAAAGACATGCATGGTTGGCATGTCCATAGTGTATGAATGAGTGTGTATGTGATTGTGCCCTGCGATGGATTTGCACCCTGTCCGGGGCGTACCCTGCCTTGTGCCTGATGCTCCCTGGGATAGGCTCCACGTTCCCTGCGACCCTGTAGGATAAGCAGTATAGAAAATGGATGGATGGATTTATCTAATAATCACTGAAACATACAAAAATAATGAATGTAAACAAAGGAAGTGGAATTAAAATGTTGCTCAGTCTATGTTTGTCTGTTTATGACAGACCCCCTGATTAAAGCTTAAGCAAAAAAAAAGATTGGTGTCTAGATCGGTTTCGGTATCAAAGTGACAAGAAATTGGTGTCGACTGTAAAAATCCTGATCGGAGCGTCAGTACTGAACACCATAAAACTAAAGCGCTTTGCATCTGGTGGGTGAAATGAGCTCACCCAATCACATCCTATATGACATTATTCAGATATATACACAGAGCGGTTCGAGAACTGACTCCAGCCCAGAACCATGACAGTGGAAAATGTCTAATAAAGTAGCTTTAAATATATTTAAGAGGAGCCGACTTCAAACACTAAACATTGATGTTTATTGTATTTGTTTACAAGGTGAAACAAGTTAAGGTTTTTTTTAATACAGTCAGTAAAATTAATTGAAAATATTACATTTAGTTTATCAGAAGGTAAATTAATTTGTCATGGCTCACACAATGTTCCGAAATTCTGTCATAATTGACCGTGTGTTTTATTGTAGCACACTAAAGTTACCATACTATTTAAAAAAAAAAAAAAAACTTGCTCCTACATTTTTGACTGTGCTGCTAAATGATATATTTTGATATTTATTTGATATTAATATATTTTAAAATATTATTTAAAGATTTTTAAAACTTTCCCAATGACCCCCTGCAATTACACCACGGACCACTAGGGGTATATCAAATGTAATTAGGAGCACAAGTGCTCCTAAAAAAAGTATTACCTTTGATCCCTGGATTGGTGGTAAGTATCAAGTAGCATCCACATGAATGCCAGGACTCAAGGTTTCCTAGCAGGCCAATTTGGCCTTTGTCGAAGTCACTCAGATCCTTATGCTTGTCCTGATTCCAAAACAACAACTTTGAGAACTGACTCTTCACTTCCAGCCTGATATATCCCACCCCTTGATAAAATCTGCCACTGTAACAAGATGATCAATGTTATTCACGTTACCTGTCAATGTTATGGCTGATCATTGTATGAAGCCTTTATTGGAACTAGCGTGTCCTAATTATATATAAACCTAAAATATTTGTTATATGCAAACCATTGAGCTAAACCTTTGTAAAGACTAGGAGGCTTTATTGTGAAATAGCCTAAATTGTTTTGTTTACTTATTCATTGGAATTTATTACTTTTTATATCACGGCCACGTTTTTAAATAATTGTAATTTGTATGTACAATAACATACATGAGTCACTTGATTGTCCACAGCGATCACTTCCAGCAAGTACTCAAATGTTGTTATTTGTTCCCAGTGACTTCAACCACCAATGACCTTTAACGTGGTGGGATTTTAATTTTCTTCATTTCCGCAGCTGTCGGGAAAGCCTTGTAAATCTCAGTTACTTTTTCTTCATGTTTCTTTCGTGCTGCGGCGTCTTTAGAATGAGCCAGGGAAGGGCGGGGTAGGACATGTAGGGCGTGGGGCTTGTGCCGGGACGATTTACTGTGCCAGGGTGGCCATTAAAGTCCTGAGCTGGTTAATGGGGATGCGTAATCAGGCGGTGAAAACTCACCCTTGAAGGCTTTGGCTGGAGGACACACAAGTGGCTTAGATTTAATGCAGTTGCAATCCTTTAAAGTGAATTGTTTCAGAAGAGTCATTTTTGCATTTTTAGATGTCTTTCATTTACTTCCTTACATGAATCTAAGTAGGATTTAATCATTAGTATTTAGGTTGGTAACTTGATGTGCTTGACATTTCAATTTTTAATAAATTCAGGCCACAGTTTTGTTTTGTTTATTCTTGGATATAGCAAGGACAACACAACATATGAGAAAGCATCATTGTGCCTAATCTCACTACTCGTGCAAACATGTGGGCATATTTTTGTAAGCATGAGAATGAGGCGTGTGCCAGATCCACCTCCTTGGGGACACGCACCCCTCCTCCATTAGCCAAGTGACGCCGAGTAGCGGTGCTCTCGGAGGAGCTGACGCGTGCCCAGCCGTCCTTCCCCCTACCAGTCCCCATCTGCTTCAGGCCTTGATAAATACTGCTGTCTGAGCGTGCTCATCAGGACCCTCCTGTCCCACAGGGCCACTCACTACACTGATAAGTGCTGTTATTGAAGGTAATTGAATAGAGAGTGGCCCTCTGGGACAGGTAGGTCTCAGGGAACGCTGATGATACTACTAATGTCTGCTGTTGCAAAATGTTGCTGTGATGTAACCCATTTGTTTCCTCTTGACAAATGTTCAGGAGGCAAGGTCTTCATTTAGGAAAATGTCTTTTTATAGATATTGTGCTATGGATTTTTGCACAATGTAATACTGTTTTCTTAGTGTTATTTACTCTGTGTCTTTAAAATTTAAGAAGGCGGCAAAGATATAATTAGTGTGTTCCTTATTTCAGATCAATAGCACTTCATTCCGTCAGTAAAAGGTTAATTCTGTTGCGAATGTGATGAAATTGCATTAGCGTTGAAGCAAGCAAAGGATGAGGTCAAATAAAAAAAGTCTGGATAAACAAAGTTCACAAAAAGAAACACGTCTGACACTAAAACCATCGCTTTGCAGCTGCTCTGCTATCAGGAATGAGGCTGAAGGGTCACACCTGTCCGACACTAATAGCCCCAGCGTTCAATGCCCCCTCCTTCAGATCAATCTCAGCTCTATTAAGTGCCCCGTAGCACTGTAATGATTGGACGGACGCTACGGCATCGTAGTAATGGGCTTCCATCAATCCATCAGAGACACCTGACCGCGGGGGGCCAGCAGTTATGAAGTGTTGTCAGATGACTGGCTGTGCTGGGTGAAAGCTCTCCTCTATCTATCCATTCTCTCACCCTTCCTCCTCTGCACTCTCTGGCCTTTAACCGGCACTGTGCCGTGTTGTATGGATAGCGAAAAAGCAGAAATGTGTGTGCCGGATCTGACTTCACAGCCTTTCAAACTGAAACAAACCTGATCTAGGCATAAGAAAAAGGCAGTGCGTGTTGCTCTGAACATTACTGATCCCTGACCTGTATAGAGATACACACATGATGACAAAAGCATGGGCAAACTTCATATAGTCCAACAGTTATTTTCTAGTGCCTTGTTACATTTTCGTGGAATGTGTTCTAGCTTCGCACGTACTGCACAGCTGATTTTGCAGCTAAACTGGCTCAGGAGAGAGAAAGAAGAGGAAAGAGGAAACGCAACCCTCTCCCTCTCCCTCCTCTGTCCTCCCCATTGCCTCCATCAACAGATCGGAAATGACACCTCATTTCCATAGGTGCATTAGGAATTCATTGGATTTTCTTTCCCAGCTAATCATAGTGTCTGTGCAAAAACCTTTTAAGGTTTTTAATGAATGAATTTTGACTGATTGCCTATTAATAAGGAGACCTCATGGACAGGGCTAGGCGCGTGTGTGTGTGTGAGAGTGAGAAAAAGAGACAGCGATTGTGTGTGTGTACACGTGCCTGTATGTAATGATTCGTGGTGTAGAGAGCAGGCGGGAGGGGTGAGCAGCTCTTGGCTGGGACATTAAGAGGAAGCGGTGGCTCCCCTGGGAAATCACTCTCCATGTCTGCATCTTAAATATCCCTGTGAAGTATCAATAAGTGGGTAATTGAATTTTGAGCCCAAACATGAGCGTCAGGTGTATGTATTCCGAAGCTGGGGGACATGTGGGCGTGGGTTAATGTGTATGCATGTGTGTGTGAAAGTGTGTCCATGTGTGTCCTCGGCGTTCCGCCTTGCTCCCCTGGGAATCAGGCAGTGAATATGGATGTTAAATCTATTAAATAAAGATTACGCCCCGTAATAGCCGAGTGGCAGTTTGAGATGTGCAACAGGGGTGCAATTGGTGTGTTTGACTCTTAATGAAAGTGATTTGGGGCAGTCGGATCTAACCAGGGTTTTCAGCTCAGTCCAGGGACTCATTTTCTCTTCTGGGTTTAAAAGGATCCATCTTGTTGCCGTTTGCAATCCTCCCGTTAATCAGCCGCAGCTCATAAGATGGAAGAAAGGAGTATCCATGTCACACTCCGCTGTTTACACAGGCATCCTCAAAAAGGTTTGGAACGGTGCCGCTCTCGATTCCGCTTATGTTGCCTTTGTTAGTTTATGTTCCCATCTGAACATACAAGTTGCAGACAAAAATAAGTATAGTACTGACTGTTTATAATGAACAGTGCTCGGTTGATGGTGAAAAGGAAGCTAATGTTACCATGCTAACTGAAGTCCTCATTGTTCTCCACATTAGCGCTGTGTGATTAAACAGCCACTTTTATCACTCCATAATTCAAATTAAATTGAGTTAATCTTTTGTTTGTTTGTTTTTGCTTAAATGGCCACAGAAGTCTTCCTTGGCTCTAATCACTGTTTGTTACAAAGCAGCAAAGGGTGATGATACAGAACCGCTGAAATCCACAGTATGTAATTTCGTATGGATGTCGAGGCAAAGAAGTTGCTGATTAACTAAGTACAGAATTAGTAATTGACCTTTCTAATCAACTAAACAAATCTCTAACTCCTGCTAATCAGTATTGATCCTGTGCGCGCGTGTATGCTGCACTTGCGTATGGGCATGTGCCAAAGAAAGAAGGCGGCTAGCTTGCTGGACCCTCTTTTAATCTAACCCACTCAATGCAAATCATTTCCCTTCTGCTCTGACGGGACTGGAGGATAAATGGAAATCTAATTAATGAGTGGATCAGAGGGTTGCTCTCTGGTGGCAAGGTCTCCGGGGAGAGAGCTGAGCCAGATAGGCTCCCGTATTGTTTCAGACAGAAAATGAGCGAGAGATTGTAAGGGTCCGAAAGAGCTAGGGACGAAATTGTTAGTATAGCTATGATGAGGGCCTTCCCCTATTTGCAGACCTCTCCAGAAACCACTGGCCCATTTAACGAGCTGTTAGCGGAAATATCATGGACGCGTAACTGGGATTAAGACGCACAGTGATTTGTGGGAAATGCTGACGTTACTAATCTGTGCTGATTATGAATTTGTCTATAAATGGACTTATTGCTATTTGTTATTTGCTAACACTGATGAGCTGTTTTATTAATATTCGAAGATGAAGTCATTGTGTATATAAATCGTTATCATTATGTGATAATGGCGTTATCCGAACAGTGTCCTTAATGATGCACAGCACTGTTTGTTCAAATGAGTTTGGCTAGTGCTTTTTTTGATGCTAAAGTGTAGTTTGGTGTTATAACACTGTTACAGCTGTGCCATGCATTATCCACAGGGTAGCTGTGTTCTTATTATTGGGTGGGTTGGTCGACACTTCAAATCCTTAGTTAAAAAAACTAAGCATCTTCGTGGGTGTTTTTTATGTCTTTCGAGAATGTTGACCGAGTTCAAGCAAGAATTCAACAGCAGTTGAACAGTACATATATGTACATACATATGACAGTCGCTTTTGCTATCATTTAATGCTGTTCTGTGGTTGTTGGTTATCTTAAGACCCTAGTTACTGTTTTAGCGAGACAGTTATTGAAATGTTTTGTCTTTTTAAGAATGATTATTTTGTTGATTATGTATTGAATGTCACCACGGTTCATGTGTGCAAAATTAACTCGCATTGACTCACTCCCAGGTCATCTGCCATTTCAGAACCTTCAGTGCTGCCTCGCCTTCACCAGCCGCATTTCACTTTTATAAACACGTCTCCCCCACCCCGCCCCCCCTTGAGCAAAAATTGCAGGTAAAATCATGGGTGTAGACATTTCAGAATCTAAGTTTTGCCTCGCCACTTTTTCCTAATCTCAAATTTGATTTTGCATTGCCTGCGTGTCTCTTAAGATTTCTAAGTTGGACAGTAGAAACATAATTCAATTAAAAAAAAGAACTTTTGCTATAATAAACGCAGGGCTCAGACTCGAGTAGCTAGGGCTCATTGAACCATTTGCCTTTTGTCAAGCTTGATGAGAGCGAAGTGTTTGTCACTGAAAGGTAACAAGTAAAACCTGGTATGGATTTTCAGAGAGATGGCTACTCTAACGCATTGAAAGCGGAATGGATTGATTATATTCCATGACTATTCGTGGAAATGAAAACTCGCTTCCTGAGGTCATGGCAAATACGACACAGCATTCACACGCTCTTGAGCACACTAACGTATAGATGAAAGATTTACCACTTTGTATTTGAGGTAGGATATCATAGCTATTTCAACCCATGAAATTCCTGATTGTTTGCTGGTTTTAATCCACATTTTTTGTTGTCGAAATAATTATTTAGCCTATGAAGCTGTCAAATATCCAAAGGTTTGAAAGCTACAGTAGCTAGCACATAAAAATTGTGTGTGCGCGATTGCTACGTGTCCATAATCTATTTAATGGTAATGTTCGTCAAAATGTTCACACAGAGATGAGCATCGTACAATATTTTAAGACGAAGAGGACAGAGGAGGATGAACAGCAGGTCATAGGAGTAGAAAAGACTGAGGAGGACGAGCTTGTAATCTGTATGGATAGCTACCAGCTAGTTCATGGCACACCGTGTTGGACGTTTGGAGCGCGGTCGCCATCAACTCGGGATCGCTCCCACTGTTGGTGAGTTGGAGCTATGAGTTGGAGACTGTGTGTTTTCATTTTCTGTCGTGATTCTGGAAAACGTCACCAGGTAGAGCAGTGATGCTGCATCAGGAACTGCCGCAGTAGGTCACGCTGTCCTCCAGCGAGAAAACTGGATTATGGAGGTTTTGTTTTGGGGTTTTTTTCTATTGCAAAGTAGCTTCCAACTCATAGCTTCTACTCACCAACAGAAACGGCGATCCTCTCACGATAGTACTTGTATCTCAACATGTACAGTGGCTAGCTGCATTAACTAGTAGCTATTCTTAATGATTATAGTAGCTAGTGTTTTAAATGAACAATTCTCTGTTTGGAGTAATATTAATGAGGCGGCTGTGGTGCGGGCGGCTGTGGTGCAGTGTGTTGAGTGTAGGTAGAGTGTGTTGTCCACTAATCGTAGGGTTGGTGGTTCGATTCCCAGCCCGGGTGACTCCACATGCCGAAGTGTCCTTGGGCAAGACACTGAACCCCAAGTTGCTCCCGATGGCAAGTTAGCGTACTACCATTGGTGTGTGAGTGTGTGTGTGAATGGATAAAAGCGCTATATAAGTGCACATTTACCATTTAATGAGTAAATTGAGCTGCATTCAGTGATGTACATCAGAACTTGTAAATAAATGCTATTGGTCACCCTTTACGTATGTCTGCGTGTTTTACAAATATTTACCCAATGAAAAGTATTAAAAGATCTTGTGACTAAAGTCATTAGAAATACGCATTTAAGTGCTTTTATTTATTTTTCAATCATTTACGGGGAGCATGCGCTCGAACCCCCCTAGCATTTCAGCGTCGTCCCCCCAGGTTCAAAATCGCTCC
The DNA here is from genome assembly GCA_012411365.1 of Ameiurus melas. NCBI lineage: Eukaryota > Metazoa > Chordata > Actinopteri > Siluriformes > Ictaluridae > Ameiurus > Ameiurus melas. The sequence goes on from CM022761.1 coordinate 11,212,442, forward strand.
TACACCCCTAGGTCAAATTGCTTCCTTTTAATCTTTCTCATTTTGACGGTTTCATTCATGGCTACAAACCTAGCCTGACCAGCCTTGCTTCTAATTATTTTGTTTTGTGTTATTTGAAGAGACAGTACCAAGCTAAGTTAATCAGTCTGAATCCATTTACCATCATGTTTAACCCAATGATTGACAACTCAGGGTGTAGCTACTGACACAAACTCCCAGCATTATTATTCCACTTGGGGCAGTTCATCTAAATTACAATTTTCCGCAATATTCTATTCGCCAGCATCTGACGAGTCGTGTCTATTCTCGACGCTGCATTACTGTGCATCGGCCCTTTTGTCACCACCGTGCTGTTAAACCTTTGAGCAGTGGCAAATATACAGTACTGTGCAAAAGCCTTGGGCATGTGCAAAGAAATGCTGTAGAGCAGAGATGCCTTCAAAATAATGATATGAAATGTTTCTCCATTAAAAAAAAAACTAATTCTCAACCATAATCGTAAACCATAATACATGAAACAAAGGCAGTATTTGGTGTGACGACTTTTTTTTAAGTAGTCTTTTAAAAAGTAGAATTATTGTAGTTTTATAAGGAAAATAGCTGTAAGTTTTATTGAGCATCTTGCAGAACCAGCCACAGTTCTTCTGTAGACTTTGACTGTCGCATTCGCTTCTTATTTTTGTAGCAAACCCAGCAGCCTTCATGTTTTTGTACTGACTCAAAAATTTAGAAGTCATAAAATAAAAATCTATAACATAGTTTGTGCCTAAATCTTTTGCACAGTACTGTAGATCGCATATCTGTATGTACTTTTGGCTATCTCTGGATTATATAATGACTGTCCTTCATATGTTTGAGCAAATGCAAAGCACATTTCAGCACAGGTTGTGTCCTTGTCTTTTATTTAACAGTATGCTACAGCTTCCACCTTGTTGCTTCCACCCAACTGCACGTACTGTAGGTGTGTTTCAGTAGCACGCTGCGTCACTGTTTCTCAGAACAAGGTACAGGTTGAAGAAAATGTGACTCCTTAATATTTCCTCTATTTCAGTGTTTTCTGATTATAATCACCTGTTTCATAAACAGTTTATCGCCTCTTTTTCCACTCAAGATGGTTCTTAACTTTATTTTTTTAACTAAACCAGTTGTGCCAAATACGGTTTGTAATTTGGACTGAACATGGCTGTTTTTTCTTGCTTTGAATGATGCTTATGGCTCATAAATTGCTATAGTTTTGTTGTCCTATGTAGTCTGTCTGAACAGGATTTTGCTTATTATGCAACTTGCAAAGGTTTTTTTTTTCTACCCGAAAAACTACTTGAATTGGCAAAATTGCAAGCACAGGATTCTTTTGTTAAATTACTTCCAGGGAATAGACATATGTGATCACTTTCTATGAATAAAAAGTATACCACAGACTACATTCAGTACACCTTTTTATTGCCTCAAGAACCATTGGGCGCTCTAATATATAAAACTCAAAAAACACAGTTTTCATTTGAGACTGTCCATTGTTTAATTTATTTTTATGTTAATCTTTTTTTAATATTTTGCAATTTAACACAACACAAGCTCTATACATCAATTTACAGCATGCCAACAATGCATGCAGTCGCTTCAGTCATGGTGATTTGCCTTGGCATTTGAGGCACGGCAGGTGACTCACCAGACTTGATTTTCTTTTATATTCTATGAAAATCCTTGCATGGTGTGCCAAACAGTTGGTTGGTAAATGAGAGCTTTTAGCCACACTCATGTTCGTCGCACATGAATCAAAGAGGGTTTTGGTTGAATACGTGCTGTGATGATGTCACACGACACAGCTTGGCCCACATCTATGTTCATTTTGAAAATTTGCAAGCTCCTCTGAATACTGCTGCTGGGAATCCCTTTGAGAGGTAATTTATTGAGTTCCTAACTCACACCTATGCTTCTAGGCTTTGTACAGGTTATGGGCATGTAACCTCTTAACGATCAAGCGCACAACCACAAGCCTTACGGGAAGTAGTTATTGTATTTTTAGCATTGCAACCATGTGTACTTCATGAAGACACCACCTTCTCCCGTGCAAATCGATCATAATTATTATAGATGTCCTCTGTTACTTACTTTACTTAACAAACATGGTCAGGTGTCCACAAACGTTTGGACATATGGTGTATGTGCAGAAAACTTATCAGTCCGAAGAGTACTTTAGACTTGTGCATCGCAGTAGATCTGCCCAGGGAGCTGATCCTCTCAGTGATTATTACATAAAAACAAAGCAACTGGAGTTATCTCTGCTGTTCATACTGCTGCTTCAAGAGAGCCCTTTTATCAAGTTGTTCAAGGAAGAAAACGACTTCAGTTTTCAGCTCCATCTGGCAATCACAGAAATATGATGAGTATATGCATTGTGGTGCCCTGACTGACTTTTATTAAAAATAAAGCACACTTTTATATCTCGCTCCTTTTTTCTCTCCTCCACCCCAGCCAGAGAAATGACGAGAGGGAAATTCCTGAACATCTTGGAGAGGCCGAAAAAATGAAGACGGAGGGAGGGACTGATTGTGTCTGGACCTATATCAAGTGACTTTGTAGCAAAATAACTGTGCCATGATCTGTAACATCTGCAAGCTTAGATGGAAAAATGTATTTATATATGCAGAGTTACCAGTTAATTAGGTACATATGCAGGTATCAACCATTTTATCAGGCAAACCTACCATGTAGGTACATTGTCTAGATATATAATTATTCTGTTTATATGTACAGTTTGTTATCTGCCATCTTTCCCTTCTTCCCGACTGGGAAAGGACCACAATAGGACTATTGCTGACCAGGTATCATTCAAATGGGCGACCATTTTCAGCACAGCACAACGCGTGCTATGTCCGTGTCGCTGCTGTGCCAAGGTCCAACCCCCACGTTATATCTGCTCAGCAGTGGTCTTATGGTGGTTCTTTCCCATTAGTGGATGAGGTTTAGCAACAGATGGGATACAGTCTCTAATTGTATACCAACAAAAGTGAACGCTATATGGATGGAGTACCTGATAAAATGGCCAGTGGGTGTAGTTACAGGCATGGCGAACTGATGCAGGTTCCTGTACATGTACTATAATGTGTAAAATATTTTTTGATTGTTCTTTTTCCTTAATTAAATGCCTTTTTTTTTGGTTCATTTCTGCTCTATATTTATTGACTGACTAAATTGCTCGTCTTGTTAACTCAATTTTTGAATTCTTTTCAATTATTAATGGGTTCAAACTTATAACATTTAAAAGTTACTAATATATCTTGTTTGTTTTGTTGATATTTATTCTGTTCCTTTCAAACTTCAGCAAGATATAATAAAATGTCTCGTGACTCTCCTAAAAAGTAACTTTCATAAAACAAGGGCACGGTGAAAACATTTTAATTGGGGCAATAACTTTATGCCTGTGCCGCTCCATAGACTCGTCCCATTAAGATCCAGCTTCCACACTAGCGCAAGGCCATTTCTCCTGCTTAATGTGAATTGGAAGTTTTGAGGCCCCCTGACACAAAACGATGCGTAAAAATAATATTGCTCATTGTCATCCGTGTTAATGAGATTTGACGTAATTACTAGGGCCATTTCTTCTCTAATTAGCACACTTCCAGGGACAGTGGAGCGAGTGGTCTCACGGAAAAGGAAATCGGACAGGCATGCTGAATGGGAAACAAAGAACGCTCCGGCCAGTGTAATTAGGTGAGACAATGGGCAGGGCTGTTATTGGCTGTAGATGTCGAACTGGCTTCAGCTATGGTTGGGGTCCTCCTGCTCCTTCCAACTTGGAACAACTATGTCTCTCCCCTCCCTAATACACCCCTGACAGTCTTTGCCTTTGAGACTGTTTCTACCAACACAGCACCAATCTTACTGGTGTCCTACTAAAATTTTGTATTCAGACTTTTCCAACATGACTCCCACCCCCCCACCCCCGTCCTGTCCCGTCCCCCTGCCCCCCGGTACTTCAGTATTTTTTTATAAGCTCTGACAATAGAATGGTTAGGTAATATAAACCATGGTTGTACAGTGTGGTTATTTGAGTTATTTGAAGTGCTGCACAAGTATAGAGACAGTTTAGTTTCTGAAATACTCAAACCAGCCCCGTCTGACACCAACAACCATTCCAGAGTCAGAGAGATCACTTTATTTTCACCATTCTGACAGCTTTTTACCTGTATATACATGATTTTATGCATTGTGCTGCTGCCACATGATTGGTTGATTTGGGTAATAACATGAATTTACAGATGTATTTTCATGTTATACTTAGTAACAATAAATGAAGAAATTCTGGTAAATGAATCATAAACAATTGCTGCAATAGTAATTGTCTGTGTAAAAGATTTGCACTTGTTGAAACTCTTGGTTGCACTTGTTGATTTTGATTTCACTGTCACACCAGTGGATGCAATGAGCCGTGTGAGTAAAGCACTGAGACACCACGGCACGTCTGCTGTGGTTCACATAATGGCCTCCGGCACTAGTAGCCGGCTATCAACAGGGTGTTGTTCAGACAGCCGCCTTAAAATGGGACTCGTTCCCCACAGAGTGCTTGTCTCCTGGAGGAGGGAAAAACCCAGAAATCCCAGCAGAGCGACAAATCCGCTGCCCTGACCTCCCTGAGCCCCTGTGCCCTGACAAACGTCAATCCAATGTGCCCTCAGGCCTTTAATTAGCTGTCAATTAGTGCAAATTAATCAACTCCTTGCCTAATTAAGCAATGCCAACAGGCAGCTTCCAAAAACGCCATTGTGGAAGCACCATGAGAAAACTAGGGCTAGCAAACTCTCTCTGCTTAGTGGGGTCATCACACCCCTGTGTGTGGTGTGGTGGTGGTTGGGGGGGGACTCCGCTGAGTGTTTTGGATTTTTTTTTTTTTTGTTACCGACTCAGCACAAGGTGTCTTCTACTCATTCTATTTTCAGATGAGACTGTATAGGACACACGTGCTATCTTTTACATGTTATTAGTTGTAAAGTCCTCACACCTACAAGCAATTTAACATGGTCATATGACTCCCCTGTAAACCTTCTTTTAATCAGTTGTCCATTTTCAAACAATTTTCAGAATCTCAAATAAAGATAGAGCTGTGTTCATAGTCAAATCTTTTCCACAACCTTATTCTACACAGTGCAAGATGTCTTTTGGCTGGGAACAAAGTATGGAAGTACTAAATACAGCCTTTAAAACAATTCATCACTTCTAATAGGCCTATGGGCCAAATGTAGACAAATGGCTTAGCGCTCCGATCTCTCATTTAGATTGCCTGACATGAGCATATCAGGCTCTAGCAATCTGTGTATAGGGGTTGGGCTAATGCAGCACACTGTCCCTAACCACAGCCCATATCAAGCTTGTTACCTTCTAGTGACCTTCCCTATGAGTGAACGTTCTTCCCCTACTCAGAAAGAAAAATAGCTGTCAACTGTTTCAAAATATGCTCGTAAACATGATTGGTATGCACTGCGTTGTGTGCCACTGCCGAGGATTATTTTAGCAGTCAAAGTCTGCATTCTTGTGCTATGGACAAGGCTCCATTTTACTGTCTACATATTTTATCCATATTCCCAGCAGAGGCTGGTGCACTTGTGCAATACAGAATAAATTTTAATTATTGTCTCAGCATTCAACGATTGCCCTTATGATACTCCTTGCATGTGGCTCAAAACTAAACTTCATGCTGCAGTACATTATGAACAGGCAGAACACGGAGACGGAGAACAAAAATAACAAATTATGCAACAGCTGTTTGCCTTTTAATCTGAAAGCCATCAGATCTTGCAGCCTTTGATAGGCTACCCGATCTTCACGAATGACTGAACTAAATCTTTCCATAATCTGCAGCTTTATCAGTCTGTCCTCTTATGCATGCAAATCAGAAAGCGTCCATTTCCCAGTGTGGATGGTTTATCAAAAGCTGTGAGACATTTTCACCCATTTACAATAAGCAGCAAAGCCCAGCCCAGATTAGGACAGAAGTGTGTCTGTAATTGACAGCAGGCTGAATGAATATATGGCTTTAACTCGACTGGTTGATGTCATTAGCATATCAGCAGAACATTTGATTTCTTCATTAACCACAGTGAAATGTCTATTTAATAGCTTCTAATTAGTTTCAACTGGTCCCCGTGTAATTATAGCTGATTTTTACATTTATTTATTTATTATAAATATAATCACGTTTTATTCATGCGATGCCATGTGTTTACTTGAATTCACAATTTCAGGGCATATCATGTTGACATGCACCTTCACATGTTCTTCACATAATCTCAGGTGAAATGTAGCCTGTGTGTTATTCCATAAGGGACACTCAGGTGTGCGAGTGTTTTTGTTTTGTTTTGTTTTGGTGGCTTGCTTGGCTATGAATTTTCCTTAACCTATCGTATTGGCTTTATCTGCATGGGTATATTGTGAATTATTATTTAATAATTTTCAGTAGTTATTTTAAATGTTGTCTGAGCCAATTGTAGGTAAATTAGTTTAACTTTGTCTTCCAACATCCTTATGAATCGTTTTGTATTACAAAATTACCAGTTGTGTGTCTTCTAGCCTATCTTATAAACTACTGAATCAATTCAGATGTTTCCACCTACTTTTTAATTACTATAGAATTAAATGGCCACCTCTACTAATTATCCTGGCGACATGCCAGCAAAGATTTAGCATGGCCTGCTAATCGAATAATGTCCCATATGGTCAAAAATCACGGCTTTTCTGTGGTGTTTTCCCTTTTAAGCTGATAAGCTCCAGAAGTTTATACATTATTACTGCCCATCTTTATGTGTCGCTAATAAAACAGGACACGCTATGCATTAAGCTCACCAAACTCATACTCCCATTCGGCTACACAGATAAAATGTCTCCTGTTTGGTGGTTCACCTGCACACGTCACTTTAATTAGGCGGGAAAGCGACTTGGGTGCCGTTCTCGCGGGACTTTACGCGACTTGAATCCTTGAGCACGCTCAGCCACGCGTCTCGCGCTCTGCTCTGCCGCCATCACACACGAATCATGACATTTATTTATGCATCAGCACATGGCACTTTGATAAGATTCATGTTATCTCGGTCTCCATCAACGTCTCACTGCTCATTTCCATAAATTATCTTCTAGTAATTATCTGGCCAGATGTCCAAATTGTGGCACAAATGATCTCCAAATGAAACAAATCTCACTGTAATTTGTTAATAGCTGATTAGACAGTGTGGACTATTTAATAATAATAATAATAGTAATAATAATTTACATTTTTTAATGGTATATTTTGCAGTCTTAGCTCAAACGAGTGGGGTCAGGGTCTGTGGCTGTAACGCCATCTGTAGGTTTGACCGTCATTCAGATGGGTTTATCTGTTTTACCTCCCTTTTATATTAGCCATGTGATTATTCCTATTGGATTCTCTCAATCCGTCTAATAAAATTGTAAATAATTACTACTACTACTACTACTAGGATAATAATAATAATAATAATAATAATAATAATAATAATAATAATAGTAGTAGTAGTAGGCCTAGTAGTAGTAGTAATAATAATAATAATAATGGTAAAAAAGAATAATGATAAAGAAAATTAGTTATTTTGATAATATGGGATTTGTGGAACCTCCATTAACCTCCGATTTAATCGAATAAATTATTATAAACTGTTGACGTTCCGTTGTTAGCTAATAATCAACCGTATCTGTTGTATCTGATCCCCCTACCATGGAATAAGACAATTCATTCGTATCTTTATTTATTTATTTTAAAATAGAAGAAAACTAATTAAAACTTACACTGAAATAGCCAATATTTAAGCAAAACCCCACCTCTTTAATTGTGTTCATGCGAGCATGAGTAATTCAGTGTCAATCTGCAGGTCTGCCTGTAAATTACAGCAAATTAAGCTGATTTATGTATCGAAAAAAAATCCCGGCAATTGATGTGATTATAGCTGTATCAAAGTAGGGTTACGGACAGATGAGCCAAGTACTGAAATGAGATTATGGTTTTCAATAGATTTTTTTTCCAATTATTACTTTAAGTAGGGTGTCCTTAAACCCCAAACGTTCAAAGCTTTTAATCGGCTCTAATAGCTTCAACAATCGCAAGTAAATCGGACAACTTCTGGGGTTCAACCTGGTTTTCGTTTTCGCAAAATTAATCCATTAGGCTAATCTGAGCCCCCAGAGCTGCTTTTAATCAAACTGGACTCGTGGCATCTCGAAAACGACTCGTGTGCAGCTTTAATAAGCCCAAACAGGGTATATTTGTATCATCGACCTAAAATAAAGTAACACAATGTATAAGCCAGTACTAAGCTTCATGACAAAATGTCCCAGGCATGTTGTTACCGTGTTGGTGAATTAGTATGAGTAGAATATCGACAGTATTTTGAAGTGTACTGGACTGGGATTATGTCTGTCTCCCTGCGTTTTGATCCAGACAACCTGGCATTCAAACCTTGGGTCAATTTGTGTCTTTATTCATTTCTCAAACAACCACACGCGCACTTCTCTCTGCGTTTTCTCACATCATCATATTTCTATTTGTATTTATTTATTTGTTTATTTTATACCGAGGACCTTGTACAGTTAATGGATGGCCCAATGTCGTTGGTTGACATCAAACTGAGACATCCAGTTGTCATGTAGACTGGTCTACAGTTCAAAATAAGCCAATAGTACTAAATAATAGTCTTAATAATGCCTGCATTGTCAAAAACTGTATTTGGTGACTGTAAATGTGAGAAGTCTAAATTGGAACCGCATTATTTTTTTTATTATTTATTTATTTATTTATTTATTTATTTTAATTATGCGGTATCAAAAGTCTTTGGGATGAATTGTTGCTACTACGACTGAACATGTCGACTATTTTTCGTTGGGAATATAAACTGTTTAAACAAAATCGCATTTCGACACAAAGATCAAACGCGTACTGAGCGCGGGAGACTCGATGAAATTGTGAGCGTCTTGCTCGCAGGTGATTGGCTGCCGACTTCGGGCCCTTGTAGGGATGGACCTTTTGGATAAAAGGAGAATTTCTGGGGGGCTCGCGTGTATTTGCACTGGTGGATTCCTGTGCACAAGGGAAACGGGGACTATCCTCAAAGGCACCATGACGGGGAAGGAAGGGGCTGTGTTATCGGAGAGTTTGAACAAACCGAAATTAGCTGAAAACGGAGGGAATAGCAACCCGCACTTGTCAAAGAGCATTACATCACACGCACCCAGATGCACGGGCTTCGGCATCCAGGAGATTTTGGGGTTGAATAAGGAGGCGTCCTCGGCGCCTCGGAGCGCGCTGGAGTCCATCCCCGGGGGCGCGCACTTGCTGGCCGCGCGCTCCATGCTTGGCCCCGCCGCAGTCGGGGTCGGTATGGGATTCATCGGACCCGGGGGTATTCCGTCCTTCTACAGGCAACCTTCGTTTCTGGAGGTCCTGTCAGACGCGCAGAACGTCCATCTCCAACCTCTCAACAAGACAGCACCTCAGGAGGCCGGACAGTCTGCCAGCTCAGGTACGAGTCTTATGTCTCTCTCAGACACATCACGGGCCTCGTGGGGTGGATGCTACAACCTGCTGTGCTACAGATTTGTGGTTTCTGCGTTTCTTGTATCTTCATACAAGGTGCAAGAGTGTGACAAAGTTGAGCATTTTTTTGTATCAGCTTCTTCTTATTGTTGTTGTTGTTGTTTATCATGTCAAGATTTGATGCTAATTATTGGCTACTTGCGAGTCAATATATTTTGATATTTAAATGAATGTCGTTCTCGACATCAGCCGAACAGTAACACTGCACATAGAGTCATGGATTTATTTTGAGGTAATTGATGTTGATGAGTTCAATAGGCCAGAAAAACTCTGCTCCACAGAGGCGCTTATTCGGAAAGTTGCTTCTTGCGGCCGCAAACAATATGCTTCTGAATTTTATAGACTCAGAGGATGTTTCTTCCAGTGAACGAAAAACATCCAAGTCTTCCCTGGGCCAGAGCAAGAAGCGAAAGAAGAGGCGACATAGGTAATTATTCATAGCTTTATTATTTCACAGAAGCATGTATAGAGAGATGAATTTTCACTGAATTAAATGTATTGCGACGGCCAGATTTAAAGTTTATACATTTTTAAATGAATTAGTAAAAAAAATAAATAAATAAAATAAAAAAAATAAATATATATATATATATATATATATATATATATATATATATATATATATATATATATATATATATATATATATATATATATATATATATATATATATATATATATATATATATATGGTTTTTTTTTTTTACTTTCCCGAGCCATTTGTTCTGGTGACTAGTTGATACCAGTTAAGCACCAAAATGTTTGATAGGCATTGGAAGAGAATAATCTGTAAATAAAGTAGTCATCATTATTCACTTACACTGATAGGAATTTAAAATTCTAAATTTGTATATATATATATAAATAATACACACGCACAATATACGATAGATAGATAGATAATATGCTTATAATATAGTATAATAATAGTCATAATACTTATTATTGTTGTTGTTATTAGTAGATCTATATTATTTCTTTTTCATTTAGTAACATAAAGGGAATAATAGAAAACGTCGCTTCACTACCTCAGTACAAATTACCCTTGAGCTGGTGTAAGAGCTTATAGATCAAGAGCTCATGCAGCTTCGAGGACATTGCTGTTAGCTGGAAATATGATGGCGAGTTTAATATTTGAATGCTCATTTATGTACAGCTTTGGGGCTTTTTTTAAGGACTTAGTTGAGGGATCTCAGCTTTGTTCGATGGTTTATAAAAAAATAATAATGAAGGACGGCTGTCTATTTGTGGTGCTATAATAACTGAAGCAAATATTATTACTACAATTACATTCAGCACAGCTAGAGTAATACATACTGGTCAAACTTGCCATTGTTAAGTACCTTCACACTGCAATATGCGCTATTGTAACTATAACCAGTTTTATAACGAGTCTCGCTGATAAGGATGAGAAGGTTAGCTGTATTCTAACACTTGGCCTGTAGGCCTAAAATAAGATTCTCAACAAGCCTTTTAACACTGTTAGGATAATATAGGTCTAGAGCCTTTGTTTTATTTTGGCAATTTAGATTAAGTACATTTTTAAAAAAGTGTTTCCTTATAAGTTGTTTATCAGATTTCATTACAACATTTTAAACAGACACAACACCGCGCTGTTCATTTGTCTAGCCTAAATGGAGAATAATTATTTAATGTAGATTATTGTTTAGGAAGTGTTTTTGTTCATGTTTGTTATTTCAGCTGAGCATAGGCTATATTTCTTGTCATATAGGACAATATTCACATCTTATCAACTGGAGGAACTGGAGAAAGCTTTTAATGAAGCTCATTATCCCGATGTCTACGCCAGAGAGATGCTTGCTATGAAGACTGAACTACCAGAAGACAGAATACAGGTAATTTGGCTTATTATAAGGCATGATATAGACCCTTATGTTTCTGTCATACGGAGTGTATGTACTTCTGTATTTTCTATAAGAGAATACAGGAAATTGTCATTTCCTATCAGACACGTGGAAGCAATAAAAAAAATTACGTCATTATTAAACATAATAATAATAATAATAATAATAATAATAATAATAATACTCGGCTAATATAAAGAAATAAATAAAATAACGTCTGTCAGTACTACTGTTGTTATTATTATTATTATTATTATTATTATTATTATTATTATTATTATTAGACAATATCGATAATTTTGTATGCATATTTTTACAGTACATTATTGCCCTCTACCATTACTTAGATTCCCAAAAGGAAGTTTAAGATGAAAACCTTTCATCAGCGTGTCCGTTACAGATACTGTGCAATTAATTTTTATTTTGTTTATCTCTGTCTTAAATAAAAAAAAATAATAATAACTAAAAAAAACCAACCTTGCTCGGTTTTAAAACCTGTTGCCTTTATCCCATGTTGATATGTCTCACACATTGTCGCCTCTTATTTGACCACTCTTTATTTTTCATACGCCCAAAATAATAATTCGTTTGGATTAAATTTGTTTGTTGGGAAAAAGAAGTAAAATTACTTTTTTTTCTGATTTTATTTGCTTGGTCTGTAACATAACGCTTTCGCTGGGTTAATATATTTTTATCCCTTGCATGAATGCTATGCGTATGGCTGTTCACTCTGACTCTCACGGGTTGTTTATAATATCATCCCCAGTGTTGTGAAAGAAACATAATTAGATGTGTAAATTAAAAACATATTCATTGGTGGACGGTTTTGCTGCATTATGAAAAGATTAATCATAGTTAAACACATTTTGATCATCGTGTGTTTAAAGCCAGCAATTCAGCAATGGTGTTTGTTGGACGCTCTTTTCTCTTTATCATATAGATCAAAGAAATGAGGACCTTAGAAATTAGGACACGGTGAAATACATAAAAAAAATATTATTATTATTTTTAAATAGCATAAATAAAATGTTTTTCGCTGCAGAAAACCTCATTGCTACCCTTAGAATTTCTTTGGTCTACAATGAGATAAGCTATTTAAAGGTATTTATAGTAAGGGTAATACAGATTTAAAACCCGCTTTCAGATATTGCAGAAGCAGTGATCAGGGGTGATTAAAATGGTGATGCAAGCTATTGCAGGAAAGTGTTAGCTGGATTATTACCAGCAGCGATGCAGAAATCTTTTTAAACGGGGCTGCTTTGACAAGGTTGAGATTTATTTCTTTTTATTGCTCCAGAAAAGATGGTCGTCCTCGTGTCATACAGTGCAGGTGAGCCTGAAGAAGCGTGCTGGCTGGGTATGCAGTGCAGAGTGTGCAGTATACACTGTCAGTCCTCCAGAGCCGCTCTTTTTGGCTCGGGTTCTGGTCCATCAGGTGGAGTTGTATCAATCAACACCTAACGACCCTTTAAAGCAAAGCTTGCCGTTTCGCCATGCTGTTTGGACACATCATTTCTCATCGGTCTCATGATGAACGTGAAACAATTTTGCTCCCGGAGCGAGAGCGCTAACGACCTAATCAAGCAATCAAGGCGGAAGGAGATTGCGGGGTGACCCGAGCCATCCATCTGCCGACGCGCCTTTTTAATCTCGCCCTCATTATGGCTCCTCTCGATGAATAAATAATACTGAAATAAATAAATAAGAGCTGCTTGCAGTTCTAAGTAAGATTACCATCTAATTTTCCTCATCCAGTGTAATTAGTTAAATCAGACGAGCCCGCTAAGTTGCGAGGGGAGCGGAGGCGCGGCACGGGACGCCGCAGGTTCAGATGAAATAACTCCATTGAATTTATTAGCGCGGGTCAATGGCGCTGCTTCCCTGGGCGCTGCTCGTTTAATTTCCCGTGATATTTGCCCGCCTGTCCACCATCGATTGGGCCTGAAATTAACTTATTTTTCAATCAGCCTCGGCGTGCCCTAGGGGTCGCTTCTCCTCGCTGTCTCCGCCCGCTTTTCTTTGCCGCGACCGATAAGCAATTTCACTTGCATGAAATGAGAGCCATCATCAAGAGCAGGTTAAAAAAAAAAAAATTCAAAAATGGTTGGATCATTTCTTATCCAATGGGCTTGGGAGGGGTTCGTAGAATTTGCCCCGCCCTCCATGTCCGGGGGCGGGGCCACACGTTAGATAAGCGCAAGCGAGTTAGAGGACCAATTCAACACCTTGCGACCGGAGTGGGATACTCTACCATGCATGAACATCTGCATTAGCATTATTTTAGGGAGCTATGGCCTACTTGTAATTTCCAGAAATCTGAACACGTGCGAGGGCTTGTTACTTGGGCGTCCCAGTTTGGCTGTACTGAAGAAAAATCTGTATTTGAGAAAATCATAAAGGATTTTTTCACCATCAGCAACGCCTTGTTTTTCTGTAGTAGTCTATTAAAGTTTGATCATGGGAGAAAATGAATGAATCGTTGTTTTAGATTCATCCATCCATGCACCCAACCATCCATCCACACACACACACATCCATCCATCCACACACTCATCCATCCATCCACACATTCATCCATCCATCCACACATTCATCCATCCATCCATCCATCCATCCACACGCCCATCCATCCACTCACCCAATCATCCATCCACACACTCATGCATCCATCCATTCATCCATCCACGCACCCATCCATTCACACACTCATCCATTCATCCGCTCATCCATTCATCCGCCTGTCTATCCCATGTACACATTCATCCATCTATCCATGCACCCAACCATCCACACACATCCATCCATACAGTCATGCATCCATCCATCTAGCCATCTACTGTATCTATCCATCTATACATTCTTCCATCCATCCAAACTATTTCATTGGTTTTCAGTGTGGGTTAATCTATAGATTTAACCCATCCACAGGTCTGGTTCCAGAATCGTCGAGCCAAATGGAGAAAGAGGGAAAAGTGTTGGGGTCGGAGCAGTGTGATGGCTGAATATGGGTTGTATGGGGCCATGGTTCGTCACTCCATTCCTCTTCCAGAGTCTATACTGAAGTCTGCCAAAGATGGAATAATGGACTCCTGTGCCCCCTGGCTACTAGGTATGGAAATAATCCACATACATTAAAAAAAATTATAAATAAATAACGAAATAAATTGCGCTATCACCAGAAGACTAAGAGTTTGAATCCTGATGATACCATAGCCAAGGCAGCATAATTGGCCCTGACCCCTGGATGGGAAAGTTGGCATTCCTGTCTTCCAATGTGTATTATGCATCCTGAGCACAGGTGGAAATTGGCTGTGACCAGACTGAGAGAAAAAAGTGGGAGATGGGGAGAGAGGGCGGAATTAGAATTATGAAAGTCTTAAGTATTATAAACGGACATATTTTTGCTTCAGCATTGCATTTTGAGATTCAAATGCTTCTGATCTGGGGATATCTTACAATTTTCAGACTAGTAAGACCTTTTTGCAGGAAGCATTTCTATGTTTAAGTGATCTGTGGTTTTGGAGACTATAATTGTAATTATGTAGAATATAATCATAGGTATGATCATCATGATCATTTTGTTCTTTTGTTGTCATTTGCATTATTCATTCATTCATCTTCAGGGTTGCAGTGGATCCAGAGTCTATCCCAGGATCACTGTGCAGAAGTCATTAATACACTCTAACACACAATAAATAACCACAGGATGGTTAACAACTAATATTTTCATGGGATTCTATGCTCATGGAAAACCATTTATGCTAATATGCTTCGTACTGTATTTGCAGCTAAAGTGCCTACATGGTCTTAAATACTTAAACTTATGATTCTCAACTTCATACAAAAATCTTGGTAAGCCTTAGGTTAATAGTTAGCATATCTATTAGTTTGTTGTTTCTTAGAATTTTGCAGCGTTAAGGATTACTCCATTTTGCTTAATGTAAAATTTGCTACTTCAGATTTTTTTTTTCCTCAACTGGCTCAAAGTTACCAGGGCTATACTCATAATCATTCTCATCATGTCAAAACCACACCTTCTGTATTGTTTCACCAGCATGTATACCGAAAGCTACCTGTATAAATAGAAATAAAACCAGTGATTTTTATTAAAAAAAAAGTTGTTTTTTTTTCTGTATTGCCACAGTGAGGAAGTTAAGCATTTGGGTAATTTTTTTTCGTATCAATTCATAGCTAGATTAAACCACACTTTTCTCTATGCAGTTTGATGGCAGAACTGCTGAGCTTTGCAGAATGCGCAGATTTAAAATATTCAAAGCAATGTCCTGCTTTAACACTTGTACCTGGCACCCCTGAGCTGTTGGTTTTATTTCTCTGCTTTCCAGAAAACTTTGCTGTACCTAAAGACGTACATACACAGTCAACATCACAGTATACATTATAATTCTATAAGTTCACTGTTTAACAGTTCAAAAAGATTCAAATATTTGAAGCTAACAATATCAGCTAACAGGGAACAAAACTGTAAGTGAATGTGGGCTTAATACCGTGCTTCAAGAGACACAAGCGTGCTATAATAACTATGTTATTTCCATAGGTGTTAGTTATATATTTGAATAGTTATATATTCCCACTATTCTGAATAGAAAGTTTGACATCCAGACCTCTGCAGTGCAGGACATACACATTATCCCTATTGGATTATAATAACATTATTCCAAGACAATCAGGAAATATTCATATCAACCCAACAGATTGCATTCACATTTCTTTATTTGGCCAGTACTTATTAAAAGTTAGAGTAGGATCCAAGCATATATACATACAAAGCCAGGAACTTCCAGTGACTGAC
Organism: Ameiurus melas; assembly: GCA_012411365.1. Taxonomy (NCBI): domain Eukaryota; kingdom Metazoa; phylum Chordata; class Actinopteri; order Siluriformes; family Ictaluridae; genus Ameiurus; species Ameiurus melas. The sequence continues at coordinate 11,228,709 of CM022761.1, forward strand.
CAGAAACATGCAAAATGCAGGAAAGAGCCACAACTAAACATGGGGGTTAGAGCCTAGTACTCAAAAGTGCTGCAGCTCTTGTCACTAAATCACTAGTACACTATTAGTTTACTAGTTATAATCCCTAGTCTCTTGTCGTTTACCAGTTCAAATGTCTTTCCAATCCCCAGGCACTTCTCTAAATCCGAATCCCTCATCGTTCTTTGCAGGGATGCACAAAAAGTCACTGGAGGCAGCGACAGGCACATCGAGTCGGAAGCCAGACATCCCTCAGCATCCAAACAATGCCAACGTTGACGATACTGATGCCGAGGAGCGGAGGAGCGACTCACCCATGTCTAAAGAGGAACTGAGGGAGAACAGCATTGCTGCTCTCAGGGCCAAAGCACAGGAGCACAGTGCCAAAGTGCTGGGGACAGTGTCTAGCAAGGGACTCGAGCATAAAACACAAGGAGAAATGGAGGAGAAGTCCAGCGTGGAACACTCAGACTCCCAAGAAGAGAAAGAGAGCTCTTAGATATGTACTGATAACCTTTGGTCAAACAGCATTGTGTCTTTCTGTAGCTTTCCTTAAAAAAATCCTGATTATCTCTTCTGTATTTCCTTGGAAACCACAGGCAAACAGTGGATCTCCTCTTACCTAGCTAGAGCTATTTTCCTATTCTCACTTAGAGCTTCAGCTATTTTAGTTGATAAGTTCACATGTTGATTGGAAAATACAGAAAGCATGACATGCCAATGTTTATTTTTATTTTATAAGATGTACTTAACCACTAAGTGTCATTTAGTTCTATGTACAGTGTATGCTAGTACAAGAAACCAACATTCTGGTCATATTTGGTGGTATTAATGATGAGTTCCCAAGGACTCAAACTATATCGAAAACCCATGACATGTTTTTCAATCTTATTAAACCTAATCATTTCTTTTCTTGCTATGTTAAAATGCACTATTTCTCTCTAAAGTCTAAAGTTTCTCTTAAAGTCTGTACACTGTTACTTTTTACAAACACTTAGTGGTTGGTTCATACGTTGTGTTAGAATGTAACACTGTACATACTGTAAATAAAGATAGCTTGCTACAGTATTGTTTCAAATACACTTTGATGTACTTATAATATGTGAGGTTATGTTCTGAGTAAAATGTTGATCAGATTATTAAAAAAAAACAACAACAAAAAAAAAATGCATCTGCAATGTTGACCTATGCCTTTTGTATGGGAAAAGTGATCAAACATAAAATCCTCATGATTTTTTTAAAGACTCCAAATGGAATTTTGAAAGACTAAATCACAGTAATATGACTAAAAGATTCCACTTAAATTGGCACCGTTTCCACCTGAGCTTGACATGGGTAATCAACTACAAAGTATTTGAACATTATGCTAACCATGCAACATAGCATGCACAAATAATAGCTATTTTACCCTAACATTTTTCTGTTCAATTTAATTCAACTGTGTGTATGATAAATGACATTAGATAAACAAAGGTAATACAACACTGTTTTATAGGAGTTATGTTCTACTTGGTATTTTCAGTGCAACAATCTATCAGGCCCGATGTTCCCTTTTCCTCTATATATTGGCTGAGTGGCCGTGTGTGTCAGCGACTATAATCTGCCACATTCCCAAGGTCTCAATCTAGCTAGATTAAAAAGCAGGAACAGTGCATTGCAGACATATGGGAGAGAGCATGAATGTAACCCTGGATATGGTACTCTCAGTCTAAATCACAGGCACCAGTGTCCATGCTTACTCTAGATCTTATGATGATAAATTGTTTTATCCTTCATGTGTTTTATTCATCATGTAACCTTGTAAATATATAATTATTCTTTATTCCTCAGTAAAATACTTGTATTAATTGAAATGGTAATGTCTGTTAAATGGAGTAGTCTGTTAACTGTGCTCGCTCGTGCTCTCTCTCTCTCTCTCACACACACACACACACACACACACACCTGGACAGCTGATCCTATCCTGCCCTTATTATTGAAGGCTGTCAACAGATTATTGATACACACTGTTAATTCAGTCCTCATTTAATTTAATTTACTTAGTGTCCATGTAATTAATTAGTTGCCATCTGTAGTGATTAAGCCTGGCTTATAAAGTAACAAAATATCTCTATCCCATTTTCAGCCGATTACTATTTATGAAGTATGATGATACAGGTTTGGAAACTACTCCATCATCCCTTACCAAAAAAAGCATTATTTTTGGTAAAACACTACTTGTGTGTATTGTGTATTTCATGCTATTTGTCTTGCAGAGATGTTCCTGACATCATCCTTTGCTAAGCTCTTATAGCACTCTGCAATGTGTTGATGCAATGATTTTACCCTTCGGCATTCTCTTGTTTGCATGCTGCCTAATTGTAGAATGAGGAATTAGTCTGCTTTTCATTATTTAAAAAGGAAATGAAACAATCTCCAAAACCTCTCCAATTAGACCTAATAAATAGCGACTTTACAGTTTGTAATCAAAACCTCCAGTTTCACTTAAGCTTTATTAAAAGCTTTAAATATTACTTTATTTTCTGCTTAAAGAAAATGCAGCAAACTTGTCACCTTTCTGTCATAATTCTTTTGATGAACCTCAGAAACATTGTGGTTTGACTCAATTGCTTACTGTCCTGGGCCCAGAAATCTGCAGTGTTATCTGGTACAGCTAGTCTTGGTATTGCTCATATACTTGAGACTTTAAGACTTGAGTTAAATTTAAACAGTCACGTGTGTTGGTAGTGCTTTTCAAATGTCTTGTAGATTTTTTTTCCTATACTTGCAACAGTCACTTTCAGTCTTTGCAGTATTATGTCACCCCTACTAATTGACAGGAGCTGCGTGAAACACCTAGACACCTCATTGTGTTGAGACCTTCCAAGCCATGTGGTGATGTATAAGACTGTATTTGCAATAAATACTGTCTTCATACAGCACAGTATTTTCTCCTTCTCAGCCGTGTGCAGAAGCAAAATATGAATCTGTTACCTGTCCTAGTTCAAACAGACTCCTTTCATTCTCTTCTACCTTGGTGAGTGTGTGTTCGTCTATATTGCAAGCATTTTTTGAAGCTTTGTAGAACTGTTTATCTTTCTCTTGTTAGCATTACTAGCATGCATAAGCTAATCATGTACGGTATCTCACAAAAGTGAGTACACCCCTCACAGTTTTGTAAATATTTGATTATATCTTTCATGTGACAACACTGAAGAAATGACGCTTTGCTACAATGTAAAGTATTGAGTGTACAGCTTGTATAACAGTGTAAATTGCTGTCCCCTCAAAATAACTCAACACACAGACATTAATATCTAAACCGCTGGCAACAAAAGTGAGTACACCCCTAAGTGAAAATGTCCAAATTGGGCCCAATTATCCATTTTCCCTTCCCGGTGTCATGTGACCTGTTAGTGTTACAAGGTCTCAGGTGTGAATGGGGAGCAGGTGTGTTAAATTCGGTGTCATCGCTCTCACATTCCCTCATCCTGGTCACTGGAAGTTCAACATGGCACCTCATGGTAAAGAACTCTCTGAGGATCTGAAAAAAAGAATTGTTGCTCTACATAAAGATGACCATAAGAAGATTGCCAAGACCCTGACACTAAGCTGCAGCACGGTGGCCAAGACCATACAGCGGTTTAACAGAACAGGTTCCACTCAGAACAGGCCTCGCCATGGTCGACCAAAGAAGTTGAGTGCACGTGCTCAGCGTCATATCCAGAGGTTGTCTTTGGGAAATAGATGTATGAGTGCTGCCAGCATTGCTGCAGAGGTTGAAGGGGTGGGGGTCAGCCTGTCATTGCTCAGACCATACGCCGCACACTGCATAAAATTGGTCTGCATGGCTGTTGTCCTAGAAGGAAGCCTCTTCTAAAGATGATGCACAAGAAAGCCTGCAAACAGCTGGGAAGAGCGGGACCGCAAAAAGTTCGGTCCCAGCTCTTCCCTCTCAGGAACCACCATCACCAGAGTCACAGGAAGTTAGCAAAACAAGCATTTTATCTACCAGTGCAAATTCCTGTAGCTGAGTACACTTGTTATGCAGCCGGGATTGACGTTCTTGTGCCTGTAGCAAATCTCCTGAGATAATTGTCTAAATGTCTGGAGTTTTGCCCTCAGGTAAAGAACGTATTGAATTTCACTTTTGCTATTAGAAGGTCCCTCTTCACAATTTTCTCTAATGACATCTAAGACACCATGAGGCTTGTGCCTGAACAACAATTTAAAACCCTGTGGAGGCTTGTGGGAAGTCTCATGATGCAAATAACAGGGGCTCATGTCACTTATCCCAATTCTGTGCATCATTATGAACAAACTTATGAATCATATCTTTAATTTGATTAAAGCATTCGACCAGCCGTCTGCAGATGGTAAAAGCTGATGCGATCGATATATCATGCCCTGGACAGTCAGGGTCTCTTCAGGTTCCTGACTCAAGGATGGAAAAGCACCTCTGCAACATTACGTGATGATATGTTTCACAGAGGAACTGATTCCTAATATTTCGTTGAATAATCCACCAGTACTAACACAAAGCAATATCTTCATGTGCACCTTTTTAATGGCCTGAAGAGGTCCATGCCAATTCTTTCAAAGGGGACCTTGATTAATAATAATGGGTGCAATGGTACTTTTGGGGTGGCCAGTGGATTCACCAGCTGACATGCTGCACACTACCGACGAACATCGCTACGAATGCCCGTCCAATAGAAATGGGTCATAAGATGGTTCAGTGGTCTTTCCTGCCCCAAATGCCCAACCATCAGATTATGGTGAGCTGCCTGGAATAAGAATTCCTGACAGCTCTTCGGGACCAACAATTGGGTCATTTGTGTTTTTGTTTGAGTATTCCGTATCACTCGATATCCTTAATAATGGTAAAATTCAGGTGGGATAGTGCAACATAATTACTCTCAATTACTCTCACTTGGTTGAAGGCGTGCCTCAGGGTCTGGGGAAATCCCCAAGGAGAATCCCTGCCAGGGGTTCAGGGGCGGAGCTCTCCCCACCCTCCGTGTCCCACTGATGCGGTGAGGACATTGAAGGCCCCGGCACCACCTCCCCAGCCAATGTGCACATATTCAACACTGTGGAATATCTCTATCGCTCTCTGGCTTGTCACGGGAGCCCCCTGAAAGCACAAATAGACACACATGAGTAAATTCGGTTTAATAAGGCACACGTGAGAATCATTATGCTTTATTTGCCAGTGTGACCTATCTCCTCCGTCCACAGCTGACGCTCGACCACACCCCCGCCACCACAATATGACTCAGTTGATATCAAATATTCAGGAGCTGAGATCATACAGTTTGGAGGCTCATACTTTACAACAGAGCCAAGTTACAAGTTACATTACAACATTCAACCCTACTCAGGGCAACACTTGATCTTTCCATATATATTGCTGAAAGTGGACTTCAAAATGGTGTACAGTGCCCTCCACTAATATTGGCACCCTTGGTAAATACGAGCAATGAAGGCAAAGAAAAATATGAGCAGAAAATTTATTTTTATTGTTTAACCTTTTGATATTTTGTTCAAAATATTAACAAAAGTACTCTGCCCTCATCGATATCAAACAATTGCAAACACAACACACGTTTATAAAAAAAAAATAAATTGTTAAATATATGTGTGCCACAATTATTGGCACCCCTATAAATTCATATGAGAAAAATATACTTGAAGTATATTCCCATTTAATATTTTGAAAGATTTTTAGTACACCTGGCTGAGCAGAAACAGGAAATTGTTCAACCATGACTTCCTGTTTCACAGGGGTATAAATATGAGGTAACACACAGGCCAAATTTCCTTAGTCATTCATCACAATGGGTAAGACCAAGGAATATAGCCGTGATGTGCGGCAAAAGGTTGTTGAGCTTCACAAAATAGGAAGTGGCTATAAGAAAATAGAAAAAGCATTGAAAATGCCCATTTCCACCATCAGGGCAATAATTAAGAAGTTCCAGTCAACTGGAAATGTTATAAATCAACCTGGTATTGGACGTGTGTCTATATTGTTTCAAAGCAATGTGAAGAGGATGGTTCGTGTGGCCAAAATATCTCCAAGGATCACAGCTGGAGAACTGCAGACGTTAGCTGTGTCTTGGGATCAGAAAGTCTCCAAAAGTACAATCTGAAGTCACCTACATCATCACAAGTTGTTTGAAAAGGTTTCAAGAAAAAAGCCAGACACTACTTGAACTTCAAATGAGATCGACTTCTACGGTCAGATGAAACCAAAATAGAGCTTTTTGGCACACACAGAGAGGTAGGCATATGGAAAAGTACTTCGTGTTAAATTTGGTTGTGGCTCTATAATGTTTTGGGGCTGTTTTCTGCCAAAGGACCTGGACATTTTGTTAGGATACATGACATCATGTCAACAGATATTAAATGAAAACCTGACTGCCTCTGCCAGAAAGCTTAAAATGGGCTGTGGTTGGATCTTCCAGCAGGACAATTATCCAAATCATACATCAAAATCAAAACAAAAATGTTTTACTGACCACAAAACAAGATCCTGCCATGACCATCCCAGGCCCTTGACCTGAAACCCATAGAAAACACGAAGAGGAGAGTCTGCCAGCGTTCAAGTTATCTGGAGAGATTCTGTATGGAAGAATGGTCTTGCCATGTAATCTCCAACCTCATCAGGCATTATAGGAGAAGACTCCGCTGTTATCATGGCAAAGGGAGGTAGCACAAAGTTATATCTAAACGGGTGGCATTAATTGTGGCACACATATATTTAACTTTTTTTTTTTTTTTAATAAATCTGTGTTTTTATTGTGATTGTTTGATATCCATGTGAGCAGAGTGTCTTGGTGAATATTTGGAACAAAGTATGAACAGGTTAAACAATAAAGAACATTTTTCCCAGCCTTCTTTGCTCATATTTACCAAGGGTGCCAATATTAGTGGAGGGCACTGTACCAGCATTTTAAAGTCCCATTTCAGCAGTGTCTATGGGGAAATGTCTGGTTTTGCCCTGAGTAGAGTTGGATTTTGTAATGCAAACCACAGTTGCTATAGTTCGATACTGACAGCTTTCAATGGGGATCTGGGCAGCTCCCATCTCACCTGTGGCCAAATCCTGCGGCACGTGTTTTGGCTATTATGATGAATCACATGTAGGTCGGGTAAGGCCATATGGCTGCCATTGATGCCAGATGTGCATAGCCCAAGTCCTGAGTGCAGACACATGAATGACTCCTTGACGAGGACTTATTACAACTTCTGTGGCACACACCGGCAATATGTCCCTCCAATCTGCAGAAACTGACTTTTCTGTGAGCAAGAGCTGTGGTAACCTGGGCCAGGTTAGTGAATAGCAGATTGGTGTCTTGTGGGCATTAAAACATGGAACTAGGCTGTGGTGACTTAAAGGTGCTACATGAATGGTCCATATAGCCATGCTGGATTTTGAACCATGTGGCCCCCTGTCCAGAGGCTCTCTGAAGGGTGGTCCAAAGAGTGGCCCTTTGCAAAGCACATTGTTCAGGGTCAATTTTCACACATCACACAGAGAGGATTGTGCTAACCACATCAGGTAAAGTATATAAAGCAAGTTATAGGACAGTGGACCCATATCTTTAGGCAGGTGGAGCCAGGAGCATATAGTTTAATTGCTAATCTGCAATATTGCAACAGAATGTACATCCATGGGAGTAACGTCTACACCCAGAAATAGTAACCGATTTCTGGAAAACATTTGGTTAGGTGTAGTAGATGGACATTTTTGCCAGTGTTGAGATAGCTGGCAAAATCCAGGTTCCCAGAACTGCTTTCACTAGTTGTCCAAACACCCTGCTGGCTTCTTCCCTGAAAAGATTCTTAAATGGACCGTGAGCTTTGGCACCCTCAGCAAGGTTATCCATGTCTGTGGGACTGAATCAAATGACTACAGTCTAGCAGTCCAGGAAACACTACATAACAAAAGAGCTCTAGCAAATGGGCTTTGTATGTCCTTAAGTGGACACTGTTCTATGAATGTTGTGCCGCCCTTATCAGCTGGATCAGGGCAAAAGCAACTTTACAACTAACCTGCAAAAGTGACCTGCAAAGGTTACCAAAATATTTGTCAAAGCAAACATAAGAGACTGAGATTTTTATTAAGACTGAGAAATGCCAAATTTATGCTAGACCTTAATTATTTAGTGTAGGATGAATTTAGTGGTCTGAATTGATGTTACACAGATGTTTTAGAATGAGGCACACAAAAGTTAAATAGACTTATCTAGACTTTTCAAATTTTATCTTAGGGTCAGAAAACACAACATTCTACATTTTCTGTACACTGAAAAAGGGTACTAAACTGTATTTTCCTTGAGGTGGTACCCTTAAGGGGGCATTTATTGAAATTTTAGTATGTACACGACGTGGCCAAAAGTATGTGGACACCTGACAATCACACCCAAAAGGGCTTGCTGAACATCCCATTCCAAAGATAGTCCCCATTTGCAGCTATAACAGCCTCACTCTTCTGGGAAGGCTTTCCACTAGATTTTGGAATGTGGCTGTGGGAATTTCTGCCAAAACAGCATTAGTGGTGTTGAGAGAAGGCCTGGGGTGCAGTTGGCATTCCAATATATCCCGAAAGTGTTCAGTATAGTTTATGTCAGGGCTCTGAGCACCTGACTTGAGTTTTTCCACACCACCATGTTGTCATTGACCTCGCTTCGTGCACAGTAGATTTGTCATGCTTGAACAGGCTTTGGGCTAAGTCTGTTAATTCCAGTCAAGGGAAATCTTAATACTACAGCATACAAGAACATTATCGACAATTGTGTGCTCCCAAACTTGTTGCAACAGTTTGGGGGAAGGTCCACATGTACGTATATGTGATGGTCAGGTGTCCACACACTTTTGGCCACATAGTGTATTGTTTACCAATAAATATGTGTGTAGTGTAGTTTTAATCTAAAACTTGCCTCATAAAAGGTAAACATTAAATATACAAAAAAGTGTAACCTTGTAGGTGTATTTTCTTTCTCAGAGGGTATCAGAGCATTACTTCTGGCTCTGACAATGCGGACAATTAATATTATCCCTGATTATTCTTAATTTCCATCAAATATACTGACTTGTCCTCAACATCAAGTAAACATTTGGTTCGAAATAATGAACACATGAAAAGATTTTGAAAGAGAAAACACCGAATAAATGATCGGTGCTAGTATACTGCCATCTGCTGGACACAACTCGGTATAACAATGGCTCTTTATATTAGCTATATTATATTTTAGCTCTATATTATCTAACTACGATAACCAGCTGAAATGAGTTGTGTATATATACTGATTTTACAGAATGATGGAGAGATAGCTACATCAACTACTTGTTATCGTAATTGTATATATCGTTTTAAATAAATAAATACATACATACGACTACAGTTAAAGTCTACCGTTATTCAGTACTGATTCATCACCTGGGAATGATGCTCAGCTGTGTCGTGTAAGTGTAATAAAACGAGAACGTGAAAACACAGGTGGCAGGAGGCAAGTAACGCCACGTTTAAAGATTCCGGAAGCGGAAATGACGCCTTTTGTTGTTATCCCGCGCCCACCCCCTCGCCATTGTAGCATGGATGCGAGTGTCTTCTCGCCTAGCTACCGTTACAAAGCCATACAGGATTATTTAATTTGCAGCCTAACATATTTCGCTCAAACCTCTGACTCGTGCACACTTTAAAGAGTCAACTGTAGCCGGCTGTGGCGTAGGGTTCTCCACCCGAGAGCTTTTACGCGAAACGTCTTGAGACGGACTGTCTAGGCTGCTACCAGAATCAAAATGGCGGACAACGAAGATGAGAGCAATACTACGAACGGCACTGCTTCGATAGAGGCCAGTCCTGGGCGTGTGAGCGGATCTCAAGCGGACGCATCGGCCACCACGAGCTCTCCGCTCGAGGGTGAGAATGGAGATGGCGGCGTTGACGTGGTGGTCAGTGTTGAAGGGGGCGGTGAACAAGGCCTGTCACAGTTAGTAGCCATACACAGTGAATCGAGCGCTGACGCCAAAGCTGCTCACGCGACTTCGGAAGTGATCGGACAGATTCTCGGCGCCGAGGTCCTGACGTCTTACGTGCACGCGTCGGATCACGCAGAGGACACCATGACCGCAGAGTGTGCGACCATCAGCAGCGATTTCCTGAACGCTCTCGGGCCCGCGACCACCATCATTTACGTGCAGCCTGACGGGAGTTTCGTGGAGAGCTCTGGGCTCTCTGTGGAGGAGCAGCAGCAGTTACTGGAGCAGCTGTCCAAACAGCAGCTCGTGCAGGTCACCGGGAACGAAGCGACTCGACTGATCGAGCAGAGCCAGAGCCAGGTACCGGTCCCGGCACCAGCACCCAAACCTCTCCCGAGCCCCAAACCCGCCGTTATATCCAGTGTGGACGTGCAACAGGTTATAGATCACGTTAACAAGTCGCAGGTGCGTGCACAGGCTGAGCTGACCCGCTCCCACACCGTGACCCCTAAGATCCTGCAGAGAAGCGTCCAAGCTCAGACTTCCTCCTATATCACTCTGGAGGCGGGGAATGTCATTTCAGGACAGCTGGCGACCACGTTACAGCCCCAGCCGTTCACTATCGTGCAGAACGCATCACAGCAGCTACAGAGTGTCGCCAAACAGGTGGCACTCCATCAGTCGCAGAATGGAGCGCCACCCCTTCAGCAAAAGGTAAGGCTTCTGTAAAGAACTGCAAACCCTCTACTGTAATCACGGGTCCGCGAGTATGCAGGGGACCCAACGGTACAAAAACTGCCCCTGGCCGAGCGCACTGACTTCTCAACGGGTCCAAAATTCTTACCGATGACCCTGGTCATACATATACACGCGTGTGTACATTCATTCATCTTCAGAAACGGTTTTATCCAGGTAAGTGTAAGTGAATCCACAGACTGTTCAGGGAACACACAATGAATGGGACACCAGTTCATTGCAGGGCACCATTCACTCTCTCTCTCTCTCACACACGCACACATACGCACTTTTAGAGCAGACAGTCCACCATGTTTTTCGGAGGTGAACCCAGAGGAATACACACAGACTTGCGTTTGGGCTCAAGATCCAACTGGAGCTATGAGCAGGTAACCTTGCCTGCTGAACCACCATGCTGCCCCACATGTGTACAGTATAATGAGATATGTTCCCTCCCATAACCTAGTTCGGTAGGAGGCAGAGCTCAGAGTGACGGTGCAGCAATTAGTGCCAAGTTAAATTTCATTAGTATTATGAGTCAAAGAGACATAGGTGCAGGAACAATGTGGTGTTTTTTCCTACACTTATTACTTTTCTGTGTTTATGGTAACGCGCTGAAATGTGCGCTGGTTTTGAGTCTTGATGTGTCAGTAGTTTAGTTATAGTCTTGACTATTTTGCATCATGTTGCATTTTCCTGCACGGTGCAGATTATTCTCATGGCGGTGATTGCACAAATTCACAGAGAATCCAAAGAAGGCTCACAAACGGTGTCCCAAACTGCATTATGCATGGAATGTGTCAAAAAGTAATTACTAGTCATCTAATGTGGTTAAAGGGAAAGGGCTTGTGCTGATCATGTTTTCAATCAACTTTGATTTTTAACAAAAATGTCCTGTATACTGTAGCTTTAAAGTGCATAATTCTGTATGAATGTGTGTAGGTTAAACTCTAAAATATTTTTATCTTTGAATCTCCAGCTAGCTGAACCCATCCACATTCAAGTACAGGCTCCACCGAAACAGGAAATCAAGCAACGCCAGGCTGCTCCCATCACCATCCTCCAGCCTCAAAGCCTGCCAGTAAGCCAGTCTGTGGTGAAAGTCTCCACCGTAGGCACAGTCAGCACTCCTCAGATTATCCACATCACACCCGTGCCTGGCCAGCAGCAATATTTCTTACAGAATACAGGAGAACCTCCCATTCAATTTCTCCTTCAGAAACCGGCTCCTGTAGTTAGCAGCATTTCAGTTCCGATTGTGCATAAAGTCCAAGCTCCTGCCACTTCCTCTAACTCGGCCACTACCGTGAAGAGTCCTGCAGCCAAGCCAGCCACGGTCTCCATCCATCCTACCTTGATTTTAACCCCTTCCCCTAGTGTTTCATCCACAACCACCAAGGTATTGACTCCGCCCACTAAGGCCACAACAGTGGTCAGCAAGGTTTCAGCTCCAGCAGTTGAAAGAGAGACAAAAAGTGAAGAGCCGGCAGAAAAGGCCTCTGAAAATCCAGACGCGCTCTGGCCGAGTGTCTCGGCCACCAAAGCATAAAGTAAAGGACTACAAATTCATCAAAACTGAGGACTTGGCTGAGAGCCATCAGTCAGATTCTGATGACTACTCTGAAATCAGTGTGGAAGATGAAGAGGGCAGTGGAGGCAAGAAGAAGACCGATGTTGATGGTTTGTCCCTTCGCAGCAAAGCTTTTAAATGTGAAACATGTGAGAAGTCCTACATAGGCATTGCGGGTTTGAACAGACACTATAAACTCAATCCCACTCATGACAAAAGCCAGACATCAACTCCAGTTGTGAAAGAAGACTCCAAACCCACAGAAGAGCGCAAACAGGCTGAAGTGGCGAAAACGAGTCCTGTGAAGGAAGCCATGACTCAAAAAGTTAAGATGTCACTTCTTTACGTATGCTTATGGATAGGACAATTTAAACTTTTTATTTTTTCCTATAGATTTGCTAAATAACTGTATACAAGAGAGCCTTAGAGACTGCACTGCAATAGACATGGCAAATTCATGAACGTTTCTGTTCAAATGTAAACAGGTGCAAGCGGATTCTACAAGACTGATTGCACCCCGACGACCTGGGAGACCTAAGGGGTCAGGCAAATCTAATCTTCCCAAAAGGCTTGGACGGAAACCAAAGAGAGGGAGACCGGGTCGACCACCTAAACACCAAACAGCACTTACTATGGAGCAGCAGGCACAGAGACGGAGAAGTCGACTCACTGAGGTAGCGCTCGCTAAACCTGGAATTTTGCAAAACATCACAAATCATTGTAGCATTCCTATAATACAACCATGACGCTTCATTTAAATTGGCCAACTGTGGATTTACTCAAATTCAGTGGCTAATTGGTTCAGTCATTGTTAAGGCTTATGAATAACGGTTTGGATGTTGTTAAATGTTCTTTGATCACAGTTGCTTAGAATGAACAAAACTCCTGAGAAGAAATACTGATTATTAATACTGAGGACTGATTATTTCTGATCCCTCTCTCCAGTTTATACAGCAGTATGATGATGGGGACCTGATGGAGATCGTTCTTCCTCGCCTGGCTAAGGTCATGACTGTATGGGAATTTGTGCTAATGAAGGTAATGAATATTTACACTACTTTTAGATTTGTTGATTTGATATGCAGCAGAGTTTTCTATGAGTGGAGGACGAACGTCAATATCGCAGTCGATCATGTTCATGTAATCATGGGCAGTTAAAATCGTAATCGAGATCAATATTCGATTAATTGTGCAGCCCTAATACAGTGCCTTTCAAACAATCAGGCAATAGCTATGATAGCCAACAGCTTTTAGTCATGCGATTCAAAACCTGAAGCTCAAGTCGAACATTTTGTACAGGTAAAAAAACAAAACAAAAAAAAAAACACTTGCAATAGGCTTAAGTTTAAAGCAAAATGGTCAAATGTGAGGACAGTGTTTGATGTGTATCACATTCTCTTTACCTGAAGGTAGAAAATGGCCATTTGTCCAAGCAGCAGTTTCCCAGTGTATATCATGAATTTGAGCAACTCCACAGCCAGGTGAAGAAGATGGCACAGGAGCACTTTAGTATTTCACCAGCTTCCCGAGCAGCTATAGAGGTCACCAATATGGAAGTAAGTAACCTGCTATAAAACGCTTTTTAAAAATTTGATTCATTACTACAAAAGATTCTAGTAATTATAATTCCTATTGAACACCTTGAGCACACAAGGTGTTCTAGACTATTTCAAATCTCACCTCTGTCAGAAGAACTTTTCAGTTCATGTTGGCAGTTTGTTTCATCTGCTGCTACAAGGGGCACAAGATTCTTTGTTGGGACCTGTCCATTTTTCAACATACAGTACTGCGCATAAAGTCTTAGGCACATGCAAAGAGATGCGTAAATCAAAGATGCCTTTAAAAATAATGAAATTAAACATTTGTACATGAAAAAATCCACTGTTGAAAGCAGTAAACCATAATAAAGTTAACAAAGTAAATATTAAGTGTAAGAACCCTTTGCCGTTTAAAAAAGCAGCCATCAACTCAGTTACGCTTTTGTAAGTATTTTTATTTTTTATTTAATTTATTTATTTATTTATTTATTTTTATAAGGAAATTAGCTGGTAAGCTTTTCTGAGCATCTTGGAGAATCTCCCACAGTTCTTCTGGAGGCTTTGACTCGCATATTTCTGTTTTTGCAGATAAACCAGTGCAAACTTCATTATGATTTTGGACAGAAAAGTGGTATATTATGTAATGCGTTGCCTTCTTTACTGCCACGCACACTGTCTTGTACCAGTTCATTTTTTTTTGTTTAAAGTAATGTTTGATTAATTTTTTTAATCTTGACTCAATAATGCAGAAGCCATAAAATAAATATTTTAAGAAAAAAAATTGTATAAAAAAAAAATGAGGCTGCTTAATACTTCTGCACAGTATCGTATATGCTTCCGTTGGGTAACATCTTTGGGAAGGATAAATTTTCTCTTAATTGTTACACTGAAGACATGCACATCTATCATCCTCTGAAGCCCTATAACTTGTGATCGCTGCAGCGTCTCAGTGAGTGTCTGGAAGTTGTCAAAAGTTGGATGGCCAAGAACTTGATGAAAACAGCCCTTCCAAACACGCAGCCAGTTTTATCAAATCATCTAGGAGTGCAATCTAAGTATGGAGAGATGAGATGAGGAGTTTGGAGCCTCATGTTAGAAATCTTAGTGTCATTCTTTAATCCTGACCTCAGATTTGACCAACTAATTAACTCGAGTAGTTTCTTTCAACTTTGAGTAGTTGCAAAAATCAAACCACTCTACTCCAATCAATAGGTAGTTAATGCTTTCATATCTTCATGCTTGGATTATTGTAATTTGTTATACACAGGACTAGGGATGTCACGAGAACCGATACTTCGGTTCCAAGTCGGTACCAACATTGTTAAAATATGACCGTAGCAGAGGTAACGGTTGTAATGAAGGTACTGAGGTTGCAATTCTTCTGGACCTGAAGGGGGCAGCAAATACACGCAAGTGTTTTAGTCGGTCCACAAGTGGTGAAGAAGAACGCCTACAAGTACATGGGGAAAAAAAACTACAGAAGTTTAGCTCTGCCCTGACTCATTTAGAGTAAAGTGGTTAGAGTTAAATATGTAAATACTTCGCATTCGAGGCGGATGACATCAAACCTATTATTGATGCTCTGAAGCCGGTGTGCAACCGATGTTATTGTTAATTTCAAACAAAGTGAGGAAACACCTGGAATTTGGCGAAGCACCTGAAGATCGGTCCTATATTATTTGTTTGAGGCAGCTGGCATTGTGGCCGTGAAACCAGCTAATGGTATGCTCCATGTAATGTTGACGATACAGTTATTTGTTAAGGACGCGAACACATTACAGCGTTATAAACTACCTCCTAATGGGCCACCATGCATCGCCATTCAGCCTGTGTCATATCCGCTAAATGTAGCCTAATGTCAATAATAATTATTCAAACGTTCATGCTTTTAATAAATCTTTTTGGCCTGCCACCATATCAGTGAATTAAAACTAGTGCTTGCATTCAGAGTATAAGGTGTGTGTGCACGCACCCATGTTTAGGAGTGCACCTCCATTGTAGCCTCTACTCATTGTCAGACATTGTTTGATAACTAAAATATCCCCCTCTCTCGCACTCTCTTTGCCAGTATCAGCCAGAGGAGGATGTCTTCCAGGAGAGTTTTTAATGTAATTTATTTAAAAACAATTTTTATACCACACCGTGGTATCAAGTATTGTGTCCTTTTGGTGGTATTGGTACCGACTACTAGATTTTTGGTATCGTGACATCCCTACACAGGACTCGATACATCAGCAGTGGCTCGCCTTTTGTTAGTCTTCTATTGGCTTCTATCCCATCTATAAGGGATCACATAAGGAGTTTTATCCTCTCTGCACTGGCCCCCTGTCCAATACAGTATCCAATTTAAGGTTCTTAAATTAGTTTTTAAAGCTCTTAATGGGCTAACCCCTTGATGCATTGTGGACTTGCTCTCTCAGTACACAGCTCCTAGGTCTCCTGAACAGTCACTCCTGGTTGTTCCACTGTCTCGGTTGAGGCTAAAGTGTGACTGCTTTTGCGGTCATGGGGGCATGGCTGTAGAACAGTCTACACATGGATATCAGGAGTGTCTCATCAGTTACCAATTTCAAATATAAACTGAAAACATATCACTTATCACACTTGCATTTAGAACTTTGCCTATATATTTCAGTCCCTCCAGGAGTTTGTGATCACAGAAATGAATGCAAAATCAAAACTCCGCAATATTTAGTGGAGCTTGCAATTTTTTTTTCTCAGATTTGGGCCAAGACTGATCATGTGATGTCATCGCAATGCGCATTCAGCCAAAGCCCTCTGTGATTCACATGTCGAACATGAGTACAGCTAAAATGTCTCATTTACCAACAAGCATCACTGCGAAACTCTGTGCAAAACAGCTTTGCGCAATTGCACAAAAAAAGCACAAAATTCTCCACAAGTTGAATCGCAAATTTAGCAAAAATCCACAGCAGAAACGGTCGTTTTGGCCGCAACGATCCATTTAAAAAAAATTCTGCGAAATCCTGTACGGACTGATATTTAGTTCTCAGTTGGTATTTTTAGTCTGGATTTGATTCCTGTGTATGTACAGCACCTTGGGCATAATGTGCTTTTTATAAATAAAACTTGATAAATAAAAATGCTAAAGTAGGGTACACTGTTAAAAAGTGACTTGTGCAGAGGAACTTGTTACTTACTAAATTCAAATGGCTTCTGTGTCTCTAAAGGTGTTAAAATCGCTGGGTATTACGGATCCATCGAGTGCTTTAACATCCCCGAACTCCTCTAATGGACAACCGAGTACAATAAGAAGTCCAGCTACAAAGAGTCCACGGAATATTGAGGTGAACATCTAGTTTTACTTTCTTATACACAACACTGCCGTTTAACTGTTTTTTTTTTGTTTTTTTTTTGTCTTTCTTTTTTTGTCACACCGGATCATTATTGGTACACCTGCATATAACAAACAATCTTTGTTTTCTTTCAGTGTAGTATGTCTTTCAGTGCTTTCAAACATGGCTTTTTTTTCTTGCCTGCTAGAATCTATGGGAATGTGAACCCTGTAAACGATCAGACTGCAAACTGGGAGACGAGCAGAAAAAACTAATACAGGCTCTTGTTAGTGAGGGAGTATTAGGAGATTTATAAAATGTTAAATAGAAAATATTTCATTGCCAATATTCCAGAATTGCAATATAACAAATATCTTCATTTAAGGTTTATTACTGATGTGTGTAATGTAGATCGCAAACTAGCCAAAAGCTATCTGATACTAGTTAGTATTTTGTTATGGTGATTGACTAGACCCCCCCTCCCTTTAGCATGCTCCAGCTAGCACTTTTTCTGGAGGGGGAAAAAAAAACAAGTGTGGAAAAACACCTTGTCTTAATTTCATACGGATTACTATATACCAGATCACTAAAAGCTGATGTAATTTACCACCAAAAACAAAGGGCTATTTAGCTAGTTAGAAGCATTCTTAAAGGCTAGCAATATGTATAGGGGTGTAACGTTACCAACATAAAAAATGAATCATCTGATTGGATGTCTAGCAGGCAATGGGATTCAAGAAATGAGTAGAATAGCTACAGTTACAGCAACAAATTCATGCCACCAAGAAATAAATACACTGAGTGTGTTACATTTAAACACAAGTGGAATTTTTTTTTGGCAGAAGTCAATAGGGAGGTGTTTTTTTTTGTTGTTGTTTTTTTTTTTTACTACTTTGATTGATTGATTGATTGATGGGGGGAGGTGGTGACTCTTATTTAGATGTTTAGAGTTTGAGTCCATTGAATCAATTTCTCCACCCAATAAGTATTCATTAAAAACTGAGAGCCCAGACATGTAATCTGCTCATGGGTTCCTAGGCTGCTACTGCTTTGTCCACCATGAATTGAGTTCCTGCTGTAGTGTTATGTCCTCTCTTAAACACGCAAATAGATACCAAATATATACATTTATTTGTCTTTCACTCCTGTGTAATTTTTCCGATTTCTAGAATACCAAGATGTTGCCTCCAGCAAAGAGGTTTCAAAATGGAAAACTGCTGTGGAGAAAACAACTCCTCCTCCTCTGCGGTTAATCAGAACGGTATTGAGAAGCATGAGACTAACGAGGACTCCATACTGCTCCGGGAGCCACAGGTGGTCCTGACCCGTCTAGAGAACTTAAACACTGATGCAGACCCTGCAAGGACAGAAGAAACAGCTATGGACACAGGAGAATGTCTTCTTGATGCTGAAGCTAGCAAACCACAAGAAGACCCTGACCGAGAGCTTTCAGAAGTTCTCAACAGCAGTGGGAGCGTGGACATTGCAGATCAGGTGAAACAGCTGGAAGAAGTGCTGAGCTCAGAAACAACATGTAAGGAAATCATGCCGAAAAGTGAAAACTGTAACCCTCCACAAACAGAAAGCTTGGACATGCCAGAAGCTTTAGGAGAACCTGTTGTCAATGAGGTGGTGATGCAGTCTGTTGAGGCTCAGGAAGAGACACCGATTTTTATCCAAACAGCAGAGGGCCTCGTCCGACAGAGTGCTGAGGAACTTGCTTCTAAGGGAATAGTGATTGTGAACGGGCCTGATGGCAGCACAGTACACATAGAGGCTCCAGAAGGCGTTCCTTTAGAGACTGTCCATGCTCTCTTAGGCATTGAAACAGAGAGAAAGACTTGAGTAAGCTCCAGCATCTGAAACCTTTCTGAAATTTGTCAGCCATTTCAAGATAACTCTATCAGCCTGGTGGTTTTTTTTTTCCCCCCCAAGGAACTTTTTATTGCAGATTTTTGTACATTTGTGAAAACAAAGTATTATTATTGCGCCAGATTTTGTGCATTGTTTTGGTTGTCTTTTGTTTAAAAAGATGTAGGAGTTTGGTCATGTAGACCTTGTACCTTTTACATTTCATTGCAAATGTACTATAACCATGGCAGAACTCAGTACCTTGTACACCGCATACTATGAAAAATGTACAGTATGACCGTGTGAAATACTTAATGCTGAGTCTAAATAGAAAATTGCTTTAAGCAATTAGGAACTGCTCTTGGTATGTGGTTTGGTTTCAAACCGCTTAAGGAAGATGGACTTCAAAATGTGCATTTTGAGAGAAAAAGCAATTGAATTGTTGTTAAACTAATATGTACAGAATGCCCAGAATGAGATGAAAAGTTACTAAGTGGATAAACCATGTCTTAAGTGTGTAAAATCCCAGGTTACCTCTTGTTTCATTGTTAAATGTTATATAGTAGTTTGCAACTACTAGTTGTCCAGTTCAATAGTTGTTCAAAAAGCACTATTTTATTACTTTTTATATACTCTTTGGACATACTGTGTTTTTTCAAACATCTCAACATTTGTAATACAAAGAGAATACATAAACAGATGACATTAAACCAATATTTGTGATTGAGCTTTGGGATTTTGTATTAGATACCTGACCAATCTACAAAAAAAAATAACTTCAGTTTTTGGTGGCTTGACGTAGTCAAGTCATGTAAGGAGCTCCACTACTCTTCTTTTGTCTTTCTTTTCTGCCCCCAATGTGATGGAGAAACCAATTACATTTTTTTCTAAAAATATTCTAAGGTCTCTAAGGTATAAAATGTTAAACATTTTGGATTTACAGTTTGTAATGGTTTATTATAAACTTAATTTAGCACCCTGATCATGTGGAGCCTTAGAGAGGCCACAATCTTTTAATTCCTCTACATAGTATAGTAAAAAGTCAATTATAAATTGTGGCATTTAGCCAAATGTCTGCTTTATCAATACACGTTACACAATACACCCTTAACATTTCCTGTTAACACATTTATTACTTCCAGACGTATTACTAGATGTATATCTAGTAATGTATACTGACATTCTTATAATGGATATCATTACTATAAAGAACAGGGAAATTATTACAAAGGGTTAAAAAATAATAAAATCTCCACTGGTAGCTCATCCAAAGTGATTTTGACTCCCTTTTTACAGAAGTATATTAAATCCAAACGATTTTGTCACCAACACAATAGAAATGGTTTCAATATCAAATCAGCAGCTTTCAAATTGATTTAATGATGTGGTTTGCATTTACTTGACAAAACATGTAACATGAATTATTATGAACCATGTAGCTAGAATTATTTTGGATAGAAGCACAAATGGGTCTTCCATTAACATGCTTGAGTTAAGTGTAGTTTATTTTTGTGCACATATGTGCCAAAGAAAGGAGTCTAAAACTGTGTAAACAGATGAAACTATAACATTTGGTTCAAAATGGTCAGACTTATTAATTTCACCCATCTGTTCATAGAAACCAGGTATAAAATGAAAAAACAAGGATTTTGCAGGACAGTCTATACAATAAATCGGTGCTAAAAATCTGATTTATCAGACATTGAATAAGTTGGCCAAGACCCACCACAGCAGTTGATAACAACGTGAGAGCTGTGAAGAAAACCCCCAAAACAACAGTCAGTGACATCATCAGCAACCTTCACAGGGCAGGGGTGAAGGTATCACAATCCACTGTTTGCAGACTTCGAGAGCAGAAATATAGAGGCCATACCACAAGATATAAATCAACAGTATGAATCTGAAGGCCAGATTGGAATTCACAAAGAAATACAGAGATGAGCCACAAAAGTTCTTGAACAAAGATTAACTTCTACCAAAGTGATGGAAAGTATGGAGACATAGAAGTATGATCCAAAACATAGAAGCACATCTGTGAAAGATGGAGGAGGTAGTGTCATGGCTTGGGCTTACATGGCTGCTTCTGGAATGGGCTCACTAATCTTTATTGATGATGAAACTCATGATGGTAGCAGCAGAATGAACTCATACGTCTACAGAAACAATCTGTCTGACAATTTACAGAGAAAGGCATAATTGGGAGGAATGTTACCATGCAGCAAGACAATGACAAAATATACTGCCAACTCAACCAAAAACTTCAGCAGGGGGAAAAGTGGAAGGAAATCTCAATTCTGATCCATTCATCTTTTGATCCCAAACCCAAATGTCTTCATAGACATGATATAATACTGTATATTACATACAGGTTTTTTGACAGGGAGAGCCAAAAAAAAAAATAAAAAAATAAAAAAAATTAAAAAAGCCCACTAAATGTTGTTTCAATGTAATGAAATAATACCTTGATGTAATTCTGCAGGTGATAAAGCGTCAATTTTCCCCCTGAATCTCTGAATTCATTGCCCTGCCTTTTAACTCGACATCCATGTGTTTCTAAAACCACCTTTTGCTATAAAATAACCAAGAAACTGTATAAAATGTGGATATTATTTTATTATTGCATCATAAACCACTGTACTGATACCAAATTTCAAGCTCATTCTATAGCATACACTTCCTCATGTTCCGTTAAATTTGAAAAAACTTCTAATAAATAAATAAATTAGACAGCTCTGAAGCCTGTCTCCATCAGTAAGCTCTCTAGGAGAAGTCTGGTGCTATCCTGGATGTAGGGTTGATAGAGCCAGCAGCTCAGATACACCATGCAGAGATCTGGGTTAGTTGTGTGGGCCACTTCCCGTAATATAGTTCTCTTAAGGGCCAGCTCCTGCTTGTAAGCCTCATAAAGTCCAGAAGATACTTCAGCTGGAGTGGACAGCAAAATACACTGTGCATATTATATAATAATCATAAGGCATAAAGTATAGATCAACAGGTACTTTCACAGCTTCTAATATAATAAATATATAATAAATCCAGAGCACACTTTTGAAAAATGGTTCATCAAGGGTTCTTTGAATGGTTAACATTTTCGAAAAGGGAAATCCTTTTTGTAGGATTCTGCATTAAATCTTTAAGGGTTTCAGAAGCTAGGCAAATCAAAGACTCTTTTGGCGTGTCACATGACGTGTTTTTCCCTTAAAAGGTCAGTATTTTTCTAATGAAATAAACAATAGTTTATTACCAAACTGCCGTGTGGACCAAGTCTGAAAAAGTGGCGTTGGTCTTCCTTTCTCTCCATACTGAAATGTCTCCAGTTCACATATCCCCTTCTCAGCTGACACCATTTTCTCCATTTTAGACAGAATGTGGGCCTTTGAAGAAAAAAAACATCGTAGTCTATATATACACACACTACATCGTTTTCAAAGAGAGCATGTGTACTAATTTCTAGACTTTAAACGAACATTAAACTATAAATAGCTATAGACTTTCCTTCGATAATGGCACTTAAATCAAAATGATATATACGTACAGTACAGTGATGAGAAAAAGAAAGTACACCCTCCTTCAAATCTTTTTATTTATTTATATGTGCCTAAATAACATTTGTGTTGGTATGATTACTGGCACCCTTTTACCCAATACTTTGTGCTACCTCCAAGATAACAGCTCTGAGTCTTCTCCTATAATGCCTGATGAGGTTGGAGAATACATGGCAAGGGATCTGTGACCATTCCTTCATACAGAATCTCTCCAGATCCTTCACATTTTGAGGCGGATTCATGCTGGCGGATTCTCTTCTTCAGTTCACCCCACTGGTTTTCTATAGGTTTCAATCAGGGGACTGGGATAGCCATGATTGACCAGTAAACCATTTTTGTAATGATTTTGATGTATGTTTTGGACCATTGTCCTGCTGGAAGATCCAACCATAGGCCATTTTAAGCTTTCAGGCAGTCAGGGATTTATTTAATATCTGTTGATATTTGTCCATGATGCCATGTATCCTAACAAAATGTCGAGGTCCTCTGGCATAAAAACAGCCCAAAACATTAAAGAGCCACCACCATATTTAACCGTGGCCATGAGGTACTTTTCCACATGGCTACCTCTCTGTGTGCACCAAAATTATCTCTGGTGTTTATTGCCAAAAAGCTCTATTTGGGTTTCATCTGACCATAGAACCCGATCCCATTTGAAGTTCCAGTAGTGTCTGGCAAACTGAAGACACTTGAGTTTGTTTTTGAATGAGAATGGAGGCTTTTTTCCTAAAACTTTTTTCACTTTCAAACAATTTGTGGTGTGTAGGAGACTTCGGATTGTAGTTTTGGAGACTTTCTGACCCCAAGACAAAGCTAACTTCTACAATTCTCCAGCTGTGATCCCTGGAGATTTTTTGGCCACTCGAACCATTCTCTTCACATTGCGTTGAGACAATATAGACACGCGTCCAATTCCAGGTTGATTCAGAACATTTCCAGTTGACTGGAACCTCTTAATTATTGCCCTGATGGTGGAAATGGGCATTTTCAATGCGTTCGCGATTTTCTTATAGCCACTTTCCATTTTGTGAAGCTCAACAACCTTTTGCCCCACATCACAGCTATATTCCTTGGTCTTACCCATTTTTATAAATGACTAAGGGAATTTGGCCTATGTGTTACCTCATATTTACACCCCTGTGAAACAGGAAGTCATGGTTGAACAATTTTCTATTCCTAGTGACCCAGGTGTACTAAACAAAAGTAAAATATTAATGGGAATATATTTCAAATATTGTTTCTCATATGAACTAACAGGGGTGTCAATAATTGTTGCACACCTATATTTAACAAAGATGTTTTTTTGGATAAACCTGTGTTGTGTTCACGATTGTTTGATATAAATGAGAGCAGAGTATTTCTGTGAATGTTTTGAACAAAAGATCAAAAGGTTAAATAATAAGGAAAATTTTTCACAACCTGCTTTGCTCATATTTAGAAAAGGGTGCCAATATTAGTGGGCTGTGAGTTCTCTCTTACTAAATAGTTTTAGATCTTCAAACAAAATACAACTAAAAACAAAGGCAACCTGAGTAAACATACAATACAGTTTTTATTCATGTATTTGGAGATAATGGCACTCACTATGGTTATTTGGTGTCCCAGCGCTTTTGAAATAGCTTTGTAACCCTTCCCAGACTGATGTATTTCAATAACCTTCTTCCTCATCATTTCTGGAATTTCCTTCAATTTTGGCGCAGTGTGTTACTGGGTAAGACCAGGCCCAGTTGATTCTGGATAACTTTTTTGCTTCAATAAATAACTAACATTTAAAAACTGTACTGTGTGTTTACTAAGGTTACCTTTGTTTGATCTCATCTTTTTTTGATTTCTGAAACAATTTAGTATGAAATGTACACAAATACAGAATAAATGAATACCTTTTCACAGCACTGTACACACACACACACACACACACACACAGAGGTATTGTATAATCACAACATAAGGACTTTGGTCTTTTTCTTGAGAATTATAATGATAAAATTATTCAGTAAAAGCAAAGCTAGAAGAGACTATTATTATTTATTGAACTGACACTGTGATAAGCCACACCTTCACTATTTTCATTGGCTGCTATGACTAACCTAGGTTTTGGGTCACGTCTTTGCAGAAAAAAAAAAAAAAGAGTTAATTTCTCATTCCTGTGTGCCTTGAATTCAATTATGATTCTTTTTCAAAATTAGCTGAACATAATGCTAACTGCAAACAAAATCCAGTCACAATTTAGATGAGGTTCTCTTAAAGCAGTACACACTGGGCCTGGAACTAACATTTATGATAGAACCGGACATTTCTGTTCCTCAAACCATACCATTTTGTCTACAACATTCTGTAGTTTGATGCATTCCTCCTCTAGCTCTGGGTTGCTTTGATATGCACTTCTTTCTGCAGGAGCTGCAGACAAACTTTCGCCCTCCATCATGACCTCAGGGTCCTTCACAGACCTAATTCAGAGAACAGAGACGAGGGTAAAACAGTATTGAGCTTTTTTTTTTTTTTAATAATATATATTTTTTTAAACAAAACACTGTTCCTTTAATGTTATGAGTCTTACTCTTTACTAAGTCTGAAGTTGACTATTTTAGTTGCGACGGTGGATCCTTCATCACTCAGACGATCCCATTTCAGGATTAAATTATGCCAGTCTGCTGCGTTATCCTTCAGTTTTCTGGCACTTCCAGTCAAGTTGCTTTTTCTTCCAGGGGTTGTGGCCTCTGATTACACAAAGAAACAGAATCTACATTTTTTTTGCAGGAGCAAATTTCCTTGTTTTCGTTATTGTGCCTGTTAAAAGACTATACGAATGTGTGATGTGTTTTATAGGAGGTCATGAAAAATTACAGAAGAGAGGTAAAATGGGGTTAAACTGCCAGTCTACATCTAAACAAGCAGGACATTACTGTCATCATAATTTGGAGGCAGAATAAAGGTATTTTACTTGAGCAAAAAAAGGCAGCAAGGGAACCGGTATGAAAATAAAACGGCGCACTGACATTTCTAGTAAGGTGTGACAGATTTTAAGCTTACAAGTAGAACTGGCATTTTTTTGGGTCGGATTTTAGGATAAATGGCATCTACAACATGTCTTCTCTTAAACTGTAGTAATCTTTGTAACAAAAAAAAATACAGAAAAAAGGTTTGTTTCAGTAAAGAACACAACACACTACTAACAGACCGCTTTTCAGGCAAAAAACGTAATGAAGGCTGCTGGGTTTTGCATGCAAAAAAAGAAGCAAGCCAAAGTCTCAACTTTATTTAGTTTATTATGATTTTCTGCTGTTTATGGTATTTTTTTAATGCAGAAACTTAATTTCATTATTTTTGATGACATCTTAGCTTTACAGCATTTCTTTGCATGTGCCAAAAAGTTTTGCACAGTACTCAACATTTATGTGTCATTATGACATACATGTCAGTCAATTTCCTTTACAGATCTAAACTGCACTAACCGGAGTGGAAAATTAACCACATTCATTTATTCCACATAATATTTCATCCGATATTAGGAAGGATGAATTACCCCATGATGTTGATTATTATGATCATCACAGATAATTTTACCCAGAAAATGGCATAACATTTTATACCAGTGGCAGATTCTAGATTATACAATAAAGAAACTATATTCCAACAAGCCTTCTTCACTGTGAAATTCTAACATCATCAAAACACTACATCTCACTAAATATCTAAAGGCCAGACAGACTCTTTACACAATGAATGTTATAAGTGGTAAAGCTTAATTAACTTCTTGTTAGCTAGTGTTTTAAATAATAGCAGCATAATCAAACAGAAGAAAACGAAACCATAATTAAAACAAACAGAAACAAGTTGTTGTGTTGTTTTCAGCTACATCGCATTTCATCCAATCAGGTACAAATACACACTAACAATCTAATCATGATCAGAATTCACTATTCACTAGATTAGACAACTGATCATTTAAAAGCAGGCAGCGACGACCATAAATGCTTTCAGTTGCAGAGAGCACCTTAAAGTCCTGAAAAACAAACCTACCGTCCATTTCAAACGTGGCTCTGTCATAAGTCCAACATAATAAACCATTAAGCACTCAGTAATCTCTGAACACCTTGTTTATGATGCACGCTGTCCGTCTTCCTCGCTGATTATGTCTTTGTAGTAGATTTAACGCTGAAAAACTCAGTACTGCCACCTGCTGGAAGAGACACACTCCAACAGCCATAGAGCTTTTAAGTCTCGAACTTTCCACAGACGTCCTACAGTGGAAAGTAAAAGTGGCAGGTTTTTGTGTTGGAATAAAAAAAACAAAATAAAAAAAAAACTAAGATATATCATGTAAGAACTTTTTACCACAATCAATAGGAAATGACAACATATACAAATTAAGTGAAAAAACTGTGGAAAAAAACTTTTTAGGGGGAAAAAAAACGTACAATAATAACAGTTGCACACCCTTTTAAAACTGAGGATGTTGAAGCATGTACAGTATATTACTGTGAAAGGAATCAATCAGGTAATGGGTATAAAACTTTTTTTCCCCAAAAAAACATGGAAATTGTTTTATACCATGGAACACCGCGCAGGCTAGATGGGAGCCCTTTCTAACAAAAAACATCCAAGCACAATTAAATCACCCCAAACCATGTGGCAAAATGCATTATGGTCTGATTCCAAAGGTATAATAATTCCATAATTCTAAAAGGTTTGTTTAGTGCAAAAAATATATATAAAAGCACATAACCAAAAGAACACAATGCCCACGGTGGTGGCAGCATCATGCTGTAAGGCTGCTTTTCTCTGGGGCTTTTATCAAGGTGGATCATAACTAAACTCTTACACAGGAAAAGATATTCAACGATTTACACTTTACTCAACAGGTTTGTGATGTCCATGTGTGATCAGATGGAAACTAGGGTACATTACAAATATAGATTAGAAAATTCAATATTGGCGATTGCATTCTCTATGTGTTCGGCCAAATTAAAATGTAAATGCAAAGAATGTTTAACATTTCATTTTCAGTGTCAAATGGAGTTTGAATTTGCAATTGTTTCTTTTCATATTTTGGCAGCCATTGTTCATTGTTGTCAGTGAAAATACATATCTAGGCATACACACAGAGAGAGAGAGAGAGAGAGAGAGAGAGAGAGAGAGAGAGAGAGAGAGACGGCAATTACAAATACCTGATGGAATTAGCAACTTCTAATTGCCATTTTAATTTGAATAAAGTTTGGATACGCTGTCATATGAAACACTGCATAAATAAATTGTTAACACATATATTAACACAATTCATTCTCTCATTTTATTAACTTTTACAACTAATTGTGTTTTTTTATATAGAAATTATTAAATCAGATCAACACAATGTATCACTTTTCAGTGCAGTGGTTCTCTATGCTGGTTTAGATTCATATTCATTCATTAACTCATTTTCATTAACTGCATTATCCTGGTCAGCGTTGGTGGATCCAGAGCCTGTCTCAGGAACACTGGGCACTATGTGGGAATACACCCTGGAAGGGATGCCAGCACATTCACATTCTCACACATTCACAGTCATTCACAATGGGGGTCAATTTAGACTCAGCAGTCCACCTGCTGGCTGGCATGTTTTTGGAAAGTTGGAGGAAACCAGAGAACGCAGAGAAAACCCACAAGGAAAACATGTGAAACTCCACACAGACAGTAATTGATGAATGGACTCCATGCACAACCATAGGTCTAAAGATGTCCAACAACACCAGGGTAGGTCTTCAGCTAAATTGGTGTCAGATTTATTTATTTACACATTTATTATACTCTACATAAATTATACAATTTGTTTAGTTTACAAAAGTAATTATATGTTTATTTATATTGAGTAGAAAATAGTAAATATAAATATGTGAAACATGTACCCAGAGTTTTGCTAGCGTGAACTGGGAAAGTGTTGATGAATGCATGTAACTGTTTAAAAAACAAAAACAAACAAACAAACACCTGTAAATTGCAGTTTTCTCTGTATTAAAGTTCCACTGGAAATCTATTGGGTCATGGCCATGCCCACTATGTTCTTAAAGGGTCAGGAAAGCGAAACTAAATCTGTTGTTAAAGCCTCCTTAGAGACGTAATCTCTTCTGTCTCTCTGCCCTGCCATGTAAGTCTGCTTCATATTTTCAATACCTAATACCATAGATCTGGAGGTGGTTTTTTTTTTGGTCAAAAGTGTGTGTGTGTGTGTGTGTGTGTGTGTGTTTAGGTACTTTTAATTTTGTTTTCCTTTGTTAGTATAAAAAGAAAAAAATTTAGCTAATGCTTGTTCAAAAAAAAGTTACTAGAAGTCACCAAATAATGTCATAGACTTATTTGCATATTCATTGGGTCTTCATCATAATTTGAACTGAAAGATGTTACAGGAAGAAGGCAGATTTTCTCAATAAATTAAACAAAATTAAATATATGTAGGGAAGATGTGAAGTGTTTCTCCCAGCCCTGCGGTGGAGCTGTGTTCTGTGGGATTTGTTGTGTGGGTGAGCCTTTCTTTACATGGGTGCAGCTGTTGTTGAGTCATTTCTGTTTTCTTGTGGAAAGGTAAGGAGGGTTGTGGTTGTTCACTAGTAAATCCATTTAATTTCTTACATTTATTTTGGCCATCCATGTTATTTTAAGAAATATATTGATGTTAGAGGTGTTAACTAACATATGTGCAGTTATTTTTGATGGATGGTTTATGTGTTGTAGATCACATGTGGTAGGATGTATTTGTTGGTAACTATCCGTTCTGTTCAGTTATGTGCATGAGCCTGTGTAAAGGAGAGCTTCACTACTGTGACAGCCACGATCGTGGTGTCCTCCTCGTTCATCAGCAAACACACACAACGCAGAGACATTTCGGGGGGGAGCACACCGACGAAGAGGGTTACATATATATATATTTTGATCAGAATAATAAAAACAACAGCAAAGGGATACTGAAGCTGTTTTGGTGGCTTGTGTTGTCCCAAAAAATTACTAACATTAACAATAATAATAATAATAAAAAAATTACTAACATTAACAATAAACATATTGTTTTTTTTAATGTGTCACTCATGTGTATGTGTACCAGATTCATGTACGTTTCTAGATATTCAGGCAGTAGGTGTAAGTACACTTGGGGAGGGGATTCCTAAAGAGTGTTGAATTAAATTCCTATTATCTGTTTATTATTGATCTCATTTGAGAAATACTGGAAGAAACTAGTGGTAAGTCATGTTCATGAAGTTATTAATAGGTCATCCATCCATCCATCTTCTTACTCATTTTCAAGGTCGCGGGAAGCCTGGAACCTATCCCAGGGAGCATCAGGCACAAGGCAGGGTACACCCCGGACACGGTGCTAGTTATTAATAGGTCATGAATGTAAAAGTGTAACTAAATCTGTTATTCCAGCCTCCATGTAATCATCTCCTCTGTGACCCTTTGCTTTGTCATGCAACATTGTATTTTCATTATGTAACACACAAGATCTGTGTCGTTTGTTAGACAGTTAGTTTATTTGTCCCTGTTGGGAAAATGGGATTGCAGCATAATCTCACAGACATCAGAAATCACGATTGGCATATATAAACTACATACACAATATAAAAATTTATAAATAAATAAACAGCAACAATGACCAGACCAGCTGGTCATAAGTTAACAACTATTAAAAGAAGAATTAAAAAATGTAATCACTTGAGGGATAACAGATAATTTGGACCTGGTTTTCATACAACGCGGAACACGATAACATCGCCCAGATGGCAACAATTCAAAAACAAAGGCCAAAGGATGCCTCTTGTCACTCACAATATTGTTTGCCTTATTTAACACTCTCTCTTTACAAATACGTTCTATACTCTGTAATGTAATCCACAACAGTTTACTTACCAATGTTACCACTTTACTTACTGATTTATTCTGTACCTCAGTAGAATTACCATACCAACAAATAATACAGAATGGCATAACACTTTCAATATAAGCTCCATAAAACATCAAAAGCATTCTGTTGTGGACATTAAAGGAGAGTAATTTCTTAAGGAAATACATTCTCTGTTGTGTCTTCTAACGTATATAATCAGTCCACATGTCCCATTTAAGCTTGTGGTGAACTATACCAAGGTATTTATCATTTATAACTGATTGAATTGAATATAACTGATTGAATTGGCTCCCCATTAATTATTGTAGGATGTGATATTTTCTACTCTCTGAAATAAATAGACAACTCATTTGTTTAGGAGATATTTAGGAGAAGATTTGATGTCTCACAACAGTTTAAAAAAAAAAAACCCACAAGGACAGGCCCATGTTCTTTCTCCATACCATATACAGATGTGGCCGGTGATCACGCGGTATACTGCAGGCACGGCTCTAAGAATTTAATGTCATTTGTTGTGCTTAACACAATAACCACCAGATGGCGCACGGAACCACATACTGTAGCTGAATACAGTACAATGAAAATTGTGTGTGTGGTCGAATGGTTCACATAAAAATATTACGTTGATCATCAAAACTTATGATTACGTTTTTAATTACAAAATTATGTAAAACAAAGTGAGCGTGATCGTGTCTCATAGTACAGTTTCAATAAGTAAAGTATTTAAGTTAAGGAGATTTTGTGTGTGCTAGGATAACATGCAGGTTTAGTATACCAGTGAACAGGATTCGAGCCTCAGCTCATCTAACTGTTTTTTTAAATGAGCGATTTATTTTCACTGGTGAAAGTTCATCAAGGTAAAATTGAATGAATTCCACATGAACAGCACTGACTGGATGCCTATGCCAATTAGAAAGATTCAGGTGATGGACTATTAGCAAGTTATTGTCATTCTTTCGTATAATTCCAACAATTTATTTTTTTTACTATTTAGCTGTCTTTTTATTTTAAGGATCTAATAAATTACATATAGTGTGTACATTCAAAGCACCACTGCAAAGCCATTGTACTGTCATTAGCCAACACAACAGTCCTTTGCTGACTGTCAAGATTTCCCCTTGCACTGAGAGAGAAGCGCTCAGTTACTATTGTTTCTGTCTATACCAAGCCATTCTCTGTTGTTGCTTATCTAGTTTTGATTCTGTTTTGCCTTCGACTCTGATACTCTGCCATACCTATTCCAGTCTGTTTGCACGATCACCTGACCTTGTCTCTCTAATGTTTTTGATCTCTGCACTACGCTTGGCATTGTTCTTCTCATTAAAACTGCCTTACCTGCACTTGCATCTTTCTCTCTAAAAACATTACATGACAAAAGACTTTGCCTACACCATGGATGCAGCAAGAAAATGGAGGAGAGGTAATGTCAGGGTAACTAAGAAACTGTGCCAGCTTTTGTGCCAGCTTTTGACTCAATCTAGTTTCCCCAGTGGACTGTCGTAGAATTCCTGGTCCCATATGATGGTTTTTTTGGTTATCCCAAATATTTTCTGTTCGACTGCCAAGCATATTTTTCGAGCCTGGCAAACCCCAAGCCCAACAAGAAGCAGAGGCTAGGTTTAATTTTTTCCCGGTTCTTGGGTCCAGCATTCCAGTGGACTGCACAATGTAACTAGGTTTGTGGGAATATTTATAAAGGTGTTTGGGAGTCCAGAGTACACCTACAACCTGTAGAAGCTTTTGGGGGGACCAGCATGACGAGCGAGCCTATTCTGCTATTCCCAACCTACTATGAGCAGGCCAGTAGGGCGGCATCCACTGCCCGTCTCCAGTCCCAGGCTGACAGGGCAGTCTCCACAGCCCAGTTCCAGTCCCAGGCAGAAAAGGCTGCTGTCCCATTTTTGTTGACCTCCTCCCCAGTGCTCCAGGCTGAGACCCAGAAGGTGGTCTTCCCTGCAGAGCTCCAGCTGGAGGTCAAGATAGTGACCTCAGCTCCAGAGCTCCAGCCAGAGACCCATGTGGCGGTCTCTTCTGTAGCGCCCCAGCGAGAGGTCAACGAGGCGACCTCCCCCACCATGTTTTTGTCTGAGGGCGATGAGATGACCTCCCAAGCCATGCATAAGAACTATGGATCTTGTTCAGCCTGCAGGGTCAATGGAGAATGCTGCTCAGCCTCCCTGCTCGACCGAGGACACCGCTCATCATAACTGTTCAGCTGAAGATGTTGCTCCACCTCCTGGTGCGGCCAAGAGCTTGGCTTTGTTTCCCTGCTCTGCATCGGACATCACTACTGCAGGCTGGGCACTGATGTCGGGTTAGAAGGCCTGGTGCGCGGTCAGTGTTCCAATTAATTCCAAAGGTGTTCAGTGGGGTTGAGGTTACAGGAGTATAGTCATGCTGGGACAGGTTTTTATTACACAGACCTTGTATGATCTCAGGTAGAAATGTTTCTGCTCATGTTGTGCACTCCATCATGTGGATCCAATGCATTGGCCAGGTTTTAAAGTACTACCTCCCCCCCTTCAGCAAAGAAATTCTTTGTTGAAGGTGTATGTGACGTCTATTGCAATGTTGGGGGCTTATAAACTTGTCTTAGTCTTTCTCAATGGAGAATGGTGCCTTTGTCACACTCCCCCAAGAGCCCAGCATAGGAATGCTTTCTTGCTATTGTGAAATAATGTGATCACTTTCTGGTTGTAAATGTCAAATGGATTATGCAAGGTGACAATCACATTTCTTTTTCATTTGAGACTATATTTTTTAAACTGTATTTTTTCTAATTCCAGTTCCTCCATTTTCCTCTTCTACTATGGGTGTGGAAGAAGAACTGTGTGATGAGCTATTCTGCTGGATTGAACAGAAGGAGCAATGTGCAGATCATCTCATGGCTTTGGCCACCGAACTGGAGGAGATGAGGGAGAAGATGACTACAGGCCAGTTGGTGGGAAACACAGCTACTGTGTTTGGGTCTGCCACCCTAGTTGTAACAGGCATGGCAGCTTTTCTGACTGGAGGCCTGGCTGCACCCTTTCTGGTGGCAGCTGCAGGTATCACAATCGGAGCAGGTACTGCAACCAGTCTGACACTTTTACTTTTGGAGAAATGGAAATCCAGTAAAACAATGAAAAATGCAGAGAAGACCACTGATTCAATCAAAAAGACTTGGAAAACTATTGAAAGGCTCCAGAAGCAACTGTCAGAGGAGTGTGAAAGTCATGACCCATCAGCATCAACCTCTGAAGAAGTGCAGCATGAAATCGTAGTGAGAATCCTGAGAGCCATGGCCAAACGAAGTGGGAGGGATCTTCCCCTCAGTTACCTAAGACGCCTCTTGAGGAATGATGACATGTATACACGTGACATATATCCAGGGTTTAAAATCAAGGCCTTCCTCAACAGTGCCAGTTGTTTGCTAGCAGTCTTTATATATTCCTTCATCCTTGTGAAAAATACAGCAACAAAAGGAGCCATATATTTTGCTCCAATTTTTGCAACAACTGCTGTTCATTCACTGAAACCTGTGTTAAATATACTTTCTGAGGTATTTTTTCACAGACATAACACACACATATGCACATATATACTGTACTGTATATACAGTCATAGGAAAAAGAAGGCACACCCTCCTTCAGTTCTATATTTTTCTTTATCAGGGAATAAAATAATTGTGTGGTCCTGACCAACTTCTATAAACAAACAAATAACGTCAGGTGACAAAAAAAAACACAATAGATTTCAATGTGTAGTCATTTTCTCCCCAAAAAGTAAAGCAACATTCAGAAACCAGGCAGGAAAAAATAAGTACCCCTTTACTACTTCCACAGTCATTAAGAGAGAAATTAGGGCCACTTGTTACTAAAGAATTGCACAAGATTAGTTAAGAAGTGTGACTATATCTTTAAAAGCAGAACTTTGGCAGTTTGGTGGTCTGGAGCATTCAGGTGTGTGTCTACAACATGGCAAGAAGAAAGGACATCAGCCATCACCTCAGAGAAGCAATTGTTGTCCAAACAATTTGAAATGCACCATTCTGCAGTGAGAAGGATTCTTTACAAATGGAGAGCCTCGAAGACAGTTGCCAATTTGCCCAGGAGTGGGCGTCCCAGCAAATTCTGTCCAAGTTCAGATCATTTAATGTTCAGATATATAAAGAAAAGCCAAAAACTACATCACATGACCTACAGGCCTTTGTAAACACATTAAATATTTATGGTCATGACAGCACAATCAGAAAAAGACTGAACAACTATGGCTTTCATGGAACGGTGACTAGGAAAAAGTCCCTTCACTGCTAAAAGAATATGGGAGCACCATTTAGGTTTGCAAAACTGCATTTGAAAAAAAAACCCCACATAAGTTCTGTAACAATAACCTTTGGACAGATGAGACCAAGGTGAACATGTTTGGTCATCATGCACAGCAGCATGATTGGTGAAACCACAAATACTTCATACCAACTGTGAAGCTCTCTTTGGATGAATGCAAGCTGTCCAGTCCCTGGACATAACATTAACACCACTGTGCTTCACAGTTTGTATGAGGGGCTTCTCCTGAAAAGCTGTCTTTGGTCTGCTTTCACTGTGGCCAAACAACTCTTTCTTTGATTCATCTGTCCAGAGAGCATTATTCCAAAAGCCCTGATCTTTGCCTATATGTTCATTGGCAAACTGTAGTCTTGCAAAGGCTATTTCCTGGCACGCCTCCCATGAAGGTCAAACTTGTGCAGTCTCTTTGACTGTAGAAGCATGCACTTTGTCACCAACAGTTGCAAGACTTACTAGCAGATCCTGTGATTAAATTTTGGGGTCTTGGAGACCTCTTTTTGTGCATCAGAAGGCCTGCTATTGGGATAAATTTGCTGGGATGGCCAGTTTGGACAAATTAGCAGTTGTTTGAAATCTGTGCCATTTGTAGATTATTTTCCTTACAGTAGAATAATGTATTTCAAATAATTTAGAGATCTTTTTAAATCCCTTGCCAGACTTATAGGCATCCACAACCTTTTTTCTGAAGGTCTTACAGAACAATTTAGATATTGGCATAATGACACCACACACCTCAACAGCAAAGAGAACACCAGACACTATATATGAAAGGGGTATATATAAGACAGGTTCCACCCGCACTCCTTAAACAGGTTCTGATCACTGGCACCAAATTTTGAAGAGCTGATTTTAATTTTATGGATCTGATGGTGTGATAAATGTAGGGATGTACTTATGTTCCATGTTTTTTGTTCATTTAAATTATGAAAAGTTCTACACAATCTTAATTTTGTGTCAATTTTCATGGGTTGTACTATTTTTTTCACAAAACTTTACATATACGTATAATATAATATATATATATATATATATATATATATATATATATATATATATATATATTATATTTGTGTGTGTGGGTGTGTGTGTGTGAGTAAAATTCACTTCTTTGCAGGTCTCACCAATCTTTGGGCTGGTGTTGACAGTTTCTGAGCTGATTGATAACTGTGAAAAACTGATTAAAAGCAATCATCAAACTGAAGCTAGCAGTTTGCTGAAGACAAAAGCCAATGAACTTCGTGAGGCTGTGAAAGAATTAAAAAAACAACTGAATGAATTACAGTAAGTACGGTATGTTTCTCTGAACATTTCATGTAAATAGTATATTGAGTAAGCAACACGAGTAAGACTGCTTACTATAGCACAATAATAATACAATAGGTCTTATATTTATGACTCACAGCGGAATTTCATCAACTCTAAATGTATCTTTCAGAGAGATGCTCAACCAAATCCCTGAAATGGAATGTCACATTGATTTGGCTCAGGAGCTGCTTGGCTGTCAAATATACACACGAGGGACCATTTGTATTGAGTATAAACAGACACAAAAGCAGGACAGGAAGGTACAGAAGTTTATTGTCCTATGCACAAAAGACATATCCAGAGCAGGTAAACACAAATCAGCTGACCAAAACAACAAAAAACACAAGAAGTCTACTCCAACTCAAGTCAATATCCTTGACCAACAGAGGAAACCTGCTGTTCAGAGAAGACCACCACACAAGTCTAGCACAAAAGTAAAGGAATTTCAGTTCTGCCTTCCTAAAATAACCATGTCCAATGTGCGTTCTCTTCCAAACAAAATAGAGGAGCTTGAAGAAATGACGCAAGATGTGGAACACATTGACAGTGAGCTGATTTTCCTCACAGAGACATGGTTGAATAGCAACTCATCCAATATCAGCTTGGAGGGATATACGCCTTACCGAGTTGATCGTGATGCACGGCTTACTCAGAAAAGGAGAGGAGGGGGACTTATAATGCTTGTGAGGGATGCCTGGGCGAGTGATGTGGAGGTGGAAAACATCAGGATTACCCCAGACTATGAGTTAATGGTTGTGTCTATTATACCACGTGACCACCCTAAGGGTGCTCCACCACTTACCTACATCCATGTGTATGTCCCAGGGCCTAACTTTACTCAAGCTGCCAATGACATTGCTGATTTTTACTATGCTGCTCTGGAAAATTCTGGTGGAGGTCCAGTTTTCCTGTTGGGTGATTTCAACAAGTGTGACATCACTCCTGTCTTGAATAACTTAGAGCAATATGTCACATGCCCAACCAGATACAGTAACACCCTGGATTTGTGCTATGGGAATGTGCCAGGGGCTTATAGATCTGAATGCAGACACCCACTTGGTCGGTCAGACCACAATGTCATTCATTTGATTCCTAAAGACAAGTCAGATGGGAAGTGTACACATGACCATACCCAACCCAGAAACTAATGTGATGTTGTCCAATATTAGTAATTGTGTTGGCAAAGCTTATATACATTAGTCTATTGATAATTTTTGGTCATCGGCAACTGTTTAATGATAGCCTGTTTTGTCCCATAGATGTAACTACAACTAAAAAAATGGGACAGTATGGAAAATGCACGATTACAAATCACTCCTCTTTGCATTTATTACACAAAGAGGAGTGATTTGTAAATGTACTTTGACTTGTATTTAAACAAAAAACGTATAAAAACAAGGCATTTGATGTTCTACCTAATCAACTGCATAGTTTTTTTTTGAAGGTAAACATTTATTTTGAAATTTATGCATGCAACATGTTCCAAAAAAGTTGGGACAGGGGCAATTTAGGACTAATTGTGATGTGACAAGTTCAAATAAGAAGGTGATGTGAAACAGGTGAGGTAATTGTCTACTCAGAGTCTATAAGGAGCCTCCAAAAAAGGCCTAGTCCTTCAAGAGCAAGGATGGGTCGAAGCTCGCCAATCTGTCAACAGATGCATCAGTGAAAAATCCAACACTTTGAGAACAACATTCTCCAAAGACATTTTCAGCATTTCACCTTCTAAATTGCACAATATAATTAAGAGATTCAAGGAATCCGGTCAAATCTTGGTTCATAAAGGGCAAGGCTGAAACCCACTTCTGAATGCACGTGATCTTTGATCACTCTGATCACACACGATCTTAAAAACCGTGAAGAGTCTGTGATGGATATCCTGACAAGGGCGTGGGAATACTTTGGTAAACCTTTGTTAATCAACACCATTCGTCGCTGCATCCACAGATGCAAGTTAAGGCTTTACTATCCAAAGCAGAAGCCATACATCAACACTGCCCAGAAGCACAGCTGACTTCTCATGGCTCTGTCTCATCTGAGATAGACAGTAGCACAATGGAATCGTGTTTTGTGGCCCAACGAATCAACATTTCAAATTGTTATTGGACAAAACAGCTGTCGTGTTTTCCAGGCCAAAGAGGAAAAGGACCATCCAAGCTGTTATTATAGAAAATATTTATGAAGTGTAATCAATATGTGTAACAAACTTTTGGATATGTTAATGTATATATGTATATGCATGTTAATGTAAAGTGAATATATGTGTAACTATCCATCCATCCATCTTCTACCACTTACTCCTTTTCAGGGTCATCTGGAGCATTGGGCACAAGGCAGGGTACACCCTGGACAGGGTGCCAATCCATCACAGGGCACAATCACATACCCATTCATACACTACGGACACTTTAGACACACCAGTCATCCTACCATGCATGTCTTTGGACTTGGGGAGAAAACCGAAGTACCCAGAAGAACACACATGTCCCCACACTCGAACCCCAGGGGCAATTTAGGACCTGGAGGTTTGAGGTGAACGTGCTAACCACTAAGCCACCGTGCACCCACGTGTAACTAACGTGTGGATATGTTAATGACGTGTATTCAAAATGTGAAACTAACATTTGGATATGTTAATGAAGTGTACTCGATATGAAACCAACATTTAGAATTATTACTTAAGCATAATCAAATAAACAATATTAGTTAAAAAACAATCTATATGTATAATCTATAGTTAGAAGCATAATCTAAATCCATAGAACAATGTTTGATGAAGTTATATTCTGAGTGTGTATTGAGTTCGATGAACTCTGGTGTCTTACTGTACAATAATTGTTCTTTCTGTACCAGCCTGTATCCTGCTCCACAGAAGCAGATAACTTTAAGGCCAATACCAATTAATGAGCTAGGGAAAGGCTTGGGGAAAAAAGGGAGTGCAAATCAAGGTCAGGACTCTGAGTTAAACCTTTTCATAAAAAAGAAACCGTGTCCTTGTGAAACCTTTTCAAGAAAAACAACTAATTGCGCATGCTCCACCAATTTAAGATAACACATAGACATGAATATTTAACTGTGACAAAGATGATTGGTCTGTTTTTAATGAGGAAAGGCAAAACTCTGCCTAAGATGGATACACTGTGGAGGAAGGTATATAAAATGGTGTGTGTGCTTGCATAATTCGGACTTTCTGCAGAATGTCACACTTTATTGGTTTTCAATAAAGTTTATTTACTTTTTGACATCTACTAAACTCTCTGTCTCTGAAGTTTTTGACTTAGGCTAAGAAGATTGATTTATCCATGACATAATCAGCATCAGGTCCAAATGCCAGTGTTTGTCATGGTATGCGGGTGTGTTAGTACCCATTGCATGGGTAACTTGAACATCTGTGAGAGCATCATTAATGCAGAAAAGTATGTATACATTTTCAAGAAACCTATGCTGCCATCCAGAGATGTACAACACCAAACCACATTCTGCCTGGATTACAAGCGCATGGTTGTGTAAGCAGAGCATACGGGTGCTAGCATGGCCTGCCTGCAGTCCTGACCTGTCTCCGATTGAGAACGTGTGGCGCATTATGAAGCGCAAAATAAGGCAACCATGGCCCTGTACAGTTGCGCAGCTGAAGAAATGCATAATGGATAAAATGGGGGAAAATTCTGCTTACTAAACTTATCCAACTGATGTCTTCACTCAGCACCCAAATGCTTAATAAGTGTTATTAAAAGAACTTTTTTGGAGTGTGTTGCAGTCATCAGACTTGAAATGAGTGTCTATTTTCAAAAATAAATTAAATACACAAAGTAAAACACCAAATAATGTGTTAATAATGTGTTTGTATAATAATGTATGTACAGGTTTAGTAAAAGCTTCAGCTTGGCGGTTCCAATGTATCATAAGTGTTAGGAGACAGTGTTCCTCTGGCATATCTCAACAATAATGAGCAGTGAATCACATTATGTTTAATTCAATTCAATTCAATTCAATTTTATTTGTATAGCGCTTTTTACAATAGTCATTGTCTCAAAGCAGCTTTACAGAAATAAAAAACAGGTATAAACAGTCAGAAACAGATAAAGAGAGACAAACAGGAACAGATAAACAGAGACAAACAGGTAGAAAACAAATGGAATTTATCCCAACTGAGCAAGCCACTGAGTGGCGACGGTGGCAAGGAAAACCTCCCTAAGATGTTTTTTGAGGAAGAAACCTTGAGAGGAACCCGACTCAGAAGGGAAACCCATCCTCATCTGGGTAACACAGAATGTGAAGATAACACAGATAATGTGAAAAATGAGAAGTATGGCCTTAGGAGCAGCCGTAGTCCCAGCCGAAGATTAACAAGCCATTATCCAACATGAAATGAATGTTTTGTTATACACTCTCAGAAAAACATCTTTCACCTGGGCATTAAAAATGGAGGAGCAGACCTGTTTCGACCGAAGAGGTTTTGTGCTGAACAGTAGGAAACTGAACCTCGAAGTGAAATGCCTGCAGAATTAATACTATATCACAACATGTTACCTATTGTGTGTTGGACATTTGTTTGTTTTTGAGTTGTCTATGGACCTAAATAATGTTACTGTTATTGGAATATTGAGAAACCGTGTTTA
The DNA here is from genome assembly GCA_012411365.1 of Ameiurus melas. NCBI lineage: Eukaryota > Metazoa > Chordata > Actinopteri > Siluriformes > Ictaluridae > Ameiurus > Ameiurus melas. Next base: position 11,269,350 of record CM022761.1, read on the forward strand.
TATAAAAGTAAAATATTAGTTTTTGCGGTCTCATTGGGAAAAAATGCATTGACCAAAAATAAAAAAAAAAGGCACTTTGGTGGAAAAAAGGCTCCCGACCAATGGTATATTGTGTACACAGGTTAGAGGCACTGGTAAGGACCCTGGCTCAATGTACATTGGCACACTGATAACTCAATTTCCGGCGACATGACTATATCCTCGTGTTGTAAACGTAAAAATATTTCAATACTTCAAGCAGGATCGTAGGCTAGCTAATGGATAATGAAAAAAAACATCATTTAACACTTAAAAGTCATTAGACTCAAACAAACCACATATTGAATGTCAAATAAAGTTAAAAATCGCTAACGTAAGTAATAATTTGAGAGCTACAACAACGATGAGAAGCTGCTTACACTTTGTAGATGAAGTTGGCTGAGAGTTCATCTGACATTTTTTTCTCGAGCTAGAGGTTTCAGAACACATGACGTCATTTCTATTAAGAGAAAATAGTGAGCATCGATGCTTCCTGGTTTTTGCGGTGCATTTTGGGATTTTTTAGGGCACGAACATTCCAGTCCACTGGAAGGATTTTGCGATTGAGACAGCCCATAAAATAACCGACGTAGTGATCAGTGCCCTGACTACTGAACTATGGCTAGCTTGTTAAGACATACCCCTAGTAACTTAAATAAGATCTGGGTATCAGCACCTCAAATGGAATCCTTTTTTAATACCATTTTCGACATTTCCAAAACAAATTTAAGACCTGCATATCACTTCAATCATGCCACATGATACATCAGCTATAAAGGATTGTGTTCATTCATACACATCCATTTCTGGGTTTAAGTTAACTAAAGCAGGATAAACTTCTATAGTGGTATATGGGAGACATACCCCACCATTTGCTCCAACAGGGAAAGAGAGTAAAAATTTTGGGGAAAAAATATAGAGAGAGATGGATTACGGCAGTCAAAAGACAAAAAGATGTCAAATTTACCATGACGGAGTCAGCTGCTGTATTAGAAAACCTCTCGCAGCAGTGTTTTTTGTAACAAGGGTTTTTTTTTTTTTTTTAATTTAATGCCAGGGTAATGTATCAAGTAGTAAATAAAAGTAATTTTTGTAAAGAAGGAAAAAATATAGATAAAAAAAACTTGCACGGAATTATACTTAATAATAATAATAATAATAATAATAATAATAATAATAATAATAATAATAATAATAATAATTATATAGTTTAAAGGGGGGTTACAAATAATAATATAACAACAGCAATATTAAATAAACAGCAACTGACTTATATATATATATGGACTAACATCCACCAAAACTCACTCTGGCTGTACCTTTAATGAGCTGAATAAGCTGAAAAGCAATTGGTCAATGTCATTTTACTATTGATTCAGCCCAGTAAAAACAGCAGTGTAAGCCTGGGTTTATACCAATCACATCACTAGAGATATTATTGTGCTTCAAGGCGCCATCTACAGGCGCAATGACGTAACTACAGGAAGGTAAAATCTGTTATAAGAAACTGAACAATAATAAACGATTCGTAAAATAATGGAACGGTATACAGTTTTGGATGTTTTTGTTATTTTTTTTTTTTACGAACGCTTTAAGTGCAGTTAATTATTAGTCATGTACTTGCAAATACACGACTGCTTGAAGCCGTGGGCTGCGTCTCAAATCGCATACTTACCTACTGTACAGTAGCCGAGATGCATGTCTTTTTCCTCACTACAGGCCTGTAGTAGGAAAGTATGAAGTTTGGGACACAGCCGAACTCTCTTGTTCGCCGTAAAACGTAAAACTGGCGTGTGTGTGATCGTGTCCTGTCGCAAAATGCGGTGAAAACGCTCACACGACGTTCATGATGTGATTAAGGTGTTTACATGTCTGTAATGCACGTCCATAATACGATTAAAACAGGAGTAATCCACCTGTCTTAATTCGATTATTGCTTAATTAGATTATGACCTTAATTAGATTAAGGTTGCTGTTTACATTGTAGTTTCTTAATCAAATTATGATCTTAATTAGATTAAGAGTGGATTATTGTTGCCCATGTAAACGTGTGTGTTACAGCAGCTCGGGTCACAGCAACTTCATCTCTGTCTGTGCTGTGAGTTTGAGACACTTATAACCTGCATTTAGACACAACACACACCAGAAAGACTTTGGTTATACCTTAGTGTAATATCAAACATTTTTGTGGGTGGATGTTTACAGCATTTCACCTGATTAGTAAGGAGAAGTGAATTAAAGAGAAGCATTTTGAATGAAAGTCATTTAGAGACACGTTGTATTCCAGGTGTGCTGGAAATTCACGCTTTGTTAAGTTTCCAAGCTTTAAAAGCCCAAAGTGCCAAAGAGACTGGAGTTGTTCATTTAAGCAGATGCTTTATTTGCAGATGTTGGAATACACCAAATATTACAAAACATTTTTAACCTTTAAATGGGTAGTTCTTTTTATTTAAAAAAAAATATGTTGGCCTCACACCTTTTAACAGACAACGTGCAACTGATTTAGTTCTTTGTAAATCGTTTTGCACAACAAAGACAACAGATTCTTACGAGCAAGGGTTGTGTTTTCTCAGCTGTGTATGTATGCTTGTGTATAAAATTCCATGCATATAATGTATGCGTGTAGTAATGTGTAATGGATCAGTCAGTATTTTTCAGATGATGATGGTGGTGATGATGATGATGGCTGTCATGTGCCTGATCGCTGTCGCTCGTGGTCACCCTGACTTCGTCTGTCTGTGTGATGTCGTAGAGTTTAAAGAGACGCTCAGCCAGATGCTCAGCTTCCTCTGACCCCTCACAGCTCTTCAGCCAACTCTGAGGAATGGCATTGATGCCGTAGTGGGCACCTGCGATAGCACCTGCCATGCATGCGATGGTGTCTGTGTCACCTCCCAGGGCTAAGCTGTAGGCTATCGTCCTCTCCAGGCCACCATAACGCTCCGGCAGGCCCTCTCGAGGCTCTAAACAGTGCAGCACGCAGAAGATGGCTGTGGGCACAGACTCGAGGGCTGCAATGCCGTTCCCTGTGCACAAAAACATTTAATAGCATCACTAAACAAACATAAACTACATCAATTACATGCTGTGTTCCATTAGATACAGCAGATATTGCTTTACCAGTGATGCGAATGAGGATGCAAATAGCAAGAAATGAACCTTGCACAAAAAAATCCCACTAACCGAGTTCTGATATGACCTCCTCGATGCTCACGTTATTCCTCTCCATGAGCTCCTTGACTATGTGCAAACGTGCACAATATGGAAATTCAGCTAAATTAAGCCTGCAAAATAAGCCAGTGCATTATTTAAACAGAATCATAAACAAAACATCACTCACTAATTCACATGAAGTAGATTCTCCATAATTTTTGATAAAAACTCTGCAACACTAATGAAGTGATGACTCACACTTTAGCGTCATTGCGGGCAGTCTCGTCGTTCTCCACTTCCTCCATTTCAGAGATGAGTTTATTGATGAATTTTTGTGGTAAGGCCAGATCACCTTGCAGTGACAAATGAACAGCGATGGCCTGTAGCACAGCACCATTATAGCCCAGAGAGCAGGAGTGGGTGAGCATTGCACCAAACCTTGCATACTGCCAGCGATTCAAAGAGAGGAAAAAGAGTCAGCGTAGGCTTGGCACAGAATCAATTTCAAATCTGGATAATACAATCATTGTAGATCATGAAAGTAGAAAGCTATAGCTTAGTAATGGCATTTCTCAACAAAACGTTTGTTCGTGCATTAACTCCGGCAAAGGCAACATAGGCATTTGCCTAAGGCAGGAACTTGCCAGGGATGGCAGCTGCATATTGTGCTCCTGAACTCATGCATTAAGTCTGTGCATCAGCCTTTCTGCCCCATTAAACAGCACAGCCTATTGGTTGCTGCCCTATTACCCAACAGCACGTGCAAGTTCAGAGGTGTCAGGAACACAGCACTGGTTACTGGCTCTCAAATACATACACCAAAGAGAAAAGTACAAACTAGTCCCTCCAGGATTTTGAGATCACAGAAATCCACAATATTCTTGCCGCATTACCGCAGATTTGGGCCGACACGCCATGTGACATTATCGCAACGTGCATTCAGCCAAAGCCCTCTTCGGTTCAGACAGCTCCTTTACATTCTATATGTATTTAATTGTTTTTTTTTTCTATTTACTGACTTCATAAAAAGTTCAGCGGGGCACCAGGATGGGGCTGCAACTGAGATCACCAAATAAGATTTCGGTCTGGTCCTCACCTTCCTCACGTCAGCAGCATTTCTAAAGGCAAGGGCAAAGGGTGCAGCTCTCATCGCTCCTCCATTACCAAACGAGCCGCGTCCACCAAACTGAGCACGTGCTGGCTGAAAGACATCACTAAGGTGAGGCGACGCAAGCTTTCGCAGAACCTGAATGACTCCTGATCCATAGCCACGGCCTGGAGCGAGGCTGTACTCTTTTGCGAAACTGTATCGAAAGTGAAGCAAAAGCATGTAGAAACACAGCACACACTGGAAAGTACAGATTTCTGCCTAAAGTTGCATTGATGATAACATTTCTGAAAAGTACCTGCGAGCCATGTCTTGTTCATCAAAGCCCATTCTGGTTAGAAGGGAATGAGCTACGCAGCGCATCATGGCTGTGTCATCACTGTACTGCAGTATGCCTGAGGAGTACCACATAAATACATACACTCTCAGTTTAATTATACCACTTTAGTTCTGGATGTACTACTAAACAAACAGGAGTATGATACCAGCCTAAAATGCTGGAACAGTATCAGATCACATTTAAATCATCTAATTCACCAGTAAGATGTGAAAGTCTTTGATGTTTGACTAACTTACACAGATCTAGCATAGGCTACATTAAAGCGTGCATTGCATTAACACATGCTCCCATCTCACCTGTGGTGTTTGCCTTAACGTGGACAGAGTCAAATCTGTTACTAAGAGAAGTATCAGTATTAGATCAGTAAAAGGTTTTGTTAGATACCCAGAGTTCTGATATCTTTATTGTTACAAAACTGATAAAAGTGGGTTGGCGACTGAGAGTACGATTGCAACCATTCACTCTAGAAATCAGAAATGCCTACTAAGTCTACCTTTTTGAGAATGGTTGCTTCCCCTTAAAGGTGCATTAGAAAAGATTAGTCAAGATTGGGTCTCTAACTGTTGAGTAGGAGAAATACAATATCATCAGAATTATTTTTTATGTTTTTAGTCCTTGAACCCACCTTTCATCACTTGCCACATAAACAACACATGCTCCTGTAATCTAAGGCGGCCAGAGAGTTCGGTTAGCATTACCATGTTACCAGCATTATCAAGAACTGTCATGACATCACTTTTAAATGATAAGGTAGACTGTTTCTTAAGTGCATTGCCTTACATAATGTTATTTACACACAGATGATAAAAAGTACCAAATGTTACTACTAAGTGTTAAAAATTTATCTACTAGATACGCTACAAGAAGAAGCCCTTCAAACAGTTCAATGCTTTTTACAAACTTCATTTATCTGCAGTGGAACATTGCTAAATACACATCCAAGTTCAGCCCCTTCACCGGTAATATATTTTTCCATTTTGGAAAAGTGCTACCAGTGTTTTGTTTGGATTTTTTTTTTACTACGTTTCTTGACAAGTCATTTGGAATTGTTGAGGGGTTTTTTTTTGGTAGTCTACCATATTTTCCTTTCTGTAGTAAAAGAGAATTGGGGTGTGGCTATAAAAAGATATAACCACAGGAGGCCTGTGTAAACAGAAACAAGCAGTCCGCACTTGACTGGAGCTTTCCCCAAAAGGATTTACTCAGCCACATAATACACTGGTGCTGACTATTATTTTTGTTATCATGTTCTACATACATCCACCATGCACTTTATTAGGAACACCTGTACATGATGGGGTATGTGAAGAAAAGAATTTCACTGTGCTGTAATGTATATGTGACAAATTCATTCATGCAGAAATCCAACCAGCCAAACGTGTGGCAGCAGCACAATACAAAACATCATGCAGATACAGGTCCAGAGCTTCAATTAATGTTTACATTTAACATTTTTAACACGTAGAATGAACATTAGGTACTTTTATCTGTTAATGTTCACATCAAACATCAGAATGGGGAAAAAGTGTGATCTCTGTGACTTTGACTGTGGCATGGTTGTTGGTGCCAGATGGGCTGGTTTGAGTATTTCAGAAACTGCTGATCTCTTGGGATTTTCACACACACACACACACACACACACACACACACACACACACACACACACACACACACACACACACACACACACACATTCTCTAGAGTTTACACAGAATGGTGTGAAAAACAACAACAACAAAACACATCCTCCACCTGGAGAATGGTGAAACAAGTCTGAGCTTACAGGATGTCTATATTAGCTCAAATAATCATTTTTTTTTACAACCGCGATGAGCAGAAAATCTCAGAACGCACAACACATCCAACCTTGAGGTGGATGAGCTACAACAGCAGAAGACCACATCAGGTTCCTCTCCCATCATGGGCACAGACTCACTCTTTGAGTGATTCTCACCGCTTTTTCTCTAATATTCAGCTATCCAGTTTGGATGAATCTGTGCCCATGACAGCTTCAGACTCTTGTTCTTGACTGACAGGAGTGGAACCCGATCTGGTCTTCTAGTCCATCCATCTCAAGTTTCAATGTTTTGTGCATGCTGAAATGCTTTTCTGCTCATTACAGCTGTAAAGAGTGATTCTTTGGCTTACTATAGATTTCCTGGCAGCTCGAACCAATCTGGGCAAGAAAACAAAAGGAAAGAGAGGGGGGGAACCCACCGGGACATCAATTAACGAGGAGTAAGAAATACAGAACATCACTGTTGCCATCAATAATAAGAATTTGAAATGTGGCATTATTTACATTTCTCTCTTTATTTTGTGATATCAAACTAGATTTCAATCAACTTTTGAAGGAAGTTGTTTTTATTTGGATTTGTATTCTTATATGGTAATGTTCATTCTCATTGTAATGTAAGTGCTCATGTTCATCACTGCCATATGAGTGTGGAATAAAGTCAAAACCAATAAATCAATAAATCAATAAATCAATAAACAACATGGAGATGTTCACCAGTAGATGTAGTGGAATAAAACCCACAGACTGTTTTGGACTTTAAACATTACAGGTGCTGAACGAGTCCTCACCGTCACCCCGAGTTTCATCCTCCAGTCCACTGAGGTGCTGAAGAACTCGGTCTAGTGGAACATCTTCTGCTCCTTCAAACTCACCGCCTACACAATCCCCCAGCACTGCTGCGACCAGCGCGCCGCGGAACCGCGACAGCAGCGACACCGGAGCTCCTCCAGCTAACCGTGCTGCTGCCGCCATCCTTCAACTAATCACTGTACACACACACACACTACTCTGTGTTTCTTCTTAACGCGACACACACTGCAGCCTACATGTATAAATAATCCGCTTTGATGTCCTCAGCAACACTTTCGATTCTCTTCCTGTCGCGTACGTGCTGTCACCGCTTGACCCGTTCACTTACCGAACAACATCCAATATACACCGCATCGACAATCAATTCAGTGAGCTTTTGTCACTCTAATGCTTTTTTTTCTTCTTTAAATACTACAAGTGGATGGATGGAAAATTGAAATGTACCAAAGCAACTTCAATTCGAAGTTATTTGTATGCTGATGAATATTATAATGGCGCAGGGCAAATAAAAAATAAAAATTGAGGTCTGTTTACTATGTGTTTTACGGGAACTACAGGAGCGAGTAAATGTCTCGAGGTGTGTACTGCGTAGATTCGCTTCACACAGCTCACGCGACACATCTGTCATTAACGTAGCGCGTGTAATTAATGTTAAATGACTTTAACGTGGATACATGATCAACTCTGGGTTTGGAGAGCTGCAGAGGTGATGACGGAGGTCTCCGAGTAGTCCTGGGTGAGATATGTGCTGCGCGGATTGGACATTTTGAACACACCTAAAGAGGCGGGTTTATTCAAAATTCCACTTTGTCGAACAGACGCTCCGGGTCTGAGTTCGTTAGTGTTGTTGTTGGTGTTGTTTTTAAAGTCATTTAAACCATCAACAGAGGCTGGTGGCACTGAAGACGTGCTCTAGAGGAAGGGAGGAAAGTACATCGTTACTGTGTTGCGAATAAAGTCAAACCACGGTGGGATTGAATTGAATTGAAGTTAGCAAGCTAGCTAGTTTGACTTGTTTGCTCCAGGCATCGGATTATATCAGACTGTCCGCTTCCAGCCTCGGAAACTAAAACGCAGATCGGATTCTTCCTTCATGGATACTTGGGAACTAAATCCTCACCCAGTCTCTTCAGCTGAGAAGGTCCTGGCGAGATGTGTAGCCTCAGGCACAATGTCTCAGGTGAGCAGATTGCATTAATATGTACACTTTGATGTGGACCCCCCCCCCCCTTTTAAATGAAATATGTTGACACATTATTGTTTGTTTGTTTACAGAAAGAACTTGATGATGTACCACGAGGGTCAGAGATATTTTCCTCTCGTCTGCTTGAAATTGAGCAACTGAATAAAATCAAACAAGAGATTGACCAGGTTGGAAAGCATGATGCGTTGTATCTTGCTTCAGTATGTTTTATGTTTGTACTCCTGGAGTTAGTTGTAGCACAAGGTATGCCATAACTGTACGCGTTTCAGGTGAGCTTGGATTTGGAGCTGCTACGACTTGAGAAAAACAGTGTAGATGTTACTCACAGTTATTATCTAAGTAAGTACTCTGCGATACCTTTTGTTGCGTTCACTCGACCTGTATTAGGGTATTAAAACTCAAGTCTGATTGATTTATTGTTTTTTAAATACAGGTCAGAGATTCGCATCCTTGCAGCAGTTCACGTCTCATCTTCAGGAAATGCTGAGAGAACAGACAAGTTTGCGCCAAAGGCTTATGAAACCTCTTTGCCAGCAGAACCTGCCTATACAGGCTGATCTTCATCGGTAAGAGAGTTTCACTCCGTGTACTGGGTTTATATGATGTTCTGCTGCTGATTTAGAAACGTTTCAGTAAGTGCGTTTTACCCCAATGCTACAAACATTGGCTGCAAATATCTGGTTTATCACAGATATGTGGTTACGCTCATGGCAATGGTGGTTGAGTTCATCGAGACTTTGGAAATGAAAACGAAGATGGTTCACTCAATTCCAACAACTGATGAATCTATGCGCAATCTGGTAAGTACCATTAATGCTTACACATGACGTAGCACCACTAAAATGTAATCTCTTGTTTTTTGGCCCGAGTTGTATATGTATACATTGCGAGTACGAATTTCATATAAAATTTCTAGCTATCATTGTATAGGTTAGGGCAGTGTTTCCCAACAAGGGTGCCATCTGATGAGAGCAGGGGTGCCATGTAAAATCTGTCAAACATTTCTAAATTGTGTATAAAACATTTAATATATATGATAAATATCTGATGTCTGAAATAACACACACGCACAATAATAATACAAAAAAAATATATGTATAAAAAAAAAAATAAACCCCTCCCCCTCGCTGACACATCAGCAGCATGTCAATGTCAGTATACATAACGTATGCGTGTGTTTTATCCTAATAATTAGTGCGTGATTATGCGTGTGTAGTGCAAAAGAATATGGACAGATTTCTTAAAAGAAAAGCTCCAGATGCTTCTGGACCATCAACTCCATCTTCATGTAGCTAACGCTGTCTAGCATTAGTGTTTTGTGTAGGGTGCCACAAATTTGTGAACATTTTCAAAGGGTTCTGTGACGGAAAAAAGGTTGGGAAACGCTGAGTTCGGATGCAAAGATAAGTTTTCATGTTGCATAAATAAAATGAAGATGTTGAATAACACCGATTGTTGTACTGCCTTGGTACTTGGTACTGCCTTGTACTTCACCATGGATTTTTACGATTAAGTATGATTTGCAAGTCAGTCAGTCCCTCCAGGATTTTGCGAGCACAGAAATGAATAGGAAATCAAGCAAACATTTTCAAAATTACCACAAATTTGGGTCGCGATGTGTCATGTGACATTATCACGATGGACATTCAGCCAAAGCCCTCTTCGATTCACGTGTGTCGAACAGCTATAAAGTCTCAACAACAAACATCACTGTGACCGACGGTGATATATTTGTTGAAAATTTTACTCCAAATAATTGTTTGTTATTCAGACAAAGAATATAAATCAAGAAGGGTAGAAGTTGACTCTCAAGGAAAAAATGTTTCTTAAAGGTTTTTGGAAAGTAAATTTTTTTTTTAAGGAATTCTACTTGGATCTCTTAATAAACTCTTTGTTGCAGGGTTCTCTGTAAAACCTTTAAGCGTTCTCCTTCTTTCGAGATTTTGATGCTTTAATAAATTTTTTTTAAAAGCGTAGCGAAGTCCATAGCACAGCGTTTATTATTCAGCTTCATTTGACACACCTGATCAGCTTATTAGAAAGGCTTTATCGGCTCAGTTTGGTGTGTTAGAAGAGGAACACAAACCTTTGTGGTCCTCCAGGAAACTCCTAACATACAGTCAAACATCTCACTCTTCAGTAGGCTCTCATCTTAACTGTCTTCAACTGACCATATTGTTACCAGAATTTTGTATGCAGACCCTTTACATCTCTATTTTTATCTCTTAATCAGAATGATGGCATGACTCAGCTCCTGGCTCAAGTCACAGAGGTGGAGAGTCTGACGAAGCAAGTTCTTCAGCGGAGTCGCAAGCCAAAGGACAATATGTCCAGCTGAGAAAATGATAAACTGCGGCTGTCACTATATAATCACATTAAAACTGTAATTCAGTAATCATTGCTTTATTTACAATTTGTCAGTACTCCTCAGTAGGAGCGGTATGACCACTGTTGGCTCATGGTTCCTTCTGAGTGTCAATGGAACTTCTGGTATAAATAGTTACTGAAATTTAAAAACAGGTGTTGGAGAAGAACAGAAAAAAACAGTAATATACACAGTCTCTGTAAATATTTTATGAATGAGTGGTTTACTTTTGTTCCTTAATGCATCAATAAATAACACTTCTTACTACAAAGATGGGCTTGTTTATGGGCTAAACTATGAATATGCATGATTACCGCCATAATTAATTACATGCATCTCAAAGATCTTGTAAACTGATATAATACCTGACTGTCTGGACCATCTGCAGATCAGTTCTTTGTTGATGAGTGTCTCAGTGCGTCTGCAATATAAATAAATATACATACCTAAATCTCTCTCTCACACATTCATTTACAACACCGCAATCAGCCATAACGTTAAAAACCACTCACAGGTGGCGTAAATAACCTTGATTATCTTGTTACAGTGGCACCTGTCAAGGGCTGGGATATATTAGGGAGCAAGTGAACAGTCAGTTCTTTTAATTGATGTGTTGGAAGCAGGAAGAACAGGCAAGTGTAAGGATCTGAGCGACTTTGACAGTGCCAGATTGTGATATCTAGGCGACTGGGTCAGAGCATCTCCAAAATTGCAGGTCTTGTGGGATGTTCGTGATATGCAGTGGTTAGCACCTACCAAAAGTGGTCCAAAGAAGGACAACCAGTGACCAAGCGACAAGGTCATAGGTGCCCAAGGCACACTGATGTGCTTGGGGAGTGAAGGCTAGCCCCTCTGGTTCTAGAAGAGCTACTGTAGCACAAATTGCTGAAAGAAGTTAATGCTATGAAACATGTCAGAACACGGCGCATTGCAGCTTGCTGCTTATGGGGCTGTGTAGCTACAGACAAGTCAGAGTGCCCATGCTGACCCCTGTCCACCACTGAAAGCGCCTACTATGGGCACATGAACATCAGAACTGGACCATAGAGCAATGGAAGAAGGTCGCCTGATTTGATGAATCATGTTTTCTTTTACATAATGTGGATGGCCATTTGGGTGTGTGTCACTTAACTGGGGAAGAGATGGCACGAGGATGCATGGCAAAGGCAGTGTAATGCTCTGGGCAACATTCTGCTGATAAACCTTGGGTCCTGGCGTTCATGTGGATGTTATTTTAACAAGTAACTCCTACCTACAACATTGTTGTAGACCAAGTAAACCCTTTCATGGCAACGGTATTCCATAATGGTCGTGGCCTCTTTCAGCAGAATAATGCTCCCTGCTACACCACAAAAATGCTTCAGGAATGGTTTGTGGAACGTGACGAAGAATTCAAGGTATTGACTTGACCTCCAAATCCCCCAGATCTCAATCCAATCATGCATCCGTGGGATGTGTTGGACAGACAGGTCCAATCCATGGAGGCCCCACCTTGCAACTTATAGGACTTAAAGAATCAGCTGCTAACATCTTGGTGCCAGATACCACAGTACCTTCAGAAGTCTTCTGGACCTCAACGGCTCAGAGCTGTTTTGGTGGCACAAAGGGGACCTACACAATATTAGTCAGGTGGTTTTAATGTTATGGCTGATCAGTGGACAGACAGACAGACAGACAGACAGACAGAGATACACGACACACATATGATGGATAGCTGAGACAGATAGGAATGGTGAAACAAATAACTTCCAGGGTCTTCCAACCTCTGAATCTTTCCTGAATTAGTGCAGACATGACTGCAGGTTCTGGCTGGCTCTCTTTCCTTGGCATCTTCCTCTGCTCTTGCTGTTTCTGGTCCTCTAGTAGCAGCAATTTAGCTGTGATATTACTCTTTGTGCAGAGCTTTTGTACCTACATACCAGCAGAGCAAGAGGAACATGGACTGAGCTCAAAACTATGCATATGCACAAGAAGCCTTTTTGTATAGCAAGAAGGACCTCAAGTGTCAAACCTAACAAACTGATATGCAGTACACTTACCTGCTCTGTTATCATGTGGTCCATGCCCTTGTCTAAGCTGTAGCCATAGTGTTTCATCAGATCCTCAATGTGCCTTTGTAATAAGAAATGAAACGTTCATATAACCAGTGTTTGTGTTATAACAAACTGATAAAAATGTATAAATATAAGTATATACTTGTATCTGTTTTACACTGATGTGCTAGACACTTAGTACATCTGCAAGGGTATAGCTTATATTTTAGTCAATGTTTTTGTTACATGTTACTTTCCTGACAGAATTCCCTGCGAGTCCTATGCTTCTTTATGTTCTGCAATTTATTTACAGTTCAGACCTATGAACTTGAGCATTGGCTTCCAAGACAAAGCGTTCCTGCAGAAGATTCTGTAGCTCAGGACCTTTCACCCCTAAGATCTTCAGGGCCTCACAGGCAGCAATGCGCACACTGGGCTCCTTCTCATATTGTAGCGCCCACAGTAAGAGCCCCTGGAGCGTAGGTGTCAGCGAACCGATCTTTCCCAATGCTGCATAAAATATTCAAGAATTATTCTGCGCCCACTGTAGCTAGCTTGTGTGGATATCACACTAACCTGGCACTGCCAGTGAAACCATGGAAACCAGCACAAGCAACCAATGTAGAATGGCTTGAGTACTCAGTAATGTCCAATAGAAATAAGAGTGAAAATCATTTGGCCGCAATCAGATTGATTTGTGTAAAGCTAATGGTCATCACTAGGTTTATTATCAGCAACATTTTTAAATAGTTGGAAGAAGATTCTCAGCAATATTTTTCCCACTATAAGTCTTAGAGAAAAAAAAAAAACAACTTTTATAGTATGTACTACATGTAGACTTCAGTATGAAGTGAGGTCTGTGCTACCTGAATCGAGCTCACCATTTATTGCTGCTACCTTCACATCACACGATGAGTCATTCTGCATTAACTGAAACAGTTGATTCTGGATCTGAGAAAGAAAGAAAAAAAGCAACTTTCAAATTGTAGAACATTTCTACCTTACCCAGAACATTCTCTGATTTATCCAGCTTTCTTAACTATGTGCCCCTCCATCTTGTTGCTCAGTAGGGAATGATAAGCCTCATGGCCTCACCATCTCATCTTTGATCATGAGAGAGGCAGCAGTTGAACAGGCCTGCCTGCGTACAGCAACAAACTCATCATTCAGGCAGCACAAGAAACTGGGCAGCAGCTTGGCTGTCATTATCTTCAGCTGACCAATGAGGACCAATGCCTCCACCCGCAAATGCGTTGGACCCTCATGTAGTTTGACACTGCCAAGAGAATAAATTATATTTGAAAACAAATGAAACCAACATCAAGCATGGTGGCAATACAATAATCTGTGGCTATGCAGGTTTTTTTCTGTCCTGAGAGTCTAATACCTCAGCTCGTTGTGTATGTCACTGCCTAAGCCCAGTTTGCCCAGAGCCTGTGCTGCTGCCTGACGCACCAAACCACTCCAGTCATTCCACATCAAGTAAAGCAACTTGTTGGTCATATCCTATAGAAGACCAATAATCACAAATCATTTTTAAATCTTAGTTTACTGCACAGTATTTACGAAGCATTCAAGTTAAGCAAATGTTTGGTCTGAGTTAGATAGTACTTTGTTGATTGGGCATTTAAGCTCCGAGATGGTTTTGCAGGCCAGAACTCGGTTTGTCCAGTGAGCGCAGTTCAATTCCTCTCCCAGCAATGAGCGCACTAGAATCTGAAGAGAAGCAGTTTATGTCCTTTTGGTTAGAATTTCATGTAAAAAAGTGACACCCAAAAAGTATGTTGTAAATTTGGAAACAAATAGACAGAATAAGATTGAGATTAAAAAATGAAAATGGACAAAACCCATGTTTTAAGTCAAATCAAGTGAGTTTTTGTCATTCCTCTGTATAGCTTGTATACATTGGAACGGAATGGCATTTCTTGAGGACAATGGTGCGACACAGAACAGTATGCAGAGCTACAATGCAGTAGAATACATTCATAAAATAACAGGTGCAGGTCAGTGGATATAAAAAAACAACAAATACACACCCCTTTTAAAAAAATTGCAGGACCGATTAAAGTAAGAAAATCATATCAGATCTCTTTTCCACCTTTAATGTGATATAGCAACTGAGAAACGTTTTAGGAAGAAAAAGAGGAAAAAAAAACTTATAATAATCAGTTTGCACACCTTTTTATAATGGGGCATGTGACTATGCTCAGAACCAATTATATTCAACTTGTGTTAATTATCATACACCTGTCATTAATGAAGTGATTCTGCTGAATAAATACAAGCTGTTTTTGTAGGATTTTCATCATCATGGGGTGGCCATAGCTAGACTGAAGACCATTCTCACAAAAATAAAATAAATAAAAAACCAAGCCTG
Source organism: Ameiurus melas (assembly GCA_012411365.1). NCBI lineage: Eukaryota > Metazoa > Chordata > Actinopteri > Siluriformes > Ictaluridae > Ameiurus > Ameiurus melas. The sequence goes on from CM022761.1 coordinate 11,284,556, forward strand.
CCTAAATTACCCCAAACCACATTTCAAAATGTGTTATGATCTGATGACACCAAGATAGAACTTTTCGGCCTAATTCTGAAATATATTTTTATTGCAAAAATAAGACAGCTCATCACCCAAAGAACATCATAAACACAGTGAAGCATGATGGTGGCAGCATCATGCTACCATGCTCATATTCCTCAGCTGGGGCACTAATCAGGATGGAGGTTATCATGGATAGCTTCAAATACCTATCTATTTTGGCACAAAAAGTACAGGCCTGTGTTAAGCAGCAACTGAAGATGAAGAAACATTTCCCCTTCCAGCACGATAATGACCCAAAGCACAAATTTAAGTTAACAAAGGAACGGCTCATTTAGAGCCCAGATTTTTTTTTTGCAAGGAACAGTGGAATAAAATTGCCAAATTAAGATGTGCTGACAGTGACTTAGTGTTTAGTACGTTTGCCTCGCACTTCCAGGGTTGGGGGTTCGATTCCCGCCTCTGCCCTTTGTGCCTGGAGTTTGCATGTTCTCCCTGTGCTTCGGGGGTTTCCTCCAGGTATTCCAGTTTCCTCCCCCAGTCCAAAGACATGCGTTGTAGGCTGATTAGCATTCCCTGAGTTCCCGGGGATAGGTGGTACAGAAGATGGATGAATGGATGGAAAATGTGCTGAATCGGTAGACTCTTACACAAAAAGATTGAGTGCTGTATTACAAGTGAAAGGTGCTTTAACAAAGTATTAGTTATGGGGTGTGCACGCTTGTGCAACCAAGTTATTGTAGTTCTTCTGTTTTTCTTTCCTTAAAATGTTTGTATTTGTTTTTCCCTTGATTTTTGTTGATTGCTATATCACATTAAAGGTGGAAAAAGATCTGACATTATTTATCTTGGTTTCATTTTTTACCTCCCAAACACCTGCAATTTTACAGTGGTGTGTAGAATTTTTTATATCCAGTGTACACCTGAAAAGACCACACAAAATCACTCACAGTCTTGCTACTAATGCTGGCTAGTAGGTTGGTAGCCTGTTCTTGGTCTGATGGAGCATTTCTGAGAAAGAGCTGGGAGAGTAATCTTTCTATTACAGTTTGACTGGTCTCCCCTTCTATCGCTAAACACTGAGCTGCAACCCAGCCATCTACTCCTGTTCCTGAGGAATCTGTGAAACCAGACAAATGGACCCAGTCAGAAAGGCACACATGGAAACATAATGTCAGGTTTACTCAATTATATGTGAACATGTAGTAACATGTCAATTTAGTTGTGAATAATAAAATGTTTTATTTTATAAAAGTTTTTTTGTAATAATTTCATCCTCAGACACTTAATTACATGTACGGTACTATTCAGTATTGGAGTGCCATGGTTATTTTTAACCACATTTTATAACATCATGGTTATACTTGAAGACATTATTATGATACATGATATGTATCTTGATATACAAATTTGTTAACAAACTAACAGCAAAACAGTGAGTTCAATTATCCTTTTACTTTTAAATAAATTATTTAACACTGAAAAGGGGGATTTTAAAAAATCTGATTCTCAGAATATCTCACAAAATTGTCTTGTGACATAATTTCTCACTATTACTGTTAGGCTAGTCATATTGCCCAGCTCTACATACCATCTTGTAATGCTTTTCGCAGTATATCCCGTGCATGGGCATTGGGTGTACCGATGGCATACTGGCACACTGCGGCTGCCAGCTGAACTCTCTTCACCGGGTCATCGAGGGCAATGAGAAGCAGGGGCTGCAGTTCTGGAGGCACTGCCTCTACCTCATGGCTCTGACCATACCGAGCTAACAGAATAACAAAGAATGATGCTACAGTTTGTGTGATTTAGTGTAAAGGGAAATTGAATGGTTGAATTCGTCCAAATATATTATATATTAGGTCTATAATATTATATATTAGGTCTAAGACATTTCTATGTTATATTTACAATACATATTATACACACACATGTATATACATACATTTCTTAGCACTTTTCTAATGAACCTTGACTAAAGTAGTTTTAAAGGTATTTGGATAGAGATGATTAATTATTCTCTGTTGAGTCAACCAACCATGGTCACATTTATTACGCAGACCTGTTTCATCTGGATCTGGACCCACTTCTGGTCTATTAACTGCTCCTGATGCACAAGTAGCAATAGCTGCCACTCGCACTTGGCAATGCAGGTCAGTGAGATCCTTCTTCAAACCCTCAATTGTGACACTCTGCCAGCTAGTTTCTGGAAGGACAGTATATAAATTTTATTTCAGAAATGTTGTGGTGGATCAGGATTCTATCCCAGGAACAATAAGCACAAGGCAGAAATCATCATACATACACATTCATTTACAGTTAGAGGTAATTTACTTCCCACCTACCTTCTCTACCTACCGGCGTGTTTTTTGGGAGGTGAAAGTACAGCTGTGAAACAGCAATTTTAGGGCTGGGCAATATGATGATATAATATCAACATCTTGATAAATTATGAGATATCATGGATATTGTGATATGTTTTTATATATTGTATCACAATTACTAATTGATTGAAAGCAGCTGATTGGATGATAAAATGTAAAAAAATTTTTTTTTACTTTTCAGTGTTTCTTTTTATTATATATGTATATATATAAATACACACACACACACACACACACACACACACACATATATATATATATATATATATATATAATTTGTAGATATTAAATAATCATTAACTATACATACATACTGTGATACACATTGTGAATTGTAGAAATGTCTGAGAAATGTGATTTTTTTTGTCATATCACCCACCTCTACACTGTGCCTCCACGTCGCCCAAAACAGTATATGCATTAATCAAATTTTTATGTTAATCATTCTGAGCCTTTAGAAAGGGTTGATTGAATGAAAAGTGCTGATTTGCTGAACACCATAATGCAAGCAAGTACAGGAACTCACTGATTTTCCAGGCATTCCTCCACCCCTCCACTGCATAGCGGAGGGAAGAAAGCCCTGGCATGGGGTTGTAATGAATTGGCTGTTTGTGCAATTTTGTGTCTTGTCTGTTGTAATCAGGAGGTCTGAGCCCCAGCTCTGTAGCATAGTCAGCTTTGGTGGGCAAACCCACCCATCGCCGTACTCCTTTCTTCAGTCTACCCATTTCTGCTGAAGGGAAAAAAGCAGGTAAGCAAAGACATACTAACATATGCGACATCCACGATAATATACTTGTAGCTTTTCATGTAAATGCTCACAAAAGTGTACTGTGGATGCACACACAAAAATACCAACCTTCAGTCCGACTTAGCAAGCCAGCTGATGGCAAATTTGTCCACCTTTCTGGGCCACATGGAAACATGTCCTGGAGATTCTTTTGGTACTCTGAGTTGTTGTCCATGACGATGCGGTCTTGATTTTTTCTGCCTGGTTGATGCACTTGTTTGGCCATCCCTAAATGTCAATTAAACACTCAGTCTTTCTATGCGACTTGCACCCTGACTTTTAGCAAGATCCCAGATTTGAGTTTTAAGAACTGTAAAGGTTTTTCTATACCACTGCTCTGTTGTCCTGCAGACCATCAGCACAGCACAGCACAGTAAAATATTCAGTGTCAGTAACAGAGCTGAATTTGAGTTTTTCTGGACCTATAATTCAGACTTGTAGTTTTTTTTTTTTCCCCCCTCTCTTCCTTCTCCCCCCCTTTTTTTCCTTTCCCCTCTCTTCTTTTTCTCTTCTTCTTTTTTCTCTTTTCTTTCCTCCCTTCTTTTTTTTTTTTCCCCTCTCTTCCTCTCCTTCTTTCTTCTTTCCTCCTCCCCCCCCTCCCTCCCCCCCCCCCTCTCTTCCCCCCTTCTCCTCCCCCCCCCTCTCTCCCCCCCCTCCCTCCTCCCTTCAAAGATTATATTTATTAGGAAGCCAGGTCTATATAATACCTGTGTAGAGTTCCAGTTCAAAGTTGTTGTCAGTGTGATAAACATATTTTCCAGCACGTGGGTTCAGGCTGTCCTGTAGGCGTGGCAGCTTTGGGGTCCCAATATGATTTATGGCCAGGTCATTCGCCGTCCTATTGATCCCACTTTGTTCATCTATGCAAACTGGTGAGACACTGTAACCTTGTATCCTGTGAGAAGAGTTTAATGATTTTTTTCTATTTCACACAAATACACACAGCATGACCAAAAGTATGTGGACACCTGAGCATTGCACATCCCATTCCAAACCTTTAGCATAAATATTGTGTCCCCTTTGCTACTATAACCATCTCCACTCTTCTGGGAAGGCTTTCCATTAGATTTTGGGGCATGGCTGTGTGGATTTATGCTCCTTTACCCACAAGAGCGCAAGAGGGTGGGTACTGATGCCGCATGAGAAAGCCTGGTAAGGTGTCCACACATTTTTGGCCACATCATGTACATGTTGCAGATTGGTCAATTAAGACTGTGTTAATAGTGTTAATACTTAATAATGTAAAACAGCTTCTCATTCAAATATTACATTTTAGTTAAAAAGCATACTGTATCATTCATTAAATTTTTTTTACATTTTTTTTTATCATTGGCAAACCATCAATTGGGGTAGTATAAGAGGGATAATACGGGTCAGGATGTGCTGTGATAGTAAATAATCCACTTCAGGGTGGTAAACCTTCACATTGTGCCATAATCACACCAGCTCCTCGTGGATTATCTTCCTATAACAGCATGCCTCAAAGTGTTTCTTTTTCCTTGTATAAAAGGAGAACAATGTTGACTTGCCTGTAATAAACTGGTAGCGGTGTCTCGGGTTTGCTGCTCTGCAGTGTTCTGGGCTCTCTGCTGGTTTGGGGCACACTGTAGAAGCCATCTTCCTCCTTAAACATGGAGTCATCGGTTCGGAGATCGGTGGCACTGACTGACCCATACTGATCTTTCAGTTGTGATTGTAGTCTTGCTTTATAATTATAATCTCTAGGAATCTGCTGACTGACAATCCATTGAGCAGTATTCTTCGTCACCTTCTTCAGCATAGACTCGTCTTCCTTGCTTGTCCTGCTCGGCTCTTCCTCCTCTAATATGGTAGGGAACTGATAGGGAATTACACTGTACACATTTAAGACTCCTCTCAAACCTATCCTTTTAACTGAGTCCAATGATCCATCTTGGTGGCCAGGCACCGTCATAAAAGTCTCATTAGTGGTCAGTGAATGGTGATGTACAGGGTGCAACAGTGGCAAGGCTGTTAAAGGCGGAGTCACAGAGACTCGGAGTTGAGCATGGTGTGGCAAAGCTTTTGTTCCTCCTTGCTTTCTGCTCTTAGATCTGGTGCTTGGTGCCAACGGGCCGGAAGCACAGAAAAGCCAGCTGAAATCAGCTTTGCTGTATGGGATGTTATCCGGTCCCATCTCCCACATGACATCTTCAGAGAAAGTTAAACCTTTCGAGGCGTTAGTGAGGAGCCGCCAGTAAAGCCGCTCCTTTCTGCGAGAGAGACACTGATCCATGCCTTTTAAGTGCTCCTGTAAATCCATGGGGACTTAAAGGCTAGATACCAGGCGATAAGCAAGTTACTGACTTGAAAATGTACAGTTAATACATAAGCTAAGCTGAAGATGCTGACATTTCTTCTTGATGCTTACATATCTATATTCCCCTCGTTCTCCTTACCCCAACTTCTTCTAACATCACCCATTACTCATCATTCCCTGACTGAGATTGGCTGTGTTGTAGATTTATAGTTTCGACTCCTCTCCACCTGCACGGGTCTCAGTTAGGACGTGTTGTGTATGTATATTAGATCAGTAATACAAAACATATTCATTTCCCTGTTTCAAAGGGAGTACTGTGTCACGTATCTTTGCCAGAAAAGAATCAGCAGATATTCTAAAAAATAAAATAAAAACGGACAAAGAACACTTCATCAAGGTATGGCCATCCAATTGATAATAATACATAGAAATATCAAGCACTTGTTTTAATCACGTTTTTATATCATGCAAATGTTGAGAACTGAATATTTTAACCCTTAAAGTTGTGGGAAAAGAAGTACATTAGCTCCACATTTGCCAAATGAAACTCCTGCAAGTCATGATTTCACACCAGTTGTTTACTTATTCAGGAAGTAAGGACTGAGGAGACGCGGCACTGTGTGTGAATCTAAGACGATGCTTCAAACTATTGTTCAATACAGAAAGGTCGCAGCACCATTACCAGATGAAATAATTACTCACTAGTTCAGATGGTTAACTTTACGACGTGTTTCTCGCGGTTAAAGTCGGAGCAGGCTCGTTCAACGACGTGTACTTGTCCACGACAGAAGTTTCCATGGCGATAAAACGCACGCGACAGAGTTCCACGCCTATTTACAGTTACACACTACGCAAGGCTTATTTTGCGTCTCCGCCCCCAAACAGTCGCCTACCCTTTGAACATTGTTATTCCTATCGGGAAACATTCCACCAGAGGACCCTCACTGAGCAGATATTATTAATATGATTTGTGTGGTGGACCGCACGGCAATCAAAAGGAGCGCGCGACCTCAGTCTGATCGACCTGTCTCTTACATCCTAATGACAGCTATGTTTCTCTTTATATCCACATATGACACAGTAGGCTATTATGGTAATTGGTAAATAAGCACTTTTATCCAAAGCGCTCTACACTGTGTCTCATTCACCCATTCGCGCACACACACACACACACACACAAATGGTAGCAGAGCTGCCATGCAAGGCGCTAGCTTGCCATCGGGAGCAACTTGGGGTCACCCGGGAAGTGGAGTCACCCGGGCCGGGAATCGAACCACTAACCCTACGATTAGTGGACAACCCACGCTACCAATACCATAATGTGATGCCATGTGAGAATTTCATCACATTAGACAACCATAATCAATGAATCACAAAATTTAATAATCCACAAAATAATCTACAAAACCTTCAAACTCCAAACGGTGGCTTAGTGGTTAGCACGTTTGCCTCACACCAGGGTTGGGGGTTCGATTCCCATTGTGGCCCTGTGTGTGTGCGGAGTTTGCATGTTCTCCCTGTGCTGTGGGGGTTTCCTCCCCCAAAGACATGCATGGTAGGCCGATTGACATTTCCAAAGTAGTATGAATGGGTGTATGAGTGTGTATGTGATGGTGCCCTGCGATGACTTGTCACCCTGTCCAGGGTGTACCACACCTTGTGCCTGTGTCATGACCCTGAAAAGGATGTGGGACCGTCTCTAAAGTTACACGACATTGCTATCTTCAATAGCAATTGAGTCACAAACCCAACTGTAAAGTGTTTGACTAGGTGTTAGGTATGACACACACCTTTAAAATCTTTTGATATTTATTAAAGTAAACTTTTAAATCAGACTATAACTTTATCTACAGATGACAAAATATGACATCCTTCACTTCTTCCCTCACACAATAGGCGAGAATCTCTCTCTATCTCGTACATTTTGTCATGTAAAACAAAACAGGCGAATACACTGGTTGCATTCTTGAATATTCCAGTTCTTACTGAACAAATCCATATCCAATGGATTAAATATCAGACTTTGTGACCAAGTCTGTCTGATTAGGTGACTCAGTAAATGTTAATATAAATGACTCAGTAAATGTTAATACCAAAAAATTAGTCCTATACATATTTGAAGTGGATATTTATGTGTTTTAATTACTGATGATATAATAGTGAATCTAATAATTTTTAGTGCCAGTAAATAAACTTTGCCACTCCACACCATTGAAGAAAACCCTTACCCTGAAACACATGAAATGTATTTACATTGGCATATTAGTAATGTGCCAAGTGGTTCTGGTGCTGCACTGATGGTTGATGGTGTATTTTTGTTATTCCCGTGAGAAGTTAATCAGACTTCTGCTCTGATGTCACAGGGAAACTTTGCAAGCACACCATTTTCAATGGCATATTCATGAGAAATTAAATGTAGAAGTAGTAGACAGAGCAAAGTTTGGACTCAATGTTACAAAAACAACAACAACAACGCTCTATGAAAGTGTTTCTCAAACTGGGGGGCCGCATAGAAAATCTAGAACTTTCTTTTTTTAAAAATGAATTGATCTGTATATAAGTCGGGATTGTCAACCTTTGAACTATGTTGTACATAAAAATGAGAAATATTAATAAATTAAATCAATTATGCATAGCACATGAAGACACACACCAAACAGAGGTATCCGTTGATATACTAGTGTACAGTACTGTTAGCCACACACTGATAAAAACTAAGACTATTTAAAATGTATAAGCTTTTAGGTAGAGATTGTAGTCTCTTAGCTGAGAAAGTTAATACAGAAGAGCCGAGCGTGAAAACCCCCCAAAACTGACTCTCTAGACATCTCTAGGGGGCCACAAAGGAATGCACCATACACAAGACGGGCCTCATGCTGAAAAAGGTTGAGAACCACTGCTCTGTGATGCAGTTACAACAGATTCAGCTCAGCTAGTTAGTGATCTATGAGATGACAAGTATGATGGAGCTGACGGCGGTATTAGCATGAAAGTCGAACAGTTGAAAGAGCTTGATAGATTAAAGCACTGCTGCACCAGTCTCTTTAGGTAGAGATGAAACCAACGAATTTGATCTAACTCATAAAGGGTAATTCACAAGACGGAATGATGTCATTTTCGACCTCGGGGCATTCGACATACAAAAAGTGTGTGTGTGTGTGTGTGGTGTGAAATTACTTGGACACCGCCATATTCATCTTTCGTTAGCAACAAGCTAGCCAGCTAACTGTGATTAGTGATATATATTTACGTTCTCAAAACAATGAACTGTACAATCAGTTACAGATTTAACAAGTGAACATGTCTATGTTGAGTGATCCAAAGCAAATTCTTGTATATACAGCATAACACATTTTAAGGCAAGAAGTGCTACCTTGTTTAATTCTAATGTTGTGTACAGCCATGTTAATTTGAAGTCTTATACAAGATTATACAAGATCAATCAAATCTATACCACTAACTATACAGACTGCTGTTTGATGAGGAAAATATTTATTAAAACACTTATTACAGTTAGCCGGTTGCTAAAAAAAAAAGGAAAAAAAAAAAGACAATTATGGCGTTTTCCCCACTTTGAGGAAAATGTGGATACTGTTCATTCTGACCAATTAATTACCACAGTGTAAGTTCGAATGTCCTGCTTTTTACATTAACCCACAACTGCTCTTTTCTAGTATGTTGCTTCCCAATGACTGCAGTGTACGCACAAAATAATTGACAGTCAGGCATGCAAGAACACCAAGTGCTACTGGTCAGCACATTCAGTCTTTATGTGATTTTTGAGCTCCTGATAACAGAGCCTGGGACAGTCACAGGAACTAGAGTTTTTCAGGGTTTTTTTTTAGAGCATCAGTTTTATTGGTTGAAATGTAAAGAAAGTCTAACAAGTGTTTAAAAAAAAACCCTTACAATGCAGTTTTTGAAATATTGCTTTGAACCTTTGAAAATCAGTTGTCAGTGATATTTCTTTAATCACTCATATGAAAATGTTATTTCTTTTTCATTTGCATATTAAAATTGGCTATGAAATATACCAAAACAGGATATTACATATATGTAAATATTTAAATAAATATAAATACATATATATTTCACCCTGTCCAGGGTGTACCCCGCCTTGTGCCCGATGCTTCCTGGGATAGGCTCCAGGTTCCCCACGACCCTGAAGCAGGAATAAGCGGTTGAAGATGGATGGATGGATGGACATATATATTTCAATATTACATCTTTGTATCTTGGACACATATTGCACTAAAATAAAAAAGAATATAAATAAAAATAATTTTCGCAATGTCCTGCATTTTGGCTTCAGTTAAGGCCTGGAAGTTTCACATCAGTGCATCACTAATGGAATACTCAATTATTGTTTTGTTTGGTTATCCAATATTTCCTTTCATCAATATTTATTTGACTATTTGTTTTCTGCACAGGACACACAAAAAGTGTATGGAAGTTAAATGATGTAGGGTTAGATTAATTTTACCTAAACGTGAAATGAGTGTGAAAACTGAACATTTGATGTATCTGGTCAATGCATAACATTTCCTTTAAATATACAGTCATTCTTTCAATATATTTTCACTCAATTCTTCTTGGATGACTTTGTAGACTTCAAATGTGATGATTTTCCAATGCAGATGATGTGCCGGTAATGGGTCTGAAGTCCTTCTATAAGCTAGTCCAATCAACCTGTACATAATTTGTGATGCAAAATTTGATATACACATATATTTAAAATATTTTAAGGCTTTTAGTCTGTTTATCATTCACATCAAGCACTTGGGTTATAATCACATTCAGTAAACAGACCGGCATTTGCATATTTCCTTCCCAGTTCTACTAAGGCAATAATTCAGAAAGTCATTATGCGCTCTTTCCAGCATATTTGATCAGTAAAACCAGGATGCATACAATTCTAAAGGGAAGTCTCCAAACAGAGGGAACCTCTACGGACATAGTATCTCCTCACTTCTGAAGGATCTCCGCATCCCTCAGACCTGTGCACTATAAGGACAGGGAAGAAGCGGGCATCCTGGTAATTGGGGGGGCTATTATTAAGTGCTAGTTGGCTGGAGTACGACCTGCAGCACTGCTCATCCAGGCAGCAGCGTTCAGTCAGTGTGCTGCTATGGCTCCTCCACAACCCCACTGTGCGCCTAGATCCGTACATTCGGCACAGTGAAAAGCGGGAGGTGTCTTGAGACACGCACGAATGGAAAGTGTGCCGGGAGAAGATGGAGGAGCAGCTGGAGCTGTTGGTGGCCCGACGTGTTCCATCAAGCTGGCAGCAACGATCACAGTCTTGTAGCATGGTGCCATAGCTCTGGGTTAGGGAGTCATCTAATAGGAAGACATTTGATGCTCTGATGTCACCTTGTCCTGGCGTAGAGTTCCCCAAGTTCATCAGCATGGCTTCAGAGTAGCTAGGGATAAGCTGGCGGTTCGAGCGAATATGCCATTCCAGCTCTGTGCTGTCTACTATTTCCCCTCTTGGGATACCACAATGACTATTTCTTGTAGATGGAAGCTCATCTGAAGATGGGCTGCTGTTACTGTACTCCAGCCCAAAGAGCTTTTCTACTTGGTAGTGTACGTAGGCTGTCCGATACTCTATCCAAACCCGCAGTGGCCAGGATAACATGAGGAGGGCAGCCAGCCAAAAGGCGACCTGAGAAGAGTACCAGGGTGGCTGATCAGGATCCACATAGGCTATAAGGTGTTCTCTGAAATCAAAATTTTTCAGCTGCATGCCTTCCCGTGCCTCCATGTAGTCGTCCAAGCCCTCGACCTCCGAGAAGAATCTGGACCGTTGGTTGAGATAGGCGTTCTCAGATCCTGGCCCTGCAAAACTAAAGCACTTTGTGAAGCGTAATCTTGTAGCTGGATGACTCTCCAGGCCACGTAGGTCCCGTGAGATGTCCTTCATTCCACAATGGCTGTAGTCAAACTCACCTTCCACCATGTGTGTATTGACTCGCTCATGGTAGACCTGCGTAGAGGTGTAGGCGTCTCCATTCCGATAGCGTGTGACTTGCCGTGTCCTCCGTACAAAATGGTATCCAATGGCTTTCCACCACACACATGGCCTAGCCTCACGCATACGTAGCACCCTTTCATAGACACTGTCTACATTGGCCTTGTACTGGAGCTCACTGCGGGCACGGCAGTGCCAGCACTCCATCAGGTAGACTGCATAGAGCATTAGCAAAAACGTAAGTGGGATGTAGAAGTAGCCATCAGAGCAGGGGCTGTCATGATATATCATGGAGCGCCCTCTTCCACTTCGCAGAGTTTTTTCAGGGGCAGTCAAGGATGAGGTACTGGATGAATCAAAGCTCAGCTTGGTGACACGAGTGAACTGGCACCAGGCCACAGCACCCAGGCAGCTGTACATGAGCAAGGAGAGGAGGAGACAGCGCCAGTGTGTCTCACGACGCATAGATGCGCTCAGGGACTGTTTCACTGGCCTTTGCTGCAGAAACAGAAGACATGAGAGACAGAATGCAGAAGATGCCTTAAGCCATCTAAATCAGGCTCAAGTGTTATGAATTGGAAAAAGCTGCAAGACAAGGATCGAATTTATCTCTTTGGAAACTCACAAGGCAGAACTAAATTATCACAGACCCTCCAGGAATTTGACTCCATTGAGCTAAAAAGCATGCACAAACCAGGCTGTTTGATATGAGGATTGCATGTCCCTTAATGCTAGGCTTAGACTAACTGAGGATAATATTGAGAATCGCCAATAGATCTGCAATGGCTTTTAAGTTAGATCATTTATATGTCTGCTGGAAAATGTGGTGTCTGCTCGTGTCAATAAAACATGTATGCATCATGGTTCTCTCATGAACGCGCATCGGAGACCTATACGGAGGTCAAGATATTTTGTGAATAAAGACTTACTTTTAACTTTTTGCACACTCAAAGCATTCATATCGCTTCATACAATTGGGATTAAACCACTGGAGTCTAATGAATTACTTTTACGATGCCTTTATGAATTTTTGGAGCTTGAAAGTTTTGGTTACTTGGACTGTAAATGGATGGACAGAAATCTCCCAGGTTTCATTAAAATGTCTTCATTTGTGTTCTGAACATGAATGAAAGTCTTATGGGTTTGGAACAACATGAGGGTGGGTAACTGATGACAGGATTTTCATTTTTAGGTGAACTATCCCTTTAACATGAAATATGTGCTATGATCACAATGGGGTCCTTGGAATTTCTTTAACACTGGAAAGACAGCTTAATAAATACACCGATCAGCCATAACCTCAAAACCACCTGCCTAAATTTGGGTAGGTCTCCCTTGTGCCACCAAAACAGCTGACTCGTTGAGGCATGGACCCCACAAGACCTCTGAAGGTGTGCAGTGGTATCCAGGGTATTAGCAGCAGATATTTTAAGTCAGAATCTTTTAATTTGCGTGGTGGGGCCTCCATGGATCAGACTTGTTTGTCCAGCACATCCCACAGATGCATGATCAGATTGAGGTCTGTAGACACCTTGAACTCTCTGTCATGTTCCTCAAACCAATCCTGAACCATTTTTGGAGTGTGGCAGGGAGCATTATCCTGCTGAAAGAGGCCACTGCCATTAGGGAAAACCAAAGTAACATCCACATTAATGGCATGAGCATCACACTGCTTCTGCTAGCTTGCCATCTTCCCATAGTGCACACTGGTGCCATCTCTTCCCCAGGCAAGCTACGCACATACACCAGGTTGACCAAATGATGAAAAACAAAACATAATTCATTAGACCAGGCCACCTTCTTCCATGGCTCCATGGTCTAGTTCTGATGTTCATGTTCGTGCCCATTGTAGGCGCTTCCAGCGCTAAACAGGGATCAGCATGGGCATTCTGACCAGTCTGCAGCTACACAGCCCCATATGCAGCAACATGCGATGCACTGTGTTGACACCTTTCTATCATAGACAGCATTAACCTTTTCAGCAATTTGCGCTACGGTAGCTCTTCTGCGGGATCGGACCAGCTGGGCCTGCCTTCACTCACCACACACATCAATGCGCCTTGGGCACCCACGTCCCTGTTTGCGTGTTCATCGCTTGTCCTTCCTTGGACCACGTTTGGTAGGTACTACCCACTGCATACCAGGAACACCCCACAAGACCTGCCATTTTGGAGATGCTCTGACCCAGTTGTCTAGGCATAAAAAATTTGTCCCTGGTCAAAGTCACTCAAATCCTTACGCTTGCAGATTTTTCTTGGTTCCAATTATCCCACCCCTTGACAGGTGCCACTATAATGAGATAATCAATGCTATTCACATCACCTGTCAGTGGTTTTAATGTTATGAATTATTGATGTATATTCAGAAGATATTAAAGGATATTACTGAGTTGACAGTTGCACATTTGATCACATGCAGAAAAGCCTGTCACTTCTAACTGACCAATACAATATCTTCTTGTCAGGTTTAGCAGTGGAGCAATGTCATGCAGTCTGTGAAATTAGCCAGCTGATAACTTGAAGAGCTGACTGGCTTTTAAGGAAGCAGAAAATGAGCCATCAGTAATGAAGATCCCACATGGAAGTGAGCAAGTCACATGATCAGTGTGGAAAATACAACATTACTCTCCTTGCCCATGGCTAAGTGGTTATGAAATAGTTATAATCAGATAACTGATAAAACATATAGTTTTGACAAAGGCTTCCATGCCTTCCAAAACACAACTCAATTGGGTATTACTAATGAATCAGGTTAGGCTTGTGTTACAGCAAAGTCCAGACAAATGCTCCAGTTATTTATATAATCTAAAATTTTCATATTCATATTCAGCAATCAAATCTTCCTAACAAAAATATTTTGACAGATCAGCTATGCTAAAAGTGGTCAAGAGGCCAAAAGAAACTTATAAAACAAACCACAAATTTGGAAGTGATTTTTTAAAAATAGATATAGGCAAGACAATATCCCAACTTTCAGAATATGAGCTTTGTAAAAAGCACATTTTAACTGGCAAATAATGATCTAAGTTTTAGCATTATTTAAAACATTTGCAGTGATGAATTCTGGAAAATGCAGGTGCATACACATCTGGTGCATGTAATGTAAAAATGGCAGCCAGAGAGTGTACTCAATGTGGCCATGCACTGTATATTATATTCAAGTGTTCAAATAATATTGTTGTAAACACCTGCAGCATTTGTATCTCTGTCAGATCCTGCACAGGGTTCTGGCATTTTCGAAACCAAAAATTATTTTTATTGAATTTCACAAGTTTGTCCTTTATATATTCAGTTTTTAGAATCTTGATGATTGTAAAGGTCATTAGCTGTGTAATGAAAGGGAAAAGATGAAACGTGATACGCATTACAGAGCCAGCAGTACTGCAGAGAATATAGGAATGTCTAAAGACAAAAGATTTGTACAACCTTAGTGTCTTGGTGTAAAAGTGTATTATTTTTAAACAAATATACACACTTATCCCGAAGTATTTTTCATTTTCATGGTTTTATACTTTATACACTCTATGAGCACATTTAATATAAAAAAATCCCTTAACCTGCTGCTTCTCTGTAACAGGATTTAGCTTGATAATGTTATTGGACCCTGGCCTACTGTACTAGCATGGGCATGTGTTTTTATGAAGAACACACAGCACTTATGTACGTCGGAAGTGCTTAATGCACCAAGAGTAAATGTGAATGTACTTATTAGTGATGGGAAGTCCGGATCATTTTACTGACTCTCGTTCAGCAAAATGAACAAAATCTTTTTTGTGTCATTTCGTTCTTTTAAGCGGAATCTAATTAAAATGTTACATGTTAAATTACCAAACACATCTAGAATTTATTAAACCATAAAAATAAACTATAGGCTAACACAGCCTAATCCGAATTATGAGAAACATAAATGATTCATTAATTGCTTAGCTGGTCTTCAGGCTATGCTGTCTGTTAGTTCACCACACCTCCCGATCCGAGTCGTTCTTTCTTTTGTCACGTCACATTTGTCATGTCTGTTCCCCGGAAACAGAAATGATCAGTAGACGTCTCGAGTCTTCAGGTTGGAGTCGTTCGTTCATCCCGTTTACGGTATTGCGTGGTGCACTGCCTATGCGGCGATAACCGGTAGACCGAACAACTCGAACCCGAAGACTCGAGTGCTGAACTAATCATTTCTGTTTCCGGTACAGAACCTATGGGGGATGTTGGAGCACATGCGCGGTCAGAAATGAACGAATCACTCTCTGAGACAACTCGTGGTTCCTGAGTCATATTAAAGATCTGTTCAAAATGAACGAATCGTTCATGAAGGACAAATCACTAGTACTTACCAGACCTATGCAGGAGCCCAGGTTTAAAATGTAGAGTGGATCCTGTCTTCCTCGTAAAGTCATGCTGGATTGTCAGTGTACATGCAAATAATGTTTGTTTGTGAACCTTTTACCTCCAGTTTGATCTTGTGACACAAAGGAGTGCTGCAAAGGACTAAAATAGGTCTGAGCATCAATGACAATCAATAATGCTAGCAGTTTATTATCACAGAGAAGAGAGGAGCTTAAGAGCCCTTAGTACAAGTCAGAGTGATTAAAGAGAATGAACTCAAACTGGTCTCAACATTGCTGTGAGGCATCGTTCTGTAGAAACAATACAACAACGATAACAACAATAACAAAAATCCACCACTATAAAGTGCACGTGAAGTAAATCTGAACAGAAGGAACGGCGCGTGCTGCTTATCTCACCTCCTCTATGGTATCGAGGCTGGCCGGAGTTTCCGCATCATCATTGGGCCTGTTCAGCGCGGTGTCCTCCACATTATTATCAGCTTCCACGTCTGTCGACATCATCTTGAGCTGACATTTCAGTCAGTTCTACTCTTAACTCTTTTACTGGACCTCTGAGACCCCGCTTTCCTCAGGGAAACGAGCTCCGCGCGCACCGCTGTGCAGCACAGGGCGGGAATGGCGGGAAATCAGCCAAGGCGCGCGCGAAGATCCCGCTGTGGGAGATCCCATTGAGTCAGAAAGGGAGGGGGGAGAGGAGGAGGGGGGTGCTTTTATCCCACACTCCTGCCTGGGTTCAGGACTTCATTCACTTTCACCTACAACAGATTAGATATCACCTGGATGGAAACCGGTGTAAAAAGCTAATTCAGATGTTAAATAACTGAACATGCGAGTAGAGACAAACTGATGAACCCCTAATGATAAATAAAATAAAATAAAATAAAATAAATTATACCCAGGTTGTGTTAACACCACAACCCTGTTGAATTCTCGGTTCTGATTGGTCAGAAGATGCTGATTCATTTTCTTTAATAGCAGCCTTAGTAGTAGCCTGCCATTCAAACCACACGTTTACATTTGTGCTCATTTATTGCTTTTATAGTAATAACTATTTCACAGGGACTTATAAGGTGGTGCAGCATATAGCCCTAATCTAAGGCTAATAATAAATGGATAAAAAGAAATTGTAATCATTGGTATAGTGAAGCTTTCCTTCACATTTATGGAAAAAGTCTCCAGTGTTAGCACTTTGTAACTATTTAGTAACTTTTCCACCACAGGAGAGTCAATTATGTGCTCTTTGTGGTTTCTATATAATATGACGAGCTACATTTTTAACCTCGAGAGAAAGAAAAAAAGAGAGGCTGATGAGGGAATGATTGTTTAGCTACTGTAAGTGATATATAATAGTCATTATAATTAAAAGCCTAAAAAATATAAAGGAATATTCATATGGCCCTGAAAGTTTTTACCATTTCCCAGATATTAAAAAAACCTCAAGGTTATATAACACTAATATTATGTCTAATTACTATTAATAATATTATAACGATTAGCATTATTCGTGATATATTGTCTGATAAAATAATTATATCTCCCAAGTATATACTATTTCTAAAATTAAGGTGGATTCCACCTTCATCAAGAAAAAATACACAAATTCATATTCATCTACACCAGTTCACCCCCATCCCTCATCCCAACCCTAACTCACTAATTAAGGTAACATTTTGTAGCTAATTATTTATGCTTGCAAAATGTCGTATGCTAGGAAAGATAAAAACATATGAAAGTATTTACCATTAAGACTGCTTTGGTTTTTAAACGAATTCTATGTTCACTAAAGCATATGGTTATAGAAAGGAGGCGGACTTTTATTTTGAAATGTAACTAGACGTAGACAAGTCGGAAGTGGCTTGAACACGGTTGCATGTGGTCTCTTAGCAAGTTGACTGCTTTGTATTTGTTGTAAAGAAGAGTGTAGAAAGTAAACATCCTTCCCTGTCGGCGTTTTTCAGACGTAACGCATGTCCTTGAATGATTATTTATGAACTCCACCCTGTGTGTATTTGGATTATTGTGTACCTTGTTTTGTCTCCGCAGCTGCAGTAATAAGGTAGAGGTACTCGCCTTTAGAGACACCTTCAGAGACAGAGGCTGAAGAGCTGAAAGTGACAGGTGTAGATCACAGAGTAGTTTTTGTTTGTTATGCAGGACATGAGGTCGCATTGAGTTATTCTCAATGCGTCTTTGCACTCGTGTGAGTTATGAAGCATGTCACATTCATAATTCCTCCCTGTTGCACTTCTTCTATAGAACCAGACTCTGTCTGTGATTTACATTTCATCCAAGGGTCAAATAGTAATAATATACAGTTGTAGAAGAGTAATGATTTAAACTTCCGGTGTCCTGGAGATGAGCATGGGTTACCTTCTGAAATTGGTTCTTCTGAAGGTTTTTTTCCCTCACGTCATCCCAGGGAGCTTTTCCTACCACTGTCTCTTCTGGCTTGGTCATTAGGGATCTTATTCAGCATCCAGATTTCTGTTTAAATGTTTACTTATTCATACTAAGTCTATTGTTAAATACTATGCAAATAAAACTATATAGTAGAGTTATAGAAAGTTATTTTCAATGACGTTATTATTTTTAAAATCTTTTCTTCTTAAAAGATTTGAGAATGGCTGGTATAGGTGATCTTTTAAAGTTTGACATGGAGAGTACAGAACATTTGGGCTTCAGCTGTAGTGTGATGCACAAATCGTTTTTTCTTGACAGGTTTCGGGATGTTACGGCGTCCCAAGCCCACAGACTCGGAGTCGGACTTGCTCCAGGAGCAGGAGCGCTTTTTAGCCTCTGGGAGCACACCAGCGGCCAGTGTGACACGCAGGGCAGATAAGCGCAGAGGGGACAATGCTGCGGCAGGCAGTGATGACTCTCGTGTGAATCCAAGAGATGTTGTGACGATAGCAGGTGCGTCCTTCTGAGTGAACCAGCTACTAAACCTTTTTTCTGTGTATGTTTCTGAGATTAGCACAGACTCAGAAACGAGGGTAGTAAGCTGTACCTGTCCTTGCTGCTGGTGTGGTATCTTTACTTTTGTACCTTTTACTATGTGTCTCTCACCTGGTGCAACAGACAAGACGGTCATATACAGGCCCTCTATACATAGAACTACATAATGTGATGACTTATGACAAGGCTATTAAAACTCACTGGCAGGTAGGCCATCTTTGACCTGAAAGGCAGCAGGTAAAAATCACTACTTTTGAAATACTAATCATTTCTCTCAAGAAATATGTGTGCCAAAATAAGTGACCACCCTAAGGAATCTTACCTTTAACCATATCCTGTTTCCCTGAGGTTGTACCTTGTAAAATCCATTTGTCATCCTTTACCATGGGAAATACCAAAGATTTGACAGATGGGTTTTGGTCTGCACAAATTAAGTAATGGATATAATAAATACAGAAGCAGTTAAAATACCATTACTCACAACTTGGTCATAATATAAAGTTCCAGATATCTGAAACAGTTGGACACTTCCTGGGAGTTGGACCCATAGCTTTGCTGTCTGCCACACAGTGGGGAAGATTGTGAAGGAACGCAAAGTTTGAAGTGTAGCTGATTCTCAGATTTCAAAATCTTTTGTTAAATTTTACTTGCATAAAATCAAGCTCTTTGGACGCAGCGCAAGAAAGAAGCACTTCCTGTGAGCATCTAACAAAATGCTGCACCTGAACTTCACCAAGCATCATCAAAATATCACTTGTTCAATGTGTTATTCTAGTATTTTTGCTCATTTTCATGAAGGGTGTCAATAATTCTGGAGGGAAATGTATTTAGCAACATTTTTCCACAGAAACAGGAAATTTGGGACAAAAGTCATTTATCAGCTGTCTAAGCGATGGAGATATCAAAGAGCCTTTCGATAAGTAAAGCAATTCATAAGTTGAATGTTCAGAGTTTTGTATTATTTAATTTTTTTATTAGTATTAGGGTTATGTAATTGAAAAAAAAGTCTTGTTCTCATCAGCATCAGTCTGGCTGAAACACTGTTGCAGGCCGCTTGTTGAAGAGCCCTGTCTGCTGATACTGCAGAGTATTTTGAATGTGATTTCCTGCCAAGGTTTATTTTAGGGTTAAAATGATGTCTAACAAGATTTGTGCACCTTAGCATGTAGTAGATATCCCGTGACCTATAATGTCGGGCAATTACTGTGATATGAAAATGTAAAAAGACATCTGGTTAATCCTTTGTTAAAACTCACCATATTGGCTTGTTAGTTTTTAAGCTAAATCACTCGTACCATTTTGGTCAAATATGCTTTAATAGATATAAAGTAATACATATAATTATGGACCAGTAAATGTAACCAGGCAATTAGTTCAAGTCAGCCTTATCTACTGTGCAGTGCATTACTGACTGATAGAAATGCTATTTGATGTGCAGATCTTCCTGATGAGCTGCCTACGTTGACCCCTGCGCCACCCAAGAAATCATGTTCCAAAAAAGAACGTTTGCGTTTTGAGAATGAAGATCCAGAGGAGCTATTGGAAAGACATGACACCCATATCAGTGCTGTCCTCTCAAGGATCGTTGTAAGTTACATACCTATTAGTTTTCTAGATTTGTGTTTTTTCAGTATACATGTCTGATTACATTAAACACTCTATGGACTGTAGGAGAGAGACACTAGTGCTGTACCAGTGTTACTCCCAGCCTTCACAAGCACAGCTTTCCCCAAAGTCCTGCATCGCTCTACAGACAACAAGCAGGTATGATTTCCAGAAACAGATATATATATATATATATATATATATATATATATATATATATATATATATATATAAAAATAATAGTGCACATGATCTTTTTATTGTTCTTACAGAAAGTGGTTGAAGTATTTTAAGACATTAGAGCATAGTTTGAGATGTGTTTCTTTTTTGTTTTTTTTGTTTTTTTTGGCATCCGGACAGGAAACAGCACCTGGAGGTCGGAAAAGTATTTTTGCACGTCATATTGCTTCACAGAAGGCTAAAACAGGAGGTGAAAAGAAGAATGAGTCAAAGGTCAGCAACACGCAGGCCTCTGAATCCAAACCTGCCCAAGGTTGGTGTGTTTTCGTTTTTCTTTCTGAAAGTATTGGAGCCGAATTATTGATATAAATTATTTTAAAGTAATTAATTAATTTCAATTTAAAGAAAATGAAACTATTATTGTGGTGCACACATCAAGCTGATTATCAGCCATGGAGATGGTCAATGGTGTTGTGTCGACTGATATCTGTTGGTTTCTGTTTCACCCCTCCTAACCTCCAGAGACAAATAGTTATGCATGGTTGACAAATTATCGGTGGCATACAGACATCTTTTCCCTTCTTCTTCTCGCCTCCTATATGTGTTGGACCACACTATAATGAAGCTGTTCGCTTTGCATCTTCTGACTGGTATTTGAGCTACAGATATGCTGTCCTCTAAAGCTGGTGATCTTATCATCTTTTCTTCCTTGTTGAGTGAATTTTTGTATACTTCACAAGTATACAGTGTACTAATTTGTATACAGTACACAAATCAGTACACATTAAAAAGCTTGTGCAGTCATAGAGCACTGCTGATGGGTATGAAGCTTTCCATTAGCTTCAAAAGGAAGGACCATAAATCTTCAGCTTTCCTCATTCCCTCTGTTGTAAAGTTACATTTTTACATTTTACGGCATTTGGCAGACACCCCTATCCAGAGTGACTTACATTTCTTAACCATTTGAGGGTAGCTGGGGCTACTGGGAGTTACTGGGAGTAACTGTGTAATTGGGACTTGAACTCATGACCTTCATATCAGTAGTCCAATGTCTTAACCACTGAGCTTCAGTCAAGATGACTGAAGAATCTGGAGACCAAGAGCCAGCATACAATCAAATAAATGGTCTATTGTGTGCACAAAGACAGCCTGGGCGCTCTATAGTCTAAATATAAATTGGACGCAGTTGACTTTTATAAGACAACATATATATCACAAAACATTGTGACCCAGAAAAAACACGATGAGTGAACAAAGGACTCGAGTAGTTCACTCTTATGAGCAGAGGCATTGTCGTGTTTTGGTTCACTCAGACTAGGTTGTGATTTTAAGCTGTACCAGCCATCAGCATGACACAAGGCTGAGCGCATAATCTCAGCTAGTCTTGATAGTTGTGGTCTATCCATGGTTAGCCTCACCTGAGGACAAGCCATATGCCGTGGCTGTACAACAGTGATCTGGGATAGGATGTATAGGCCCACCACTAGCCTCACCATTTGCTATATACTTTTCTATGCCTTCCACTATTGGTTACCACATTGCTCAAAATTTAGCAACTAAGTCCTGCGTCCCTGAGATGGCTGGCAAGACTTTGCTTCCACTACTGCTTTCGCTGATTGATGAATCAGCATAGCATCTTTCTTTCTGAGCAGATCATCTGTCCAAAATGGACAGAGCAATTTTAACACCTTCTGCCAGGTTGGCTGTGCCTGTAGGTTTGGCCCCTCTATTGAAATCACCAACTGATGAATGCTACTCAGCAATCCAGGAAACAGTCCTGAATGCAAGATCCCCTAGAACATGGGTTTTTCATGCTCCTAGGTGGAAGCTGCTCCATGAATGGTGTGCACTCCATAGGCTGGATTTAGTACATTGCCCAATTCCCAAAATACTACCCTGTCTTTAAGGACCGCAAGACAGAAACAAGTCTCCATATATAAGTATTTCCCTAATGACCTGTAGGTGTACTCCAAATGCACCTACCATGGCATGCCATTCTATGAGTATTACTTGTGTGCTGCTCTTGGAAGACTGGAAGAGGTGTGTACTTTCTTCAGGTCCTACAAGGTTAACATAATCCTGTCTAGCATGAAAGTGGCACTCTCCAAAGTAAATGCCCTCTTGACCATCATTGAGAAGCTTTATGCCGCTAGATCAGTCCTCATCCTCCTCAACCTTTCAGCAGCGTTTGACACAGTCAACGTTTGCTTTCTGCCTGGTTGGATGGTCATGTCCAGTGACATGGAGGGGCTCCACATCTGCTCCATGCAGACTCTCCACTGGTGTCCCACAAGGCAGAGTCCTTGCTCATCTTCTGTTCTCCCCCGATACCCATCCTGTTACATTGCATTGCTAAACTGACATTGGCTCCTGCCAATTTCTCAAATTTGTCAATTTCTATCCAGAGAGGCCATTCAGGTGCTTGTTCCGTCCCTTGTCATTTCGATACTGGACACCTGAAACTCGCTCGGGGCAGATTTGCTTCTCCTTGCTATCCAACCACAGTCCAGAATTCGGCGTTACTTGTTTTCAACCTCCACAACTTCTTCCACACCACCCCATTGCTACACCCCTTCCACTGGCATTCTGTAACTGCCCACATCAAATTTAAAACACTGTTGCTTGCCTACAAAGCCACAAATGGAAAAGTGTTCACCACCTTTAAGGCACTTACCACATCTCGCTCCGCACCACGCTCCTCTAGTACAGCTCGGTGGGACCTACCATCTCTCATGGTACAAGGAATGCATGCATCAAGGAAGGCTTTTCTCTGTTCTGATGTGATTATCAGTCAGTATTGTTTGGTACTAGTTCATGTGCTTATGATGTCACAGTCCCAAAACATACAAAAAAAATAAAATACCAAGACAAGGTTCTATTAATAAATATCTAAATTGCAACTTTGCACATGTGTGTGTCTCACTCAGGCACCACTGATGGTCCCATACTGGTGTCAGGTCAGGGCCTTGGTCCAGACAAAGCTGAGGAGACACTCAAGATCCATCAGGAGAATGAAGCCAGGTTGCAAGGAATGTCTCAGAGTGAGATTTTGGAGGAGCAGAAATTGTTGTTGGCCCAACTAGGTGAAATTTACTTTCCATTATTTTTATATTTATTAACATAATCTCTGCGAGATATTTTTCATCATTGCACTGTAAATGAATATTACTGAGTGTCTGTTAAAAAAATACTCTTTTTTCCAGATCCCAGACTGGTGGATTTTGTAAGGTCACGGAAAGCTCAGAATGCCTCATCTTCCATGTCCTCTTCTACTGAGGAATCAGTTTATCCTGACCAATCTTTAACTGAGAGCAAAGATCTAGCACCTCACTACTCAGACTCAGTACCAGTCTCTCAGGAGGTTACAATGGATAATGATGAAGAGGATGAAACTGAACCTACTAACCATCATCCAATCACTGGTGAGCACTGTTTTCATTCCTAAATGCTGAATTGTTACTAGGCTTGTAATGTTTATGAGAACAGTGTTATTTTTTCTAGGTTACTACTAAAATTTTTTTTAGTTTACTTAGAACAGGGGTGCCCACACTTTTTTGACTTGCGAGCTACTTTTAACATGACCAGTCAAGGAGATCTACCTACATTAAAAATGCGAAATATATATTTATTTATATCTACACTGAGTATAGATATAATATATAAATATAAATATATATACACACAATATATATGTTCATGTACCTTGTATAACTGCATGAGCCCTTATGGCACACTACAATTCGGTACATTTTTGGTCAATACCTTACTCTGATGACTTTCACTGAATAGACTCAGCCAGGGTTGCATAGTCCGGAGAGTAGCTGCTGGTAGCCAGCCTCAAGCAGGACTCCAAATGATGATTAGTCATTGTGGAGCGGTATTTGGACTTAATAATCTTTATGTGGGAAAAGGCTGATGCACATACCTAAGCAGAGCCAAATAATGCAGTCAAGGAGGTTGCACATTTCCTCATGTTTGGGTACTTTTCCCCTGTGAGTAAGTTCCAAAACTGTCCATGAGCCGTGGACTTCAGCTGAAGGTCAGTCTTTAGTTTCAAAAGCTCATCCTCCACTTCAGACGAGTTCGGGTGAAACAGCGTTGCAATTTTCGATGCGAGTGAATCAACCTCAACATTGTCCCTAAATGGGTTGCACATGAGTGTAGTATTGAAAGCGTCTGTCAGACTCTGAGAGACAGTTGTCAATCTGCTCCGTGTAGCGTGCAATGTTCAACTGCGCACAAGCCTTCCACTGCGTCTCCAGATCTGATGCGAGGTTTTGGAAGTTCCCAAAATCATGGTGCTGCAGCTTTGAGGACAGAAGTTGCATTTTCCGTTTAAAGACATTAACTGAGCTGATCATATTGACCACGGTTTTGTCTTTTCCTTGCAGCTCCAAATTAAGCTCATTTAGCATGTTGGTCAGACCGGTTACAAATGCCAAGTCTAGCAGACACTGATCATCATTGAGTAGGGTGAATTCTGCATGTTTAACAGCAAAGAGAAACTCCCTTATCTCCGGACAGAGCTCTCAAATCTCTGCAGGAATTTACCCCTACTAAGGCATTTCACATCAGTGTGTAGCAGGAGCTCCGAGTGTTCGCAATCTGCCTTCTCCAGATGCGCACGGAACATCTGTCTTTGAAGTGATCCATCATGTATAGAATCTTTGTTGCCACATCCATGATCTGTTTCATGTTTAGCATTTTTGCACATAAGGCTTGTTGGTGTATTATGCAGTGGTAATTACGGAAGTCAGGGAAAGCATCGTCTTCCCTGCACTTGGCAATGAATCCATTTGCGCTGCGGGCCCAACCCAACCATAGCAGGCGCACCGTCCGTGGTGACTGATATCAATTTGCACACAGGGAGCTGGGTTTAGTCAATGAAGTCTTTAAAAGACTGAAAAATGTCCTCTCCCCACGTGTGTTCTTTCATGGGCAGTATTGTTAACAGCTCTTCTTTTGCAGTCATATCTATAAAAACGCACAGCTGGGCTGTGTCACTTATGTCCGTAGACTCGTTCAATTGCAGTGAGAAATACGCGCAATCTGTGATGTCCTTCCAAAGCTGTTGTGTCAAATCCTCGGCCATGACTTCACAGCGCCGTGTAACTACTTCTTGATAGCTGGAGAGCTTTGATTGAAGATAATATTTCGGTTTTGTTTTTAGAGTCCTGAAACAATGAGTCAGCTGCGTCTACAAAAGCCTCTTTTATCATCTCTCTGTCTTGGAATGAATGACTTCTTGTGTTTAATGATGAAGTGACTCACCCGGAACGATGCTTCGGTGGCTGCCTTAGCATTTGAAGTCAGCCGTGAAAAAATTACCGCTGTCCGGACAACTGTGATTTTAGTTCCTTCACCTTCCTCTTTCTCAGCTCGCTTTTCGGAGGGAAGTCAGCGTTGTAGTTTTTATCAACAGTCCTAAAGTGCCGCTCCACATTTCCCTTATTTGGAATAGCAATGGTAGCTTGGCGGATGAGACAAACGCACTTCGAATATGAAATCGTGAAAAAAAAAATCATCCTCCCATTCCGCATGAAAGTGATGTCTTCAGTTTCTTGCTTGATCCCATTACCTCACTCATTTTGTACCCTTTCTTCAGTAGGAATAAACTGGGAAGTTAACTCAGTGATTTCGCTCGCTAGCCTTTACGCTGACACGTTTGATCGCACACACGGAGAGAGAAAAGACGAGATCTCAGACTGGCTGTCCTGTACATCAACGCTAACATCTATTTTTTTTTTGAATGCGATCTACCCGAACTTCCTTTGCGATCGACCTATTGGGCACCCGTGACTTAGAAAAACAACCTAAACCTAGAGTGTCCAAACTTACCTGCAAAGATCCATGGTGGCTGCCGGTTTTTGTTACATCCAAGCAGGAGCTTGATAGTTTATTGAAGGCCAGGATAATCTGATTTAAACAGGTGGAGTCAGTGGCGGCTCTTGATTTGTTTGGAATGAAAACCTGAAGCCACATCAGCCCTTTGCAGATAAGACTGGACACACGAGTCCAGGGGTGTCAAACTCCTTTTAGATAATGGTACACTAAGTCCAGTGTTGATTTGGATGGGCTTAAATAAATTCATTTAGCAGACAAATAATACATCCGCAACTCCTTAAATGTGTTAATTTATTTGCATTTATTTGAAAAGTACATTCTGAATGCACAAACCAATTGAACATACATTTGGGTCCAAAATTCTGAGCGCACTAGTGAAAATACAGCACTTCTGTTTTGCATTCTTTTCTAATTTAACGCAACAATTTTCATCACAAATTATATTGTGATACAAGTGAGACTTGCATGAAAAGTAGAATCTTTAACATAGTTACATGAATTCCAGAGTATCTTGAGTATTTGGTACGTCCCCTTTTGGCTTTACTGACAGTGTGCACTTGAGCTGGCATGGACTCCACAAGTTTGTGCAAAACTTTTCATCCATTTTAGATCAAATCCATCGGAGTGTTGTCTGAACACATGCTTCAATAGAAGAGATTAGGCATGAGGAAAATCTGACCTTTTGTACAAAGCAATTAACATGGTCAGTATCACAAATTTGCTTCCATTTAAATTAGGACCTAGAAATAGTGCAGAATCATGAACATTTTTATATATATATATATATATATATATATATATATATATATATATATATATATATATATATATATATATGTATATGTCATTCAAGATATTGAGTATGTACTTTCTTGGTTTTAAATATTTAAAAATTCTATTTTAAATTTAACAAAAAAAGAATCCCAGACTTTTGGGCCCCACTGTATACATATATCACCTACAAAACAGATGAATGGACTGTAATTCATAAAAAAATAAAAAAAATAAATCTTAATAGGGTAATATAGTGAAAATTCAACATTGTAATTGCATAACTATTCACTCCATTACTGAAAACCCCCTGAATTAGTTCCTATGAAAGGAGACAGTTATAGCATTAAAATTTCATCTTGCTAATGATGAATACTAAGTAGCTGTGTTTATTGCTCTATTTTGCTCCCTAGTGGAATAAGAAAGTCTAGGTCTTCGTATCTTCCAATTCAGTTACAGTATATTACAATTTTAGATTGGTGGACTTGAGTAGAACCTTTATTGTGGACCATAATTCTTGACACCCCTGGTTTAAATGTTACATGGGATTTTACTGCTCCTCATACATTTGTTTTGGATACAACTGGCCGACCGTAGTAAGTTTTGTGTTGCCTTGCGTTTTTTTTGGAGGGGGGGCCTGGACAAGAAAACCTGGAACTCATTTTAGACATAGTGCTGAATGTGCCATAGACATCCAAAAGTGCAACAGGAAGCCATAAAAAGATTCATAAAGAGAGGAGAGGGCCTGCCATCCAATCTTGACTTATAACACTGCGAGTGAAATGGACTGAGAGGCTTTCAAGTTCTTAGGAGTCATATGAGGACAACTGGATAAGTGATGATGAGGGGAAAAATCAATAGCCTCAGATGAATTTAAGAAAAGCTGTGGATCTGTCTCACTGTGATTAAATTTATTATAGCATAATGCTTTGAATGAAGCTGCGTCTGGATTAATAATTTGAGTAGCACATGCTTCTGGGTGGGAATGATTCAGAAATGTTTGTAAGGTGTTTCCATCAACATGAATGAACCAAGAATGGTTCAGTGGCTTGCAGGTGCTAAAGGACCTAACCATAAAAAACAGTATATTGTCAAGTATTACCACAGGGAATTTCTGTTTTTCTATTTTATTTGTAAGTGTAAAATCCTTTTTGATAGATATTTCCATCTTGCCTCAGGTTTTGTGAAGTGGTAGACAGTAGGTGTAATGAGCCTTACTCCTGTAGCTTCACATAGCAGTTGGAACAGAAGTTTATGACACTGTACTGCATTACTTTCATGTTCCTCTCTCAGTTCCAGTGGATTTCAGGGGGGTTCGATTCGATCAGGCTGATTGCCAACTCTTATTTCCCTTGTCCTAGCAGGAAGATAATTGTACGTGTGCACTAATGTGCATTTGGCAGAGAGCGTTCGGCTGAGCTGCAAGATTTGCCTGCCAGAGCAGAATCATTGATTTCTATTAGCCTGATTAGTGCAAAGCAAGCCAGAGCAAGCCCTACTTTGTCTTCAGGGGATGGAGATAATGAAGGGGTCGCAAAACACATGAGTATCAGCCTCAATATGTATGAAGTGAACAGAAGTTTAATCTGCTTTGTTTTTTTCTGCATTCTATTATTTATTATTCATTATACTGTATCTGACAAAAGTGAGTACACCCCTCAAATTTTTGTAAATATTTGATTATATCTTTTCATGTGACAACACTGAAGAAATTACGCTTTGTTACAATGTAAAGTAGTGAGTGTGCAGCTTGTGAAACAGTGTAAATTTGCTGTCCCCTCAAAAAACTCAGCACACAGCCATTAATGTCTAAACCGCTGGCAACAAAAGTGAGTACACCCCTAAGGGAAAATGTCTAAATTGGGCCCAATTAGCCATTTTCCCTCCACGGTGTCATGTGACTTGTTAGTGTTACAAGGTCTCGGGTGTGAATGGGGAGCAGGTGTGTTAAATTTGGTGTCCTCGCTCTGACATTCCCTCATCCTGGTCACTGGAAGTTCAGCATGGCACCTCATGGCAAAGAACTCTCTGAGGATCTGAAAAAATAATTCTTTCTCTACATAAAGATGACCATAGGAAGACCCTGAGTTGCAGCACAGTGGCCAAGACCATACAGCGGTTTAACAGGACAGGTTCCACTCAGAACAGGCCTCACCATGGTCGACCAAAGAAGTTGAGTGCACGTGCTCAGCGTCATATCTAGTGGTTGTCTTTGGGTAATGTAGATTTATGAGTGCTGCCAGCATTGCTGCAGAGGTTGAAGGGGGGGGGGGCCTGTCAATGCTCAGCCCAAATGCTGCACACTGCATCAAATTGGTCTGCATGGCTGTCATCCCAGTAGGAAGCCTCTTCTAAAGATGATGCACAAGAAATCCCGCAAACAGTTTGCTGAAGACGAGCAGACTAAGGACATGGATTACTGGAACCATGTCCTGTGGTCTGATGACACCAAGATAAACTTATTTGGTTCAGATTGTGTCAAACGTGTGTGGCGGCAACCAGGTGAGGAGTACAAAGACAAGTGTGTCTTGCCTACAGTCAAGCGTGGTGGTGGGAGTGTCATGGTCTGGGGCTGCATGAGTGCTGCCGGCACTGGAGAGCTAAAGTTCATTGAGGGAACCATGAATGCCAACATGTACTCCGGAATGCCTTCGGAGACTGTGCCGCAGGGCAGTATTCCAGCATGATAATGACCCCAAACACATTTCCAAGATGACCACTGCCTTGCTAAAGAAGCTGAGGGTGAAGGTGATGGACTGGTCAAGCTTGTCTCCAGACCTAAACCCTATTGAGCATCTGTGGGGCATCCTCAAACGGAAGGTGGAGGAGCACAAGGTCTCTAATATCCACCAGCTCTGTGATGTCATCATGGAGGGGTGGAAGAGGATTCCAGTGGCAACCTGTGAAGCTCTGGTGAACTCCATGCCGAAGAGGGTTAACGCAGTGCTGGAAAATAATGGTGGCCACACAAAATATTGACACGTTGGGCCCAATTTGGACATTTTCACTTAGGGGTGTACTCACTTTTGTTGCCAGCGGTTTAGACATTAATGGCTGTGTGTTGAGTTATTTTGAGGGGTCAGCAAATTTACACTGTTACACAAGCTGTACACTCAATACTTTACATTGTAACAAAGCATTTTTTCACATGAAAAGATCTAATCAAGGGGTGTACTTACTTTTGTGAGATACGGTATATGATATATTATTTATTATATATCACCTATAATGTATAGATAATTTTTAGTCAGTCAATGTTTTACAATTGGAACCCTTGATCAAAGCATGATGTTGAAGTCTCTTTGTCACATATCGTGACGAGATGATCAGACGGATGCAATCGCAGTAGAACCAGTGTTTTATTTACAGCGAGATGATCAGACAAATACAAAACGTGAAACAGGAGACATAACTGGTAGCGGTGAAACCAGTATACTATGCTAAGCTATGCTATTAGATAACTAATCTTGACATGAACTAAGACCTGAACTATGACTATGACTCAAAAATATGAACCGACGCTACGTTAATCTATGCTACTAAATCTAAGTTTATACTCTAGTTTATACAACTAACCGTGCCGTGTGTAGCACGGCTCACAGCATATATACACACACAGGTATTGTGGGGTTTAAATCCTTCCCCCACCCTGTTTCCTCCCACAGTCCAGAGACATGCGTTGTAGGCTGATTGGCATTTCCAAATTGTCCGTAATGTGTGAGGTGTGTGCGACTGTGCCCTGCGATGGGTTGGCACCCCATACGGGGGTGTCGTGTGCTTTGTGCCCTGAGTCCCTGGGATAGGCTCCAGGCGACCCTGCGTAAGATATGGAAAATGGGTGGATGGCTATTTGAACATGGTCCTACTTTAGTTTGTATGTTTTGTTGCATATAGTTAATATTAAAGTTTACATTAATCAGCATAAAGTGTTTCAAGCACAAATAATACAACACCATTCTGATTTGAATGAAATGAAATGTTTAATCAGTGGAACAGCTACCAATCAAGCCTGAGAAAGAGTGGCTACACATGGACAAACTGGAACCAGAGAAACTGGAATGGATGAGGGATTTGCCTGCCCCTCGGAAACAGGGCACCAAACAGGTAAAATGAATAATCTGAGAAAAGATAAAACAATAGTCTTTAGGGCATTCTGCTGAATATTGTGGATGTTGCAAGAACAAAAACAAAAAAAACGTTGGACATTATATGTACATTACATATAGCTGGTGCAAAGTCTGATTTTCGCATGTATTGAATTGCCAGGCCATGCAGGCACGATTCGACTTTTCTGGCATCCTTCTACCCCCCACAGAAGACTTACCCACTCATCTCGGCCTACATCATCATGGGGAGGAACCAGAGGTCAGTTACCAGACTCTTGTATTTGTCCATTTAGTTCTGTTAAGTTCATTTCATGTCATAATGTTAGATTAGTCTTCATGTTCACGTGTTTATGCATATTGACTATTGTCTAATTGGCTAACAAGCCTCCTCTTGTTTTTCCCTATTTCTGGGGTCTAGTTGGCAGGCTACTCGCTACAGGAACTTTTTCTTCTCTCTCGCAGTCAGCTGACCCAGCAGAGGAGCCTGGCTCTGAACACTTTGGCTCACATCCTGTCAAAGGTAAATCAATAAAGTCAGTTCAGTTGACTTTTGAAATTGCCTTCAGCTGTTTCAGAGTACGGCTACAAATCAGAACAAAATGTAGCGGGGCGGGGGATCCTTCCTTTTCACTGAACAGAAAAAAGCACTGGAGTGCCTGAGATTCTATCATATGTCATATTGACTTCATAGTGCAGTTCAAAATGTGCTGTTCTGACCCTGAAGAAAGTCAAGATGCTTCGTAAGTCAGTTGACTCTTTTATAGGTTGCATTGAGCGGCAAAGTGGAGGGTTTCTAGTGTGCTATTCCATGCATATCACATGAGATCCTAACAGTTCAGTCCACCGAGTTCTGGGTTTGTGGACACATGGAGACAAGAAACTGTTGGAGAAAAAGTATAAAGGTGGTGCGGAGACAGCGCATGAAAAGGAAAGAAAATATACTTACAAATTAGCTTCTGGTGATTGTGTGGATGGTGAAAACAGTGTTGAGGAAGCATATAGTCAGTGGCTAAGTGGTCTTTAAAAATAGATTTCATTGGTATAGTAGTGGTGTTATACAAAGTTACAGAATAAAGGATTTTTTTTTCACACTCAAAACTTTGTAGTATGTTCTTTGCCCGGTATCATTTTCCAATTTATGCTATTATATGCTGAACCTATCGTGGCCCTGTGTTGTAATACTAGTCAAGTCAAGTAACTTTGTTGTCATTTAAACTGTATACATATAGTACAGTACACAGTGAAACAAACTATGATCCTCCAGGACCATGGTGCTACATAAAACAACATAGGCTTACAAGAGACTACACAGAGCTAAATAGGACCTACACATTTCTACATAAAGTGCACATGCAAATGTGGACTATAATTATTTTTTTGATGTTCAGTGTGTCTGTTTTTTCCCAGGCCCGTGCTGGCGAGTACTCATCATGCCTAAAAGGCAATGTGCTGGCCTCCTTGCTTGATGCTGGGCTCCTCTTTCTGTTACGGTTCTCTCTGGATGACAGCGTGGAGGGTGTAATGTCTGCGGCTGTACGTGCCCTGCGAGCATTGCTAGTTTCCACTGAAGATGAGGTGAGGAGCAAATACCAAAAACGGTTTCAATTAGAAACGAGGGAACAACATTTTGGTATTACAGGTTCAATCCAAAAGGATATTTTGCTGTTTGTGCTGCGTTCTTACCTTTTTAATTTTAAATTTTTATTTTTCTACAAAGAGAACATGTTATGTATAAAGAGGGGGGCAAAATGTCAAATCTTGGACCGTGTTTGTGTTGTGTAGGAGAATCTGGACAACATGTTTCCCTGGCTGCTAGGGATGGCAGCTTTCCCCTTGGTGCCCCAGATTCACAAGGAGGAGGATGAAGATGAATATGATGAAGCTCTGAATAAGTCTACGAAGGAAACAGAGAAAGAGAAGGAAGAGAGAAAATTAGATCATGATGTCGCTCAACAGGATGTTATGAAGGTGAGAAGACTCTGGTAGAAGGCTGAAAGAGGAAAGGGGATGACATCTTGATGCAGCACCTTTTAAGCTGAGGGATTTAGACCATTAGCACAGTGAAGCAACAATAGAAGGAAAAGCTTAAAATAACCAAGACAAAGAACAGGACAAATGTCCAAAAATCGGACCTATTCATAAAGATCCTGGCTAGTCGTGCACGGAATAATTTTTTGTCACGATGCAGGCATTTATGAATTAATCACACGTTTGACGTGCGAATTTCCACCATACGTGGTATTTGTTATACGTCACATCCTGTATAGCAGGACCTTCTTGGCAAATGTGAACGCATGTATCATAGTCCATAATTACCCTTAAAGATATGCCGATAATGGTCCATATTTTGAGTGTGAAAACACTATAAATAAATTCAGTCCCACATTTTCTTCAGTCACATTTCCCACGAGACACTACAGTGGTTGTTCCACTGCATACAATCTTACAACTCACTATGTTACTATCGATCAGTTTATCAAGCATATTATCGTATAAGTGTTGTCTATATTATTATATGTGTTTCCTGATCTCAGGGTTTGTTGAAGATGCAGCTTCTGCAGCGGCTGCGGTACATTCTTGAGGTGGTGCGACCATCACCCCAGACAGTTCTTGATATTCTGGGGGTTCTGATCCGAATTGCTCGTCACTCAACCTCTGCAGCCACACAGGTGAACCTTATCCAAGTCCTGAAAATTCTTTATTTAGAAATGTGAAGTAACCATCCATTTAACACATCTAATTACATGTATATGCTGCAATTCGTGGTGTTGCTTAAAAAAAAAACTCACAAAAATGATTCTGTTGTACACTATGACATTCTGCAATTGTTGCAATAATTCCAATTTTCCAATCTCAATCCTACTGCTGTCTGTTATCATTCCTCAATTTTGTCCCTCTAAATTAAGTCATTGCAGTCCTCCATATGAGCCCATGCTTATGCTGTTTGCAACTTTTAGATCCTTGATTGCCCCCGGCTAATTGAGACCGTGATGTCAAATTTCCTGCCTTGCTCATGGACCCCATTGACCTCACCAACCCCACTTTCTTTATATGGGTTGCCTGTTTCCACGGCAATGAAGCTCCTTCGTGTGTTAGCAAGTGCCGGCAGGCACGCCTGTGCGAGAATAGTGAGTGGTGACTGACTCGGCATTGCACTGCTGGACACTATATCATAACTAAAATAATTCTATTACATGTACATGTTCTGGGTACCAATTAGCATGTTCTAATTCATTTTTGTGTCCCAGCTCAGCAATCTAGGTGGAAAGGAGCGTCTGTCTCGGTTCTTGTCAGTGGAACCTTCAGAGCTTCTGCTGGAGGCTGGGGAGAATATATGCTGTAGCACAGAGGCACTGAGGCTCTGGGCTGTGGCTGCAAGCTACGGGCAGGCCTGTAGCCTGTACAAGTGAGAGAGACTGCTCTGTAGATTTGTTAATAATGACCCCAATTAAGGAACAAATCATATTGGGATGTGCTGTTACTGTGTATCAGAAACTAATCTTATTCCGGTGGGTGCTGTGATGCTGCCCTGATGTTGATTATTTTCCTACACAGCACTTCACGAAGAGATTTATTCCTCTTTTAATAATTTCTCACCAGTTGTAGTTACATTTAATTTTTCTGGATGGTCCATGAGACAAGTTAGTTTCTGTTATCACTTACATTTATAACCGCTATAATCAGTTCTTCTCAGAAAACTTGCATATAGATGTGATTTTGTTGTTACTATAGAAATAGTTATATATTAAAGCAAGCACATTAATATGAACCAATTATTTGAATTAGTCAGAGCCATGCTATTAAAGAAAATTAAACAACACATTCCGACCGATCAGATTGGAGAATTCAACAGCGCTGTGGACAAACTGTCTTAATGCCATGTTCATGGAAAACAGTTGCTGTAGTCTTTCTGTAGAAAGATCTGTAAATAGTTATACTGAAAATGTTATTGCATTACATTGTTGTATAGATTCTGAACATGTATTTAACATTTAAATAAGGAAAATACAGCGAATATCTAAATACATGCCTGCTCATTATTATTATTATTATTATTATTACTATTACTATTATTATTGTATTCTAACTGCAAATACTGCTGGAGGTGCTTCCCCAAATTCCTGCATTGCTAATACGAAGATATTAATATGGGTACGAGTGTCATACTGATCACTCTTATCAGTTTTAACAATCTAAATGCTAGAGACAGCTGATTATCCAGCATCTCTTGTCTCTATGTCTCCTTCATGTCGAGTCAGCTATTATTGTCATTGTACAGTACAGACTTGCACAACCAAATACCGTTTCACATATTTTTTTTTCTTACATGTATACACTGTCAAGATTTCCGAGACGATTGCATGATGAAAACATGTAATAAGTGTTACAATGTTGCCCTGTCTCGCTCTGTCTCCAGAGATATGTACCCAGTGCTGGTGAAGGCATTGCAGGCTGCACATAAGCCCTGTGCCCCCTCTGAGTCTCTGCTGGTCCTGGAGCTCCAGAGAGTGAAGGCCCTGCTAGTGTTGCTCACTCAGGTCACACACACTGCCGGCTGCCACCAGGAGTTGCAAAGTGGACTGCTAAGGTAAAACACACACACACACACATACACACACACACACACACACACACACACACACACATACTTTTTCTGACAACGGTATTTGTGTGATAGCTCTCAGTGGGCCGAGTGTTTCCCCCCACCCCCAGTGACATGGAGTCATGTGTCTGGGTTGCAGCCCACTCTGACTGGCATACTGAAAGGCTGTGTGAGAAAGCTGGATGACCCAAGTCAAAGGTGGAGCACCCTAAGCCTACTGCCGTCTTACCTGATCTACATGGGAGCGTATTACTCTCAGTTCAGTGTGCAGGTAGGCAAAAAACAAAGAGAAGGATTACTGCATGTGCCATTCAGGAGAAATGAAAGTAGATCCCATCTCAAAACTGAAATATTGTTCTTGTTCCCCCATTTACAAGGTTTTCTAATTCGCAACATCATTATGATCATTCATAATGCAGTTGTTTAGCAATGTAATTATGCAATCTGTTATCTGTTGTAACTTAATAATGTTTTGTGACGCGTTTGTCAGAATCAAATTGAGAGGATGTGATGTGCTCGCTCACCGTGTAATTCGATGTGTGCTTTGTCAGAGCCCGTTCCAGCCGGTGCAGTGCCTTCAGGAACTGGAGGCCCTGACTACAGAGGTGCTCCTTCCACTTATATCCAATCAGGTCTTTCACAGCATGATGGGCAGCCTCAGGTGAGTCTTTATTCCACCTTAAAGTTCAAATGCAATGACTTTTGATGTGTTTGGTTGAAGCAAGTCTTTGAGAGAATATCAGACAGCCCTATATTTACACATATAACTATACAAATATAACTGAAATAATCATGTGCTGATTTATATTGCTCTTATCACACTTGTGCATCAATGGTTCTTCAGGTCAAGCTCAGTGATATATAAGCTTGGTTTGAGCACTTCAGCCCTGGAGGATGTTCCCAGTCTGCC
Organism: Ameiurus melas; assembly: GCA_012411365.1. NCBI lineage: Eukaryota > Metazoa > Chordata > Actinopteri > Siluriformes > Ictaluridae > Ameiurus > Ameiurus melas. The sequence goes on from CM022761.1 coordinate 11,321,325, forward strand.
AGGCTTGGGCAGCTCCAGGATTGAGATTACCAGCCTGTTAGGACCTGAATCTCCTCTCCCACTCTGTACTGCTCTCTTCTATCTACTGGACGTCATCGTGACCATCCACCGCGGCTTAACCAAGAGCGTAGGTTTGCCTTTCAGAGGCTGAATATGTTGTATACTTGTACACTTATAGCAGGGAAAATGCTACATTACAGTAGATTTGAATATGAGAATTGTATATAGTAAAGCGATGTCTTAAAAATCCCCAAAGTAGTGATATCACTTTGAAAAGCGTTCAATTTCCTGAGCTGATGTTGATCTATGCCTGTCTTTGTAGTTCAGCTCTCTCGTCCTTTCGGATTCCGTGCTGGTTTACCTGCGGTCTTGTGTTGGAGCAACGCCCTCGGTGTCTTATGCCAGTGCCTGGATTTTACGCCACGAGCACCATTTTGTCTATCTGGTACTCCGGCTTGCTCACAGACTGGTACTGCAGCTCTTACACAGGCGCACATTTGTTTTACTAGTCCTCAGCCAAATGTCTTCACAAAGACATTCACCAGCCAGTCATTTAGCACTCATAATGCAAATTCACATTTAGGGCCAATTTAAAACCTGGCTAGTTACATTAAGTTTTTAAGATTCCATGCTTTCTAAATGACATTTTTATTGTTCATCTTAAGAAAATTACTTGTTCTGCCCAATCTAACTAACTTGAGTGAAGTGGTTTGGAAATCAAAGTAGAGAAGAAGCACGTTTTGGGCATGTGTGATCATCTACCATGTCCATACTAATGGCACATTTGTTTATGTTTTCTCTTGTGACTGAAATCTTTAGGTTCCCACTGACCCAGAGGTGAAGAAACATGCTTCTCTGTTTCACCAAGTTGCCCTGGCTCTGCTCTCTTGGCTGTTGCCTGGAAGTGAATATCTGGCACATGAACTTGTGTCTACCATGATCTTCAATCAGGACCTCTTTCCGTGAGTTTTTTTTATTGTTAATTTCATTTATTTATTTATTTTACTGATTCAGTGCCTCACCTTATATAGCCAATCTTTGGAGCAGCACATCTCAAACCGCCATCATAACCAACATTATATAGTCTAGGTATCGCTAGGTATCTGCAGAATTTAGTTGCAACTTTAATGAGATTCACCTCACAGTAGTTTTTTAATGCTCTTAATACCCGAGAACCTATTTTGTGTCGTATTGCTTTGCCTTGTTTGTGCCTGTGAAATTGGAGAAGATTGAGTAAGCAGTTTAGTGAGAGGTACTTTAGTAAGGTTTTCCCATTCAGCTGCATCTAGCAGCAACTTGTTGGTGTTCTTCATTGTGTTTTATCAGCACCTATTAAATTCACTCATAGAAATGGTGAAGAAGAACTTATATGTGATGCAGTCATTTTTTTTTTCATATACTCATGCTAAAGCCTGCCTGTTTTTAATTCTCTTGCATCATTCTATTTAGAAATTTGAGCAAAGGCTGTCGTCATTAATCATAAGCATTTTTCCTGCTGTTTGTTGTCAGACATTTTTGTTAATTTCAGTTGTAATCATAGTTTATGCTGCAGTTACGCATTATCTTCACAAGAGGGAAGCACGTTGTACTTATTGTAGCAGACCTTCTAAGCAGCAATTATTTCAAATTGTTTATACAACCCTTGGCAAAAATGATGGAATAACCACGTTTAGAGGATTTTCACCTGGCTGTTTTACTTTGTAGCAAATAACCAAATCACAGATATGACACACAACTATTTATGTTTAATAGCTAATCATTCTGGCTTTATCACTATCGCACATACCTCAAACTAATAATCATTTTAATGAATGCCATTTTTTTCCAGATGAAGGAAAAATTATGGAATCACTCGGTGTTGAGGAAAAAATTATGAAATCATCAACAAAATAAATGACAATTTGTACTTTGTTGCTCCTCCTCTGGCCTGAATTGTTTGAAGCATGGACTTCACTAATGAAAAACTATATTGTCCATCATGCTGGTTCCAACTTTCTCGCATAACAATTGACAGATTGCTGGATGGAGCCTTGTCGTGGATCATTTTTTAATTTATTTCCTCCATAAATTTTCAGTTGGCTTGAGATCCAGACTATTTGCTGGCCATGTCATCGAGTTGATCTGCCTTTCCTAAAGAAACGCTGTAACACATTTCACTCTGTAGCAAGATAAATTATCATCCTGAAAAATGGCTTCATCACCAACCCTATTTTCTATCGATGGAATGAGAAAAGTGTCCAAAAGTCGTTTTGTGTCATATCTGTGATTTGTTTATTTGCTACAAAGTAAAAAAGAAAAAAAGCTGGATGAACATTCTCTAAGTGTGGTGAGTTTTGCCAGGGCTTGTACATTTTGTTATAAATAGTTCAAAATTCTAAAACCTTCTGTTTATTACCATTTAAAAAAAACCCCAAAACAAACAGATTTTCAATGTGCTTTCTGACTTTTGGTATCCACTGTATCTTAGATAAAAAATAAAAACGATTCAATCAGTGGTTAAAATGGTAGTATATCTGTCATTGTGTGACAATCTGACAAGTGCTTAAAAGAAAAGCCAGATAAGTGCTTTCAAACAAGTGCATACAATTTTTTTTTAATAACAGCTACAGATGTTAAGTGTAACTCAGTCTGTGTTCTGCAGTGAGGCTGGGAGTGGAGGTCCAGAAGCAGTGACCCTAGCAGAGCTGCGGCTTCAGGAGATGTCCAGTCATTCACCCAGCCCTGGTCCCCTCCTCCGCGACTCCCTTGCCCAGCTTCCCTCAATCCGTGCCTGCTACCTCACCCACCTTGCCTACCTGGAGCCTGCTGTGATCACTTCACGTGAACGACACCTTGGTCGTAACCCCTGGCTTTCTTCTCAGCTTCTCCCTGAACTCCCAGGCCCCTCGCTGCCTTCTGATTGGGCCTTTCTGCCTCTAGTCAGCCTGTACGAGCGAATAGGAGTGTCTCAGGGTGGTGGGCTGCGGGCCGAATCGCTGCCTGCCGGCTCTGTGCAGTCACTCACTCATTGCCTGCAGTGGATTCTTTTGCTTGAGAGCTTTAGGGAGCGAGCACTACAGCTGGTGCCACCTGTGGCCAAACTGGCACGTCTGGTCTGCATCTTCCTGTGCTCTAGTGATATCTTCCTGGAGAGACCAGTGAAGGAGCTGACATGGGCTCTGCTGCGAGGGCTGACGAGACCTGGACATTTAGAAGCTCTGGATCTGAGCTTACCACCTCCAGGCTTAGCCTCCTTCCATGACCTCTACTCCGCACTGCTGGCTCAGTACGAGGCTGTGTCCTTTGGCGACTCACTCTTTGGCTGCTTCATACTGTTGCCACTGCAAAGGCGATACAGTGTGTCGATGAGATTGGCTGTGTTCGGCGAGCATGTCTCAATTCTGCGCTCACTTGGGGTCTCGCTGGAGCAGGTGAGAAGGCAGTGCTCATCCATAGGTGGTTTTCACACTCGGCACGTTTGCTGCGATCCGAATCAGAGTGCAATTGTTCCCAGCGCCCCCTGTAGCGTTCGTCTGATTTCAGAACTCCAGTGCATTTGCGTTTATCTTACATCATCACATACGCACATGAATTTAGTTTTTATTTAATTATATTGGTGCTATTATGTGCAGCAGATATTATGCACAGCAGTGGACCACTTCTGTGGCCCATAACGTTCCCCCCGCCACTAATGGTACACATGTGCTGTGGAAAATAATGATGTCATCGGTTAAAACACACGCGCAGGTAACATTACATCTTGAACAAGTGCTAACCCGAGTATGTGTTGCGTTCACATTCACAGGAATCACGGCTCAGTTCCATTGCAATCGAAATCAAACCACGTCCTAGACCAACCCTAGTCTCGGGTTCGGTACTGCAGTGCACTTCCCAGTCGTCATGACTTCTTTCACAAGACCAATTTTTCATGCAAACCCTGCTCTGTTTTGGATTAAACTGCCAGTGTGAAAACCCCCATAAACATTCATGTAATGAGATGGAATGCAGTGAGGTAGTCCTGACTGATACATGTGGTACAGATTATAACAAAGTGCTGTTTGTTTCTATGATTATTAAACAACGTTTAATCTAAAAGTCTTTTTGAATATAAAAAAAAACTTAATTCCATCTTTATATTCATATACCTGCAATTCCACCTCATTCTAGTATAACCATGTTTTTTAGGATTGTTTTTTTTTTGTCTTTTGTCTTGTCTTTCACTAAAATATATAAATGTGGTGGCGCACGGTGATTTAGTGGTTAGCACGTTCGCCTCACACCTCCAGGTTGCGGGGTTCGATTCCCGCTGGGGCCATGTGTGTGTGGAGTTTGCATGTTCTCCCCGTGGGTGTGCCTCCATGTCCTCCATGTACTCCGGTTTCCGGGTTGGTAAATTGAATGGGTGTGTGAGTGTGTATGTGATTGTGCCCTGCGATGGACTGGCACCCTGTCCAGGGTGTACCCCACCTTGTGCCCGATGATTCCTGGGATAGGCTCCAGGTTCCCTGTCTTCCCTGAAGAACGAATAAGCGGTTGAATATGGATGGATGGATATATAAATCTGAAATCCAAACTGCAGATACAAACAGTGGCTTTTAGTCCAAATAGAAAATGTGAATTTTCATCCAAATGATGAATGCACAAACCTGTATCAATATGTATCAATTGTCTGCTCTGATGGTGTACGATGGCGTACGATTGCGTATGATGATGTAGGATGATGTTTGGTGGTGTACAATGGTGTACGATGGCGTATGATGATGTAGGATGATGTATGGTGGTGTACAATGGTATACGATGGTGAACGATGGCTTAGCATCGAAACACATTCGTCTTGTTTATAGTCTACTTCTATTAAAACATAATAGAACATACCCTTGGGAGGGCGTTTTTTTTTTTTTCTTCTTTTTTTCTTTTTCATTCCTACTAAGTTTTATTTGACTTGTACCCAAAGAATTGGTAAATATTGGAGTTGAGCGCGTTTGTTCGTTTGTTCCCTCAACTAACATCTATGGTTCAGCCGTAAATTTTACATTTTTATGGTGATTATGGGAGACATCCTTAAAATTACGCTTTTCCATTTTTTCAGCAGTAGTCAAACAAAACTCAAATAAAATTCGCCTGCCAGAAGATATTTCACAGAAGGGGAAATAACGTGGGGAATGAAAGGCATGCCTTTTACTGTTACGGTGGGACTGCAGTCTTTTTGGTCTTTATATAACTTACAACTTTGGTATAGTTGTTTATTATCAAGTAATAGTCACACCAAACTTTTACCCCACTGATTTCCCACTGTTGCTTGGTGCACATCTGAAATAAAAAGGCCATCTTTTCCATCGATGTGAGCTACATTTTATGGTGTGTGTGTGTATATATATATATATATATATAATTTTATTTATTTTTATTTTTAAGAAGTGTTGGCACTTCTGCTATATGATTCAGCTGTTGCAGTAATAATAAACAGTTCCATCTCATTAGTATGCATTTAAAAACTATCCAGACATAATGCTTTATCTTAATAGTGACCTTATAAAATCCCTTCCAGTTTGTAGGCCTAATGTGTTGGAACAGCACCATGTTTCACAACATTCTAAAGTGAGCTGTTAAATTAAATTGTTGTAATTATGGCTGATTTTGTGTTTTCTTTTTTAGCTGCCCATTGCTCTGGAGAAATTTACTTCCCCTGCTGAAGACTCACAGCCTTTGCTGCGGTTGTATTTCCGAGCTTTGGTGACCAGAGCTCTGAGGAGGAACTGGTGCCCTGTGCTGTACGCTGTAGCTGTTGCCCACCTCAATGCCTTTATATTCTCCCAGGATGCTGTGCCACAGGTACAGTGTAAGAGTGTTAAGAGTAGGTTGCTTGGATTCCAACCAAGGAAATTAACTTTAACTTTAACTCTACATTTCTGCAGAAATATAATCTTAAAAAAAAAGTATATAAAGACAAATCGGTTAAATAAATGAGACAAAAATATTATATTTGGTCATTTATTTATTGAGGAAAATGATTCAATATTACATATGAGTGGCAAAAGTATGTGAACCTTTGCTGTCAGTATCTGGTGTGACCCCCTTGTGCAGCAATAACTGCAGCTAAACATTTCCAGTAACTGTGGATCAGTCCTGCACATCGGCTTGGAGGAATTGTAGCCCATTCCTCAGTACAGAACAGCTTCAACGCTGGGATGTTGGTGGGTTTCCTCACATGAACTGCTTGCTTCAGGTCCTTCCACAACATTTCTATTGTATTTAAGGTCAGGACATTGACTTGGCCATTCCCAAACATTAACTATATTTTTTCTTTAACCATTCTTTGGTAGAATAACTCGTGTGCTCAGGCTCATTGTCATGCTGCATGACCCACTTTCTCTTGATATTCAGTTCACGGACAGACGTCCTGACATTTACTGGTAGAATTTGTTGGTATATTTCAAAATTCATTGTTCTATCAATGATGGCAAGCCTTCCTGGCCCAGATGCAGCAAAACTGTTCTAAACTGTAATAATTCTGCCACCAGAATTATTCTTATGGTTCTTATGCTGGAATGCAGTGTTTTCCTTTCTCCAAACATATCACTTCTTATTTAAACCAAAAAGTTCTATTTCATCCACATGATCTTTAGCAAACTGTAGATGAACAGCAATATTCTTTTTTGAGAGCAGTGGCTTTCTTCTTGCAACCCTGCTATATACACCATTGTTGTTCAGTGTTGGCCTGATGGTGGACTCATGAACATAAACATTAGCCAATGTGAGAGAAGCCTTAGAAGTTACTTAGAAGTTACCCTGGATTCCTTTGTGACCTCGCAGACTATTACAAGCGATCTTTGTTGGTCGACCACTCCTAGGAATTTCTTCCGTTTGTACACAATCTGTCTGACTGTGGATTGGTGGAGTCCAAAATCTTTAGAGATGGTTTTGTAACCTTTTCAAGACTGATGAGCATCAACAACTCTTTTTCTGAAGTCCTCAGAAATTTAATTTTTTCATGCCGTGATACATTTCCACAAACATGTGTTGTGAAATTCATTCTTTGATAGATCCCTGTTGTTGTTTAAATACAACAGGGAGCTCACTTACACCTGATTATCACGTCATTACTTGAAAACACCTGAGTCTAATTTCACCTTCAAATTAACTGCTAATCCTAAAGATTCACATACTTTTGCCACTAAACATATTATTAAATATGTAATATTGGATCAGTTTTCTCAGTAAATAAATTGCCATTTGTTTAATTGGGTTCTCTTTGTCTACTTTTAGGACTTGTGTGAAAATCTGATGAAGTTTTAGGTCATATTTATACAGGTATATTCTAAAAATCGAGCGCACAGTGGCTTAGTAGTTAGCATGTTTGCCTCACACCAAACGGGGTTGGGGGTTTGATTCCTGCCGCGGCCCTGTGTGTGCAGAGTTTCCATGTTCTCCCCGTGCTGCCGGGGTTTCCTCCAGGTTTCCTCCCCCAGTCCAAAGACATGCATGGTAGGCTCCAGGTTCCCCGTGACATTGTAGGAGAAGCGGTTTAAAAAATGGATGCATGGCTATTCTAAAAATAGAACATTTTAAAGGGTTGACAAATTTTCAAACTTCATCCGCCATGAACTTTAAGGGTTACTGCTGAGGAATTGTGTGCTGATGAAATCTTAAATCTGATTGATCAGAAGCTTCCTTCAGAAAGTTGATTCATTTTCTGACAGTTGATTAATTTATTGATTAACTGGCAGTTAAATTAAGTTAATATGAATTTGGATTCGCTCTGCTATATTTCTATAGTAACAACTCATTCATTAGGACTTGGTGATCTACATAATCTGATTCTAACAATAATTGGATTTAAAACGGATTGTTACAGTTGAACTTAATGCCAACGCTGTCAAGCGGGCTCCCTCCTTTGCCAATAAGTCTAGTCCTCCTTGTTACTAATTTGTATGCCTCAAATACCCATAAAATATTCCCTGACAATGGTTGGATCAGTGCCAAAATGCTATCAATGTGAGATAATTGGAGACCTGTACTTGGTGTCTGGAGCAAGTTTTAGTACGTAGAGGTGCTGAAAACACTCCTTATGAAAATGAGTGAAGAGTGGGTCCCTGAGTTGTCAACAGTGAAGAATGTTCTGTGATGAAGCAAATCCAGATGTGAATAACGCAGTTGGAAGATTTACTAACACATTTTAGCCACTTCCCAAAAACAGTTGTATTGTAAGCCCCAGAAATGCAACATGACATAGGAAGCCCAATCATAATAGACTTCGCTTCAGTATATGCCCTTCAGTTTCTTTTTATGTTTACTGGTAGATGATTTTGATGGATAGATTGTATCTTTGCAGGTTTTGCCATTTTAGTGTTTCATGCATGTCAGTAAGGGTCATTGGTCTTCTCATGCTTTTTTGATGTAGGAGGTGGAGACTACTCGCCGGAGTCTGCTGAGAAAGACATACTACCTGACAGATGAGGTACATCCCTGCTGTGATTTATCTTGGCAGATCTATGTGCGTGTATGTCTCTTTGTCTCTTTGATACATGTTCTGTTCTTGTCTAGGTGTTGAAGAGCCACCTGCTGCTTTTCCGCCTACCCCAGCAGCACAGTGAACTGGGCTTCAGCACTTACGAGCAGCTGCCGCCCATTCGTGTCTGCAGGCTCCAAAGCGTAATAGAAACCAAGGAAGGAAATGACTGAGACAGATGAGCATGCACAGGCTCAGATTTGTGGAGCAAATCCACAGCCTTCAAGATGCTGTGAAAAAATAAGACTGAATTTTGTTTTGTAAGAATGTTTTGAGTGTTCAAAATAGCATTTCTCAGATTTGTCCCTTTAAAAGTGGGATTCAAAGTTTGAAGCTCCTTGTTAAGTAGTATAACATATTCACTGATTGTTTTAGACTGGAGGAGAAAAAAAGCGATGCTGAAGTGAGGCAGGAAATGAAGATCTCCCTGGTGCAGACAAATGGCTCTGATTAAGGGCAGAGCAGAAGATTTATCTTGTATTGCGCTAATGGCAAAATCCATTGGAGAAGCATGTTCATCATGTTTTTCTCTTCCCTATATATGGCTATATCAAACATCACAAAGACTATACTTAATTTGCTGCATTAAAAATAGAGGCTAGACCATTGCCTGCGAAAAACCTATTTGAAAAATGCCCACAGGCCATCACAAATAAAGGTCTTAACTTAATATTTTTATGTTTCACAAGCTGGATTTTGTGAAGTTGTTCTCATCCACATCGTAGCAATATTTCCATTGATTTACACCATGGCTGTTCAGGGTTTTTTTTTTTTTTTTGGATGTGTCCCTAACATCTTTCTGGATTGCTGGAAACAGTTAGCCGAGGCACAAAATACATTTATGCAACCTTTCTGCTCTGTAAATAGCCATAAATTACATCACTGAGCATTGACCATTCCCTTTACTCCTAAGAGTTTCAGGCGCTATTAATTGATTGATTGACCTTGAATCCGAAGCTCTGGGACGTATGATGACATAGGTATGACCCATTCTCCAGCAACTACTTTGTTCTTCTGAAACATGTTAATGGCTTTATCTTCTACTTTTTCAATGCATCTTGTATATACAGAATAAGTGAATCATAGCATGGTTTCTAGTTTATCTATCAGTAGCCCATGCATTTGTGCTTGGATAATAGTGTGTTTTATACATTTTTTTATTTTTATTTATTCAGATAGGTTACTGGTGTACAGGTTACTTGCACTGGAAAATGGTGGGCTTTATACCCCCCCCATCCCCCACATTACCGGTATTATTATTATGATTATGATTATTATTATTTATTACTTAATTAATGTATTTATTTATTTTGCATATTCAGGAATCCTTATGTTAGGCTAGCCAGTTGGGGAAGACAAGTCCTCTGAGTGACACTAATGCTAGACACATTGCTACACAAACATCAATACAACATTGTCTTGTGTATAGGGAACACATAGTTTACTTGCTATTTCATGTGGACAACATAACTCCCAATGGAATTTGAACGATCCGAAAATCCATTTAGTTTTTTCAAAGCTTTCTTTTTTTTCTGTCTTCAAAATTCATTTGTGACCTGTTTTTGAATTAGTTTCTGCATAATTTCTGGGTTCACAGGGAGTGAATCCATTACAGGCCTAATGGAAGTCAGATGCTTCACACTAAAGTGGTGTGAAATTGATTTTATAGACTTCTTTCAAATATTTCTAAACAAGGAGACTGGAACGGAGTTGTTGGACATTGGCATGCCTTTGATTTAGTCCAAATTACCAATGTTCTGTTAAACAGCAGCACAGGCTGCACTCAAATGCTCCCATATGTATCTGATTTATGTTTAAATCTATTAGCAACTGATTTTCGTCTCAGGCCATGCAACCCTAGCTATCAAAGGGCATCATCTCTGATGTTTCTTACATTTCAGTGGTAAGTATTATAAATTGTCTAGTGTGTTCTTAGTTGGAAATGATTATTTGAAACAAACTGGTGATCAGGAGATACTGGCTCAGTCATATTGGTAAATGGATAGATGAGATTAATTAATTGTTTCTTTCTGATGAGTACTCTGCTGATCTAAATTGTTCCTTTCTTTTGGACGTCCCTCAACAGACCAAACAGTAAGGCCAAAGCACAAAACATTTACCATTCTATGCTGAACTGTAAATTGTCATAAACTTACAATGACCATTGTCATTAACCATTTCCTTTCCTCACCACTTGTTGCTTATGAGAAACACCAAGGTCCATCAGCTCATTTGGACACTTAAAGACAGGACTGATGCTTTTTTATCACTCACAGTGGGGGAAATAAGTATTGAACATTTTTTTTCCCAGTAAGTATATTTCCAATGATGGTAAATGTGCACTTATATAGCGCTTTTATCCAAAGCGCTGGGTGCTAAGCGCTTTACACTGTGTCTCATTCACCCATTCACACACACACACACACCAATGTGTGTAGCAGAGCTGCCATGCAAGGCGCTAGCTTGCCATCAGGACTTGGGGTTCAGTGTCTTGCTCAAGGACACTTCGGCATGTGGGCCGGGAATCGAACCGCCAACCCTACGATTAGTGGACAACCCGCTCTACCACCTGTGCCACAGCCGCCCAATGAGGCTATGAAATTTTCACCAGACATCAGTATTAACTCAAGACATCCTCAAATATAAAGAAATCATTACATTAAAGTCCATGAATGAAGTTATGTGTAATAAAGAGGAATAACACAGGAACACATCCATCCATCCATCTTCAACCACTTATTCCTGCTTCAGGGTCGCGGGGAACCTGGAGCCTATCCCAGGGAGCATCAGGCACAAGGCGGGGTACACCCTGGACAGGTTGCCAGTCCATCACAGGGCACAATCACATACACACTCACACCCATTCATACACTACGAGTTGTAGCAAACTTTAAATGAGCTTCGACATGCCTTTTGTTTATTAATGGAGTCTTGCGGGGTGAGCGTGAGCAGTGGAGTGCATTGCCTATTGTTTTCTCTGTGACGATGGTATCTCCTCCCTCCAAGTGTTTTTGGAACTCTTTCTGAGTGGTTCCTGGCTCTTGGGCTACTCTTCTGATTATTCTTCTGACTCCCTGGTCAGAAATCTAGCGAGGAGCTCCTGTGTGTAGACGGTTGATGATGTCTTGATGTTGCTTCCACTTGCAGATAATGGCCCCAATGGTGCTTACTGGAGGATTCAGAAGTTTTGAAATACGCCTGTATCCAATTCCATTAATATGTTTTGTAACAATAAGATTGTGAAGGTCTTGGGAGAGCCCTTTGCTTTAACCCATCATGAGATGTTTCTTGTATGAAACCTTGATAATGAAAATACTTTTTATAGACCATCATTTTTCTAACCCAGCTGGTATTAATTTGCACAAATAGGAGGTATACTTAATTGCTAACTACTTAAAGATTTAATCTGTTTCCCTGCCTTACCTTTCCATGGAGAATAGGTTTTTCTTAAAAATCTTCAATCTTTTTTCCTGTGTCATTCCACCTTATTACACATAACTTTAATTATGGACTTTAATGTTCTAAATTTGTTATGTTTGCGGATTTCTTGAGTTCTACTGATGTCTGGTGAAAATTTCATGTGAATAGCCTCATTGGAAATATATTTACTGAAAGAATGTTTACGCATTCACTACTTATTTCCCCCCACTCTATTTCCCCTCATCCTCAGATCCAGCCCAATAAACTCATAGCCTCAGTTAGATACACATCCTACCAGGGCATTTATCACTCTATACAAACACTCTAACCAGAAAATATGGGTAAGCGAAAATGATCAGGACTGATATCCAAAAAACCAAAGGAGAATTTTTCTACTACGTATAATTTACAGGCTACATTTATGACAAGAATGAAACCTTGTTTTTCCTCAGTAAAATACATTGAACCCTCATGAAATAGAGTGAAGACATGCTTTTTGGTTGCCTTAGGAAATGTTTCTTGGACTAAACATAGCCATATTAGAGAATGAAATGCATACAACATATTACATATGGTGCTTATGAAAACTTTAGTGTGTGTGTGTGTGTGTGTGTGTGTGTGTGTATATATATATATATATATATATATATATATATATATATATATATATATATATATATATATATATATATATATATATATATATATATAAAAAAAAGTATTAGTATTTTGGACTCTAATCTCACCTTCTAATTAACTGCTAATCCTAGAGGTTCACATATGTTTGCTACCCACAGATATGTAATGTTGGCTCAATTTTCCTCAATAAATAAATATTAAATAATATTTTTGTCTCAGTTAGCACGTCTGCCTCACACCTCCAGAGTCTGGGGTTCGAGTCCCGCCGGGGCCATGTGTGTGCGGAGTTTGCATGTTCTCCCCGTGCTGCGGGGGATTTCCTCCGGGTACTCCGGTTTCCTCCCCCAGTCCAAAGACATGCATGGTAGGTTGATTGGTTAAATTATCCATAGTGTATGAATGGGTGTATGAGTGTGTATATGATTGTACCCTGCCTTGTGCCTGATGCTTCCTGGGATAGGCTCCAGGTTCCCCGCGACCCTGAGGAAGGAATAAGCGGTTGAAGATGGATGGATGGATTTTTGTCTCATTTGTTTACTTGATTCTCTTTATCTACTTTTTAGGACATGTGTGAAAATTTGATGATCTTTTAGGTCACATTTATGCAGAAATATAGAATTTTCGAAAGGTTTCACAAACTTTCAAGTACCACTGTATATATAAATCCACATGTCTGAGTGCGAACAATGGAAGCTTTAAAAACAGATTACACAGCCTACTTGCCTGACCTACTTAGTTACCATGTTGCACAGTCCTAGAAATGTTACACAGCACACAGATGATTGCACAGTTTCCTGAACCTTACTGTTTAAAACCTTTATTGACGCTGGCACAAATAAGTTCTTAGCAGCTTAGTGAATCCTTACTTTTCTGGGTGATGCAAGAATTTTCCTGCCCACAGCAAGTTGAATGACTTTATACCTCTCAATAGCCAATGACTAAAAAGCTAAAGTGGCCATCAAGTTGAGCGAGAAGGATCTTCATCCAAATTTTTCCATTTACTTTTCTTCAAAGTGTGCTCTGAGTCAGGCTCTAAGCTGCAGTTAAAAAAACAAAACAAAACATAAATTCCAACTGTTGTGCCAAGTACCGCACCGAGATTAACAACACGCACATGCACTGTTTGAAAGTAGAAGCAATATTAAAACATCTGAACATACGCCCAATGTATGGCTATTACCGCAGAGTTAGGGTTAGGTTATGGTTAGGTAACAAAAAACAGTTTGTTACTAAACATTTTACCTTAACACAATTATTTTCAGCAGGAAGTGTCATCTGCTTTCATCTTTATCAGAATTTGGCTACTTTTCATCAGCCTTACGTTGCTCAGTATTTCTTTGTCACTCATTGATTGGTCTAATAAGACAGCCCTTCCTGTCCATATTCTTATGAGGGGTGGTTGCTGGCAGGGCCTCTTTTTTGAAGTCTTTTATATATATATATATATATATATATATATATATATATATATATATATATATATATATATATATATATATATATATATATATAAAGTATATTAAAATAAAGTATATTAAAAACAAGAAAAACAACCCCACTCCCCACCTTTAATAGATCCAAAATGTTACTGAATCTCCATTGTTCCATTTGCTTCTCATGGGTCATCTCTGATAACCATCTTTTAAAACAAGGGGTAAGAGCTGATTTCCTGAATTTTTGAGGAGAATGATCATCCTTGCTGCAAGCCATGCACATCATGTTAAATTGGCCACAGAAACAGAAAGGCGGGGCCTCTTTAATGATGGACACTTGTGTATAATCTTTTGCGATAAAGAGGGTATCTGAACAAGCTCAAGTATGTTTAGTGCACTGCAAGTATGAGGTACTTGTGAATTTTCATATTATTATGAAGAGCTAAAGGGACTCTGTGATTATGGGTATATTTTAGAAGCTTTTTATAGCTCTCTTATGACATGTCGTCCAATTATCTGTAGCTGACTCACTCTCCCTACCTCTCATCTTACATTATCCTTTATTTCTTTCTCCCTTATCACTTGGATGACTATCCATTTAACCTAGCTCAGTTCACAGTTTAGGGTGGCAGAAGGCACAGTCTCACAGCTACTGTCTGTGTGGAGTTTTGAATATTCTCCCTGCCTCCACATTCCTCTGGAAACTGGAAATCTAACTGTTATGCGGATTGGCTATGCTAAATTTCCCGTGTGTGAAGGTGTGTGCATGGTGCCTGGCAATGGACTGACATTCCATACAGGGAACATTTTCCCACCTCACACTCATGGGATAGGCTCTGGATCTACTGAAACCCTGACCAGGATAAAGTGTTTAAAATGAATAAATTATTATTGTTCATAGTTTAAACTGCTTATGCACCAGGAAAGCTTGTGTTCATTTTTCCTACAGGTGAATTAGTATAATCCCAACAATAATGGTTTGGAAGACAGGCATGCTTTCCGACCATGCATAGAGTGCAGGACAATTAAGCGTGCAAGCAGTTGGAGGTGCTGTTGAGGTGCTCTGTGAGTTTCACAAACAGCAGCTGAGGCAAATAGGGAGTCCTACTAGAATGAGAGCACTGTCTTAAAGGAACTAAATTGATGTCACCAGGTTGTAATGTCATTATCTATAGCAGTAACTTAGTAGTACTTATTACATTATGAAGGAAGTGGTACTCTGGAGACATTTTGAGTCACAGACAATACCCACATTGAAGGCAGGGCATTTTGACATGAAAGTAAAAATAAGTATGGAACCAAAGCATACATGCTGGCCGCAAAATGTTCTTAAAAGCCTTTCCTGTGTAACCTTCTGAGAACATGCAGGTGGATCATACAGCTCAGCAAGTACTGCGCAAGTCAGTGATGAAATTCTGATGTTTTATCATTATTTTTTTTTATTTTTTTTTTTTTACCAAAACCATTAATGTATAATCTGTCAGAATCTGCAGGCTGTATGACACAATCTCTAAGTGTCTATGAAGTAAATACTTATCCAATTGTCTCGTCCCTGTGGGTAGAAAGTACAACCCCTATTCTAAAAATGTTGGGACACTGTGTAAAATGTAAATAAATGCAGAATACAATGATTTGCAAATCTCATAAACCCATACGTTATTCACAATATAACATAGAAAACATATCAAATGTTTAAACTGAGAAAATGTACCATTTTAAGGAAAAAATAAGGTCATTTTTAGTTTCATGGCACATCTCATACATCTCAAAAAAGTTGGGACGAAAGGCTGGAAAAGTAAAAGTTACTAAAAAGAAACAGCTTTAGGAACATTTTGCAACTAATGAGGCTCATTGGCAACAGGTCAGTAACATGATTGGGTATAAAAAAGAATATCTTAGAGAGGCAGAGTCTCTCAGAAATAAAGATGGGATGGAATCCTGATGGAAGCATATGTTGCTGTAAAACCTGTATATACCTTTCAGCATTGTTGGTGCCTTTCTAGATGTGCAAGCTGCCCATTCAATCAGAGATGCAGGCTTTTGAACTGAGTGCTGATAAAAAGCAGGATGGTCTTTTGCCTCTTTAGTTTAGAGGACGCGGCCTCCATGGTTTCCAAAAAGAATTACAAATTTCTATTCGTCTGACCATAGAACAGTTTTCCACTTTGCCTCAGTCCATTTTAAATGAGCTTTGGCCAAGAGAAAACAGTGGCGTTTGTGGATCATGTTCACATATGGCCTCTTCTTTGCACAATAGAGCTTTAACCAGCATTTGTAGATGGCACGGAACAGACAATGAGTTCTGGAGGTGTTTCTGAGCCCATGCAGTGATTTCCATTACAGAATCATGCCTGTTTTTAATGCAGTGCCGCCTGAGGGCCCAAAGATCACGGGCATGCAATATTAATTTTCTCCCTTGTGCACAGAAATTTGTCCAGATTCTCTGAATCCTTTGATGATATTATGTACTGTAGATGATGATATATCCATAGTCTTTGCAATTTTACGTTGAGGAACATTATTCTGAAATTGTTCCCCAAATTGTAGATGCAGTTTTTTGCAGATTGGTGAATATGCCCATCTTTACTTATGAAAGACTCTGCCTCTGTAAGATACACTTTTTATACCCAATCATCTTACTGACCTGTTGCTAATTAACCTCCAGCTGTTTGTTTTTTCAGTAACACTTACTTTTCCATCCTTTTGTTGTCCCATCCCAAATTTTTTGAGACATGTTGTGGCCATCAAATTAAAAATGACCTTATTTTTTCATCAAATGGTACATTTCCTCCGTTTAAACATTTGATATGTTTTCTAAGTTCTATTGTGAATTACATATGAGTTTATGAGGTTTGCAACTCATTGCATTCTGTTTTTATTACTCAGCATCCCAACTTTTTTTTTGGAATTGGGGTTGTAGAAAACATGTCTTGTTCAGTTTTCTTGCCCCGGGATATCAGCCCGAGCCAAAAATACAGATTCAATAAGGAAACAGTACTCGATGGTCAAGTTGTCCGTTCATGCAACACTAACAGAAAAAGTAGAGTTCGTGAATCAGAGAGGGGAGCAGTTGTTTCCTAGTGGCTGACTATTAGACTATTATATTATACTATTATACTATTATAACTATTATCGGAAGTTGTGTATTCAT
The DNA here is from genome assembly GCA_012411365.1 of Ameiurus melas. Taxonomy (NCBI): domain Eukaryota; kingdom Metazoa; phylum Chordata; class Actinopteri; order Siluriformes; family Ictaluridae; genus Ameiurus; species Ameiurus melas. The sequence continues at coordinate 11,338,456 of CM022761.1, forward strand.
TTCTTTATACTCACTAGATGTGTTGTAATTATAGTTTTTACAGTCCTGTATAGCTCTAGTCTTATTCATGAACTTTAGTCCATCAAATGTCCTTGTGACACAAAGGCCTGTTGGCCTAATGAAATAAGCAAAAAAGACTTAAAATCTCAAATACACCACAATGTAATACACTGAGCAATACACAGCAATATACAAAATGATTAACACCCTCCAGGAAAATGAGCAAAAAATTTACAAAACACATTGGAATGTTGAATTTTACAGGTCAGCAACAGTCTATTACAGGTTCAGACACTCCATACATAGCTCACATACCTGTGTCAGTCAAATAGCCTCTTTTCTCTTTAAGCAGAAAATAGAGTGGACATTGAGAGTAATTTGTAATTTGTCAGTTTGCCTTTATAAATAACTATGAAACATTCATTAAAGGGTGTCAATGAGTTTGCCACAAATGTTTGACAGAAAACATTATTATTTGGAAAAAGAATTCCATCAATCTTCTACCACTTACTCCTTCTTCAGGGTCGCAGGGGAACCTGGAGCCTATCCCAGGGAGCATTGGGCACAAGGTGGGGTACACCCTGGACAGGGTGGCAGTCCATCGCAGGGCACAATCACATACACACTCACACACCCATTCATACACTACGGACACTTTAGACACGCCAATCAGCCTACCATGCATGTCTTTGGACTGGGGGAGGAAACCCCCGCAGCACAAGGAGAACATGCAAACTCCACACACACATGGCCCCGGCAGGATTCGATCCCCGGACCCTGGAGGTGTGAGGCGAACGTGCTGAAAGAATTAATTCAGGTAATTATTATCAGGATACCAATAATTTGAACTGTATTGGTTTGTGGTGGTGTTTTTTTTTTTTTTTTTACCCTTAAAAATTTTTTTTGTTTTTTTCTAGGCCCTTTAAATAAAATTCTGCCTCTAATAGATTTTCTACATCTTGGCCTTAATGGTCACTCATTCATCAGTGTTATAGTGTTACAGGAGCATTTGGCATGAGACAGGAATGTACCCTGGATTGGATGTCAGTCAATAGCAGGGCACCATACACACATTTACACACTCATTCACACCTATATGTGAAACTTAGTCTAGCAGATCCACCTACTGGCATGTTTTTGGGAGGTATGAGTAAACTGAAGAACCTGGAGGAAATCCACGTTGAGAACCTGTGTGAAACTCTGCACAGAGAGTAACCCAAGCTCAAACCAAATGCACCACTGTGCTGTTGGACCTGGTATATTGTTTTAGACTTTTAGAAAGGCACCCTTCACAATCTATTTTATTCATTCCACTGGTTATCTATAAATATGGTTATTTATACACGGTTGATTGTACAATTTCCAACTCAAACAGAGATACCTTGTTATTAATGACTTCAAAATGTAATACTGTGACTAACACACACACACACATACACCGTGGTTTAATAGAAAAAAATTTAAGAACTTAGAGGTTAGGACATGGTTTTGTTATTTTGCAATACAGATATTAAACAGTTCCGGTTTAAATGGTTTGCCTTGTGACGGACTTAACATGGACTCAGTGATATCATGGTGTTTAGCTTAACATACTGACTTCAAGAAAGTGTGCTTCTCCACATGGACTAGTCTTATGATAATGGCTGACATTATTTGTGCTTCAGATATGCAGAAAAACTGGTTGCAAACTGGTCTCATGCTTCACCCTGAGATTCAATTCAATTCAATTCAGTTTTATTTGTATAGTGCTTTTTACAATGAACATTGTCTCAAAGCAGCTTTACAGAAACATATAAACACAGGATATAGGTTTTACGTGTGCGAATGAATGCCTATTGAGCAAGCTGGTGGCGACGGTGGTGAGGAAAAACTCCCTAAGATGATATGAAACCTTGAGAGGAACCAGACTCAGAAAGGAACCCATCCTCATCTTAGTAACAGCAGATAGTGTGAAAGTAAAAGAAAGTTCATTATGGGTTTTACAGGAAGTCTTTGTTGAACTAGTCCACTGATCACTAAAGGAGACCTGAGTGCAAAATTGTATGTGGTAATTGCAGACCCAATGCAATCTCACTAACTGCACAAAATTGAGGAACTCAATGCATTACAGAGTGTGTATGCTCATTCAGAGCAGTCTCTTTAACTTTTCCAATTTGGACCTTTGGACTACATGAAGACAAAAGAAAATTGTACACACTGAAGTGTTTTCCTGGTGATAGAACTAGCCTGATCTCATTCAAAACTCTTCCAAACACAAGTGATAATTACATGCACTTGGCAGAATAAACAAACATAGCCATTCATATGAAAGAAATATAGGCATTTTTGCGAAACTGGAAATGGATGTGGTTGCTTTTATAAGGATAATTAAATGAGCCATCCCAAAGGGCAACTGTTGTTTCAGCATGTATGTGACCTTTAAGAACAAGGAGAAAGACTCAAAGCTGAGACCTACTAAGAGAGCTATTCATCTCACAGTGCTTCATCTTAAAGAGGACAGGCAATAACATTCATTTAATAATTTACATCGACTCAACTGCATCAAAATAATCCATAATGTCTTAAATTACCCTTGAACTCTATTTGGCTTTTTCTTAATGCTTTTGAAAGTGAGAAATTAAAAAAAAAACAAAACAAAACAAAAAAACGGTTATAACTTAACAAACTAAACACGTCGCATGCACTCTTTGAAGATTTAACCAGAATATATCGTACAACTTATCCATGTATTTATTATGTGGAAACCAAGGATACATAACACTGTGCACCATTTCCATCTGTGTCCAATGTTAGTCTCTTATGTAAGTGCAGATATCGATTTAAATGGCCTGCGACTCTAAATAAATATCTGCATTTTTAAACTGTTTATCATTTAATTAATAAAACTTAACAGGGAATGCTATTATAGGACAATAATCAACAACAGATTGGCATGATGTCTTGATATATTTATTCCTCTTATACCAAAGCAATAAAGGATTCCTTTTTAATTGATTGTTTTCTGATGTACTTTTAACCCTTTATAGTATAGTATTAAATTAATGTTGTGGAATGTCTGTGAGATATCACTTGTGTTATAGGAGCTTTAAATAATCATTCCCTCACCAGCCTCTGTCTTTTTCTCTTTCTCTGTCCGGTAGATTCTCCCATGCTAGAAAACTAATCAACCGCTACAATGCCCGAGATAAAAAAAAAACCCATCACTATATACATAATTATATTTTTTTCTCTGTTAAATAACTACACATTTTAAAAAAACGCATTTATTATTAGCCTTAGATTATGTGGAGCAACTGCCATACAAGTCCCTGTAATTAAGTTGTTATTATAGACAAAATAATGTATTAGTACAAGTGAATTAATAGTTAGAGCTGCTATTATAGAAATGAAATCATCATCTACTAACAAATCAGATTCAAGAATTCAACAGTACAGTCATACTGATTTAATGGTGTAAGTCTAGTGCAAGTAATACATCCATCCATCCTCTATGCAGCTTATCCCTATCCCAGGGAGCAATGGACACAAGGCAAGGTACACCGTGGACGGGGTGCCAATCCATTGCAGGGCATACTCACACACATTCACACACCCATTCATACTCTATGGACATGCCAATCAGCTACCATGCCAGTCTTTGGAGTGGGGGAGAACATGCAAACTCTTCATACACAGAGCATCAGCCAGAATCGAACCCCCAACCCTGGAGGTGCGAGGCGAACGTGCTAACCCTAGTGTCCTAGTGCAAGTAATATCAAACTCATTACCCCCATCCCATTACCCGCTCTCTCTCTCTCTCTCTCACACACACACACACACACACACACACACACACACACACACACACACACACACACACACACACACACACACACACACACACACACACACACACACACACAGACCCTACTGAAAACATTTCATGATCTACATTTCTGTTCTCTGTTTGCTAACACAGTGCAGCCATTTTTGCACTTGCACACCAAGTGACATTTATAAGCTCATCTACAAATACTAAGGATATCGCTTCGGGGTGAGAGGCTGCTAATTGGATAATTATTTAACATCATTTGCTTCTCAGTACCCTCGTCTGCCTTCAGGCATGAGGTTAATGCAGGCAAACGAGTAGGAAAAATGTGACACAGTAGTCAGAAGAACTGTCTGTTAGCCGAATGTTCCCCTAGGCAATCGCCATCGACCCTGTTAATGTTGATCCGCAAGGCTTCTGGCAATATCACGCTTTTCGAGTTTGTGAACCGAGGGTTCCAATTAGTGGTGTTGTCTCGCTGGTCTCAGCCTGACCTTCTAAGTGTCTGGGCTAATCAAAGACTTTGTAGAAATCACTTCAAATCCACATGAGGTGGTCTCTGGCAACACTGGCAGTTCAACTCTTGTTTTAGTTTAAAAAGGATTTTTAAAAATGTGCATAATCTATCTTTTCAAATATTAGGCTTATTTAATTAAAATTATACAATACTATTTTGGCTATTAATTGCAGCAACAGAGCTTTTTATTCTGGGACTTTCCACCAATAAAATAGTATTATTTTTTAATAGTATTATGTTATAATACAAAATAGTATTATAACATTTATAGATCTAATTGTTTTGATTTAGTGAATTAAATAGAATAGCTTTGAAAATGGTAGGTTTGTATTTCCACGATAAAAGAGTCATGTCTCCCTGCAGTTATCATCTGGTTTCCCGTTGAAGCTAAGCAGGGTTGAGCCTGGTCAGTACCTGGATGGGAGACCCCCTGGGGAAAAGTAAGGTTGCTGTTGGAAGTGGTATCATTGAGGCCAGCAGGTGGTGCTCACCCTGTGGTCTGTGTGGGTCCTACATGGTTAAGGGGTTACTTTACTGTAAAAATAGCACCTTCCCCCTAATAATCCCCATATCTGAACTAGCTACATCATAGCTGGTGTGTGGTGAGCGTTCTGTGCACTATAGCTGCCGTTGCATCATCCAGGTCGGAGATTCCAAGAAACCATATATAAATTTACTAAACATATTTCTAGACTCTTCTAGTAACTCCAAGCTTGAAATAGTCTAGCTCTATTGGTAGATTATTATATAATTACAATTTTATATATGATAGAATTATGCTAATTACATATATTTATTTCTTTAAAAAAGCTAAATTACCTGCGAACAGAATAAGAAAAATTACAGCTTGAAATTAGTGTCTGATTATATGAAAATAGGTTGAATAATCTTACATATGTTTACAGTAATCTTATAATGCTAGAAACATCTGATTATATCCAAGATATTTTTACATGCTAAGGCTTTTGCAGTGCAGGACAGTTAATCTTCATCAGCTACAGCACGATCTTCCTTCCTCACGCTTTGTAAATGCCCCAGAAGTACACTGTAGGAGCTGTTGTCCACGCGATTGGCCCTGAATCATTGGCCTGAAAGCTCTCTTTCTCTCTCTCACTCGTTCACTCACTCACTCACTCTGACTCAATCTCTCAGACGCGCTTTTTCATTTCCTGAAGCTGGTATCTACTTTGAAGCATTTAGCTTTTTGAGGGGCTGATATTCCTGTTGAGCAATATATCATAGTCCATCCTGCTTTAGTGCCTTGTTTTGAGGCAATAAATCAACACCAGGGTAGTCAGGAAAAGCCACTACAGTTTGACAGTATTTGTTGGGGAATATACAGTATCTATAGAATTTAGATGAAATTAGCGTCATAATCATCAGATCAACTGATTAGATTTTGGAACAGATCCATAAAGGGCCACGGTGACAAGTGTCTGAGATCGTTTTTCTATATCTTCTTTCTTGTTTTCACAGATTTACTTACATGTTGACGTTCAGGAGCTGAAGGCCCATTTTCTGGCTATCTAAGATTTCTGCCATCCATGCATCCGTCCAAGATTATCATTCGTGTGATGAATGTTGAAAGCAGTAGTATTGATCCAAAAAGGGTCAAGGTCACAGCAGGTCAAATGTCTGAAATAGTTTTTCTTTAATAGATTCCTTTTTGATTTAGAATATTTTAAGGGCATTTCAAGCATACAAATTATTAACAAGAATGACTAGATGTCAGAGCCACCCCCACTGATGCTATAGGCATCAGGTTCTACTTGTTTTTTTTATATCTATATTTTTAATTGTCACTGCTCCTGTATCAATTCCTGCAGACTCAGATGGAAGTGCAGATAATCTTTATGAATGTTTGTGAGACACTAATTAAACAAACTCAGTCAGGGAAAGAACAAAAAAATTAGGTGAAACAATAACAAGGACTAGACCAAAGCGGAATTGTAAATGGGGACATGACACTCACATTCATGTTTTCTAATCTAGCCTGAGGCACTATTAAATCTTAACAAAGGCTATAAAAGCTATTGCATGTGACAGTTGTAAAGACTTTATATGGAATTAAACTAAAGAATAAAAAAATAATTGATGAAACATAAAAATAACACATTACAAACTATATGTAGGTTAGATTGATCAAATGTTCAATTATTTTTTAAAGCATTTGGGTAGCTTACATGATGTTGGACTGATATTGGCTTTATAGCTCGATTAATGGCCCTTAATTATACAATGTTTTAACAGGTCAAAGCACTGGGCATGTTCTAATGGCACTAATCAGTTTCTATTGATATAAATCCTCTTTTCTCCTATATCTCTGCTAGGTTAAAAGGAGCCAAGTGGTAGAAAAACTGAACCGTGCCTAGCAGCAAATTAGTGGCATCTCTTTCAAATGTCACTACACACAAATGGCACAGCTCTAACACTTAATGGTCTCATACAGTAATTCATGTGCTATATTCCAGTTTTTGTGTTTTAGAGCTAACTGATCACTGCATGTTATAATGTATTTTGCAGTGAATCCCTCTTTGCCAAATACTACATTCCTTCATTATATGTTTTGGTCAACATACATTATCTCACAAAAGTGAGTACACCTCTCACATTTTTGTAAATATTTGATTTTATCTTTTCATGTGACAAAGAAATTAAATTTTTCTACAATGTAAAGTAGTAAGTGTACAGCTTATATAACAGTGTAAATTTGCTCTCTCCTCAAAATAACTAAACATACAGCCATTAATGTCTAAACCACTGGCAACAAAAGTGAGTACACCCCTAAGTGAAAATGTCCAAATTGGGCCCAATTAGCCATTTTCCCTCCACGATGTCATGTGACTTGTTAGTGTTACAAGGTCTCAGGTGTGAATGTGGAGTAGGTGTGTTAAATTTGGTGTCATCGCTCTCACACTCCCTCATACTGGTCACTGGAAGATCAACATGGCACCTCATGGCAAAGAGCTCTCTGAGGATCTGAAAAAAAAGAATTGTTGCTCTACATAAAGATGGCCTAGGCTATAAGAAGATTGCCAAGACCCTGACACTGAGCTGCAGCACGGTGGCCAAGACAATAAGTCATATCCAGAGGTTGACTTTGGGAAATGGCCGTATTAGTGCTGCCAGCATTGCTGCAGAGGTTGAAGGAGTGGGGGTCAGCCTGTCAGTGCTCAGACCATACGCCACACACTGCATCAAATTGGTCTGCATGGCTGTCGTCCCAGAAGGAAGCCTCTTCTAAACATGATGCACAAGAAATCCCGCAAACAGTTTGCTGAAGACAAGCAGACTAAGGACATGGATTACCAGAACCATGTCTTGTGGTCTGATGAGACCAAGATAATCAAATGGAAAGTGGAGGAGCACAAGGTGGAGGAATGGAGGAGGTCTCCAGTGGCAACCTGTGAAGCTCTGGTGAACTCCATGGTGAACTCCATGCCCAAGAGTGTTAAGGCAGTGTTGGAAAATAATGGTGGCCACACAAAATATTGACACTTTTGTTACCAGTGGTTTAGACATTAATGGCTGTGTTAGAAATAAGGAATCTCAGATTATGTCTTTCAGTCCTCCGGGCAGCTTTTCAGCCTTTTACTTCTCTTAACTCTTAGTTCTGTGCTGTGAGATAGAAAGTGTGATTGACTGTAGACCGTTCAGGCCTACAGAGTCTGAATGAACACACACTGACACATGCTGTTCACTGAGACATCCGAGTTTATTAGTGAAGAACAGGAGTATTAAAACACATAGCTAAGCATCAGTGCATGGGCGGTTTCTACTCGTGCAGGGGCTAGACAGATTCATAAAGTTATGCCAAACACACAGGCATACCGCAAAAAAATAAGTCTCTCAAGGTATGAAAAATAGATGTGTCAGCTATAATAAAGGATGGCAGTTGATCAGCTTATCAAAGGTAATTAAGTGAATACATTCATCATAGGTATTTGACCAAGTATTTCCCGTATCCCGTAAGGTGTCTTAATAGCAGTTCACAAAATAAGAGAGTACATGATATAAGAGAATTCCCTTCAGGCTGTGTGTTGAGGTATTTTGAGGGGGCAGCAAATGTATGCTGTTATACAAGCTGTACACTCACAACTTTACATTGTGGCAAAATGTCATTTCTTCAGTGTTGTCAGATTAAAAGATATAATCAAATATTTACAAAAATGTGAGGGGTGTACTCACTTTTATGAGATACTGTAGTTCTAGCAGTCCGTTTCTAGTAAAACAAATACTTCCATGTGTTAAACAATCAAAAATAATGCTGTGGCATGTTTTATATTATATTGAGCCAAATGTGTTGGTAATACAACCTAGCGTCCCAACTTTTTTTGGAATTGGGGTTGTATATCGATTTTCTAATGATATTTTAAAAAACAAAAAATAATACCGAAACACACAACAATAATAATTTGCTGACTCCAGCTACTGGCTGTGTAACAGGAATATAATTATAATGATATCATAGTTTATATATAGAAAAATACTGTCTTTCCATGGCTCCATGCCCAGTTTAGGTAATAGGTCTATTTGAGCCCTTGCCTGGGCCTCTATTTCCCTTTTGATCGATTGCTTTTTGCTTCCTGCTTGCTTATTTGTGCCAATACTGCATCCATCTGTGAGAGAAGCTTCTGGCACCAGACAAACTCATTGCAGTGACATCAGATTCTGGCTTCCAGCTCCTACTCAAAATACACTGCAGAAATATTAGATCCTGTAGTACATGCCCTGCATATTTTGATCCCTATCCTTCTCTAATACACGTAATCCACATAATCAGCTAACTAACATACTCCTCATGAGTCAATGTATGCATGTTAGAGCATGGAAAACATTCAAATGTCCATGACAGTGTACACTGCATTAGAACACATTGTGTTTGCAATAAAATAAATAGATATGTTTGTAATAAATGTTAGTAAGAAAAAAAAAGGTAACTATGATAGAGCTTTCTTCAATGCATATTGTAATTCATATGAATTAAATTTTTTTTCTACCTGTAATTCATTGGTCTTTTTGGTGTCTTTCAGTTGTTCTCAAGTCTTAAATATGAAGTATTCATGGAGTGGTTTGCATTGAGAATTTGCCTTGATTGAGGTATGCAGTATATACATATAATTAGAGATGCGCCGATGTACTGGCCAATAATCGGTCTCGGCCGATAAAGGAAATTTTTCACGATATCGGCCGATAGTTTAAAAATATCCAATGATCAGAGCCGATTATATCCTGTCAATCAAAAGAGGGCTGGAAAACACATTTCTGTGTAAAGAAGATGTCACTTGTGTGGAATGATGACAAAACCGCAGTTTCTAAGCCCTGCACTGATAACATTTTACACTGGACGCTGCAGCAGTGAAGCAGGTTTTTTTGGTCAAAATTTTTTTTGCTGCGCTGCTCGAGCTGATCGTGCTGCTCACGCTGAATTAAAGCGTCAGTACACTATTTAAAGATTTAAAGGAAGATGAGTTGACAAAGAAGTATATATTGCACAGAAAAATATATTTGTAGAGTATTTCATATTTTCATATCCAGTTAATGTTAATATATATACAAAAAGTTTATATTATGTATTGCCAGTTTGATGTTCAGTGATGAAGTAGAAATGCTTTTATTTGTGGTGAGTGAATGTGAGACTAACAGGAGGCTTTTTAGAATTCATTCAATGTTAATATGAATGAAAAACATTCAGTAAGTTAAGAAATCTTATTTTAATCTTCAGAATTGAGTTCATGTGTTAATGTTAACTAGAGTAATGTGTTTTCTGTTTATGAGAACAGTTACTGTGAAACAACTTAGTCTCTGTCGTTGTCCAAGCTTTATATTTGTGTTTGCCAGTCTGATATTTGACCTTTGTTTACTCTATTGACTTCGATTCTCTGCCCTGCCTAGTTTTGCCTGTTTGCCTGATTGCCTGACCTCTGCCTGTCTTTTGACTACTGACTTCTGCCTTATCCTTGGACTTTGTTGTTATTAAACTGCCAAACCTGCACTTCCTTCTGTCTCAGCCTCCATTTCGTGACAATCGGTATCAGCTGATATCACTCTGAATAATCGGTTATTGGTATGGGCTGAGATATTTCGTATCTCTACATATAATAAGTCATTCACAAAATAATATGTAACTGGGTTATATGACTAATGTCTTGTATTAATATTTTAAAAATCAGAAAGATTATAACAAATTTTTGTGTCACAAATCTCTTTTTAACAAACTGAAACATTTAGAATGCCATATCATACGTTCAAAGTGTTACATTAAAACTTGAATGAAATGTTTTTTTTTTAAATCTACTACGTCCTGACAATGAGATGGCAGACAAAATTTTACACTAACCGTTTTTCATTTCATGGACTTAAAGTAATGCTCCTCACTTTCCAAGAGGGTTGGTTTGATACCAGTACTGCAGATCAGCTTGATCTACGTTGAGGAAAAATAAGGGTCACAGAGTAAATTCTGCCTGAAGCAGTATTTAGTGCAGTATTTAGTGTAATAAGACTGTCTATATGATAGAACCTTTTGTTTTTTTTAGGGTTTTTTTCTCTTTTCTTTTTTTTCACTAGCTTTACTGATCTAATTCCCTTAACCTGAATGGTTGGGAACTTATTATCTCATACAGCTCTGTATGCCAGTGACGTAACACATTGTCATTCATTATTAGAAGTAATTAATAGACTTAATTAATAGAAGAGAATCCTTGGATACAAGTCTGTTGCTTCTTGGCAGAATGTTAATAACTTATTGTTATGCATTTCTTAAAATGAATACATTTTATGAAATTTGGAAATGTAAAAAAAATGGATCCATGGAAATGAATGATCAAAATTCAATCTAGACTTGAATAAAAATGGCCCCAAAATCAGTGGGCAGTCATAAGCTGCAAATTAGGACATTTAATTAATGTCACTTAATTACATTATAATGACCTTTCAGGATCAGAACTGTCTTCTATGAATGTGTAAACGTAGCAGTTGGATATATATATATATATATATATATATATATATATATATATATATATATATATATATATATATATATATATATATATATATATATATATGCACTTTAAATTTGGATAAGTTACACTTAAATAAAAATGGCCCCCAAAACAGTGGACACTCATAAGCTGCATTGTAGGATTTTTAATTAATGTGTCATTTAGTTGATGTGCCATTTAGTATATTATGTGTTATTTAATTACACACAATGACCTTCCAGGATGAGAACTGCCCTCCATGCCTGTACAAGAGTAACAGCTGGAAAATTTGCACTTTAAATTTCCACATTTTTAAATTAGCACTTTATTATAATGAAATTATCCTCTTTTTGTATCAGGATCGTTGGTTTGCAGTATCCAGTACACTGCATATCCACTGAATATTGCATATCCAATACACTGGCCACACTTTCCCTCCATCAGACATTCATGTTCTGACTTGTATTTCAGTATGTTTGGTGGACATTTAATCATAGACCAGCTCATCACCTGAGTCTGACTCCCAGCAAGACCTAGCAGCTAGAAACCCCATATGTTCCCACAACAAGATCTTGTCATCTCCATGGAGAACCCAGGGAGCACACCAACTGTTAACACAAAATTGTTCTACTGTCCCCAAAGGCTCCATAGATGGAGGGAAATTAACACTTTTTTTTTTAAAGCAAAATATCTTCCAAGATTTTTCATACAATTATATGAAATTATCCTTCTTCAGGGTCGCAGGGAACCTGGAGCCTATCCCAGGAAGCATTGGGCACAAGGTGGGGTACACCCTGGACAGGGTGCCAGTCCATCACAGGGCACAATCACATACACACTCACACACCCATTCATACCCTATGGACAATTTACCAACCTACCAATCAACCTACCATGCATGTCTTTGGACCCGGAGGAAACACCCACAGTACAGGGAGAGCATGCAAACTCCACACACATGGCCCCGGCGGGAATCAAACCCCGGACCCTGGAGGTGTGAGGCGGACGTGCTAACCACCGTGCGCCCTTTTTTCCTACATATATTATATAATTTTTCAGATAGCCTTCAAGAATGGCTTTGACAAAAGAAGAATTTTTCAAAAATCAATCTCATGGTTGGATCGGGAAGCTGTTACAAGTTTGCTTTTGACTTTAACAGGAAACATAAGAAGCACATCGCACACAACATTGTTGCCAAACAAATGAACAAATTCTAAATGCTGGAGGTCCATGAACATCCACTGACAAAGGCACAGCAACGTGCTGCAAGTATACATAGACCTGTATGTATGGAGACTTTTGGGACACCCTGTAGTTCTGGAAAACCAACTTCTCATTTTCCTAATCTGATTTGGTCATATCAGTTTCTCCTTTAAAACACCAGGAGAATTTGGTTATTTCACTCCACACAGATCACTCAGGTGCTCGTTCGTTTGTTCGTTTACTTCCACCGAAACCAATCAGGCACTTGTTCAGTACCGTTTCATGTTAAAACTGCATTGCAGTAGTTAGACTGCGGTAGTTCAGACTAATGCTTCCACTGCATACTATCAGAGCCCTTGAACTGATCCAGAATGCAGCTGCATTACTTATTATCAATCTCTCAACTCTGTCTGAATCATCCAATTGCTGGCACTCCTCCACAGGCTTCCTGTAGCTGCTCACATTAAATTGAAAACACTGATGCTTGGCTCCAAAAGCAAAAAAAAAAATGGGCCATACAAAATAATGGAATGAGCGGGGTGTAGGAGTAAAAGACACCCTGCTCCTCTGACCTGACCTACACTGAAAAAAGGGAACATGTGACCGGTCAGATTTAAGAAATATTAAGAAAACATAATTACGGGTCTGTAATTGATTTAATTGCTTATAATGATTTTTTATATATATATATATATATATATATATATATATATATATATATATATATATATATATATAAACAAGTTTCTGATTAAGGGAGCATGGGGAACAACCTAATTTGTGGCAAAATGTAATGTTTTTATTTATGTTATTACACATGGTCAAGTAGTGTGTACTTCTAGTTACATCACCACATTTGCGAGCAGTGGTCTGCAACCAAGTTTCAGAATGATTTGACTTGATCTCTATAAATCTGCGTCAAAGAGTGTTTTGCAGAGTTTTGCATGTCCTCCCCGTGCTTCAGGGAGGGCTTCCTCCGGGTACTCCAGTTTCCTTCCGGTTAATTCTCTCTTATGTAAAATAAAAACAACGAATTGCTTGAAACCTTTTATTCACACAATGCGAAACCTTTTGGTGGTGAAGGTTTCATTTCAGCTGTCCCTGCAGGACAGAGAGCCAGAAAGGTCTGATTAGCTTTTCATATGGAACAATATAAGCAAATAATCAATTAAATTAAATTTAAACTGTCCATCAGATCTTCCTTCAATTGCTTTTTCTTTCAATGAAAACATGTTATGCATTTCTGGTGTTTTGTGACAGACATGTTGGGAAATTGTGTACCATTAGGTCAGAGTGGTCATTGTGCATTTGAGTCGTGTGTCTGCAGTTTTTATCCCCCGACTGTCTTTTTTTTCTTCTCATAATAGCATCAACAATATCAATAATTGTATAATATTGTTTAGAAATATGTGTGTAAACATTTGAGAAAAGTTGTACCAGCTGTAGAACCTCTAATTACAAGCCTGCTGTCTAATGCTAATTATAGACCTCCAGTTCTGCGCATTTGTAAAACAAAACAAAACAAAAAATTTGATTGCAAGAACAGCATGGACTCTCACAAGGGAGCAGTACCAAGCTATTTACAGATAAATACACTGTGGAAAACAAAAGGTTTGAGTTTAAATGTTAGATAATGCCTCTTTTAGATGTACAATTGCTGTTTTTTATGATTGCGCACACACTTTTGTGTCAGTCTGACATACTGTAGGTTTCTCAAAAACAAAAGTTCATGTGTCCTTTCCATTAAATATTGGCACAAAACTCCAAACACTTTTTGGAAAACACTTATTTTTAATGTATGATATTACAGCAGCCATTCTAAGTGCCATTCCAGTGTGTTGATAGAGGCTGAGGAAGATGAGGAGGTCTTCAACCTCCTGAAGTATCATCAACCATGTCTGAAGTATGAGACATTCAGAAGATTTTTTCAAACACTGGTGAAGAATTGCGTGATCTAGAATAGAAATTAGTTGTTTGTTCTTTCTTTATAAGTACAATTGTATTTTTTACTTCACTTGTACAAATGCATGCATGAAGAAATGAATGAACCAATGAATGAATGAATTAAAATGTATTTCTTTAAAATTAAAATATATTTTTTAAAATAAACTCAAATAATTGATTATTTCATAGCAGACAAAAGGTTTCTGCCGCTCTTATAATCCAATCAGGGTTGATTGTCAGATGGTGTCAGTTGAATTTCATTTGAGAGTGACAAAATTTACCAAGTCCAGTTGTCCACTTGCAAGGAGTCTAGGTCCTTGTAAGGTTGCTAGCTAGGCGTCTAGCTCTATAGTTAGCCAACTCATAAACCATAAGTAGAACTCAAAGCTTAATACAGTTAAGCCATTTATTTTTGATCTCCTATTTTAAAGCAGTATTACATAAGACATTATCGCAACCTTTTTAATTGGAGTAAAGAATGTTTTCTCTGTGGGTATTTAGGTGAAGACTGTTATTGTTCGTTTGGATGCTGAGCCATATATTAGCAAAAAGTCAGAATAAGTGTTGTGCACAGTGTTTAGAAATGTGTACATGAATGAGTTAAAGCAAGTGGAAAATGTTTTTGGTTCTACAGAACTGGTTTACTCTTCTATGTGTGTACATTTGATCACACAGTATAGGCGACTAGGAAAACCTGTAGCCTAAACAATGGGTCTGTTTTGTCAGTAACTTGCAGACAGGTCATGCTGTTCTAATTAAGGCATTAAATCTTCAAAACATGTGGACTGCACTGCCTAAGGACTCACTTTCATAGGAGAATGAATGTTTGGGAATGTCCCCTCCCCATTTTAGTATCAAGGGGAGTTGAGCGTGTGTGATTTATCTTTGATGATGCAAAAAACAAAGATTTAAGTCTGAAGGCAAGTTAAAGTCATGGTATTGCACTAATTCAATTTGCTTATTGAATTGACAATCATCCTGTGAGATGGACAGGATGCAGTCAGATGGTGGTCAAATCACAGTAATGCAGAAGGGCCCACACTAAAAGTATGTCTAACAGGATCTTCTGTCAGATGTCAGTTGTGGCAAATTGTCATAAAGTGTACTTCACTTCACCACACAATACCATGGAACATTGTGGTTACCATTAACCAATAACTGAAGAGCCATGGAAATCAACCAGTTATTTTCATTGATTCGTTCACCAAATAAAAACCAGTGGCAAACCCATAAACACAGGGAGAGAACATGCAAAACACCATATTAACCTAAGCTTTCTTTTATGTTTCATATGGCAGCACGCCAATACTTTTTCTAATTATGGCATCCATTAATTTGACCATCAAAATACTCACATACCTCAGATAATGTACTCCAGTAGCTCATATTTAAAAACATACAATACATCTCTGTACTCAAACAACCTGAATAAATTCTTACTGCAATATGAAGTACAGAATGTTTGCTTTTTATGCTCTTATGCACGATCATGTTTGACAAAAAGATTGTTTGCAGTAATGTGAATTTTAGTGGGTTTCTGTTCCCAGATGGTTGCAAAATGCAGGCTTCTTTTTGGTCTTTTCTGTATGTAAC
Source organism: Ameiurus melas (assembly GCA_012411365.1). Lineage (NCBI taxonomy): Eukaryota > Metazoa > Chordata > Actinopteri > Siluriformes > Ictaluridae > Ameiurus > Ameiurus melas. Next base: position 11,354,504 of record CM022761.1, read on the forward strand.
CTTACAACATATATATGAATGAAACAAGATATAGCAATAACCTCAACCAGGCACTTCCATTAGCTGTGGATCAGACCTGCACATTGTTCAGGAGGAATTTTTGCCCATTCTTCCTGGGAGAACTGCTTTAGCTCGGTCATATTCTTTGGACGTCTCATCTATATGGCTCTCTTCAAGTCATTCCATAGCATCTCTATTGGGTTGAGGTCTGGGCTCTGACTCGGCCACTCCAAAAGGCAAATTTTGTTTTTCTGAAGCCATTCTGTTGTGGACTTGGTCCAGTGTTTTGGGTCGTTGTTCTGTTGCCTCATCCAACTTCTACACAGTTTCAGCAGAAGTACTCACATTATCCTGAAGAATTGTCTGATATACTTGGGAATTCATCTTCCCCTCAATGATTGCAAGCTGGCCAGGCCCTGATGCAGCAAAGCAGGCCCAAATCATGTTGTTTCGTCCACCATATTTTATGGTTGGGATGATGTTTTCATGATGATATGCCGTGCTCTTTCTACGCCAGATTTAGTGCTGTGTGGTTTTTCCAAATAGTTCAACCTTAGTTTCATCAGTCCACAAAACATTTTGCCGATACCGCTGTGAAGTGTCAGTGTGCTCTTTTGCAAACTTCAGGCATGCAGCAATGTTCTTTTTAGTAAGCAGTGGCTTCCTTCGTGGTGTCCTGCAGTAGAGACCCTGCTTGTTCAATGTTTTACATACTGTAGACTCATGAACAGAGAATGTTAGCCAGTTCCAATGATGCCTTCAAATCTTTGGCTGTCATTTGGGGTTGTTCCTTTACCTCATTGATGAGTCTTCGTTGTGCTTTTGGTGTCATTTTGACTGGGTAGAGTAGCAACAGTCCCTAGATGTCTCCATTTGTAAAATGACTTGACTCCACTTAGCTTTTTGGAGGTCATTAACTCAAGGGTTCACATACATTTTTCCACAAGCACTATGAGGATTTTTTGGTTGTTCTCAATAAAGACATGAAAGATCAGAAGATTTTTTGTGTTATTATTTTAGACACATTATTTTTGTCAATACCCTTCACTTAGATGAAGATCAAATCACATTTTATAACAAATTCATGCAGGAAACCATGAAATTCCAAAAGGTTCACATACTTTTTCTTGAAACTGTAGGTTTGGTCTCAATATTGGTAGGGACCAATATCAGAAACCAGGGTTAGCTTGCTAGTTAACGCTAACTAACACGGTTAACTAACATCAGTTGACGTTACTTTCCTCAGTGCAAGGCTGGTAACATTTGGTCGCTAACAGGTTTTCATTTTAAAACAATGTGGCTACTGTACAGTTAGTTTCCTACCTATTACTTATGCTTTGGGTGGGGTAAAAAGCTCCTGATGTCTCGTCGTTTTTTTGGTGGCATGATATCTACAAAGTACAAAACATGTTGGCATGGGAACAATACTTTATGTATGCTGTGCCGTGCAGGCAATAGAGGAAAGGCAATAAAGTCATCTGAAAGAAAATATTCTGTGTCTGTACTATACACTGGCAGTTCGATATTTGCACGTAAGGTGAGCCTTCAGATAGCCCCTCCCTTTCAGCCAATCAAATGCTAGCATGTCTAAATCCTGGAGCTTCTGTGAGAGTATCTTATGGAATTTGCATGACTTCGCTCCAAAGATTATGCGAACGAGTTTGAGTAAATATTGGTAGGGACAATTCTCCCCTCCCAAAATATGGGACATGTCCCTACCCTCCATATGAAAACCTACACCCAGTTCTGACATGTAAATATTTGTCAGTAAATATATTTCCAATTAGGCTATTCACATGAAATTTTCACAAGACATCAGTATTAACTCAAGAAATCTGGAAATATAAAGAATTCACATCATTAAAGTAATAAATAAAGTGGAATGACACAGGAAAAAAGTATTTAACATGCTAAGAAAAAGCAGTTCTTCAAGGCAAGGTATGGCAAGAAACCAGCTGAAATCTGTAAGTACTGTAATTGAACCCCCTATCTGTGCAAATTAAAATCAGCTGGGTTAGTAAATTGATGGACTATAAAAACGATTTTCATTACCAAGGTGTCACACAAGAAACATCTCATGATGGGTAAGGGCAACAATTTTCTTTTGTTTTGACGCAGAGCATAAGATCTTCATTGACCTACTTCTGAAAAAGGATAATTGTTGTTTGGTATATTAAACTTGAAAGTATTGTCCCGGGACGTGACAGGAAGGAAGCAGGCAGGATGCAATCGCAGTGGAACGGTGACTTATTTACAGTGATGAATGCAAAGCAAAACACTTGAAACAAAACTCCTGAGCTAAGCTATGCTCACTTGGCTACAGCTAACACTAATGCTACAGCTAAGGCATAAACAAAACCTGAAACTGCGATTCCCGATAGTCGCCCTCTAGCTTTACATGGCATACCTCCTTCATACATACACACGTCGATATGTTTATTTGTCTATCGAACCGCGCCGTATGGAGCACGGCTCACGATATATATAGACATACCCATCATTAACCCGCAACCGTTAGCAGCTGCGGGCAGTTCTAAAATACACGTGACCCATGACGAGGCGAGACGAAAATATGACGTCAACCCGGAAGAGGCCTGCGCATGCGCAACAGGGCTCAACGTGTGCTGTTGCACGGGGGAATTGTGACAAGTATAATTACACCCTTGATTTTTGCTAGTCCTTGTCCTTTAGATTTTACTTTTGGGGCAGTATACAAGTCAACGTGTGTGCCAATACTATAGCATTCTGCTGTCTTTGGAACTTAGGGGAGGGGGAAACATTCAACTAAAAGTTTGCAAAGGAATGGTCGCCTAGGTTGGAATTCTCTGTCTGAGTTGGGTCAGAGAATGATTTACCTTGCCCATGTTTGCTAACATACAAGTTAAATAGTAATTCTGCATTAATATTGGCTGTGTTCCGTGAATGATCTGTTAACTTATTTTGACCAGGGTTGCACAAACTTTGCATAAGACTGTCATAGTAATAACATTTTCCTTATGGCTTTAGAGTATTGAGAATTTAGAGAAAGATTTGACAATATGGAATCTTCAATGTACAGTATATCAGAAAAAACAATATTGACAAACATTGTGTGAAATTGCTGTGACTGAATTTTCTTAATGATTCAATAAAATCTCTAATTGGAAAGGTGTTTTTATTAGAAAAAGCAGCTTTTCAATATGATCAACCAACACCAAATAATAACCATTGGATAATGATTGTATGAAAGAATTGTACATTTCAGACTTATTAGTACAAAAATAATCCAGATTTATAGATACTGGATTTGGAGACCATATATACCACTGTAGTTTTGTCATGATCAACCAACTGAAGTGGACACGCACAGATTAACAGATTAACCATCGTCATTGGACAAAGAAGTAGCCTGTTTCTTGTAACTATTCTATGTATATTATTTGGAAGAACCTCAAAATGCTCTAAAATGTTTTAAAAACTGAGACCAATAATGGCAAGTGGTAATTTAAGACCCACTACACTATTTGTAACTTTTCAGCAAATCAGTACTTCTCCAATTTGGTGCCTTCTGATAGGAGAGTGCAGTACCATTACACTTCAGGTGACCTGGAGTTTGCCACATGACCCACAAATTGAGTTTTTTCATTTAGAATATAAATTATTTCCAAAGGCAAATTATTGCCTTTGCTGGTAAAAAAAAAAAAAAGAATAAAAGAATAAATCAGTGAATGTGGAAAAAATAATAATATATAGTATTTTTATGACAGTTTTTGGACATGGACATTTTTGTCCTCTATGGTAACGTTGTTTTTTTTTTTTTTTTTTTTTTTTGTTACTTTTTTTTTTTTTACAACGATTAAGTCATCTTCAGTCAGAAAACGAAGACTTCGTTACTAAAATTCATAAACATCAGATGGTTCAACTTCTTTTCTTGCTGATGGTTTCAAACCCTGTGTGTGTGTGTGTGTGTGTGTGCGCGTGCGTGCGTGTTAGTGTGTGTGTTAGTGTGTGTGTGTGTGTGTGTGTGTGTGTATATCCAGCGGCACTAGGACCAAGTGTGATGGAGAAGCCTCAGTGAGAGACAGAAGATAAACAGGGTCGAGTAGCAGTCAGTGTCAGTCGCGCGCGCGCTGCCGCAGCATCAGTATTATTATGAATGAGAGCAGAGCAGCTCGGAAAGTTGTTTATTTATTTATTTTTTAATCATAGGCAACTAAAAGAGGCTAAAGAGTAGCACTTTATTTCCAGGATTCTTTACGAAGCAGCCATGGAATATGCAGCTGGACAAACTTCACTGACATTAATGTTGTTTATTTTAACAGGTGAGTGTTTATGAGTGAATGTGTGATTTTTTTGAAAATGTGGATTTTGCAAAACTTTAGTGGACTTTGGTGTAATTCGTATAAAACCTGGAGTATTGATCAATTTAATGAGAATTAGCAATATTTTGACAGTCTGTTGAACATTAAAACCTGCCTTTGCCACATTTCAGTCTGTCTTCTTGACTTCTAAGGACTAGCTGTGTATAAACCTAATCTGCTCATTATTATTATTATTATTATTATTATTATTATTATTATTATTATTATTATTATTATTATTATTACTATTATTATTATTATTATTATTATTATTATGAATCATTATTCAAATAAAGTCAAGAAAATCCCCAAAACAAAGTAATGAGCTCAGTGGGATGTTTCTTCTATAACATCTGTGAATGAAGAATAATGATGATAAAAGTATGAGCGCTATCTTCTTTCATACTGGTGTTGATTTAAAACCATGCACCTAATGTATAGTTTCTAATTTAATATTACAAAGGATATGACAATATTCATTATTTAAATAAACACACAGTATTTAGAGGACCATAAGTAATTGGACAGACTCAGCTGTTCCATGGCCAGATCTGTGCTATTCCATCATTATTTCACCTACAAGAAAGCGGATAAACAGTCTAGTGTTGATTTCTTTAGGGGCATTTTTTATTTGAAATGTGTTGGTGTTAACACTCAGTTTAATGTCCAAAGAGCTGCCAGTGAAGCAAGCCATCATTTGGCTGGAAAAGCAAACAAACCAACAAAACGAACCCTGCATAGAGATAGCAAAAACATTCAACAAAAACCCATACAAGTTCTGAAACAAGTTCTGAAGTTTTTTCTTATAAAAAATTATAAGAAGAGAAAAGTACGGAGAAGGGAAGGAACTGCTCATGACACTAAGCATACCATCTCAACGCATGGCGTCGGCATGTAAAGAGGATTTGAAAGTATTAAAAATGACAGTTTAATTTATGATTGTTAGTTTATCCGGTTACTTTTGGTCATTTAAAAAAAAAGGGGTGGGGGGTCTCACATAAAAAAATGCTGCACCATTACACTTCATCTGGACTGGATGTAAATACTCTTAAATTAAAGCATAAAGTCTGCACTTGGAGCTCAAATTTACCTTCATTTATTTTATTTCAACTATAATATACTGTGGCAGACAGCTGAAAGAGCAATAATTTGGTCAGTGTCCAAATATTTATGGACCTGACTGTACCTGACAAAAGGACCATAGTAATGCCCACTTGAGCATTGTCTGTAGACTTGAATTAACTGCATAATTCTTGTTTTCAAGTAATGTATCAGATCATGCATGTTTCAAGAATTCACTTCTTTCCATTGTCAAATTTTTCACAGCCTGGAGGATAGTGAGCGGAGACATTTGCTGAATGCCCAGTCCAAAAGTGTCAGGTAGCTGGGACAGAGATAGTTGCAGGTTAAGATTCTTTAATTTAGAACAGGCAAACAAATCCAAAATGTAGAGCAGAATCAAAGACAGGAAACAGGCAGAATCATTCAAAGTACAATTAGAGGTACTTGGGCAAAGGAACTGGAAACGTAGTCATAACCATAAACACAGGAACTAGAGAACATAAGGTTTGGTATCGCCAGATATGACACTGAGTATATACTTTGCACTGAACAAAGAAACATGAGTGCTTAAATATATAGACTAATCAAGCGGTAAACGGAAAACAGGTGAAAGTAATCATGACACACTAAGGAGAATACCGATGACAAGACATTAACAGAGACAAGATATGAAGCAAAACAAAATGCACAAGTAGGTTCCATAGAGTTGAGAGCTGCAGCATGCAGCGCTTGGCGTCAGGCGAAATACGTGACAAAAGTTTTTTATTTTTATTATTTCTGCTTGTTTAAACGCTGGTACTTTGAAGTCCATTTTTCAAAAATAGATACAAGATAAATTAAAGCACAAACAAGAAATTAACTAATTGTAGGGGTTTTGGAGAACACCTTGACCCCCACCAAAGAAAGTAAAGACAACAGGTTGGGAAATCTTAAAGATTACACAGACTAAATCATTATATTTTCAAAAACTAAGATATTTACCCAGCCATGTCAGAAATACACAGACCACACAGGTCACACCTACAATTGCACTGTAGCTCTTGGCTGTTTTTTATTTTATTTTTGTAGGTCCCAGTGCAATCCCATTCAGTGCATGCCTAGGTTTTTTTTTAAACAGAAAATTCCTAAAAACCATTTAAGTCCTGTTTTTATGGTACAGTTCATAGTTCTTTGTTTTTGTTTGCTTTGTGCTGTTAGCGAGATTGAATAAGCAGATGTCAAGAGCCAGGGGACAACTGAAACTTGAGTTAACGTTACTCAAGAGGAATAATATTGACTGCTCTGAGACATTCTTGAGATGATGAGGTGGTTGATGTGGGGATGTTGTACAGAGAACAGACCAGAGTATGAAGAAGAGCTGCCATTCTGTTTACAAGCAGCATAAAAGACATGAATGGCATTTAAATAAAAAATCTGCCAATCCTGTTGCATGCTTCATCTGTCCATCCATGCATCTGTCATATTTATTACACATGAAGAAGCTTTTAATGTAGTGTTGCAAGGCTGATTTAGGTGTGTTGTTATCTTCCTTTTGAGCCACTAGCACGGCTTGAAATGCCCACCATCTGTCAAGTTACAAGAAGACGTGCAAGACGTCCACTGGTAGTCTGAAATACTGAGTCACTGGCTGTCACTGGCTAATTAAAGACTGGAGATCTATCTCTTCATTATGCACTTAACACTATAAATCAGAAAAGAAAATCCAACCTGTACTCTGTCTTCGCCTACTAACTCCCATCTAACCCGATTTTAGATTGATAGTATTCTTAGATCCTGGCCTGTTGGTGTTATCATGTGGACACTGTTTTATAGAGACTATACACTGATCAGACATTACATTAATACCACCTGCTTAATATTGTGTAGATTGTCTTAACCATCTAGGCACAAACTCCACAAGACCTATGAAGGTGTGCTTGGGTATGTGGCACCAAGATGTACAGCAGCAGCAAGTCCTGTATGTTGTGAGGTGGGGACTCCATGTTTCAGACTTATTTGACCATCCCATCCTGTGACCCTGTCCCCCATTCACCGATTGTCCTTCCTTGGACCACTTTTGCTAGGTACTAATCACTGCATACCGGGAACACCCCACAAGACCTGCTGTTTTGGAGCTCTGACCAAGTTTTATCAGATCCTTACAATTGAACATTTTTCCAGCTTCCAACACATCAACTTTGAGAATGGACTGTTCACTTGCCGCCTAATATATCCCACCCCTTGACAGGTGCCACTGTAGCGAGATAATCAATGATATACACGTCACCCGTCAGTTATTTTAATGTTATGGCTGATCGGTGTAATACAATTCTGTAAGTTGCTCTGGATAACTGAATCTTCCAAATGCTGTAAATCTAAATGTAATTTGAAATCTACTTCTATACCTATATATCTATATCAAAATATCCAACCAATAGCCATTTCAAAATCAATTTACATTTACATGGCTTTTGGTTAGAGGTACTTATATGGATATATAGATATAGAGATAGAGTCTCCACATGGTCCACAGGAGTGAGTTGTTAGAAACCAAATCTTCACTAAGTAGCACTGAACCCCTCTAGAAAAGTACTTGAATGTAATGACAGCGTCAGGTCGGGGACCATGGCTGTGGCTCATGAATCAGAATGTATTTTTTCCACCACGTGTTTAAGGTTTGTTTTATTTCCAAATTATTCCATGAGGCATTTCTGAAAGAAGATATGTTATTTGTGCTTTGACTATTGTATTAGGAAGTCCTTTGTTTGTTATTATAAGCATATTTTGTGTATGAAGTAATACTGAAGAAAACAGTGCAATGTACTTCCAAATGATATATGCATTGAAAGCATTGAAAGCAGACCTGCATCTTTTATACTATATGTTCAAAACCCAACATAACAAGTAATGCTTTACATATGGTGGTGGATATAACACAAATACTGTATCATTCATAGTAACTCTTAATAGAATTGTAATGTATTATTCATTATGTTATTATTAACATCATAGTAATTATTAATAGCAACTACCAATGTATTTTTCTGACTCAGAAGATATTTTGTGAGAAGCACAATATGTCCTCGGTAGTATGCGTCATTCCAAAAACTAACAAAATGACTCCTTAAATCTAGCAGTGATAACTTAGACTTGGATCAGCTGTGCTTTAATCTCTTGATCTTATGCAGCTGAGTCCTGTACCAGTTACCTCAAATATGTAGCTTTTAGGGCTGCAGGAGTAGATATCATTACGTCCAGCTAGCTGGTGAAAAGCACTTTGAAAAAGCTTTGCTATTAAAGTTCTTGATATGGGTACACACTCACACACACACGCACACACACACACACCAACCACACATGTTTAAACTTCTTTCCAAAGTCACCTCTGCTGTGTTTTGTTCTTGTTTTGACAATTTTGTGTAAATCTGGCAAATATGTTCACAATGAAACCAAAAAGAACAAAACAGGTATGCATTAGTGGCCCCTCTGCAACAAAAGGGCATTGAAAAGTCATGTGTAACAGGTGCATGGATATCACTGATAACACTGAAACCAGGCTCCTGATGGAAAAATGCATTTGTACTACAGTGGTTCATGACACATTTTAAAAAATATTGCTGTTGGTGTTTCCAGCTTATGTCTAAAGGGCACAAGCTGTTTACATACCTTCTGAACATATTTACCCAGATCTTGTTGGGTTCCCTTCTGAGTCTGGCTCCTCTCAAGGTTTCTTCCTTATATCATCTTGGAGTTTTTCCTTGCCACCGTGGCCACCCGGTTGCTCAATAGGGATTAATTCACACACTTACAATCTATATCCTGTGTTTATATGTGTCTATAAAGCTGCTTTGAGACAGTGTTCATTGTTAAAAGTGCTGTACAAATAAAACTGAATTGAATTGAATTAAGTAAGTATGACATGGCATATGTAGATTGTAAAATTAATCATTGAAGTATTTCACTTCCTCTCTTAGGACTCTATAATGATGAAAACAGATTGACAGTCAGCACATGTAGTGAGGGATCAGTTGGGCTTTTAGCACCATTTTAAGGACCTATATTTAACAAGTGATTGCAGATTGCTGTTTTCACATTCGGGTTTATTTTTTCAGTGATTTTTGACTTTGGCAATATTGTTGAAGGTCAGGTCAGAGTCACCTATTTTGCCCAAGACTGAAGAATGATTGTTGGTAACAGCAGTTACTAACAGTTAAACCATTCCATCAATGTTGTTCAGCATAGTTGACACAATGCTTGCAAATAACTCAATCACGTCATTATCAACATCAGGGGAAAAACATTTAGCAGTAATGTTGATAATGATCTGAGTGAGTTATGATAAAAATGCTATGTTAAATAATATTCCTCTCGATCGCCTATGGCTAAATTTACACACACTACAGTTTATGTTTGTGTGTTAATTTTCAGTTTTATTCACTGGGTACTGCAGCTACTCATGCAATATGTTTAGCCCCACATATTTTATTAAAGCTATTCTTTTACTGAAAATTCAATATAGTTAATTGGTTTCATTGCATCTGCAAGCCTGGGCCCATAAATGATGGTTCTGCGTGGCAACCACTGAAAACAGAAAAGAGGCATGACTTGCTACCCATTAAGTTCTATGGTCCCATCCAAAAAGTATTGGAACATCCCTCTTCAGTCTCTCCTTTTTTTTTAAGTTTAATTTTTATTGAACATTTCTACAGAACAATTCTACAGAACATTTCTACATTTCTACAGAACATTTCTACAGAACATATCTACATTTCTACTGAACGTTTAATTTTTATTGAATATTTTTGCTGACCTTCTGATGAACCATTTCTGCTAACATTTCTAATAACCTTTCGGCTAAACATTTCTGTTGAACATTTCTGCTAAGCCTATCTAAATCGCCTTTTCTGTTCTGTCATCCCCACCCTTTCCCAATAATAAAAAACAAATTGAGCAACAGCAGTAAATATTCAAAGTTTTTTTTTCTTTTTATACAAAGGAAAACAAAATTGAACCCATAACCCACCCCTCCGGCTCATCATGGCTACCCTTTAACTGTCGCTGGTTATAAAGATATTATAAAATTCAACAACATACACCAACCTTTAAGTGGGTAGTGTCTGTAATTCCATAAAGTATGCAATAAAGGGATGCCATTTATGAAAAAACTTATCTGTACAACCATTCATCGTTTGTCTTATTTTCTCGATTTTCAGAAAAAACATCATGTCCTTTATCCACTGAGAGATAGATGGGTATTTAGCAGACTTCCAATGTAACAGTAGGGAACATCTTGCTATGAGGGATGTGAAAGCAATAACATCCTTTTGTATCGAGCTCAAAGGAATTGAAGCTTGAGGAATCCCAAATATCGCAATCAGTGGACAAGGCTTTAAATCAGTCCTGAGAATAGTGGACATGATGTTAAAAAAGCCAGACCAAAAACCATGGAGTTCAGGGCAGAAGAAAAATGTATGGCCAAGATGACAGGGAGAGCCATGGCATTTATCACACTTGTCCTCTACATTCGGATACATCACAGACAATCTCGACTTGGACAGATGGACTCTACTTAAAACTTTGAACTGTATAAGTCCAAGACGAGCACAATAAGTAGTAGTCTGTACCCTCCCTGTAGCATGTTCCCAACACTCCTCACTTATTTGTACTCCTATTTCCATTTCCCATGCATTCCTAATTTTGTTACTTGACCCACTACCTAGCGTCAAAATAAAATCATAATTCTTAGAAATCATTCCTCTGTGATGCGGGTTATTTGAAAACAGGTCTTCCCAAGCCTGTTCAGTAGGAGCAGAAGGGAAATCAGGAAAACATCTAGAAACAAAATTCCGTATTTGAAAGTACCGAAAGAAATGCGTCAAGTGGATCGTAAGTGGATGCCAAATTGGCAAAGCTATCAAACACACCATCAGATTACAAATTTCTAACTTCAGTCTCTTTTTCAGTCGGTGAAATACAAGCTCAAATTGATTAGCGGTCCGGTGCTTGGCTTGGCCAGAATACCCCCCCTCCACCCCTTCAAAAATAACAAAACAAAACCATTTGTTATGTTGCCAGTGTGTTTGGGGTCATTGTCTTGATGCACGATGAAGTTCCTCCCAGTAACATTGGATGCATTTCTCTGTAAACTGACAGACAGCATGTTTCTGTATACTTCTTAATTTTTTCAGCAGTTATCATCATGAGTTGCATCATCAATAAAGATTATTAAGATTCCAGATGTAGCCATACAAGCTCAAGCCATGACACTACCTACACTATGCTTGACCGATAAGCTCTTGTGATTTGGATCATGAGTAAATCCTTTCTTTTTCCACAGGTTAATTTTGGTTCCAGAACTTTTTTGGCTGATCTCTTATTTCTTTGCGAATTTCAGTCTGGCTTTCTGATTTATACAGCAGATGAGTGGTTTGCATCTTGTGGTATATTCTATAAGAAGTATGGCACATTTCTTCTCTCGAAATCTGCTTCGAATGGTGCTTCACTCCTGCCCTGTGAAAGTTGATGGTGATGCCACTGATTGTTGTTTTGGGGTTTTTCTTCACAGTGCTCACAATGTTTCTGTCATCAACTGCTGTTGTATTCCTTGGCTGACCTGTTCATTGTCTGGTTGTTAGTATACCAGTGGCTTGCTTTTCTCCCATAGACAGCTCTGTGGTCTTTATGTTGGTATATCTATTTTATCAACAAATGCAGTCTACACAGGTGAAACCCGGGGCTCTAACCAAGAATAGACATTCCAAGCTATTAATTCTTTGGAGGACACAGGAGAACCCAGGAGAAACCCATGTGGACACAGGGAGAACATGCAAAACTGGACTGTTGAAGATTATTTAAAAAAATCACCTGGTCTTTTCCATTCTTCAAATGTCCAGTTTTGGTAAGTCTGTGCCCATGATAGCCTCAGGTTCATGTCTTGGCTGACCTGATGTGATCTTATGTCGAGTCAAGTGTAGCTCATCCACCTCAAGATTCGATATGTTGTGCATTCTGAGGTGCTTTTCTGCTCACCACGGTTAAAAAAAAAAATCATTTGAGTTAGCTCAAACCAGTTTGGTTGTTCAACAAAGTGTTTCAGCCTGCAGACAGGATTTCTTTTCCACACCATTCTGTGTAAACTCTAGAGACTGTTGTGTGTGAAAATCTCAGCAGAGATCAGCAGTATACTCAAACCAGCCCATCTGGTACCAACAAAAGGGGTCATGGTTAAAGTCACGGAGATCACATTTTCCCCCTGTTCTGATGTTTGATGTGAAGATTAACTGAAGCTCTTGACCTGCTGCCACTTGATTGGCTGATTGGATACCTGCATAAATATGCAGGTGTACAGGTGTCCCTAATAAAGGATGAGTGCATGTAGTTTTCCCTGTCCATGAGTTTTAATAACTGTGGGATTACTTGTACAAACTTCTCTTCATAACAGTTTAAGCCTTTTTTTGGTCAAAACACAAATTCCAGTGCTCCCACAGCAGAAAAGCATTTGCCCTATTGTAGGGAGAATCCTGACAAGGCAACAGACATCCATGACCAGGAAATAAGGTAGCATAATTGTCTGTGCCCTCTGTGTGGGAGGGATGGCATTTTTCTTTCCCCTGTCAATCACAGAGGCACCAGCCAATTGTAGGGGTCTGTTAGCACATGTTTGTAGAAGAGGGCAGATAAGAGGGCAGTGCATTTCTCTGTGTAATACGCATCCCTGACACAGTAAGAGCAGCAGTTCTTTAAAAAAAAAAAAGCACTTGGCTAGCTTCACATATATCGGAGGAAGCACACACAAGCCTTCACCCTCTCTCGTTGGAAGCACTCATGTGATAGAAGAGAGCTGGCTGGTGGGTGGAAATGTGGCATCCACTCAAATTGGAGATATAAACATAAAGGGGGGAGATTCTGCGACACCATCTATATGATGCCTTAATGGACAGAGATGTCTATGTCTGCTAGGGGAAAATTATATAGAAGATTTTCACTGATTGACAGGAGAAGAAAAGAAAAACATTAACCCACTAATTCAGTAGTTATTTGTGTTGTTCAGCTAGGGGGAAAAACTCCTTCTATGTAATTATCCACAGAAGAGAAGGGAAATATACACATGCATGCTTTCTTGGCATTTATGCATGCACCTGGACTAGTGGGACTACGGCTGCACCTAAGACCTTACAGACGTCGTATAAATCCATTATCAACTTTTTCACATTATCTGTTGTTAGCCAAATGAGGATGGGTTCCCTTCTGAGTCGGGTTCCTCTCAAGGTTTCTTCCTCTTAAAACATCTTAGGGAGTTTTTCCTTGCCACCATCGCCATTCAGTGGCTTGCTCAGTTGGGATAAATTCACACCTTCACTATCTGTATACCATGTTTCTATTTCTGTAAAGCTGCTTTGAGACAATGTCTTTTGTAAAAAGCGCTATACAAATAAAATTTAATTGAATTGAACTTCCTGTGTGTGCATGGGTTTGCTCCAGGTTCTCCACCTCCCAAAAACATGCCATTAGGTAGACTGGCTAAGCTATATTTCTTGAAGATGTGAATGAGTGTGCAAATGGGTGTGTGTTTGATGCCCTGTAATGTATCCAGATGTGTGGAAGCAATAGTATTAATACTAACAGTGCATTACTTGTGTGTGTGTGTGTGTGTGTATGTGTTTGTGTTTGTGTGTGAAATTGTGATAATTTTGCTGTGCTCTTTCCTGTGTTGCTTATAATTATCTGCATTACTCCAGAGTCCTCCACAGTTTAGTTATTTTCCTGCTGTAACCCATTAATTTTGATTCAATAAATTGTTGTTTTAAAAAAACTGTAAAAAACAAAACAAAAACAAAAACCAAATACAGTTTTTGCTGTATTTCTGTTATTCACCCAGAAGCATCTTGTGCCTTACTGTTTTTCAACATTATAATCAAACTACAATTATTATTTTATTGAGGATTATGAAGTAATGTCATATTCTATCTCACTATCTTGGACAATTGTGCATCAGGATTCTGGGTGAATAACACTGTATTCTTAAAAGTTGTTCTGTTTGGATTCCACATGGCATAATTTTCTGTTTCTTGGCTAATCGAGCAAGTCAGCCCATAGCACTGTATATATTTAGAGAATAAGGATCCACAGATTGAAGTTATGGAAAACATTGTATCACAACTAAGCTCAAGTGTTTCTATGTGTCATGTAAGTCAAATGACATCCTTAATTTACTTTTTTTTTATTTTTACATTGTTTATTGCAAATAGGTGTCACAAATATATATATATATATATATATATATATATATATATATATATATATATATATATATATATATATATATAGTATATATATATATATATATATATATATATATATATATATATATATATATATATATATATATATATATATATATATATATATATATATTCTACACAGTCTCAATTTCATACATTGCAAGTGTTTCACTTAATGAATGCCTGGATTAAAAAAAAATCAATTCAAGTCTAATTTATGTTTAGGTTTTCCTTTGACTCACTCTCATATATTGGTGTTTTGATGTAACAATAGGTCTTTTTCTATACGACTACTGGTTTAACTTTAACCAAATACAAAGCATACCATTATCAAAACTTTCGTAACAAAGAGGACTCGAGAACATGGTGAAGATCCATGGAAAAGAGTTTTAATATACACTGTGTCCCCATTCCAAGTGGAGTGGTAACCTGAGGACAGACTGACAGTAATGTTAAGACAGAAAGCGTGCCACCTTCACGAGGTGAACTGCACTCCCTGATTTGATTCCATGTCCTCAGGCAGCCCATAATATCTAAATATGTTTTTAAAGATGACTTTGGCTGTTTCCATGGCAGTGGGGATCTTGGGGAGAGACACAGTGCAACAGGCTTTGGAAAAACAGACAATGATGGTTAATGTAGTTTGTGCTCTGTGATGAAACCGAGGGCTATATGGGACCATGGTCCCATGGGACCCTGGTCATGGGATGGGTAGAGACTGGCATGAGCTGCAAGACTGGGCACATACTGAACAAATTTTTAACAAAGTTTTCAACATCTTAAGCAAGTCTTTGTTTTCCACTAACCTCTGCTTACATTTACATTTATGGCATTTGGCAGACGCCCTTATCCAGAGCCACTTACATTTCTGTAATTGCTCAAGGGCCCAAAAGTGGCAGCTTTGCAGTGCTGGGATTTGAACTCACGACCTTCTGATCAGTAGTCCAAAATCTTAAACACTGAGCTGCCACTGAGGTCCAACAATTGGTCCATAACTCGCTGACCGCAGCAACCATTGGGGTCTTACCATTGGATACCAGGATGTCCAGAACTCAGCGAGTTGTGGATCGATTGTTGGACCTTATTCCTCATGCACTGGGGCATTCTTGTGGGTCTGGGCCTTCCTGTTGGGCTCTTTTGATGTCTTCCATGATTTCCCAATGGACTGGTGCTGCAAGGCATGACTTGGATAGGATTGTTTCAGGAAGAAGTCGATCCAGGCTTAGATGGAAAGGTGATGTGACAACAGGTGAGGAAGTGTGGTCACCCACCTTGCTTGGAAAAACAGCTGCTTTTACATATTCCAGGTTATGGTGATCTATGAGAATTAGGTATGACTAGTGTCTCCATTGCTCCAGGGCAGCTTTGATGGTGAGCAACTCCTGGTTCCAGCAATAGATTTCTATATAAGAAAGCACATGGGTGCATTTTGTCAGTGTTGCCATGGCATTGTGGCTAGACAGCTCCTACCACATTCTAGGATGTGTGGACCTCCACTATAAACAGTAAAATGTCAGGGTGGTGGAGTGTGGAAGTGGTGGTAAAACCAAGTTTTGAGGAGTTGAAAAGCACAATTGACCGCTTCAGGCCATTTAAGGCTTTTGTTTTTTCCATTTAGAAGTGATGTTAGGGGTGCTGCTATGGAACTGACAACTCAAATAAAAATGCAGGTAGAAGTTTGCAAACCCCAGAAATCTCTGCAGCTCTTTGGTGGTTTAGGAGTGGGATTGGACAGGAAGTGATTGCTTCTACTTTTGATTGGTCCATTTCTACTCTTTGTTCCTACAGACTGTAGCCAAAATCGTGTTGATGTAGCTGATGATGAAGCAATTTAAGAAGGAAATAATAAATCTCAAGGAAATAATAATAAATAACAAAAAAAATGTCTGTCCCTGGATCCTTCATGTCAAGCCAGGGCCAGTTCTGAATAACCAGGATCCCTGGTTGTAATCTGGGGTTCATAGAACCACACCCCTCCCAACCACCGGGGGTGGTGTGAAACACCTGGATAGCGTATGCCAGCAATGTCATGAGAAACAGGATTCAACTTAAGGCTACCCTGAAAGGTGCTTGGAAATCACTGCCACACTCACGCTGCTCGGAATGTGACCTTATAGACCCAGGAGAAGCTTTATAGTGATGTCGAGGTAGCAGCAGCACAGAATTTCTGGAACAACAGGTATGTAAATAAAGCCCATGAAGAGGAGAGGAAGATGAAAAGTTTGTCTAAGGATTAGATGGTGGCTGTCCACAGGGACAAATCCTCCTTTAAGACTATAAAAAAAATCTTTGCACACTAGCACCGTAAATTCTATCATAACAGGTGTTATGCAAAAGAGAAATTAATGTTTTGAGTTGCATAGCACTACCTATCGACTGCCACCATCTTTGAAGTGACATGGCATTGATCGTTTAGTGCCTGTCAGGGGTTCCTGCATTATAGCAAAGGTCGAATTAAACTCTTATTCAGAGACTGCTAACATGACAATTCAACTTCTAGGTCATCATCAGCCTAGAATAATCTCTTGGACGGGACTGTAGATTTGGTAATCTCACACCTCTCTCATAATGAACAGAAAGGATAACTCTACCTGCTCTGCCATAGTGACACCCTTGCATTTTGATCATAATATGCTTATAAAATCATTTATGTATTCCTAGTGCACCAATGAGGAGGGTTTACTCACACTTTTCCTAAACAGTGCTTAATTGCCTCAAAATTTATCTGTATTACATCCATGCTTATTGCAGTTAATTAATCCTGTAACAGTCACATTGATTTCCCATTATAAAGTCTTGCCAAGTATGTGAAGACGGCGTTTGGAAAGAGAAGAAAAAACATATCCTGAAGAATAATTTCCTGTATTGTATGCTAACCTGGAATTTCCTTAAAGTCTACCAAAAGTAGCACAGCCCCCCACCACACACACACTAGAGTGCATTATTAGGAATGATTTTTTTTTTTACTATTATTTGTTAAGTAAATCTGTAAAGTAAAACTGAAGGTCTGAGACATTTTATACATTTTAAATGCAGCTAGAAAAGTGTGTTTGTGCGGGGGGACGGAAATAAAGAAATAAAAGGTAGTCAAAAATAACATTGTAAAATAGGCTAATAATTATAATGACTAAATAATAGCATTGACAGAAAAAAAAGTATGTAACAGAAGGTGGCTAAAATATAATAAATGACAATAATTGAAAAATTATCAAAGTAATGTAGTCGTGACATGCCAGTAAATAAATCTAAATAGAAAACTTTGATTTACACTTGTGCAAGGGTACACAGCAAATCGTTTGCTGGGGTCTCCTTCCTGAAGATAGGGAAGGAGTTATAACATATGTGTTGTGCAACTATTTTTCTTATAGATTAAGCAATATGAATAATTCAGATTCCTCAGATTAATCCTCTATGCTTAAAGCTGAGCCTGAGTTTCTCCTCTGACAACTTCATATTGAAGGCACTTGAAGAGCCTAAACAAAATCCCCAGCAAACTTCACAGCTTACTGTTTGGTCTGCTTTTATAATAATGCACACCATGAACTGCACTGGCAAGGTTTAAAAAGTGAAAACCCTTAATATGAAATCTCAACACTTCTGTTATAAAGATAGCAACGGCTGTTTTTACAAATGATATTAAGGTACATTTAATTATGAGGAAAACAAAAACATCATGTCTAAAACTCAGTTTTCATAAACAAGTGACTTACTCTTTGAACTGGTAAGCAACATGATGTTTGACTTTAGCTTATTATGCTGCAGCTGCCAATGACTTAGTGGTTAGCATGTTTGCCTTGCACCCCTGAGGTTGTGGTTCAATTCCTGCTTTTGTTTAGTGTGTGTGGAGTTTGCACGTTCTCCTTTGGGTACTTCGGTTTCCTCGCCCAGAGACGTAGGCTAATTGGCATCTTTAAATTGTCTGTTGAGTGTGTGTGTGATTTCAGGGGTTTAGGAGTGATTTTGAACCTTGGGGGGGACGTGTCCTGAAAAGATTTTTTTTAAAAAGAATGAAGCACTTAAATGCTCATTTCTAATGATTTTTCAGTGGTTACAGTGCCTTGCGAAAGTATTCGGCCCCCTTGACCTTTTCAACCTTTTGCCACATTTCAGGCTTCAAACATGAAGATATAAAATTTCAATTTTTTGTGAAGAATCACCAACAAGTGGGACACAATTGTGAAGTGGAACGAAATCTATTGGATATTTTAAACTTTTTTAGCAAATAAAAATCTGAAAAGTGGTGCGTGCAAAATTATTCGGCCCTTTACTTTCAGTGCAGCAAACTCACTCCAGAAGTTCAGCGAGGATCTCTGAATGATCCAATGTTGTCCTAAATGACTGATGGTGATAAATAGAATCCACCCGTGTGTAGTCAAGTCTCTGTATAAATGCACCTGCTCTGTGATAGTCTCAGGGTTCTGTTGAAAGCGCAGAGAGCATCATGAAGACCAAGGAACACACCAGGCAGGTCCGTAATACTGTTGTGGAGAAGTTTAAAGCCGGATTTGGATACAAAAAATTTCCCAAGCTTTAAACATCCCAAGGAGCACTGTGTAAGCGATCATTTTGAAATGGAAGGAGCATCAGACCACTGCAAATCTACCAAGACCTGGCCGTCCCTCTAAACTTTCAGCTCAAACAAGGAGAAGACTGATCAGAGATGCAGCCAAGAGGCCCATGATCACTCTGGATGAACTGCAGAGAACTACAGCTGAGGTGGGAGAGTTTGTCCATAGGACAACAATCAGTCGTACACTGCACAAATCTGGCCTTTATGGAAGAGTGGCAAGAAGAAAGCCATTTCTCAAAGATATCCATAAAAAGGCTTGTGGCAAACTTTAGTCTCGTCAAAAGGCTTTTGCCACAAGCCTTTTTATGGAATCCGACCTAGGATACAGGAAGGCCTTGGCTAATTCAGAGGTAAAGTCAAGGCAGAAAGGGGCAACTGAGAGAGCTTGTAGATCTCCTACTCGCATGAGAGATGTCAGGGCCAGCAAAAGAGCTACCTTTAGAGTCAGAAGCTTCTCAGGAAGGCTGACTCTAAGGGCTCAAATGGGGCACCTAACAGACCTTCCAGAACCACAGAAGGTCCCAGGAAGGTATGTGCAGCCTGCAGATGGGCCTCAGCTGCCTGACATCACATATAAATCTCAAAGTTAGAGAATGTTGCCCCACAGAGGTTCCATCAACAGGGATGTGGCTGGCCGAAATGGCTGCCACGTAAACCCAGATTGTAGAAGGAGCCCACCCCGCTGAGAAACATTCTTGTAAGAACTCCAGGACTGTAGCTATTACGCAGTTCACTGGGTATACAGTGAATCCCTGGGGATGGGAATCTCCCAAGGAGTGCCATCTAGCAGTGATATTATCTCTGAGAACTATATTTGAGCTGGCCAATAAGGTGCTACTAGCATGAGACTTAGAGTGTCTTGGCGAAGTCTCGCTAGAACTTGTGGGAGGAGAGCGATCAGGGGAAAAGCGTACAGATGTATGTGTGCAAGATGGTGTCTAGCCCTAATTGTGCGGGAGGAGAGAGGGCGAACCACAGCGGGCAGTGTGTTGTCTCCTCGGAGGCGAACACATGCAGTCCCTCTTGGCCAAACCGTATGGACTCCACCACTTGTGGATGGAACCACCAATCCCTGGGCCTCAGCCCCTGCCTCAACAGGATGTCTGCCCCAACATTCCAGTGACAAAACTTTCCCTCTGCCCAGATAAGAATTAGATGTGTCTGCCTGAACAGGAGGTGTGGACATAATCCTCCCTGGTGGTCAATATATGAGACCACTGCTGTGTTTTTTGTAAACACATGATGACTTCTCAATTGAGGAATAAGGAATTTCAGTGCTAGAAATATGACCCACATTTCTAGGCAATTTATAGACCCATAGAGTGTGACTCAAGGCTAGAAACCGGGGACACTGAAATTTCTTAGAGCACGTAGGCATTGCTGCGTGACACTGATTACTCTCAGAAGTTTCATCCTTGGATGAAACCCCCAACTTCTCAGCCACCACTGAAATGGTCTCCTATGCAATAGGCCAATGGTATGACGTTGGCTGCTGCTGCCATAAGCTCCAATAGTCTCCTATAGAGACTGGAGGGGATGCCAAGATCCAGCTTTATCTTGCTCAATATTGATAGGATTGACCCTACGCATGTTGGGGATAGAAACGCCCTCATCGTAGTAGAATCCTTATAACCCCTAAAAAAGTTGTCCACTGCACTGGAGAAAGCATACTTTTCTGAGGTTCAACCTGAGACCCAAGCTCTTCATGTGGGCGAGAACAACATCTCAATGTTGAACCGCAGGTTTCCTGGATCGTGCTAGAATTAACCAATCGTCCAGTCTAGTTTAGTACACAGATGCCCTGGAGTCACAATGGAGCCAGAATGACATCCATGCACTTTAAAAGCTAGCAATATTTCTATGTGGAAATATGCACCTTTAAGTCAATCGTCACAAACCAGTCCTCAAAGTGAATCTGTGGAACGATAAGTTTGGGCGTCAGCATCTTGGACCTGTATGTCCGAAGAGTACAGTTCAGATGACACAGATCTAAAATTGACCGCATACTCCTCTATTTTTTGCAGCCCAGGAAATAACGGCTGTAAAAACCTCCCTCCCTCGGGGAACAGGGTACATGTTCTATGGCCCCTTTGTCTTACTTCCTGTGCTAACGTTGGGCTCTGGTCTGTGCTGACTACATTGATGAGCACTCCTCTGAACCGGGGGGCGAGCTCTAAACTGGACCCGGTAACCCTTTTCTATGATAGACAGAATGTTAGCCTCCTCCACCTTCAGCATAGCTAAATAGCCATGCTGTTCATTCCCCACAATGGCCGTATAATCAGACATTGTGGGGTTTTAAATACGGCTTATGCATGGTTTTCTCCCAGAAGCCTGATATTTTGTCATGCACTTCTGGAAGAAAGGGGAGTTTTCTGTAGTGTGAGGGATTTACTAAGAATCCAGCAGCTCTTTATATGCTTCGCTCAGTTTTTAGCACATTCTTTTGGCTCCTCTGTATCACAGAGGAATTATTATTATTATTATTATTATTATTATTATTATTATTATTATTTTTTTTTTTTTTTAATATTTTTTTATTTATTTATTTATTTTTGGCTATCCATAGCAGAAGGAGGAATTGTAATGCAAGCTCCAAAACGCAGCAGAAAGCCAGACCTGGAAGGCTCTGGCTCCTCGGCTGGATTCATAAGAGATCCACTGGATCTGAGACGGTTAACGAGTTGCGAGTGGAGCTGCCTAATTTAGGCATCACAATGCGCAGTTAGATACATCTCTAGAGCTGCCATCGCATGCTCCATTGGGTCTGGGTCTATAAGGTCACTTCACACAGAAAGTGTGCACTGGTCCCCGTGATGAAACAGGAGCAAGGTGTAACACTTCTTGAATTTGCTCACTCATATTTTTCTCTCTCGCTCATTCCTTTTTTTCTTCTCTTCTTTTTAAAGGGATAGAAAAGTCCAGAGATTTTGAGAAAAGATAGAGATTAAATGAAGCGTCTTTTTGTTTCTTTACACACACAACCGACATGCCACCTCGCTGAAGATAAGGCTGACAGCGCTGTTCACAGGTGCCATATATATATATATCACAAAGCCCTTAATTGCCACGTCACCTGATCACAGCAGGCCTATAAATAGGCATGATTTTACACAAGCTTCAGATGCCGGTCGCATGTGAGGGGCACTCCCACAGTGTTATGCTGAATGCAACGTGGAGTTCCCTTTGAAAGGGAAGACTCCATTGTCCAGTTTTCTCGCTGGATGACAGTGTGATAGTGTACTATGGCAATTCTTGATGCAGCAGCACTGCCCTACCATGGCAACATTTTCCAGAATCACGACAGAAATTTAAACTCACCAACTCACCAACAGTGGGAGCAACCCTCACACGATGGTGACCCCATCTCAAACATCAAACACGGTGTGCCATGAACTGGCTGGTAGTTATCCATACAGCGTACAAGCTCGTCCTCTTAGCTACGCCTATGACCTGCTGTTCATCTTCCTCTGTCCTGTTCCTCTTAAAGTATTGTAGGATGCTCATGCTCACACACAATTTTTGTGTGCTAGCTACTGTAGCTTGCATACTTGCGCATTTTTGACAGTTTCATAGGCTAAATAAGTATTTCGACAAAAAAAATTGACGATTAAAGCCAGAAAACAATTAGCAATTTCCTGGGCTGATATAGCTACAATATTCTACCTCAAATACAAAGTGGAAAATCTTTCATCTGTACATCAGTGTGCTCAAGAGCGTCTGAATGCTGTGTCGTATCCGCCCTCACCTCAGGACACAAGTTTTTATTTCCACGGATGGTCACAGATTATTTGAGTCATCTCCAGATGAATCCATGCCGCTTTCAATGTTTTAGAGTAGCCACCTCTCTGCAAATCCATACCAGGTTTTACTTGTTACCTTCCAGTGACAGACACTTTGCTCTAGTCCAGTTTGGCAACAGGCAAACAGTTCAGCAAGCCCTAGCTACTCAAATCTGTCCCCTGAGTTTATTATAGCAAAAGTTCATTTTTGTATTGAATTATGTTTCTCAGAGATAGACAGGTAATGTAAAATTTAAATAAAACCTAGATTTTGAAATGTTTGGGACACACACACACACACACACACACACACACCACACACACACACACACACACACACTACATGTACCCCTATGTATAATGGCTCCTATGCCCATGGTGTGATTGTGCACTGTGATGAGTTGGCACTTCATTCAGAGTGTACCCCACCTTGTCACCTGGGATGGGTTCCAGGTTCCCCGTGACCCTGTGTGGGATAAGTGGTGCAGAAAATGGATGGATGATGCAGCTTCTTGTTTCTTCATCATCTAGCTTCAATGGTCATTGCTAAAATGGTGTCTTAGTTAATTCTTTGCAAATTGACTGGGCTATGGGGGAAAAAAAGGTTCACCTTTGTCCACTTGACTGGTTCTCTATGGAGCCCCTAAAGGGACATGGTGGTGGAAAAAATATGGGATGGGAGGAAACATATTAAAAAAAAAATCTTTCGTGTTCTCTCGCAAAACTTTTGTGTTCCCACTAGAAAGTTTTGCGTTCCCCGGAAAAACTTTTGCATTCGCAAAGATAGCACGGTGGTTCACGCTTGTATCTTCACAGCATCACTTGAGTAATTTTTTAATCGAAACAATGCTCTTTCGAATAATAGCCTTTTCAGGTGTCTTTCATTTACGTGAAAACTGTGCCTCGAACTAAGCACAGACCGCATTTCTTTATATTTGAATCCAAGTTCAAAATAAAACTCTATAAACTGCTCCATTGCGAACTTTCGGAGCTGTCTGAACTACTAATAGCAGGAAAATAAACAGGAAGTGTTTGACTGAACTCATAACAAGTTTTGCGAGGGAACGCAAAAGTAAAAAAAATAAATAAAAAAAAATTATCCCATCACAATTTTTTTCCACCTCCATTTCCCTTTAGAGGCTTTATAGGTTCTCACATTTCTGTATCTTGTGTTATTTATTAAGGATAATGCCATTAGATTCATTATATTTTTTGAGCTGGAAGGCACGTTATTAATTAAGTACTGATTAGTTTTCATATTGGAAAAAATATTGTGGATCATATTGGGACATTATACCAATGATTTGGGTTTGGGGTTCAGTTCATCTTTAACTTGTCAAACATAATAGACAACTTTTTTTGGCTAATTATAATTTATCATTGTGCATTTGAAGGCATGTCACATGCTGTGTTGTCACAGGATGCTCATTGGGGGTTGAAATGTCAGTCTATTTTGGCAACAGCTCTATTTAGTCCACACTTTAATGTGCTAGTAAATTTTTGTTTCCAAATCTGTCACATGTCTATTTCCATTAGTATCATCCACATCATTAAATCTATTCTTACCACCAAAGATTGACTTCCTTTCATTCGTGGACGGATTTGAAATATTCATTTGATAGCCTAAAGCTCCGGATAGACAGTAAAACAGTGAAATACTGCTATTATCTTCTTTTTATGGTTGAGATGTTATGCTTTCTATAATTTGTTTTGACCCATACTGTGAAATTGAGATAAGACTTTTCTCATGAAATTGTTTCTGTAAAGAATAAAATATACTTGGGCATGCAGTTATAGGAAAACAAGCTAATACTGTGTAGTTTAAGTGTGGTAAGAGTATGTTATGACAGAAGAGTGGATTATCTACTTATTACAGCATGTCCTGAAGTGTTTGTTAACACAGTGGTTTGCCTTTTATACTATAGTGAATTTGCCAATGACTAACATTTTTTAAATTTATTAATGAAATACAGATTGTACTTTTTAACCATTTGTAGTTACGCTGTATGTCACGTTCATTATTGCAAATATAACCAGTCATTCCTTTACCAGCCTCTTTTTTCCTCTCCCTTGAAGTTAGTAAGACAAAACTTTTCATGTTACAGAGAAAATGGAAAGTCTCTTCCATGGTGGAAAACTTACTGACACTGGAGACTTGTTCCATAAATGTTAAATAAATGTCATTAATAAGCACATTAATATAAACCTTTAAATCATATGAATTACAGCCAACACTGTTGTCAGAACTGCAATTCTAAAAAATTAATAAACACCTTCAGACCAATCAGATTTAAAAATTCAACAGCGATATGGTGGTCTTATACAGAAAAAGTACCAGTATTAGCCTGGGTGACTGATTTTTACATTTTAAATGTTCTCCACATTGCAGGACTGCAATCATGTCTAAAGAAGGAAAATGAGAACAGTGGCACTAAGTGTGTGTAATTAAATGCCACCACACTGATGTCTGTCTGCCATGAACAGTCTAATTGGGGAAAAAATTAGGCCAGCAGGCAAAATAGGAAAAATCACATAGGCAGTCATTCAAGAACAATTAGTCATAAGCACAACATTTTCTGCGCCTGAACAAACACTTAGGCTTTACTCAATTGACTGGAAAGTTAGTTGTGTTTTCAAATTGCTGTACTGTATTCGGGTTACCCAGTGGTCTTTACAGGGCTGCTTTGGGGGCAAACCAGACACACAACATTGTGATGTGCAGTAAGCTGATTTATTTGGTTGAAAACATTGCATTTTCTCATGTGACATCATCACAATGTGCATTCAGCCAAAGCTCACTTCAGTTCCTATGCATCAAACATGGGTATAGCCAAAAGGTTTAATTTACCAGCAAACATCACTGTGAAAGAATTTTGCGCAATTGCAGTTTTGCTAATTCAGTAGTTTTCTGAAAAAAACACACAAAAAAACCCTCCACAAACTGCATCATAAATTAAATTTTTTTTAAAAGACGTGCAAAACTGAAGTTCTCCTTCACTCCCCCCCTTTTTTTTTACTGACAGTGAAGAGTTTTCATAGTACTGAAATGGGAGAGTACAGTCGCATATTTGGAATGGTTCAGGAATAGAAACAACATGAATTCAATTAGGACGTTTACCACAGTAGTCTTCTGTATTTTCACAAAATTTCCAAGCTTTCAAATTATACTGGAGTGCACTTATAATCACATGATGTAGAGTCCACTATGCCAGTTAAAATTCACATGCCATTTTAAATTCTTGTTCTTTGTTGTGCCATTTTCTTATATTCAGTATTGTTATCATGACTTCATGACATCATGGTGGCTGTGGCTCGAGTGGGTTGTCCATTAATCCTAGGGTTGGCGGTTCGATTCCCGTCTCCACATACTTGGGGAAGACACTGAACCCCAAGTTGCTCCCAATGGCAAGTTAGTGCCATGCATGACAGCTCTGCTACCATTGGTGTGTAAGTGTGTGTGTGTGAATGGGTGACTGAAAATCAGTGTATAGCGCTTTATAGAACCACTAAGGTTAAAAAAGCGCTATATAGGTGCAGACCATTTACCATGTCTTTACACATTCCTTCCTCTATGAGTAGTGGATAACCATCTTACATTATCCAAGCAGTATGCCAGATTAGGAAGCAGTATCCAAGCAGTATGCCAGAAGGAATTCTGACCAATCCTGTTCTCTCCCAAAGGAATTCTAACTAACCCCTTATATTCCTGCGGAAATTTTTACCAATGTTATCCATGTCCTCAGTTATTATTTTGGTTTGCACCTACCCACATTATTTTCTTAACAGACTTAAAACAATTTAAAGCAATTTAAACCACTGTGGCTTTGACTTCACTTAAAGTGAATAAATAAATGCAGTAAATGTCTCATTCGGCTCCGTATAAGCACCCAAATACTCCCATATTTATGAACATCAACTTTGTTTGTCTTGATTAATATCTGACCTCCTGCACCACAGTGTTTTTGTGGGAGCCAGTATACAGCCAAAGGCTTCACCTGGGTCCAGCTAATATCATCAAAACCAAATGATTAAGTCTCATCTGCTTTCACTTAAATAGACATTTTTCATGAACAAACAAGCTGCGTTTGGAAAGTCAGCCAGCCAGTGGATGTGTTAGCCTTTTTAGTGGATCACATAAAATGTGCTGAGGATCACATATTATATACACTTGGTATGTCAGCAATGACAAATCCACAGTTTAAACTCTTTTGACTATTTATTATCAAAGATATTGCACAGATGGTACCAACTATAAAACAAATTAATAAATATATGCAAAAAATAAATCTAAAAGACTATGGCCAATTTCAAATGAAATCATTATTAACATTATATTTTGACTTAGACAAATCTGACTTAAATTTTCATGCTTAAACATGTAACTCTTACTTTATTTCCACCCTATTTCCTTTCAACTGAACTGTTGTTTTAACATTTACTACTCTATTGATAAATATACACCACAGGCCACTATCCATCCATACATCTATGTTCCATACATGCTTATCCTACTCAGGGTCGAGTGGGAGCCTGGAGCCTATCCCAGAGGACTCGGGGTACATGGCGGGGATACCCTGGATGGGGTAGCAAACCATCACAGAGGACAATTGCACACACATTCACACACTATGGACAATTTGGATGCCAATCAGCCTATAGTGCATGTCTTTGGACTGAGTGAGGAAACTGGAGTACCCGGAGGAAACCACCAAAGAACGTAGAGAACATGCAAACTCCACACACACACAGGCAAAGGCAGAATTCCAATTCCCAACAACTGAAGTGCGAGGCAAACATGCTAACCTTTAAACAATGTGGTTCCCCCTGTAGGCCACTAGCAATGCAAATATGAATAAGGAATACAAAAACATCAACCATCTGCCACAATTATATCTCCACATAACAATTTTGAATCTAACAAAACAGTTATCCATAAATATCCCAGAGATGCTTTGAAAATTCATTGATGTTAAAATGACTAAGCACTAAAAAATGAAGTAAATGAAGGAAAATGAAGCAAAGATAGCTATCTAGCTATAAATTTGTCAGGCTATAAGCTTCTGATGATTTAAAGCAGTAGAGTATCTTCTGTGACTTTTTCTCTGTAGTTAATTTGCATTTATATTATTTGCACTGGAATTATCGCACAAAAGTCATTGCTAAAGTAGCTAGCATTATATAATGCTACACTGTGTGTGCCATAGACACCTGTCTCAGTAGCTGCATTGCTATTATCTAGGCTTGTTGCTGTCACAAACAAGTCTTGCCGCATTTTCTTGCGCCTTCCTCTACTGTCTTTATTTTTTTTAAGCTGACCTTTTCTGCTCCCTCTTTTCTTTTTTTGCCGTCCATATTGATTAAAGGCTCAATGAACTGTCTGGCCTAACTGTAAACCTGTACATTTGTCATTTGTCATGCGACCGGCCCGGAAAGATTTGAACAATTAGGGATCTCAGAGGGCCGCATTCATTGAATTCTGTATTGGGAAGCAGGGACGCGATCGATAGGCTACCAGTGTCTGTATGTGTGTATGTGTGTGTGTGTGTGTGTGTGTGTGTGTGTGTGTCTGTGTGTGTGTGAGCATGTGGCTCAGAGTCCAGCTGCCCACAGCCAATGCTGCAACAAGTACTGTATATCTAAATTTAATGCCTACAGAGAATTCTCCCGGTTCTACTAATCAGCCACTGAGTTTTTACTGACATAAGTAGACTTTCTTTTGCAAAGTACACCAACAAATAGCCAGTTGTGTTGTGTTGTGTTGTATAAGATCAAACAGTTGATCTTGGAAAATATTATACTTACAAATACTAAAGGCCTCAAAAGGTATTTAAATAATATTAAATAAAATTCATTTTCTTTTATTGTCTAGAGTCTGGACAATTCAGAATCTTAAAATTCCTGAGGAATAATTAAAAGCAAACAAGGATGTTCAAACAAAAAAGTTACCAAATATACAAAAAACAACTGACTGCACAGACAAATGACTAAGAGTTTTGTAAGTTAATTCCAGCTTGTAAAACCTGGAAAGCAGAGATGTGCTTCAAGGCCAAGAGGTTAGGGTGCATCATGATACATTTAAAGCCAAATGAGTATATTTCTGTGCCAGCACAAGAGTAATTTCCTGGTGATGACTTGCATTTGATTATGGATAGAACATTCAAGAGAGTTATAAAATGTGTAACAAAACTAAATAAATTCCAGACTGAACAAATTTGTTGTTATTGCAGATATGTGAAATTAGCTGATATACTATGGTGCTTGACAGTTTAGAATAGTTTTTCTCCATCTCTCATATATATATATATATATATATATATATATATATATATATATATATATATATATATATATATATATATATATATATATATAAATACAGTATCTCACAAAATGTAAAGTATTGAGTGTACAGCTTGTGTAACAGTGTAAATTTGCTGTCCCCTCAAAATAACTTAACACACAGCCATTAATGTCTAAACCACTGGCAACCAAAGTGAGTACACCCCTAAGTGAAAATGTCAAATTTGGCCCAAAGTGTCAATATTTTTGTGGCCACCATTATTTTCCAGCACTGCGTTAACCCTCTTGGGCATGGAGTTCACCAGAGCTTCACAGATTGTCACTGGAGTCGTCTTCCACTCCTCCATGATGACATCAGAGAGCTGGTAGATATTAGAGACCTTGTGCTCCTTAACCTTTCGTTTGAGGATGTCCCACAGATGCTCAATAGGGTCTGGAGACATGCTAGGCCAGTCCATCACCTTCACCCTCAGCTTCTTTAGCAAGGCAGTGGTCGTCTTGGAGGTGTGTTTGGGGTCGTTATCATGCCGGATATCACTGCTTAGTGATCATGCTCTGCTTCAGTATGTCACAGTACATGTTGGCATTCATGGTTCCCTCAATGAACTTTAGTTCTCCAGTGCCTTCAGCACTCATGCAGTCCCAGACAATGACACCACCACGCTTGACTGTAGGCAAGACACACTTGTCTTTGTACTCCTCACCTGGATGCCGCCAAACACGTTTGACACAATCTGAACCAAATGAGTTTATCTTGGTCTCATCAGACCACAGGACATGGTTCCAGTAATCCATGTCCTTAGTCTGCTTGTCTTCAGCAAACTGTTTGTAGGCTTTCTTGTGCATCATCTGTAGAAGAGGCTTCATTCTGGGACGACAGCCATACAGACCAATTTGATGCAGCGTATGGTCTGAGCATTGACAGGCTGACACCTCACCCCTTCATCCTCTGCAGCAATGCTGGCAGCACTCATACGTCTATGATACAACCTCTGGATATGACGCTGAGCATGTGCACTCAACTTCTTTGTTCGACCATGGCGAGGCCTGTTCTGAGTGTAACCTGTCCTGTTAAACCGCTGTATGGTGTTGGCCACTGTGCTGCAGCTTAGTGTCAGTGTCTTGGCAATCTTCTTATAGCCTAGGCCATCTTTATGTAGAGCAACAATTCTTTTTTTCAGATCCTCAGAGAGTTCTTAGCCATAGGGTGCCATGTTGATCTTCTAGTGACCAGGATGAAAGAGTGTGAGAGCGATGACACCAAATTTAACACACCTGCTCCCCATTCACACCTGAGACCTTGTAACACTAACAAGTCACATGACAACGGGAAGGGGAAATGGCTAATCGGGCAAAATTTGGTGTATATATAAATGTGTATATACAGTGGTGTGAAAAAGTGTTTGCCCCCTTCCTCATTTCCTGTTCCTTTGCATGTTTGTCACACTTAAGTGTTTCGGAACATCAAACCAATTTAAACAATAGTCAAGGACAACACAAGTAAACACAAAATGCAATTTGTAAATGAAGGTGTTTATTATTAAAGGTGAAAAAAAATCCAAACCAGCATGGCCCTGTGTGAAAAAGTGATTGCCCCCCTTGTTAAAACATACTATAACTGTGGTTGTCCACACCTGAGTTCAATTTCTCTAGCCACACCCAGGCCTGATTATTGCCACACCTGTTCACAATCAAGGCATCACTTAAATAGGAGCTGCTTGACACAGTAAGGTCCACCAGAAGATCCTTAAAAGCTACACATCATGCCGAGACCCAAAGAAATTCAGGAACAATTGAGAAAGAATGTAATTGAGATCTATCAGTCTGGAAAGGGTTATAAAGCCATTTCCAAAGCTTTGGGAATCCAGCAAACCACAGTGAGAGCCATTATCCACAAATGGCGAAGACATGGAACAGTGGTGAACCTTCCCAGGAGTGGCCGGCCGCCCAAAATTACCCCAAGAGCGCAGCGACGACTCATCCAAGAGGTCACAAAAGACCCCACAACAACGTCCAAAGAACTGCAGGCCTCACTTGCCTCAGTTAAGGTCAGCGTTCATGCCTCCACCATCAGGTAAAGACCGGGCAAAAATGGCCTGCATGGCAGAGTTCCAAGGAGAAAACCACTGCTAAGCAAAAAGAACATCAAAGCTCGTCTCAATTTCTCCACAACACATCTTGATGATCCCCAAGACTTTTGGGACAACATTCTGTGGACCGATGAGACAAAAGTGGAACTCTTTGGAAGGTGTGTGTCCAAGTATATCTGGCGTAGAAGGAACACTGCATTTCATAAAAAGAACATTATACCAGCAGTAAAATATGGTGGTGGTAGTGTGATGGTCTGGGGCTGTTTTGCTGCTTCAGGACCTGGAAGACTTGCCGTGATAAAAGGAACTATGAATTCTGCTGTCTACCAAGAGATCCTGAAGGAGAATGTCCGACCATCTGTTCGTGTACTCAAGCTGACACGAACTTGGGTTCTGCAGCAGGACAATGATCCTAAACACACCAGCAAGTCCACCACCGAATGGCTGAAGAAAAACAAAATGAAGACTTTGGAGTGGCCTAGCCAAAGTCCTGACCTGAATCCTATTGAGATGTTGTGGTATGACCTAAAAAGGCCGTTCATGCTCGAAAACCCTCTAATGTAACTGAATTAGGACAATTCTGCAAAGATGAGTGGGCCAAAATTCCTCCAGGACGCTGTAAAAGCCTCATTGCACGTATCGCAAAACGCGCTTTGCAGTTGTTGCTGCTAAGGGTGGCCCAACCAGTTATTAGGTTTAAGGGGCAATCACTTTTTCACACAGGGCCATGATGGTTTGGATTTTTCTTCACCTTTAATAATAAACACCTTCATTTACAAATTGCATTTTGTGTTTACTTGTGTTGTCCTTGACTATTGTTTAAATTGGTTTGATGTTCCGAAACACGTAAGTGTGACAAACATGCAAAGGAACAGGAAATGAGGAAGGGGGCAAACACTTTTTCACACCATTGTATATGTATATATGCATAAATATGACCTAAGACATCATCTCAGGAGAAAGTGTGTCATGCAGCAAGACAACGACCCTAAGCAAAGTCATTGTACCAAAGAATGGTTAGAGAAGAATAAACTTAATGTTTTGGAATGACCAAGTCAATGTCCTGACATTAATCCAATAGAAATGTTGTGGAAGGACCTGAAGCAAGCAGTTCAAGTGAGGAAACCCACCAACATCCCAGAGTTGAAACTGTTCTGTACTTTTAGGACTTCTGATGACGTCTTAGATCATATTTATGCAGAAATATAGACAATACTAAAGGGTTCACAAACTTTCAAGCACCACTGTATGCTATATGTGCTTACACACACGTAAATCACAATAATGCTTGAAAAGCTTAAATAGCATTGCCAGCTCGCAGCTCCAGGTTTCCTGAGCTCAGGTTACTCTCTGTGCAGTTTCACAGCTTCTCAATGAGGCCATGTGAGTTTTGTCCAGGCTGTCTGGTTTCCTACCACCTCCCAAAAACAATGGTGTGTGTGTGTGAGTGTATCTGACTGGTGCTTTGGAGTGGACTTTGGTCTTTAACACTTTACCTCTCTTTCGCACCTTAAATATTATTTAAGTGATGAATGATATTTAGTGCCATATAATTAAGGAGTGCTGAAAATAAAGACACACAGTGTAGCTTTTGTATCTGCAAGGACTTCTAATGGGCGAACACTAAGAGTCACTAACACACAAATTTTGTTGTGGAGGACATCCCAATAGCCAACACATCTGTTCCTATTGGACCATCTGTTGACCAAAAAGGTATAGTTTAGTTTTTGAATTTTAATGTTGTAGTTTATTATCTTGTAAGGACATGAGGAGTTGAGATGCCAGCAGTCATATGTGGTTGTGCTTGTGTGAGCACTTATCCACAACATATGGTAAATATCACATTAGCAGATCGTACATGAAAGATATTACTTGTAAACGGTCATTGTCGCTGCACTTTTTTTCTGTTGCAACAAAGCAGGAAGACATCTGATTCTATTTGTGTGATTCATTACACCTTGGCCTTTGAATGCTTATTAGTTTTGAAAAGAAACCTGTAGCCACTCAGGCTCTTTGCCAACTGAAGACTCTTGCCTTATGCAGTGTGCTTAGTGGTGCTGTAATGCCTTAATAGGTCTGTTGTACAGCACTTGCAGCTGATTTTATCAGGAGAAACCTGCTGTAAATATGCTGCTTACAAGTGACCTTCAAAACATACTGTATTGGATGCACTAATTTGGTTATGTATGCTTCGCATTAACTAGATGTGTGGAATGAGCTGTCTTCAATCCACACGGGTGCTGAACATGAGCAATCATAGATGTGGACAATTCTGCCATTCTTTTGAGACCTTCCCATCATTGTAGTCTTGTAGTCACGATGTATTTGACTTCCAAGCAGAGTGTTGTCCTTGGTGAACAGGAGCAAAAAATTTTTTGCACATGTCAGACATCTGTGCTTTCAATTCACAGATCAGACTCAGTAAAGGTCCTTGTATTCTCTAAACTCTTCACATCAGACATTGATTTGCTTTAGCTGTCATTCGTTTAATGAATGCCAGTGGATCAATGGGCCTTTTTCAAGCAAAAGTAAAAGGGTTTAAATTGTTAAATTGAGTAATGCTCATGTTTCAACTATTATCTCTCTCTCTCTCTGTCTGTATCTCTCTCCACAGTGATCAGGATCAGTCATGCTCTCTTGGATAGAACTGTAGAGGCAAGTTTTCCAATGCAGTTAAATCCTCGTCACTCAAGTCCATCAGAAACAAGCCAAGGTAAAGCACTGGCCTCTTCTGTAATAGGAACCTGGTTTAAATTAAGAAATAAAGACAATGAATTATATGGTCAGGATTAAGCAAAGGAAAATAGTACGAATAGTCAAAATATCACAGTTCTTCATCCAGTGTATGTACAACCCCAGTTCCAAAAAGGTTGGAGCTCTGTGTGTAAAATGTAACTAAAAACAGAATGCAATGTTTTGATTTGATGGCAGCAACACATCTTAAAAAAGGCAACAAAAGGCAGGAAAAATAAGTGTTACTAAAAAGAAACAGCTGGAAGAATATTTTGCAACTAATTAGTTCAGTAACATGATTTGGTATAAAAAGAGCATCTTAGAGAGGCAGAGTCTCTCAGAAGTAAAAATGGGCAGAGGTTCACCAATCTACGAAAAACTGCATCTACAATTTGTGGAACAATTTCACAATATTGTTCCTCAATGTAAAATTGCAAAGACTATGAATATATCATCATCTACAGTACATAATATCATCAAAAGATTCTGAGAATTTGGAGAGATCTCTGTGCACAAGGGACAAGGGCGAAAATCAGTACTGCATGCCTGTGATCTTCAGGCCCTCAGGCGGCACTGCTCTAAAAATAGGCATGATTCTGTAATGGAAATCACTGCATGGGCTCAGAAACACCTCCAGAAATCAGTGTTTGTGAACACAGTTCACCATGCCATCCACAAATGCTGGTTAAAGCTCTATCAAGCAAAGAACAAGCCATATATATCAACATGATCCATAAACACCGCCGTCTTCTCTGGGCCAAAGCTCATTTAACCCTCCTACCCCTTACTTCCCACAGTATTATGTCCCACAACCCTATATTCTCCATAGAAACAGCATGCCAACCCTGAGTTCCCGGGCCAAAATTGGCCCCAAAATCAACATTTAATTTTTTTTTTTTAATTTTTAGGCCTTGAAACAACTTATAATAATGTATTTGTGAAATATTACTTTGAAAATGAAGCAGTTCAGTGTTTTTACTCCACTTAGATCACAATTCTTAACTAGAGAAATTATGAAAAATGCACGCTAAAATCCTTATACTCATTTAGAAGTACCATATGAGCATCAGCATGGTCAATGCCTTTGAATAAATGCACTTGACAAAAGTAAACTTTCTGGTGATAATCAGATCAGCACGTACTGTTTTCACAAATGCACAGAAATTGGTCGCATTCCCGACAATGAAAAACAGTTTCTACCTGTGTTCACTGTAGGTATAACTTTAGCTGGATCACGATTTTCTTTTCGCTTTGGCATTTTCAGTTACTTACACCATAAGTTTATCAACAACATTCACGCATGGATCATCTTCATTGTAATGACGGTGTAATGACGTGATCACGTCGTGACGTCATGACGTAATCAACCTTCCGGGTCAAAAAATAATAATTAAATAAGTAAGGAATCATAGCAGAGTAATGCCGGTATACCGGCCTTACGGGGATAACGCTTACATTGTAAAGCCGCTATATCAGTCTTACGGGTATAGGTCAAAGACAGGCAAGCCAGTTTTTTGACCTTACGGGGTTAGAGGGTAAAAATGGACTGAGGCAAAGTGAAAAACTGTTTTGTGGTCTTGCGAATCTAAATTTTAAATTCTTTTTGGAAACCATGGACGCCACATTCTCCAGACAAAGAGGAGAGGGACCATCCGGCTTTTTATCAGCAATCTCTGATGGTATGGAGGTGAATTAGTGCCTCTGGAATGGGCAGCTTGCACATCTGGAAAAGCACCATCAATGCTGAAAGGTATATACAGGTTTTAGAGAAACAAGCTTTCATCCAGACGACGTCTTTTTCAGGGACAGCCTGGTATATATGGTACTTAGCAAGACACTGCTAAGCCACATACTGCATCTATTACAACAGCATGGCTTTGTAGTAGAAGAGTCTGGGTGCTGAACTGGCCTGCCTGCAGTCGAGACTTTCCACCAATTACAAACATTTGGTGCATGATGAAATGAAAAATACAACAAAGAACACCCAGAACTGTTGAGCATCTAGAATCCTGTATCAGACACAAATGTGACAACATTCCTCTCCCAAAACTCCAGCAACTAGTCTCCTCAGTCCCCAGACGTATACAGACTGTTGTTAAAAGAAGAGGGGATGCTACACAGTGGTAAACATGGCTCTGTCCCAACTTTTTGGAGATGTCTTACTGCCATCAATTTCAAAATTACCTTATTTTTTCCTTAAAATTGTACATTTCCTTGGGTTAGGGTTAGGGTTTTTGTGACTCTTCTTGCAGCTCATTAGTAGTATGTAAAACACTGACTGGCTATTCTGCATTTATTTGATCTGTTAGATAAATATCACATTACAGAACATTGGAACTTCTAGAATAATACAAAGACCCCCAAAAATTTTAGACTCATAGTGTGAGCATCATATCCATATGTGAGGCTCAAACTGTTGCTACAATGGTGGAAGCATGCAATTGTTCAGAATGTCTTTCTATGCTGTAGCATTACAATTTCCCTTCACTGGAACTAAGAGGCCCAAACATGTTCCATCAAGACAATGCCCCTGTGCACAAAGTGAGGTTTAAAAAGACATGGTTTGCCAAGGTTGGAGTGGAAGAACTCAGGTGATCTACACAGAGCCCTGACCTCAACCCCGCTGAACACCTTTATGAAGACTTGGAACACCATCTGTGCCCTAGGCCTCCATGCCTGACATCAGTGCCTGACCTCACTAATGCTCTTGTGGCAGAATTAACATAAATCCCCACAGTCACGATCCAAAAACTAGTGGAAAGCCTTCCTAGAAAAATGGAGGTTATTATAAAAGGAAAGGGAAATTAAATCTGGAATGGGATATTCAAAAAGCACATACTGTATGGTTCTGATGGTCAGGTGTCCCCAAACATTTGGCTATATATTGTATCTGTTGGTTCACTTATCTTATGTTTGTTTTATATTCAATTGCTAATGAGAAATGCAGTCATGTGGAAAATATTTTTTGGGGGCTTTTTTGACATATTTGAACAAGCAAACTTTTGATCCTCTTTGAAACAGTGGCTATTAATAAAGATGATACACTATCAAATGACACATAAAATTGACATTTTGTGGTAATTTTCACATTTTAAATAAAAAAAAACAGATCAGTCACATGGAGTAAAAAAGTAAGTTCATCCCTACATTTATCATACCTTCGAATCTGTTAAATTTGAATCTGTCATTTCATTGCAAGACAGTGATTCCATTTCCCAGAATACTCCACTAACTACAACCGTAGCTGATGACAACTACACTTCCCACACACGAGGACGAACACCTTCTCCAGAGTTCTGATTAGAGACACCTGTTCTGAATCACATGTACACTGACACACTCCTCTTAAGAGCAGAGGAAATTGTGAAGTATACACTCAGTTGCCTTCTGTCTCTGTCATTACCAAGCCTTGATACCATATTTGTTTATCTGGTTTTCACTTTGTTCATGTTCCTGACCTTGTCTCTTTGCCTTGCCTAGTTTGGACTGTTTGCCTGATCGATTGACCCTTGCCTGTTTATGTGTGTTTATGTTTCTGCCTGATCCTTTGGACTTTATATTATTAAATTGGATGTTATATTATTGAACTGCCGTACCTGCACTTGCTTCCATCTGTGCCTCCAGTACGTGACAGAATCAGGTGTTGAAGATTGGATGCTAGTGATTAGAACTTGCTTAGGGAGTGCAGGTGGAACCTGTCTTATTTATACCCCTCTCATATCTAGTGTCTGGTGTATCCTATGTTATTGAGGTGTGTGGTGTCATCATGGCAAGATCTAAAGAGTTCTTTAAGGCCTTCAGTGGCTTAGTGGTTATCACATTCGCCTCACACTTCCATTCTGTGTGGGTTTCGTCCGGGTACTCCGGTTTCCTCCCCCAGTCCAAAGACAGGGTAGGCTGATTGGCATGTCTAAAGTATTCGTAGTGTATGAATGGGTGTGTGAGTGTGTATGTGATTGTGCCCTGCGATGGATTGGCACTCTGTCCAGGGTGTACCCCGCCTTGTGCCCGATGCTTCCTGGGATAGGCTCCAGGTTCCCTGTGACCCTGAAAAGGATAAGCGGTATAGAAGATGGACGGATGGATGGAAAATCATCTAAAAGTGTTGCAGATTTCAATTCCATTTTGCCCAGGACTGGCCATCCCAGCAAATTCAGCCATAGAGCAGACTGTCTGATGCAAAAAGAACTAGAACTTAGTCTAGAACTGCAAAATTTCATCACAGTATCTGCTAGTAAGTCTTGCAACTGTTGCTGTCAAAGTGCATGCTTCTACAATCAGAAAGAGATTGCACAAATTTGACCTGCATGGGAGGCGTGGCAGGAAAAAGCCTTTGCAAGACTACAGCGTGCCAATGAACATATAGGCAAAGACCAGGCCTTTTTGAATAATCTGCTTTGCACAGATGAATCAGAGATAGAGTTGTTTGGCCACAGTAACAGCAGACATGTTTGGCACTGACCAAAGACGCTGTTCAGGAGAAGCACCTCATACCAACTGTGTAGCACGGTGGTGAAATGTTATGGTATGTTATGAGTTGCTTCACTGCCTCAGGGATTGGAAAGCTTACATTCATCGATTCAACTATAAGTTGTGCATCATATCAGAGTGCTTGAAGACAATGTGTGGCCATCGGTACGGAAGTTGAAGTTGAACCGAAAGTGGACATTTAAACAGGATAATGATCCTAAGCACACTAGCAATTCCACCAAGGAATGGCTCAGAAAGAAGAAATTCAGAGTTATGGAATGGCCTAGTCAATGCCCAGATTTGAATCCCATTGAAATGTTGTGGGGGGATTTGAAACA
Source organism: Ameiurus melas (assembly GCA_012411365.1). Lineage (NCBI taxonomy): Eukaryota > Metazoa > Chordata > Actinopteri > Siluriformes > Ictaluridae > Ameiurus > Ameiurus melas. The sequence goes on from CM022761.1 coordinate 11,393,449, forward strand.
TTCAGTACATGCAAGAAAACCCTCAAACATCTTGCAACTGAAATAATATTGAATGGAAGAGTGATAAAAAATTTCAGCATGCCCAGTTCCTCTCAAGGTTTCTTCCTCATATCATTTTAGGGAGTTTTTCCTTGCCTGCCATCGCCACCGGCTTGCTCAATACAGATCAATTTACACACTTAAAATCTGTATGCTTTATATGTTTCTGTACAGCTGCTTTAAGACAATGTCCATTGTTAAAAACGCTATACAAATAAAATGTATATAAATTAAATAAATGTTATTTAATTGAACAATTATGCAAAGTGGCTACAAGAAATTATTTCTGCTAAAGGGGTCAATACTAGCTTCTGAGTCCAAGGGTGTACTTACTTTTTTCCACAAAAGAATATCACATCTACTGATAATTCTGTTGAATAAATGATTGAAAAAGCTAATTTTGTTCAAGTATGTCAACTTTATTAATAGGCACTCTTTCAAAGAGGACCGAATGTTTGCTAGTCCAAACATGTTGCAAAAATTTCCATAGGGTGTACTTATTTTTTCATATGACTCTATTAGGTACAGTAAATGTTCCTGTATTTACAATATCTTCACTTGCTAAGATATCAGCACTGTTGGGGTTGTAAGGTTTAACAATTAGTAGATGTTAATATTTAAGTATTTATTGTATCAAGTATTTATTGAATTACATAGTTAAATAAGGTTGTAGATCTTTTTTGGATTTGCTTTCTGCAGAATAATATTTTTACTCCACCCACAATCAGCAACATAGAGATGTTTATTTATTTTTATGTGGCATTTTTATTTCTTATGAACCATAAAATGAGTATTTATCTTTTGGGACACACAGTGTAGATTTTACTCCCAAAGTGTTTTGTAGCAACAGGCAGTAATAATGAACATATATAGATACATCACTACAAATCAAGTACTATTTTTTTTGGCAGGTACATTTCAGTAAAATCACATTAATGCCAAAATAGTTAAAAGCTGTCTTTTATGGACCCACTGTCTTCTCGAAACGTTGCCTGTGACATTGGATTTTCTGTGAATGGCATGTTTTTAAAGTCATGAATTATGTCTTTGTGCATGTCTTCAAACCATAAATTGTAATTTGATTGCTGTTATTTCACAGAGAGCACCATTCTCATTTTGCAAAACTAAAGCATTTGAGGGAATACTAACATTTCTTCAAAACCCGGAAATAGAATAAGCATACATATGCTTTTTTTCTACAACAGAAAATCTTACACATGTGACAATATTATAGTTGATAAGCATGGCTGGTCAGTATGAAGATATTGCACTGGATGTGTAGCCAATGTAGATTCATTTCCATGCTCTTACATCTAACGCAGACATTCTTGTAAGCAATAGTTCAGCTTTTTCAACCAACCTGATAAAACATATGTGTGAAAGAGTGTGTGGGTTGTGTGTTCTCTTTAATGTAGCTCTCTTTTTTTCCCCACCCACAGCCATTACCTCCTGCGATTTTGAATCTCCTTGTTCCTGGAGCATATCCAATCACAGTACTCGCGGAGACTGGTATGTCACATCACCTCAGCAACACTGGGCTGGTCGACAGAGTGTCCAACCAATCACAGATCACTCTATTGGAGATTCTAAAGGTATCTTCTTTAAAATATATGTCTAAATAGCATTCATTTAAAAATATTACTCTTACACCCAATAAAGTTCTTATTCTGAGACAGACATCAGAGGATACTCTATCTTACCAACGTTTATCATAGCTGTTTTTCTTAACCAAGTTTATATACAGTAGTAAAAACAATTCAGCTTACTTATTCTTTCCAAAAGGTTTAGTGAGAAATTGTGGGTGGTTTACATAAATATCTGTTTTGCAAAAGCATTTATAGGCTTTTCCAATTTCTATCAGTTTTTCTGCCAGTTACTGTTTTGATTGGAAAAAATGCTATTTGCACTGATAAGTGTTTAAGAAACCACTCCTCTGCTTTCTTTCCCAAAGGTCACTACCTGGTTCTGAGGTCTGGCTCTGCCCTGTGGGCTACTGGGAGTTGCACATTCCACATTGCAAGTCCTGTAGTGCTAAGCAGTGGCCCACGGTGTCGTCTTCGTTTGGCTTGCTTCCAGCCAGAACCGAGAACAGGAAACTTGTCTGTCTCCATAAAACTTACAGATTCTTCTGTCATCAGCTCACTGACTTCTGTCAGCAGGGGAAAAGCTGGCATTGGGTTAGAGTCAATTTTTATAGTTTTACACAGTGGTTTAGAGAATAACCTGAAGCTAAATTGCCTTTAAATTGGCTGCACAATGAAAGAATTACTGTCATAGTAGTTTAATTACATTTTTATTCAATTCAATTGTAGCACTTTTAGCAACAGTCATTGTTATAAAGCAGCTTTACAGAAATCAAGATTTTGATCAGACCAAGCCACAGGCAACAGTGATAGAAAACCATAAAAACTCTGAGACAACTTGAGAAGAAACCTAAAGAAGAACTAGACTCAAAAGTGGCATCAGATAGTCAGTCCTTTATGAACCCACAGCTGTCTTTTATGAAACCACAGTTTTCTAAAAACAAACAAAAAAAAACTAAACAAAAAAACCCAATTGCTTGTGCCATTGGTTTTTGTATGAATGGCATTCTTAAAGTAATGAATTAAGTCTTTGTGTGTGTTTTTGAACAGTAAATTGTGTTTTTATTGCTGTGTTATTTCACAGAGAGCACCATTCTCATTTTGCAAAACTGAAGCATTTGAGGGAATACTAACATGTTTCTTTAAAATTGGAATATAGAGTAAGCATGCATATGCTTTTTTTTTCTACAATAGAAAATCTTGGACATATGAAAATTATTATAGTAGATGAGCATGGCTGGTCAGTATGAACATATTTCACTGGATGTGTAGCCAATGTAGATTAGTTTCCATGCTCTTGCATCTAATGCAGACTTTCTTGTGAGCAATAGTTTAGCTTTTTCAACCACCCTGAATTGCCTGAAAGTTAAAAATAAAGTGGAGGTAAGCTTTGCCATAACCCACTGTCATCACAGTTTGATTTTCCAGGAAAAGTTTGCACAGTTTTACTGTGGAATTGGTAATAACAGGTAATGCCGAAGAATAGCAATATATTTTAACAATAGTATAAATGTAAGCATAACATGCTATGATTTAGTATTCAGCAGATTAGCATATATCAAACATGGACATAGCATTTATTGGGGTAGCAGTCAGGTAAAGTGTATAAAACTGACAAGACATTAAATATTATATTTTGATAAATACAGTAGCGGCAAAAATGCAAAAGTGTCAATGCAGGAATGTGCAAATATTGCAACGGCTGTGGGGTGGTGTTCAGTTCAGAGAATGTGTGTCTGAGTGAGTGTGTGCGTGTGTGTTTCAGTCTAGTCTCTGAGTTTTGAGGAACCTGATGGCTTTGGGGGAAGAAGCTGTTACACAGTGAAGGTAGGGGAAGGGCTGTGAGCTGAGTAGCCAAAGTGGGTGCGGGGATGTGGTCTAAGTAGCAGAGGTGGGGGCGGGGCTGTGGTCTGTGGTCTGAGTAGCCGAGGTGGGGACCTGCATGAAGTTGGCCCCCTACCCAACGTAAAAACGTCAGCAAAATAGTCTCAATCGTTTGTGCTTCATTGTGTTGGTGGTAGGGGCGGGGTTGTGGTCTGAGAAGCCGTGGTGGGGGCAGGGCTGTGCCCTGTACGCGTCAGGGATGTTTGTGTAAACAAGATGCAAGTCCACATGTTGGTGAAATTTAGGGAGCACTGACTTGAGATTTGCATGATTGAAATCTCCGGTGATGATAAACAGTTCATCGGGGTGTGTGTTCTGCAGCTCAGCCCCATACAGTTCACAGAGCACCACCATAGGTCTGCATCTAACTGTCACAAACTCCACCAGCGATGAGCAGTACTAGAAACTAGTACCAAATTCTTGCACCATTCTGTGTTGATGTAAACACTCAAGCCACTACCACGAGCATTTCTATCGGCACGAAACGAGGCGAGCCCTTTTAGCTGAATGGCGGCGTCCAGAACTCAGTCGCTGAGACACGTCTCTAAACTCATGCCGTGTTGCCTGCTGGAATATAGTCCAGTTTATTGTCCAAGGAGCAGACATTGGAGAGCAGGATGGATGGGAGAGCCGGGTTTGCCCGGGTTTACCTTTAGCCTAGCATGGATCCCCGCCCTATTTCCATGCGTACGTTTCTTTGCACACAGCTTTTGACGTCCCCTCCTCCGGCCACCGGCATCAGGCGACGCCGAGGACTAGAGGCCAAGATCGCGTAGCTTTTCCAGCAGATCATCATGCAGGTTGATTTTCCAGCAGATCATCATGCTGGCAATGGTAAACCTGAACACCGGTTTCTCTGATGTCCATGTGCTTTAAATTTTTTAATTTTATTTTTATTTAAAAAATGGCCTACGAGACAAAAATAGCACCATTTTGGATCTGGAGGGGCCGCTGCGTGCTACTGCCGCACCGTGGTATATAGGAGTGCGTATAGGAGTGATGTAGTGTCTTGATGATCCTCAAAACTTTTGAAACACTGAATTCCACAAAAAGAACATCATACCTACGGTCAAGCATGGTGGTGGAAGTGTGATGGTGTGGGGATACTTTGCTGCTTCAGGGCCTGGGCAGCTTGCAATTACTGAGTGAAACATGAATTTTGCTCTCTACCTGACAATCCTAAAAGAGAATGTCCGGTCTTCAGTCAATAAGCTGAAACTCAAGTGCAACCGGATTATGCACCAAGACAATGATCCAAAGCATAGGAGTAAGTCCTAGCCCTAGAAGTAAGTGAAAGACTGATCTTATCAGAAGTATTTGGTTGCAGTTATTGCTGCTAAAGGTGTCACAACCAGTTTTTAAGCTTAAGTGGGCAATTAGTTTTTCACATTAGTGATAGGTGTTTGATCATTTTTGCTTCAATAAAAAAGAAAATCTGTATTGCATGTTTATTCAGGTTGCCTTTGTTTTATGAACTAAAACTATTTCGTATGAGATAAAAACAGACAAATAAAATACTTTTTCACAGCACTGTAGCCTATTGTATAGGATGATTTTCGAAGAGATCTGTAGACCTGCATGTAATTGTGTTGTTGCTATTTGATCAGATTAGCTGTTCTGAGGGAATTTGGAAGAGATTTTGGAGAGATTTGTACTGATTTATAAGTTGGCCACATAAACTGTTAGTGCACACACAAGTATCTGAGATACATGTCTGTTTTCAAATTTTTGAGAGCTTAAACTTTTGGAACCTAAAACTGCAAGTAAATTTTTTTTACATGGGTTGAGGTGTTCATATGGGTTGTATATTAGCTCCAATGTGGATACAGTTTTCTTGAACTAAAAGTGAACTTCACTCACTCACAGCTAGCAGAAAATATGTGCAATTTACAACATTGACCATCGCAAAATCACCCACTTAGAAATCTCGATACCTAGCTAAAACAAGCGAATAAGTGCGCTAATGATAGCTAGCTACCTATTGAGCCGCTGAAATGTATGACCTGTTCAGCACAAAAAGGCCATCTCTGTGTCAGTCTTCAATCCCTTCAGATCTCTGTGTTGTCACCACCTCTCAAAAGCCATGCTGATATGTATTCTCGTTTTAGAACGGTCTCTCTCACTTTCCCTTTTTGACTGCAGGCTCTATGCAGTTCGAGGCTTCTTGGTTTTGACAACAGCTGATAGTTTAGAACTATCCAGATTAAAAGCCGTTATATAGGTGACAAGTTTAAATTCTAAGCAACTCTTGTAAGGACAAGCTACAAGCACTTCACCATCCTCAGCACCCCCACACACGATACAGCAGCCGGGTCATCTTCTTTCTGTTTACAGATGTGAACAGAAAGGCCTTGCAAATGACGTCAAACTGACGTTTCCCATGAAGTCTGATAAATTATAAACCATTATTATAAGCTTAAAGTTGCGAATGAGGATTAGGTACGGAGACAGTTTTGAACACTGATTTTCTTTTTACATACTTCCTCAATAATTAATTTTTGGACCAAATATAACACAAACTAGCACCTTGAAGTTCAGTGTGTGCTTGTTGGTTATTATCTGGGAACATGTTGGTCAAGGTTTTTTTTTTCCTTTTAAGTTTTCAATTCAGCTTTTATCAGCTATGACCTTCACTATGAGTATTTCACATAAGATTTGTATCATACTTCATACTTCATTCATGATGTACTAGAATATATTCCCAGTGATTAATACAGTTGTATGTTTTATTTTAATTTTAGGCAATGGTTTGGTCAATCCTGATAATGACTAATGATTGAAAGTATAAATAATATATGTAAGTTTTAGCATTTGAACGTTTAGATAATCTGGCAATAAGTCTCGCTTTGCTCTCATCACCCGACACTAGTTCTGCGCTTGCTCTGTCACTGGCTTTCCATCGCTGTTGTTGATTTGATTGTTAGACCTTTACAAAGGGATTGATCTATGAGAGAACAGGTTGCACAAATGAACAGAACACTGACATGCTTTGTTTAGTAGCAGAACCAGTGTTCTGTAAATAAATCAAACGAATGTCATCTGAAAGTCTTGTTATGGAAATGTGCTCAGTATTGATTTCCTTATGCTGGCCGAAGCTAGACCAAGATGAATAAATGCATTTTGTTTCTAAAAGTATCTACCAATATGTCTTTGTAATTGGCTTTGACAGATGGCTTGAAATGGGCTGTGACGCAATGCAATTTGGATAAAGGCAGTACGATCATAATGGAGCCAATACTCTTATACACACTGTCTGTTTAGTACTAGAGACATCACTTGGGGTTTGTATGGCCCAGAGCCTAAGACCGTACAGTGCTCCATCACACAAATCAGATTTAGTGGATGCACAAACTGAAGTCCAAACATTATGAAAAAGGTTAAGCTGAGTTACAATCCAGAAATGACTCTGAAGGTAAAGCAATACTAAAGGTAAATTTATATAAATTGTCATATTTTCAGGAGTACATTGTTTTTCCACACAATGAAGTCAACACTTCTTTGTCTGACTTATTCAGTGTTGGACAATCGTTGTGTGTCAAACTGGTAGTAAGGAAAATCATGGAAATACCTAGAAGACAAGGCATTCTATAAAAATTTCATGCATTTAAAACCTTTTACAATGCCTTACATTTAATTACACACAAATTCACAAGGATATGTGAAAGCTGTTGTAGTTGAAAGTTGTAAGGCGCGAGTGGTTTGAGACAGAAAAACACATATAAAGATTTGGACTGTTTGCCAGTACACTTTCTAATGATCAACAGGTTCACAAATCACCCAGGAATCCAGTATATATGTATTGTACTGTTGATGTATGTTCAAATAGAATATTACATGTCTACATGTTGAAAGCATAATCAGTAATTGTCTAGACAACAGTCCAATACCATTTATTCAGTCATTTAATGGTTGAATAAAAAAATAACATAATAAAAATTTATATAATCACATTTGCATTCACATATGCACATGTTTGTAATCTTTTATGGCCCAGGGCATCTTGGGAAGTATTGGAGGCATCGATTGGGAAAATGAATGAGCCCTTCCAGGTAACAGTGCACTACACTTCTTGTAGTGGTCAAGATCTTGGACTGTTGGCCATCGATTCATTGGAGCTGAAGGAATGTAACATGGGTGAGTGTTTTATGATCTCTTAAAGAAAATGCGAAGTTGCATTCCTTATGCTTTGGCAGCCGGTTTCCAGTTGAGGCAAATATACACTTAATGTTTCTGATCCTCTAAACCTAAGGAGTTATTGGTTACATTCCTCAGCATTTGAGGTCTGTGTGTCTATTAGTCCATGTGTTTTAATTCATGTATCTGTTTCCTTTGCTGAAACCTTCTCTGTCTCCCTTTACATCTCCACAGAAAGCAGAGATTTGAAGGAAATGGCTCCAGACTGTGGGGAGAACTCAGCTGTTCGCTGTGATTTGGGCGGCTGTATAGATAAAAGCAAAGTGTGTGATTTCCACAGTGATTGCCCTCTAGGCGAAGATGAAGGATTCATTTGTGGTGAGTTGGACAGTGCTTTTGAAAGCTTTCATAGGTCAGTGGAGGCTTGGGACAATATATCATTGTGTGACATCTGTTCTGTACCCTGAGGTGTAGCAAATCAATGTACAAGGGTGCCAGAATTAAAACCTTGTAAACTATACTGTAGCCTTTGCATTTATACCATCATTTTGAAAAGATCTATCTAGGATGTCCTTGATCTGTATCCTTACATGATAAGGAGCAAGTTAGAAACTTTAAAAAAAATAAAAATTGTCTACTGCTATCTGCACAGAGTGTGTGAGTATTCTTCTCGGTTTTGTGTCTCTGATGACATGTCAGATATAGCAACCAACAAAATCCAAGTGAAAAACAAATAGGAAAATTTTTAGGGAGGAAAAATATACTTACAATAACTTGGTTGCATAAGTGTGCACACCCCATAACTAGTACTTTGTAAATTGACATTTAGCAAATCTTGATTTTGATTAGATATTTGGAGGGATGTGCTGTTCTCTGTGATGTCACTGTGGAGCCCCATTTGCTCCACTTGTTGATGATGGCGTCCATGTGTCCCAGGGTACATGTAATGTTATGGAAATATTTTGTACATTTACATTTACATTTATTCACTTGGCAGATGCTTTTATCCAAAGCGACTTACAAATAAGAAAAGCGATATATCAAGCAGAGAACAATACAAGTAGTGCTACTATACAAGATCCATTAATTGAGTTCTAGAGGAAGCAAAGTGCACAGAGTAGAGGTGTAAGTGCGTGTGTTTTTTTTTTTTTTTTTTAATGAGTTGGTTAGGTCTTCAAGAGGTGGGTCTTTAGCTGTTTTTGAAGATAGTGAGAGATTCTGCAGTCCGGATTGAGATTGGAAGTGCATTCCACCACTGAGGAACGGTTAGCGTGAAGGTTCTGGAAAGGGACCTTGCGCCACGCTGAGTGGGAACTACTAAACGTCGGTCGCTAGTCGATCGCAGGTTGCGAGAGGGAACGTAGGCCTTCAGGAGAGAGTTGAGGTAGGAGGGTGCTGTTCCTGACAAGGTCTTGTAGGTGAGCATCAAGGCCTTGTTGCGGGCAGCTACAGGAAGCCAGTGGAGGGAGATGAAGAGGGGTGTGACATGGGTTGTCTTGGGCTGGTTGAAGACGAGGCGCGCTGCAACATTCTCAATCATCTGAAGGGGTTTGATGGAGCTGGCTGGGAGGCTTGAAAGCAGTGAGTTGCAGTAGTCCAGTTTAGAGATAACAAGAGCCTGGACTAGTATCTGTAAAGCCTGTTTGGTGAGGTATGGTCGGATTTTCTTGATGTTGTACAGGATGAGCCTATGGGACCTTGCAGTTGCTGAGATATGGTCTGTAAAGGTCAAGCCGTCATCAAGAATCACCCCAAGGTTCCTGGCCGTCCTAGTTGGCATGAGTGTAAGTGAGCTGAGCTGTACAGTGAGGTTTTGGTTGATTGAGGGACAGGCTGGGATGACGAAAAGCTCAGATTTTCCCAGATTAAGCTTAAGATGGTGTTCCTTCATCCAGACCGAGATGTCCGACAGGCAAGAAGAGATGCCTGCAGAGACGGATGGATCGTTAGGCTGGAAGGTACCCCTCTCCTGTTCGATACCTTTCGACAAAGAGACCTCGCACATGCTTTATAAGATCTTTCTGGAGCATTGCTTCAGCAGTCCTGAAACCAAGAAGATGCCAAGAAAATCCTAAAGGAACAGCTGATCTTTATTTAGGGTTAATAAGAATCACTTTAATTTATGATAGGTTTATGATAATTACTTTTGAACATAAGTTGCGATAATTGAATGTCATTGGTTAATTTGATGAATGTGATTGGTTCATTTTGAGCACAGTCACATGCTCCATTATAAAAGGGTGCGCAGTGGCTTAGTGGTTAGCACATATGCCTTGCACCTCTGGGGTTGAGGGTTTGAATTCTGCCTCCACCCTGTATGTGCATGCTCTGGGGGTTTCCTCCGGGTTCCTCCACCCAATCCAAAGACATGAGCTGTAAGCTGATTTGCATTTCCACATTGTCCATAGTGTGTGAATGTGTGCAATTGGGCCCTGTGATGAGTTGGCACCTTGCCTTTTGCCCCAAGTTTTCTGGCATAGGCACCAGGCTCCTTGAGACCATGTGTAGGATAAGCAGTATGGAAAATGGATGGATGGTTGTAATATCACATTAAAGGTGGAAAGAAATCTGATATGATTTATCTCGGTTTCATTTTTTTTTAGCTGACCAGGACAAGCTGTCGTATAAGTAAAATTGAACCTGTAGACATTAAAATCCAAGTTCTTTCATTTAACTGTCACCCCAAAAGTTCCAGCTCACCCTAAAAACAGAACTTTGTAATTTATTGTCATGTATTTGATAGCCAGCATAAAGTGATTACTCCTTTATGAAATAAGTAAGATCAGTCTGGGCAGTTCGCATTTTAGTGAGAAAGCACACTTAAAGGTTATGGAACACTCAGAGTGTTCTTGTTGAGTTACTAGCAAGCTGTGTGCCACATACATTAGCTATATTAAAGTTTAGGCTGTAATAGATTGGTGAGTTATGCATCCTCAGAATGCTTTCCCTGCATTGTCAAAGTGCCCTGTTATAAGCATTTATGTATATGAAGCAAGAAGTCTGGACTAAAAAAAATGTAAGTAGTTCTTTGACCTCATGCATTCAAACATCTGCATGTATGCAGTGCAAATTACAGTCGATATTATCAGTTGATCGTAGTGTGGCTCATATGAATTAGCAAGTTAAAACATGTAGGCATTTAAAAATATTTGATTATAATTTACCTTTACATTGCACATGTGAATTTTGAACCTGTTCTTTCTTGCTAATGGTTTCTTGCCACTGCTCTTTGCCATTAGCCAAAAACATAAACAAGCACACAGTCAAGACAGTTCATAATTTAGATGCAATCTAAATATAGCACTCACACAGAAGGAAATAAATATATATAGCAAGTAATAAAATTTCTCAGGTGCAATGAAGTAGTAGGAAGATCTGGTACAATGTCAACATTGCTGTGTGACTCCTGTCACTAGAAGTTAAGTGTGTTTCTTCAATTTATTTAAGGATATAATTTATATATATATATATATATATATATATATATATATATATATATATATATATATATATATATTTATATATATATATATATATATATTGTGTAGGGGGGGGCGATGCACAGAGACACGGAGGCGAAGGTAGCGCAAAAACTCAGGCTTTATTCTTGGTTTGGTAGAGTGTATGTCCCGGGGTGTGTGTGTAGGTCCGCGGGGTCGGGCTGACGGACGCTTAGTGGGGGCGTGTCGTGGGGAATCCCGGAAGACGCTCCGGGGCTCTCGGGCAGTCCCTCAGCGCCGCGCTGCTCCTCGGCCGGGCGCGGTCCTCGTCCGTGCGGGTGCCTTCCGCCAAGTACAGAGAGAGAGAGAGAGAGAGAGAGAGAGAGAGATTAGTCATCCACAATAAAAAGGGGAGCACGGTGAATACCTGCACGAGGGTCTGCTCGGACGCCCCCGTAAGTCGGTACTCAATCTTCCCGGGGCGGAAGGGCGTCCTTTTATCTCCGCCATCCGGGTAGCGAGTGGTGGAATTCTTCCGTCCGATCCTCCAATCCCGGACGGTACGGCATCGGTGGGTCCTCCCCGGCATGGGGCCCCTTCCGGTTACTGCCAGGTCCGACGGGGGCTGCCTGCTTCGTGCGGGTACGGCAGTTGGCAAAGGAGCGATCCCCTTTCTCCTCGCCGGTGACCGGCGTCCGTCGCGGAAAAGACCCCCCCCCAGCTCCGAGCCTACTGCCGCCGGGTGGTGGGCCCATAGCGGTCCCTCCGTGAGAGCCCGCTGCCGTTCCTGTGTAGGGTCCCCGCCCGGTGTTGGACCTGGAAGCAGAAGTCCTGCATGGCGAGAAACCACTGAGTTACCCTGGCATTAGTGTCCTTGGCCTTGGCCATCCACTGGAGGGGAGCATGGTCCGTCACCAGAATGAAGGGTCGGCCCGCCAGGTAGTACCTCAGCTCCTCGATGGCCCATTTTATTGCCAGGGCCTCCCTTTCTACTGCGGCGTATTTCTCTCTGCCGGGGACAGCTTCCGGCTGATGTAGAGTACCGGGTGCTCTTCTCCCTCGAAGGCTTGTGAGAGGACCGCGCCAGCCCGGTTGCGAGGCGTCGGTGTGCACCGGAAAGGGGGGAGTGCGAAGTCCGGGTTGCGCAGCACCGGCTCACTGGTGAGGGCCTCCTTCAGCGCCCGGAAGGCCCGCTCGGCGTCAGCGGTCCACCTCACTTGGTCCGGCTGGCCCTTCTTTGTCAGGTCTGAAAGAGGAGAGGCTATCGCCGGAAGTTAGGGACAAACCTCCGATAGTATCCCGCCAACCCCAAGAAGGCACGCACCTGTTTCTTCGGACGAGGGCCGAGGGTAGCCTTTCACCGCTTCGACTTTCTTTGCCTGGGGCTTTAGCATCCCGCGCCCGATGCGGTATCCCAGGTACGCGCCTCGCGCCCCTAGCCCAGGGTGACATTTCTTGGGGTTGGCAGTCAAGCCAGCGTCCCGAGTCCCTTTAGAACCTCCCCAGATGGAACAGCTGGTCCGAACAGGTGGAGGAATGGATGACTACGTCATCCAGGTAGGCGCCGCGCAAGCGTACGATGGGGCCGTAGGACGATGTCCATCAGCCGTTGGAAGGTGGCCGGGGCCCCATGTAGCCCAAAGGGGAGGACCCGGTACTGCCAGTGGCCCGTGGCGGTGCTAAAGGCGTCGCCTTGGGTCGAAGCCGGCTGCCAGGGCCACTTGCCCGTACCCCTTGGTGAGGTCCAGAGTGGAAATGAATCGGGCCCTCCACCACGGCGCTCCACCAGGTCGTCCACTCGGGGAGGGGGTAGCTGTCAAACTCGAGACCTGGTTGAGTCGGCGAAAGTCATTGCAGAGCCGATACTCCGGCTGGTTTCGGCACTACAACGACGGGGCTGGACCAGGGGCTGTTGGACTCGTCGATCTCCGTCTCGTAGCACACTCTCTACCTCTTTCTCGATGGCCTTACGCCGGGCCTTCGGGACACGGTAGGGCCTCTGCCTCACCACTACCCCTGCAGGTGTTTTTATGTGGTGGCGCACCACTTGGGTCCTTCCTGGGGAGGAGGAGAATACGTCCGTGAATTGGTCCACGAACTCGCTGGAGCTCCTGTCTCTGGGCGGGTGTGAGGTCCTCCCCGAGGTCGACCAAAGCACGCTTGTTCTGATCTGTGTCTAGGGCGGCGTATGCGGAAGCGACCGGGCGCGGGTTCCACCCACTTCTTCAACAGGTTAATGTGATAGAGTTTGCCGTCTGTTCTCCTTCCGGGCTGTTGCAGGCGGTAGTTGACGCCCGCTGACGCTCTAGAACGATGTACGGCCCCTGCCAGCGGGCCAGGAACTTGCAGGCGCTACTGGGTACCACCAGAAGTACCTGGTCCCCTGGGTGGAACTCGGGGCTGGCGCGGTGCACCCCCGCTGCTGTTCTTCCTGGGCGGCGCCGCATGTGTTGGACTATCGGTCCCACCTGGTCGATCCGGTCTTGCATTTCGTACATATTCCACGACTGAGCGGTACGGGGATGGCTGTTCCTCCCAGGCTTCAAGGGCAACGTCGAGTAGTCCTCGAGGCGCCGGCCGAACAGCAGCTCAAAGGGGTGAAGCCGGTGATGCCTGGGGGCACCCCGGACCCCAAAGAGTACGTAAGGAGGAGGAGGTCCCAGTTCTTCCCTTCTTCGCCTACCACCCCGCAGCATTTGTGTTGAGCCGTCTGGTTGAAACGTCGACCGCCCGTCAGTCTGGGGGTGGTAGACCGACGCTTCTTCAGATGCTTCACCTGCAACAGCTGACACAGATCAGACATTAGCTTGGAGACAAAGGCGCGTACCTTGGTCGGTTAGGATGTCTTTGGGGATCCCCACACGGCTGAACAGGAGTACCAGTTCCTGGCGGTGGGGGGTGGTTGTTGGTGAGGGTGTAGTAAAACGGCCTCCGGTACCGGGTGGCGGGTAGTCCACAATCACCAGGACGTACGGTTTTTTTTTTTTTTTTTTTTTTTTTTTTTTTTTTTTTTTTGCGGGCGGGGGGTTTTTTTTTTTTTTTTTTTTGGGTGTAGTGGTACGGGGAGGTCATGGGGACGGCATACATGGAGAGACCAGCTCCCTGTCACGCCCTTGATCAGCACCTCGGCTGTCGGGAATTCTCGGGTGTCCCCATGAACGCAGGTCACAGTGAGGCTCCCCTTGCTGGAGCCCGCGGGGGGAGGATGGACGGTCGGGCAGGCCACCGAGCCCCCGGTGTCCAGCAGCGGTGTGATCGGCCTCCTAATTCACACCTTCTGGGTGGGCTCCTCCGCAACTGTCGTATATGGAGGCGCAGCCGGCCAGCCAAGGTTTCTGGGTCGGTCCGGGAGGCCCCAGTTCCGCTCGCGGGGCATGGGCTCATCGGTTGGGATTTACTGGGGCGGGGACCTCCGGCGGGTTCGCCAAGTGCAGGCTGGGCGTGCCGGACAGACCGGACTCCCGAGGCCCCTAGAGGTAGGTCAGAGGGCTGTGGCTCTTGTGGGTCGGCAGCGCGGTGGCGGTGATGCGCGCCAGGGCCGTCAGGAGCTCCGGGGGCGTTGCGGCGCTTGGACCCCCACAGCCGTGTTATACCATCCGGGTAATGCCCTCAAGAACCGATCCATCGCCACCTCTTCCGCCACCTCGAGGGCCGTGTGCTGGTCTGGCCGGAGCCACCTTTTGTGTGATGGCGGATGGGGGGTGTTCCGTTGGCCTGCCGCCGCCCCGCCCGCCGCTGATAAGTCCAGCGATGGAACTCGCGGCTTTGGGAGAGCCCGGCCGCACCTACGCCAGGTCGGGTGCGGTTGTCTCGCTGCGTCCCCCGGCTCGAGATCTGTAATAGGCCTCGCGGCCGCCCTCTGTGAGCAGGGGACCCCTATGCCCCCTCTCGCCGCGGGCGATGGTTTCAAAGGTCTCGAGGCAGCCACCGGTTCGTCATCAGGAGCCAAGGGGGGAGTAGGCGGCGGAGCTCACCGCCCGGTCCGGAGAGGCGTGGAGGCGGCGCGGGAATGTAGCGCCACCAGCGTCTCTTTTCGCCGCCTGGAGGCTTTGCAGCGAAGTTGTTCGGTAATATCGGCAGTTGCTGTATTACGGTCTGCTTGTTTTAGGTAAGGGGGGGGTGTGCGGTGGGTGTGTGTGTTGTTTTTTTTTCGAGGGGCGGTTCTGTGCTTGCGCCTGCATCCTCCACCAGTGTAGCGGGATGGGCGTTGCACAGAGACACGGAGGCGAAGGTAGCGCAAAAACTCAGGCTTTATTCTTGGTTTGGTAGAGTGTATGTCCCGGGGGTGTGTTTGTAGGTCCGCGGGGTCGGGCTGCCGGCGGACGCTAGTGGGGGCGTGTCGGGGGAATCCCGGAAGACGCCTCGGGGCTCTCGGGCAGTCCCTCAGCGCGCGCGTGGTCGGTCGGCCGGGCGCGGTCCTCGTCTCGGTGCCTTCCGCCGAAGTACAGAGAGAGAGAGAGAGAGAGAGAAGAGAGAGAGAGAGAGAGATAGAGATTAGTCATCCACAATAAAAGGGGAGCACGAGTGAATCCACGCCAGGGTCTGCTCGGACGTCAACCGCTTCGTAAGTCGGTACTCAATCTTCCCGGGGCGGAAGGGGCGTCCTTTTATCTCCGCCATCCGGGTAGCGAGTGGTGGAATTCTTCCGTCCGATCCTCCAATCCCCGGACGGTATCGGCATCGGTGGGTCCTCCCCGCATGGCGTCCCTTCCCTGCCAGGTCCGGACGCGGGGCTGCCTGCCGCGTGGGCATCGGCAGTTGGCAAAGGAGCATCCCCTTTCTCCGCGCCGAGTGCCCAGTCCATCGCCATAATATATATATATATATATTATTTTGTCATTGGCAATTAGTTCTTCCCTATCTTGCAACAGCTACCAAACTGGAAGGCTATTAGCTAAGCCATGTTTCCTCTGTGAAGCTCCAGAATCTTTTCATGCAATATCATAGGACAGTTGAATGCATTTGGAGGAGATCACTAACATCCCTCTTCCATATACAGTACTGTGCAAAAGTCTTAGGCACCTTTTTATTTTTTTATTTTTTTAAATACAAACCAATGAATGTTTCTTTTATGACTTCTGCAATATTGAGTCAATAAAATGTTTTTTTTAATATATTCCAAACTTTACATTTCCATCAAAAAATTAACTGTTACAGGAAAATGTTTGTGTGGCAGTAAAGGAGACAACATATTACATAATATATTACTTTTCTGACCAAAATCATAATGAAGTTTGCACTGGTTTATCTGCAAAAACAGAAACATATGATAGTCAAATCCTCCAGAACTATGGGAGATTCTCCAAGATGCTCAGAAAGACTTACCAGCTAATTTCCTTATAAAACTGCACAAAGTGTACCTGAGCTGACGGATGCATTTTTAAACAGCAAATGGTTCTTACACTTAATATTGACTTTGTTTACTTTATTGCTGTTTACTGTTTTTAATTGTGGATTGTTTATACATACAAATATTTAATTTTATTATTTTTGAAGGCATATTTTCTTTATAACATTTCTTTGCATGTGACTAAGACTTTTGCAAAGTACTGAACATGAGCTAGCAGGATATCTAGTGTTACCAAGTTGCACATGGAAGAGCGAGAGATGCCTGTTCTTCTCAGAAAGCAAGGCCAATTACGCCCTCTTGACCTCCTGGCCATGGATGACTTTAGTTTTGAACTGATCAAAGGGGACTCAGGGCACGAGGCACGGGACACCCTAGATGCGCTGCCAACCCATTGTTGGGCACAATCTCACAGACACTCACAGACCCATTCATACACTACGGACAACTTGGAAATGCAAATCAGCCTACAATATATGCCTTTGGACTGGGAGAGGAAACCAGATTACTGGAGGAATCAAACCTCCAACCCCTGGAGGTGCGAGACAAACATGCTAAAAGCCAAGTCACTGTGCAAATCCTGCATTCATGTAAAAGGACAAATAAAGGACAGCATTCGAAGATATAAAATATTTGTTATTTTTTCAAGGACCCAAGAGATATGCAAAATTGTTGGGTAAAATCTGATTTACTCTCCCTCTGAATAGGAACAATTCTCATTACATCCAAAATATGCTCACATTCTTCAATGAAAAAAGAAAAACTGAAACTGAAGGAATAACCACATATCCTTCCTTAGATGTATTTTCTTCAAATTAGGTGTGCAATCGGATCAGTGGAATACTGCAATAACTAATTTCCCCCAATTTGTCCTGTCAAGGCTTGGACAGTTTTCACCAGATATACATATAGGGATTTAGCTTAACTGATTAGGTGTGTTTTAGTTCATCTCTATAGTAGTCTGACATGTGCATCTGTTGCTCATTTGCTTTCCACCTGTTTAAATTTTTAACTTGCATGTAAATCGTTAACACTCTCCAGAGTCTACAATGCTCCAATAACAGTTACTGTGCACTATGTATTAATAATTGTAATGGTGATTTATTTATTTATTTTCTGAATTTTGAGGACTGAATAAATTTCAGAGATTTAGAGAGAGTAATCCCTCTAAAAATGTTTTTATTAAGAATACCCTGCCAGAGCTATTACAAAATTCTTTTATTAGCAAAAAGCACTTACATAAAGGGATGGAGTGGGGGTTGGATGGGCGGGGGCATTTTCTGCTCTGAGAGAGAGCTCAGCTTCCAAAAATGAACAATGAGATATAAGAACATTCTTTAGTTCCCCCAAGTTCATCTCTTCTAAGCTTAAAATGGTAACTGCACCAAATTTGCATTATGTCTTTTGGTGTTGTAGGGCAGTAGGTGAACGTAGGTTACTACAAACCTTTACCAGCCTCACATTGGATCCACAGAAAGATTGTGGGGATAGTGTATACAATGCACTTTTGGTAAATTTCAGGTTAATGATCACAGCTTTTGTTTTGTTTTTGTACACCGTTCAACAGCAGAGTATGGCATATTGGCAGTTAACTTGTTTATTGAAGTAGCAGTGCTAGACTAGAGACTCATGGGAGATTAGAGTTAATTACCTCTCCATGCTGTTATGGTTAAAGCATATAAGCTGTTATGTCTATACAGTGAGACCACATCATCAGTGAAACAGTTCAGCATCTCTTTATCTTTAGAACAAAATGCATTTAAAATTTTTTTTTTTTAGAACATTTGGTTCATGGACAATTGATAATAAATCTGTTTGATTGCATGACTGGTTATTGTTAATGTCTAGAACTGTATGTCTTATTCTTAAAATTATATGTTGCTTGTATTCACAGATAATTTGCCATTGGGGTCATACTGTTCATTTGAGTTAGGCTCCTGTGGGTGGACAGTCTCTGATACACAGTCTTCTTGGAACCTGGCCAGTGGAGAACAACTATCCAGAAGTACTGACCTTTTAGGAACAACACTCCAAAACACTCAAGGTGAAAACATAACCTCAATGCAGGGAACAGTTGGGGTTACAATATTTTTTTTTGTATAAAGATATTCATTTCATTATAATATAAGGAACCCAATTATAACCTATATATAACCGATGAATAATACCTTTACCAAAATTCAGATATTTAAAGTACTGCTGATTTTTCAGAGCTTCATGTCTTTCATCCCAGACAGTTTGAAAAATAACTACTTTGAGAAATTACAGGCTTGTCCCTGACATCATCTATTGGAGGCTTTATTGTTGTCATCATGCATAACACGTGTTGATGCCTGTTTACACTAGCCTATAAATGGTGTTAATGTCAAAATGTTAATCTCTTATATTTTAAACAGGATAAAGGGTTAAGAAAACCAATAATTGCAATCAGGTTAGCCTGGCACAAAAGGTTACTAAAGACAAAACTGCACTTGATTATGTCATGAGTAAAACATGACTTCCATCACAATATTATATATCCATAATATCACAGTCTCTCAACTCTTGTAAGACGTGTGTGTGTGTGTGTGTGTGTGTGTGTGTTAAGAATTGCTCTTTTTGGATGTTGATTTTCTTGCTTGCATGGAATGTTATGGAAGGCGACAAAAGAGTCTGTATTTCTCAGATTGCATGTAAAATGGAAAGGTAATATATGACTAGTCATTTAGTCATATATAATGACTATTTTCAGTCATAAATTCCACCGATGGAACTTTTCCAACAAATGCATTGTGCGTTTAAAATAACTAATGGCACATTTTACTTGCATGCTGTGTAGATACCAAACAGAATTCTCAATTACTGAACTGTTCTTTGGACATAGTCTTAGTGATTTAAGAGAACACTGGGAGAGCTTAAATAAGACATATCTTTATGTTGGCAGGCTAAAGGAGCACAGTTGTTTAGTTTATAACTAACTGTGTAAGTCCAGCTGAGTGCTATGCATCCTTGGAATGATCAACATTTGACTTTCTCTAAAATGTAGTGTATACAATATATGTATAGAAAATTGTACATTCTTCCCAATTATCTAATTATAATCTTAGAGTTATATGGTTCTCTCTGGTTTTGAAAAATCTGTAAATGGTTTTGAATATCAGCTGGGAAACTCTAAGGTAATTTATTCGTCATGACCTATGTTTAAAAAATGCTGTAAAAGGTAATAGACAAGACATTCTGCAAAAGTCACGGGAAACACTGTCCTCCTCCCAAAATTTATAATTTTTTAAAAATGTGTAAACAGGCAGGTAAAACATGAAGTTAAGTACTTGCAGATACAATTAACATAACAGCTTATCGGTATGATGCTGCTCAGACAGTTAAAAATGGAGACCATAATGTTTGCACTGCGATACGTTTTATATTTATGTGAATTCATTTTTCAATACAAAAAAAAAGTTCTCTTTTGCAAAGCAATGGGGACCCAATCTTAATAAAATACATTAAATAATCAAGTATTTAAACCTTTTCTATTTTAAGCATTTATTTAAAATGTATTCATTTTGTATTAACAAAGACAAATAATTCACCTTCTAAAAATCAGCGCTTGTGTGTCACCTTCCCATCAAATAAAGAGTTTCACATTATTGTAAGGTGAATTGAATGACACAAGTAGGGAAATACTACTTAAATTTAAATGAACTTTCAAACAATGGCAGCATGTGAATACTTTACTGTTTAGTAAAGATGAGTATATTTTTACTGAATAGCTACCCATGCTCCCAAACAAACACAGCCGTGTGTGCCAGTATGTTAATATTTATTGAAGATACTGAGGAGTTTCAGTCCCAACTGTAACAGATGACTTTAAAAACATCACAAGTTGTTCTGGAACTAAATCTCAAATGTCTTCCAATGCTGTTCTTGAGAGCACTACATAAGACATTCAGTTCCATTTTGTAGATTCCTGTTAAAGGTGCTTCTGGTAAGATTGGTCTCCCTTCTTCCTTTTCATGTTCTTCTGACAAGCATTTCATATTTTAAGTCAAATGGTATATTCCTGAAATAAGTATAATTTGCCATGTATGCTGAGCATGTCACTAACACTACTGTAATAATGGTTTCAAACTAGGAAGTGAAATAAACACAGTGACATGTTCCAATGCAGTTATGCGGGCTGTTGTGACTCGGGTGTTGGAGCGGGTTGTCCACTAATCGTAGGGTTGGTGGTTCGATTCTTGGCCCACGTGACTCCACATGCTGAAATGTCCTTGGGCAAGACATTGAACCCCAAGTTGCTCCCGATTGCAAGTTAGATCCTTGCATGACAGCTCTGCTACCGTTGGTGTGTGTGTGTGTGTGTGTGTGTGTGTGTGTGTGTGTGTGTGTGTGTGTGTGTGTGTGAGAATGGGTGAATGAGAACCAGTGTAAAGCGCTGTGGAACCGCTAAGGTTAAAAAAGCGTGTTATATAAGTGCAGACAATTTACTATTTAGGAAATATGCAGTCATGTGAAAAAATAAGTACACCCAATGGAAATTGTTGTCTTTTTTGGCATATTGGGACAAGCAAACATTTGGTCATCTTTGAAACAGTGCCTATTAATAAGGTTGATATACTCGAACAAAACCACAAGGAAAATGAGCATTTCATTCATTATTCATTATTAAAAAGAAATATCATTAATTGTGATATTCTTCTGTGGAGAAAATAAGTACACCCTTGGAAACAGAAGCTAGTATTGCCCCCTTTAGCAGAAATAACTTCTTGTAGGCGTTTTACATAATTGTCCACCAGGCTTGCTGGAATTTTTGACCACTGTTCCATGCAATATTCTTTCAGTTGCAAGATGTTTGATGGTTTTCTTGCATTCAATGCCTCTTTCAAATCCCCCCAAAACATTTCAGTAGGATTCAAGTTCGGGCTTTGACTAGGCCATTCCATAACTCTCCAGTTTTTCTTTTTGAGTCATTCCTTGGTGGATTTGCTAGTGTGCTAAGGATCATTATCTTGTTAAAAGGTCCACTTTGAGTTTAACTTCAACTTTCGGACAGAATCCTCACGTTATCTTCAAGCACTCTTTGATATTATGCAGAATTCATAGTTGACTCAATGAATGCAAGCTGTCCAGTAACTGAGGCAGTGAAGCAACTCCAAACCATAACATTTCAACCACCATGCTTTACAGTTGATATGAGGGGCTTCTCCTGAAAAGCTGTCTTTGGTCAGTGCCAAACATGTCTGTTGTTACTGTGACCAAACAACTCTATCTTTGATTCATCTGTTCAGAACACATTATTCCAAAAGGCCTGGTCTTTCCCTATATTCTCATTGGTAAGTTGTAGTCTTGCAAAGGCTTTTTCCTGGCACGCCTCCCATGCTGGTCAAATTTGTGCAGTTTCTTTTTGATTGTAGAAGCATCCACGTTGACACCAACATTTGCAATACTTACTAGGAGATCCTGTGATGAAATTTTGGGGTCGTTCTAGACTTCTTTTTGAATCAGATGGTCTGCTATTGGGCTGAATTTGCTGGGATCATCAGTCCTGGACAAAATGGCAGTCATTTGAAATTTGCACCATTTGTAGATTACTTTCCTTTTAGTGGAATGATGTATTTCAAATAATTTGGAGGTCTTTTTAAATCCCTTTACAGACACATATACATCCACAACCTTTTTTCTGAAGGCCTTATGGAACTTTTTAGATCTTAGCATGAGGACACCACACACCTCAATAAGAAAATGGAACACCAGACACTAGATATGAGAGGGGCATAAATAAGACAGGTTCCACCTGCATTCCCTTAGCAGGTTCTAATCAATGGCTCCCAATTTTTAACACCTGGTACTAATTCTATGGATTTGATGGTGTGACAAATGTAATGGTGTACTTAGTGATCTGTTTTTGTTCATTTAAAATGTGAAAATTACTACAAAATATCACCTTTATTAGTAGACACTGTTTCAAAAGGATCAAATGTCCAAATATGTAAAAAAAAATAATATAATATAATATATATAATATATATAAAATAATAATAATTTAAAAAAAGCCAACAATTTCTCTGGGGTGTGCTTATCTTTTCGCATGACTGTAGGCACATTTGGAATGCCACTCAACTAATCAAATTAGTGGACTAGAACTAACTTTTGTATAATACTGTTTCAGCTATAGAATTTTGCACTTTTAAGCTTTTTAACATTTAAATGCTATTTCATTTTCTTTAACGTGCACTAATAAAAGCTACTATTCTTATATTGCATAAAACTAGAGGGGAGTCTTTAGGACCCTGCAAATCCAACTTTGTACTCAGTTCTCTGTTTAAGAAATACAGTATATTTAAACCGTCCAACGTTTACAAGTGTAACAAGTGTGCAATTCATGCATACTGTATATACAATCTTTGCAAATAAATAACTTTCTATTTCTTGCCTGTTCTTTTCTGCTCTCACCTTAGGACACTTCTTGTTCTTGAAGGTCAGAGGCATTGCTAGTGGAAATGAAGCATCAATTTACAGCCCAGCTCTTCCTGTGACTCTGTCTAAGCAGGATTGTCAGGTGAAAATTGAATGGCTATCTTTTTCACCAGTAAGAATTAAATTTAACTTATTCAAGGCTTCCAGTGTGATGCATTTAAAGTGCCATTTAGACCAATTTTCAGTTTTCCTTCAAATTAAATTCATGATTTGTACACAAGGGTCAGCTTTGTGTAGCTCTTTCAACCATTTTATGCTGGGTATACTCTCATATTTCAGGACACTAATGGCTATGTTTGACAAGTCTGAGGTCATTACTCTAAAGTGTGTTTTTCTGATGGTACATCCTGGGAATGCTCGGAGGTTCATTTATCCTTCTATATTGTTGATCCATTTCTAATGTTTTCTGTGTGTAGTTGCACTTCTCCCTATATCTGTATGGGGATTTTAATGGCACTGTGCGTCTGTCGGTGGTAGAGAATGGTTCTTCAGTGACCCCTTTAGTGTGGGAGAGGGCTGGACATTGGAAGGACAACTGGCAAGACATCACTTTACAGATCACTGACCTCCTAAATAGGTGAAGGAAATTATGATTTTTTGTTTGTTTGGCAAAGTGAAATAAATTAAACAATTTGAATACTCTGCACACATTTTGAACAGAGTCATGTGATGACCTGTGCATAAACACCTAAATATTACCAAACATTAAACGCTTGGCTTTGGTTTTAATCCTTTGGCTTTATTTGTTTTGACTGCAGGTTCCATCTAAAAGTTCATGCCCAGTGGGCTGCTGACTCAGAAGCTGACATTGCACTGGATGATATTTCTTTAAGTGCAACATGTTTTGACACAGGTGACCTTTTTTCCACCCACACACGTGCTACATAACTGTTACACCCCTGCCAAGAGCAAATTGCTGTTTGCGCATGAGATAGTTATGCTCAGACATGGAGGAATCAAAT
This sequence comes from Ameiurus melas, assembly GCA_012411365.1. Lineage (NCBI taxonomy): Eukaryota > Metazoa > Chordata > Actinopteri > Siluriformes > Ictaluridae > Ameiurus > Ameiurus melas. The sequence continues at coordinate 11,417,294 of CM022761.1, forward strand.
GTAATCCTACGCATTGCTGTATTTGTCCATTCTGTGCATCATTTGGTTTTTTTGCCTTTGTTTATTTATTCATTTTCATATGATTCATTTGCATGTGATTCATTTACATATGATTCATTTTCATGTGATTCATATTCATGCATGTGTTCATTTACATGTAATTCATTTTCATGTGATTCATTTACCTTTTCTCCCCTCCCTTCCCTTTCCCAAATATTTCATTGAGAAGAAAAAAAAAAAAAAAAGTTAAAAAAAATTCCCCCGCCCTCCCCCAGCTCATCCTGTCTACTCAATAGCTGTCGCTGGTTATATAAAAATTATAAAAACCCAAGAACAGGCACCATTTAAATAAAGTAAACCATAGGAATATAAATAGCAAATTGGAGCCGAAGAGGGACACACACCCAAAGTCTCCATAAAACAAGGGAGACAGCAGTGTATCACCCCTAGGGTTGTCCACAAAGTGGACCTAGAGTAAGCTAAACAAAATTACCTAAACTAAAAAAAAAATCCCAGTAAGAGAAAAGTCCCCTACTGACTTCAAATCTAATAAATAGTCTGCGCACTATTATACCTTTTAAAGACTTATAACTAATAATATTACAGTATAACATATTTTAAAATAATAATAATAATAATAATAATAAAGAAAAATAACTAATAAAATGAAATAAACTCTAACCCAGTGAGAGCATCAAAACAGAGAAGCACATTAATACAGAAGTAGATATAAGAGGAGTGAGTCCACAAATTGTAAATGAAGTCTACAATGTTTTTGACCAACATTAATGTACGCCCACCGTCCACTTTATTAGGAACACCTTACACCTGCACATTCATGCAGTTATCTAATCACTCAATCATGTGGCAGCAGCGCAACGGGAAATAAATCTTGCAGATACAGGTCAAGAGGTTCAGTTTACACAGAATGGTGTGAAAAGCAAAATAACATCCTGTTTGTGCAGGGTGTACAGGCTGAAACACATTCAGTACGTTTACATGGACAACAATATTCTGATATTAACCCAATTAAGATGATACTCTGATTAAGAAACTAGAATGTAAACAGCGATTATTGATGACCTTAATCTGATTAAAGTCATACTCGAAGTAAACACAAATGGAATTAAGACATGTGGAGTATTCCTGTTTTAGTCGCATTAACGAATTGCATTATAGACATGTAAAAACCTTAATCACACTATTAATATTGTGTGGGAGTTTTCACCATATTTTATGACAGGACACGTACACACACAGCAGTGCTCAACTGTTTGACGGCAAATGAGAGCATGGCTGCATCCGAAAATATGTACTTACCTGCTATATAGTAGGTGAGACATGTATTTCGGCTACTATATACTATATAGGTAAGTACGCGGTTTCGGACTCAGCCCATGGCTTCAAGCAGTCGTCTATTTGCACGGATAGCATGACAAATAATTGTGCACTTGAAGCTTTCGTAAAATTAAAAATTAAACACCCAAAACTGTACACGGTACATTAATGAAGACAAACTGTATGTCGATACGTGAAATTCTGGAGGGAACGTCGGACAGCATGGCGTGGTGGCATAAAGACGTGTGCCATTGATCAATCTATGTTCTATAACATGTACAACAGGAACATGAAAGGAATATTTTAAAAGCAAGTCATGTAAACACAGGATAATCAGGATATTGTCTTATTCAGAATAAGGTCAATAATTAGATTATTGCTGTCCATGTACACGTAGTCAATGTTAATGAGAGCGATCAGAGAAGAATGACCAGACTGGTCTGAGCTGACAGGAATAACCTCTTCTCCATGATCTCTTATATAATTTATAGTTTATCTTCAGGCCAATGCACTTCAGAAATCTAATTTTATGCTTTTGCGATGGTGCATTATTTGTGATCATGGAAAATTTGTGGTCTTGAAGGTTGGAAAAGGTTGACCCAAATGCTACAACCTGTTTAGTTTTTTTCTGGGTCTTTCACTCTCTCTGATCTAATCAGATCTAAAAGCTCTGCTTCTTGGCCGTCAACATGATTTGGACTCCATCAACCAGTTAGACTTCCTGAGTCCTCTTCCTGAGCCTTCTGCCTCAGGTAAAGTGTTTTACTCTGCTTGACAAATTCATTGTACATTTAATTGTCTTTGATTGTTTAATATTCTTAAACCTAGTTCACTTTTTGAGCCATAAACTTGTTATAGTATATACAAATGAGGTGCACATGAACCACACAGAAGGAGACAGTTAATATTGCTTTTCCAGAGGTGTCCCAGATGACATGGTGGTTCACCTCATGTGGTGCCAGTGGACCTCGGGGCCCTACTCAAGCGCAGTGTGACAGTGCCTATCGCAACACCAATGTTAGTGTGCTGGTGGGAAAAGAAGGCCCTCTCAGAGGTGTTCAGATGTGGAAGGTGCCTGCTACCAACAGATACAAGTAAGTGTTCATCAAAGTCCCTTAAAGGCTGCTGTGGAAAAAATCTTCAGAAGAAGTCATTGGGAATATTGGCTTAATTTCCAAAAATATTTTCATGTGAAGATAAATCAAATATGCCATTCAGTTGAACTTTGCCTGTTTGAACAAATGAATGCATTTAATTTGCACATCTCTTCACATGTCAAGTTACCACAATTCAGCGATCACCTTCATTACTGTCAGATACACAAAAACAAGATTCCTCCACTGATGTAGGTTTTTGTAACCCCACTCCTACCTGGATGCAAAAGAATTAAGACCAATCCCAGCCGCTACCACAGAAAATTTTTGCAATCCTGCCCATTTCTACATTTATTTTGCAGCCATTATACCGTGCAGCCGGAAAGTATTCACAGCGCTTCACTTTTTCCACATTTTGTTATGTTACAGCCTTATTCCAAATGGATTAAATTCATTATTTTCCTCAAAATTCTACAAACAATACCCCATAATGACAACGTGAAAGATGTTTGTTTGAAATCTTTGCAAATTTATTCAAAATAAAAAACAAAAAAAGCACATGTACATAAGTATTCACAGCCTTTGCCATGACACTCTAAATTGAGCTCAGGTGCATCCTGTTTCCACTGATCATCCTTGAGATGTATCCACAACCTGATTGGAGTCCACCTGTGGAAAATTCAGTTGATTGGACATGATTTGGAAAGGTACACATGTTTATATAAGGTCCCACAGTTAACAATGCATGTGAGAGCACAAACCAAGCCATGAAGCCCAAGGAATTGTCTGTAGACCTCCGAGACAGGATTGTATCGTGGCACAGATCTGGGGAAGGGTACAGAAACATTTCTGCAGCATTGAAGGTCCCAACGAGCACAGTGGCCTCCATCATCTGTAAATGGAAGAAGTCTGGAACCAGCACGACCCTTCCTATAGCTGAGCGATTGGGGGAGAAGGGATTAGGGAGGTGACCAAAAATCTGATGGTCACCCTGACAGAGCTCCAGCATGTCTCTGAGAAGAGAAGACAACCTTCCAGAAGAACAAGCATCTCTGCAGCACACCACCAATCAGGCCTGTATGGTAGAGTGGACAGATGGAAGTCACTCTTCAGTAAAAGGCACATGACAGCCCACCTGGAGTTTGCTAAAAGGCACCTGAAGGACTCTCTGACCACGAGATATGAAAGATTGAACACTTTGGCCTGAATGGCAAGCATCATGTCTGGAGGAAACCAGGCACCAGTCATCACCTGGGCAATACCATCCCTACGGTGAAGCAAAGTGGTGGCAGCATCATGCTGTGGTTATGTTTTTCAGCGGCAGGAACTGAGAGATTAGTCAGGATCGAGGGAAAGATAAATGCAGCAATGTACAGAAACATCCTTGATGAAAACTTGTTCCAGAGCGCTCTGGACCTCAGACTGGGACGAAGGTTCTTCTTCCAACAGGACAACGACCGTAAGCACACAGCCAAGATAACAAAGGAGTGGCTACAGGATAACTCTGTGAATGTCCTTGAGAGGGGCATCCAGAGCCCAGACTTGAACCCGATTGAACATCTCTGGAGAGATCTGAAAATGGCTGTGCACTGACGCTCCCCATTCAACCTGATGGAGCTTGAGAGGTCCTGTAAAGAAGAATGGGAGAAACTGCCCAAAAATAGGTGTGCCAAGCTTGTAGCAAACAACAGAGTAACAAAGTATTGAGCAAAGGCTGTGAATACTTATGTACATGTGCTTTTTTTGGTTATTTATTTGTAATAAATTTGCAAAGATTTCAAACAAACTTCTTTCACGTTGTCATTGTGGGGTATTGTTTGTAGAATTTTGAGTATAATAATGAATTTAATCCATTTTGGAATAAGGCTGTAACATAACAAAATGTGGAAAAAGTGAAGCGCTGTGAATACTTTCCGGATGCACTGTATATTTGTCATACTGTTGTTGGTGCTGTTTCAGATGTTGGAACAGATTAATTGTGCTGCTGTGTGACATGGCAACTTGGAATTTGCATATTTTATTAAGTACTAAATTCTGATCAACGTCAATTAACAGAAATCCAAACAACAGATGTTGCATTTTATCTCTTTTTTTACACCAATTCCGTGTTTGCTTGTCCCTTTGCAACCATGTCATAATAACCAGCTAGCTAACACTTCAAACTGTTTCACACTTCATAGCCATCTCATCATGCACCACACACTAAACAGATATTGATTGGTCATCTGTTTTATTATGAGGGCTACATGTGCACGGAGCATGAGTAAAATACACAATGTAGAGAATAGGTTGTCACTTTCACAAATGTATGTATACATTAAGTCAATTAAATTGCAGCCTTTTGTGGTTATATAATCTCACCAGATCAAAACCGTGATTGCAATTCAAATCATTTGCCGCCTTAAAAATGAGTAAACTACAATGACCCTGACCAGGATAAAGCAGTTACTGAGGATAAAGGAATGCAAGCACTGGACCTCTCCCAGTACTCTCCAATGTTAACCAATGTGGTCTCTTATCAGCCTATGTACTACCACCCACTCCCGCCAGTGTGGGAGTAAAAGCCACTTGTTCCAGTGACTTTTTTGGGGGTCCCATGAGATCTTGGTCCTGATGCACAATTATAGAATTAAATTTTTTTTTTACCTTTTGTTACTCCCCCATCATGCCATATAGTCAGTGAGTGCTTACTCACTGTAAGCTTAAGAGGAATTGTTACAGTAAACAGGTTTTGTGAGTGTGTTGGAAGGTCCAAACAGAACCATGTCCCTTTGCCTATTCATGCTGTTTTCTGTTTACACGCACACACACACACACACGCACACACACACACACAACACTCTCTAGAAGTACTAGACAAGTCTCACAGTCTGTAGGGCATGGAGGAATCTGTTTCTGTTCTCTGTGTAAGATGGTTTCTACACTGAGAAACCTTTGAACTGATTTGCTATAATTGCCTGGCTATCCATGGTAGCTCATTAAAGGAGCACTGGCTACTCAGACATGCACGAGAGGCTGAGGAAGAGTGAGAAGCTAGCTCGAAAGAGACAGATGGCTGGTTCTTTGCTCTTAATAATTAGCCATTGAGCTTTAAAGACTGTGAGTTGAACCCCCTGTTAAAAAAAAGAGTGTTGTCTTTTGAAAAATTGGCAGGCGACTAATATAGCTGATTTCCGCTCACTCATTCATTAGTCTCAAGGCATTTTAACATGGGTTGCATAATTACATTTAAGTGCCGTAAGCCACAGATGAAGTTAATCACAAATGTTTGGATTCCCCCAAGATAGTATATGCATTACTGTTTGCTGATTTTTTCTATCTGTAAATATTGCTGAATAATAGATGTAGCAGACATGAGTGTAGGAGAATAGCAGAGAGAAAGTCTGTCAAGATTTTTAAGGCTGTATGCCACAATACAATTGCACAATTGGCACAATTGCACACATATTCACATGCACTACGGACAATTTGCACATGCAAATCAACATACAGCACATGTCTATGGATTGGGGAAGGAACCCCCCGAAGCATGGGGAGACCATGCAAACTCTTCACACACAGGGTGGCAGCGGGAATCAAACCTCCAACCCTGGAGATGTGAGGCAAACGTGCTAATCACCCTGCAAATATATTAGAATGCTAAAAATGTGAATGTGAAAAGTTTGCTCTCGTTTATAAACACCCTGGCAACCTCCTTCTCAGGATCTCCGCGTATGGAGCTGCAGGAGGCAAAGGGGCAAAAAACCATAACAAACGCTCGCATGGTGTCATCATTTCAGCCATCTTCACGCTGGAGAAAGGAGACATCCTATACCTCCTGATTGGTCACCAGGGGGAAGATGCTTGCCCAGGGGTGAGCATAGCTGCAAAACTATAGCAGACGTAGCAGCAAATATATAATCCAGACACTGTAATAGTCTGCTGTTTCAAGGTCTGTGTCGGTTTAAATGGCAACATGGTTGTTTAAAGTGGAGAATATTTATGTTTGTAAGCTAAATATAGTATCTCACACTCCTTACATTATAGGTAGTATTGGTAAAAAATTTGGATTGACCTTGACATTCTCATCTCTCCACTGTCATCTGTCATCGTTGCTTTTTGTTTTTTGTTTTTTTCTTGCAGAGGAACCCTCTGACTCACAAGGTCTGCTTAGGTGAGTCATCTGTGATTGAGGACAGGTTTGAAGGTGATGGATCTGGTACGGAATGGGCCGGGGGTGGAGGCGGTGGTGGGGGCGCCACATTCATTTTCCACGTAAGCTTCATATTTTTTCTTTACTCTCTACTTTCTTCTATCATGAGCACATCCATTTAGAGGGGTGACGGTGTGTAAAGGAAACCATGTGGACCGCAGTCTTTAACCTAATATGCATGTCTACAACATTCTTGGGACATATTGAAAGCATTTGAAGTCATCAGAACTGGGCCACAGATGGAAGTCAGGGAAGGACTGGGATGATAACAGTGGTTTATGATGTTCTTTGATGAAAAGCAACTCTTTTTTTTCCGGTGGGGGGGATGTCCTGGTGCAGATGGAGAACGGGGACCCGGTGCCTCTGCTGATAGCAGCAGGTGGAGGAGGGAAAGCGTATCTGGAGCAACCTGAAAGCAGTTTGGAACAGATCCCTCTAGAACAGTATGAGAACGACACGTCGGCCACTGGGGTCAATGGCAGAACTGGAGCTGCAGGTTTTCATCTAACTTTTTACCTCCTACACAGGCTGAATGTTTCCAATTAGCACTTACCAGCAGAAAATCAATAGTTATTTCATTTAAACTTGTTGAAATGACCAGTGAATTGCTAGGCATTTTAAAAACCACACATTAAACTTGGAACGTTTTTCTGCAATTTCGTTAGGTGTGACATTTCTCTGATATATGTCAGATTTCAGAAGCAGAGCTGTTGTCTGTGCTGTTGAAAACATTTTTTACTTGGAAGCTATTTTTGTTTCCATTTCCTGTGGGTTGGTAGAAGATGCTTTTAAACTTTTAATTATATGAACTTACCAAATTACCGCTTGAGATCTGCGGCATGATGGGCAATCCATCAGTTTGATGTTTAGGATGTATTTAGGAACAGTCCCTTATAGTGTATTTTGAGATGAGGGTATTTGTTGAACAGTTACTGCCACATCAACTGAATTCACTAACCGATGGACTTGTCAAGTGGTTTAGAAAAAGGTAGTCATTCAGTGGAATAGTGTGTGTGTGTGTGTGTGTGTGTGTGTGTGTGTGTTTCAAAAGGTGGGGGAGGTGGTTGGAAAGACTCCTCTACTCATGTTTGGGCAGGAAAATCTCTGTTTGAAGGGGCAGAAGGTGGCTCACCTTGCCCCCAGGCCCTGTCTAAACTTGGCTGGGCGACTTTTGGAGGGTTTGGTGGAGGAGGAGGTTCCTGCACTGCTGGAGGAGGTGGTGGAGGATACAGAGGTTAGTGTATTGATTTAGACACACACTCACTATCACGATCACTACTCATACACTGATTTGCACACTGACATATTTTGTAATAATGTATGTGTAACTGCCTGTGTAAAGACCTCTACATGGTAAATACAGTGCATTCCGGAAAGTATTCACAGCGCTTCACTTTTCCCACATTTTGTTATGTTACAGCCTTATTCCAAAATGGATTAAATTCATTATTATACTCAAAATTCTACAAACAATACCCCATAATGACAACGTGAAAGAAGTTTGTTTGAAATTTTTGCAAATTTATTACAAATAAATAACCAAAAAAAAGCACATGTACATAAGTATTCACAGCCTTTGCTCAATACTTTGTTACTTTGTTGTTTGCTACAAGCTTGGCACACCTATTTTTGGGCAGTTTCTCCCATTCTTCTTTGCAGGAGCTCTCAAGCTCCATCAGGTTGGATGGGGAGCGTTGGTGCATTGGCCAGGTGATGACTGGTGCCTGGTTTCATCCAGACATGACACTTGCCATTCAGGCCAAAGAGTTCAATTTTTTGTTTCTCGTGGTCTGAGAGTCCTTCAGGTGACATGCTGGAGCACAGTGAGAGTGACCATCGGGTTTTTGGTCACCTCCCTAAAGCCCTTCTCCCCCGATCGCTCAGTTTGGCCAGGCGGCCAGCTCTAGGAAGAGTCCTGCTAGTTCCAAACTTCTTCCATTTACAGATGATGGAGGCCACTGTGCTCATTGGTAGCTTCAATGCTGCAGAAATGTTTCTGTACCCTTCCCCAGATCTGTGCCTTGATACAATCCTGTCTCGGATGTCTACAGACAATTCCTTGGACTTCATGGCTTGGTTTGTGCTCTCACATGCATTGTTAACTGTGGGACCTTATATAGACATGTGTACCTTTCCAAATCATGTCCAATCAACTGAATTTACCACAGGTGGAATCCAATCAGGTTGTAGATACACCTCAAGGATGATCAGTGGAAACAGGATGCACCTGAGCTCAATTTTGAGTATCATTGCAAAGGTTGTAAATACTTATATACATGTGCTTTTTTTTGTTTTTAATTTGTTTTGTTTTTTAAACAAACTTTTTTCATGTTGTCATTATGGGGTATTGTTTGTAGAATTTTGAGGAAAATAAAGAATTAAATCCATTTTGGAATAAGGCTGTAACATAACAAAATGTGGAAAAAGTGAAGCACTGTGAATACTTTCCGGATGCACTGTATTGGAGTTTACTGTAGTTCAAACAATATTGGGTTTACTGTAGTTGCTGGACTCTAAAAGACATCTTTTGCATTTTAGAAGGTGCAGCAACATAAAGGTTTTTGCAGTAATTTTCTAATATGGCCACTTTGTTGGTGGTCCTAACACAAATTTAAAAGCTCAGGACTGATGAGGAAATGCAAGTTTAGTAACGAAGATAATGTGTAAATGAAATTCTTATTAAGTAAAGACTTTCATGTCAGAATAAATCGGATGAGTGAAAGGCAGTAAAATGGCTGATATCCCATTTGATTACCAAGTTGTTTTAATGAAAAAACAGATGTGTACAGAATAAGCTATTTCTTACAAAAAAAGACATGAAAATTCCAAAGCCACATTGGTGGAAATTAGCATTATTAGTTATTATTAGTAACTAATGATACCTTGTTTGATGTTTAATGCTACAGGTTAAATATGCATTAAATATTAATACATAAACAGAGTGATTTAATATAAGGTCTGTGTCAATGACGTCAACCAGGAAACAACACAATGCTTATCCAACAGGACTAAAACCCCCAAAAAACCGAAACTTAACCAATGGTCACTGAATTCCAAATTTCAAATACCTGTTGCATGAATGTGACGTGAAATAAAATATTGATACTGAATTTACTGTAGGTATGTGATTCTCACAACCTGGATGAACGTATTGTCTCAAAATGTACATTACATAGGTGTGTTTGCAAATATGATTTGTATCTATTTTTTGTTTTAAGTCAGCTACGAATACTATGACATTTTTGTTTTATGCCATCAGCCATTATATGACTCATCAGTATATGCCAACACTTCCCACACATCTATCTGCTATTCATCTCAGAACAAAAAGAAAGATTCCATATCAGAGAAAGGCTTTGAAATACATGTTTATGTTAAGGTAGCCTTGTTTTTGAGGTGCTTTCACACTTTACTTTTCTATTAAGGTGGTGATGTGTCCAGTGCAGATGACCTCACAGCAGATGGACAGGATGGTATTTCTTTTGTCCACCCTTCAGGAGAGCTATTTCTGCATCCTCTTGCAGGTGCTGGAAACACAAATACTCTCTCTCTCTCTCACACACACACACACACACACACACACACAGAAAATGGCATGGGGACAAGAAAACAAGGTTGTGATGATATTTTGTATACATTGTGTAATAATAAAAAGCCTCATGTAACTTGAACCTAGCAGCACAGTTTCTGCCACAATGTCTGGAAGGTCAGAGTTATTTAGTGATTTACTGCAGTGTGGTTAAAAAGAAAAAATAATATTTCCTCTCTGACTCTGAGGAGCCAGAAGGGTGTGCTAAAAACTGAGAGCAGCATATAAAAAGCTGCTTGAAGTGATTACTAAGACTGGATTAGCTTTTTTCTCCCCAGTGAAATAAATGCACACTGCAGAAAAGTCCTTTTTTTCCAGAAGTGCATGACAAAATATCAGGCTTCTGGGGAAAAGCCATGTGTAAGCCGTATTTAGAACCTTGTGATGTCGGATTATTCGGCCATTGTGGGGAATGGACGCATGGCTGTTTAGCTATGCTGAAGGTGGAGGAGGCTCTTGCGAGCTACCTCTCTCCATCAATGGCAGGTAATTTACGGGGGTCGGCCTTGCCATCCAAGCAATGTAAGGCCACCGCGGCATTAGTGGCCAAGGCCGATGCAGTAGTGGGTCTTGCTTTTGGGTCACTGCAGACAATGTCAGTGTTGCAGGCCTACCAAGCAGACCTGCTGAGTGAGCTTGACATACGGCGGCATTCAGCCAGTTCCTTCCCTCTTGTGTTGAGTTCATTTGGACATCCACGAGTGGAGCCCGGGCCAACGCTGGTGCAATGGAGGCACAGAAGGCAAGTACGGCAGCCTGCCAACCCCCACAGACAACCAGGCGAACCGGGCATCCACAGTCGCGCCTTCTACTTCCATGGGTTCTCTCTACCATAGAAAAATGTTACTGGGTCCAGTTCAGAGCTCGACACCCCCCCACCCTGCCACCCCCCATTCCGAGATGTGCTCACCACAGTAGTCAGCACAGGACTGACATAGTGCAGGACGTTAGTGCAGGAAGTAAGATCCCTCTTGGAAAAAGGGGTAATAGAACATGTACCCTGAGGGAGGGAGGTATGCAGCCAATTTTAGATCTGTGTCATCTGAACTGTACTCTTCGGACATACAGGTTCAAGATGCTGACGCCCAAACTTATCGTTCCACAGATTTGCTCTGAGGACTGGTTTGTGATGATAAATCTAAAAGGTGCATATTTCCACATAGAAATATTGCTAGCTTTATCCCCTCACACTTTCCTAAAGTGCATGGATGTAATTCTGGCTCCACTGTGACTGCAGGGCATCCATGTACTAAACTAACTGGATGATTGGTTAATTCTTGAACCACCCAGGGTACTTGTGGTTCAACATCGAGATGTTCTCGCCCACATGAAGAGCTTGGAGCTCAGGTTGAACCTCAGAAAAGTATGCTTTCTCCAGTGCAGTAGACAACTTTTCTAGGGGTTATAAGGATTCTACTACGATGAGGGCGTTTCTATCCTCAAAATCTGTAAGGTCAATCCTATCAACATTGAGCAAGATAAAGCTGGATCTTGGCATTCCCTCCAGTCTCTATGAGACACTGTTGGAGTTGGTATATATAGCAGCAGCAGCAAACATTATATCGTTGAGCTTATTGCACAGGAGACTGTTTCAGTGGTGGCTGATAAATTGGGGGTTTACGTCCGAGGACAAAACCTCAGAGTAATCAGTGTCATGCGGCTCTGAGAATTTGGAAGTGTCCCTGGTTTCTAGCCTTGGGTCACACTCTAGGGGTTTCTCCTTAGCGCAAGACGGTAATGACCGATACCTCCCTCACAGGCTGGGGCATGGTCTTTGATGGCTGTCTCTAGAGTGTCCCTCATCTGGAGTGGTATATAAATTGCCTAGATATGTGGGCCATATTTCTAGCACTAAAATTCTTTCTTGCTCAATTTAGAAGTCACTATGTGTTTACAGACAACACAGCAGTGGTCTCAGGGAGGATTATATTCACGCCCCCTGTTCAGGCAGATTCAACTAATTCTTCTCTGGGCAGAAGGAAAGTTTTGTCAGTGAGTGCAATGTACATTCTGGGCAACTGAAATGTGGGGGCAGACATCCTGTTGAGGCAGGGGCTGAGGCCCAGGGATTGGTGGCTCCATCCACAATTGGTGGAGTCCATATGGTTTAACCAAGCGGGTGTAGATGAGTTCGCCTCTGAGGAGACAACACACTGCCCGCTGTGTTTTGATATTACTCCTCCCACACCATTAGGGCTGGACGCTATGGTGCACATGTGGTCAAGGTCACATCTATATGCTTTTCCCCCAATCGCTCTACTCCCTCAATTCTAGTGAGAGTTCGCCAAGACAGTCTACATCTGCTGCTAGTAGCACCTGCTTAGCCAGAATATGGTTCTCAGGGACAATATCCATGCTAGATTATACTACTGTCTCAAGCCGGAGGGCTGATTTATCACCCTGGGCCGGAACTATGGACACTGTGGGTCTGGCCCTAAGGCGCACTAGCTCATTGATTCTAGAATGTAGAATGCTAGAATGCCATCCATGACAAAATTGTATTTGCTCAAGTGGCAACTTTGTGTCTCGTGGTGTGAGGATCGTCAGCTAGACCCAGCGAAATGCGCAATAGCTACAGTCCTGGAGTTCTTATAAGGACGTTTCTCAGCGGGGCTGACTCCTCCTAAAATCAGGGTCTGCATGGCCGCCATTTCATCCAGCCATGCCCCTGTTGATGGAGCCTCTGTGAGGCAACATCCTTTAACTTCGATATGCATGGTGTCAGGCATTTTAGCCCTTAGTGTCAGCCTCCGAGAGCTTCTGATTCTAAAGGCAGTTCTTCTGCTGTCCCTGACATCTCTCATGTGAGGAGGAGATCTACAAGCTCATTGTTGCCCCTTCCTGCCCTGACTTTAAACCTGGATTAGCCAAGGCCTTCCTGTATCCTAAGCCGGATTATCTTCGTAAAGTGCCTACATCTGCTGCCCAGCCAGTAGTGTTGCAGGCTTTCTGCCCTCCTCTGTTCCTCATACCGGAACAAGAGAAATTGCACCATCTGTGTCCACCATCTGTGTTGCACCATCTGTGGCAGCTGCTATGACTTACGCCACTGGCCGGAGTGGTGAACGTAAGTACAGAGAGCCAATCTCTGTACTTACGTTCACCACTCCGGCCAGTGGCGTAAGTCATAGCAGCTGCCGTTCATTTTTGGCAGTGACAGCAAAGGTGATGCTGTGTTGAAACAGCGCATTTCTAATTGGATAGTGGAAGCTATCTCTATCGCTTATGAGGCGCGCGGTCTTGCTACGCCTCTGGGTATAAGGGCTCATTCCACTAGGGTGGTCGCCTCCTCGAAGGCTTTGTCCAAAGGGGTATCCTTACAGGATCTGTTTACAGTGATGGGGTGGTCTACACTGCACACATTAATTTGATTTTACAGTCTGGATATACATTCTGGCCCAGGCTCGGTGTCTTGCAGTGACCCTTGGGCTCGGGTCTTTTTGAACAGGCCATACCCTCAGTATGACTGAGTGGGTGTTCTCATTCACACAGCGCTCAGCTAACGCAACTGTGAAGTTCCCTGTGAAAGGGAACGTCTGGGTTACGCATGTAACCCTGTTCTCTGAAAACGGAATTTGAAATTGCGTAGCTTTGTCATACTGGGGCATGACTATGAATTGCATCTTTGCTTCAGATAATAAAGGCTGACGGCACGGTTCACAGGTGTCGTTTATATATCATGCAATGCGCTTAATTACCATGTCACCTGATCATGGCAGGCCTATAAATAGGCATGATGTTACACAAGCTTCAGATACCGGTTACGTGTGAGTGAGCTTCCCACAGCGTTCAGCTAATGCCACGTCTCGTTCCATTTTCTGGGAATAGGGTTACATGCATAAACGAGACATTTTGAATATATTACAGGGTGAATTGAATTTTCAAATGACTCCTTTTGGGTTTTTTTGGTGTTTTTTTGCATTTTCCATACTGTCCGAACATTTTCGGAATTGGGGTTGTAGTTATGGCAACTCTTTAATTTCACACATACTCTCACTCACTATCACTTCCTATCACACCCATACTCACATTTTCTCTCTCTCACTCTCTCTCTCAGTATTTTTTCTCCCTATCTTCCTCATCTACTTCATGTCATCTTATATAATCTCCTTCTCTCATATAGCACCAAGTCCAGCTGTGTCTCCTCCGTCCCTCACATTCTCATTAATCTCATTTAGACAAATATTTTTTCACTTTTACTGCTGTGGTAAATCACAATTTTGTGGCCATTTCAGGGTGAATCTGAACATAATGTGCAGCTTACTGCTCCTTTAATATGAATGCTGTGTATACAGGATGTGATCATTTCTAGTCTAATATCATTATCATTCAAAATGTTTAAACAGTTGGTGCTTGGTATGTACCAGTATTAAATTTTCATATCAAGGTAATTGTCTTTTTTTATGGTTAGACAATTATGGTATGAAATATATAATTATACTATACAGTGGGGCTCATACATATCTACAGGTGGGGCAGATTATATACCCCTCCAAGAGTGCTGGAATGGCAGGGTAATTATTTTGTTTTCATGTACGGAAGACAATTGGATTTGACATGAATAAATGAATGAGATGATAGATCTCAATTTCATCATTCATTTCCTGATATTTACATCTAGATGTGTTAAACAACTTAGAACATGACACCTTTTGTTTGAACTATTTTTCATGTGATCAGAAACTTTGGACAGGTGTTGCCCAGGTGTGACCTGTTAGATTGATTCTTTAAACAATCAATAATGATAGCTCTGAATGTCTATTCTTGGTTTGAGCCCTGTGAAGACAGCATTTGTTGTTAAAAAGTATAAACCAACACAATCTATTCAATATATTCTGATTGGACTTTATATATCAGCCTATCAACAAACGTGAATCCTCATTTTTTTAGACTGAGGGACCAACGATTTTTAAAAATGCTGTTTGACAGATATAAGCCAATGTTTCGTTGATTTGCTTGCCTTTCATGGGGAAGCATGCTCACTGTCCCATTTTGCTCCTTAGAGTTGCTTAGCTTTTTCTTCTAGTAGTCAAAAATGGGAGCTATAACATGCACTATTAGAGGCCCCTAGAGGCACAAATCATGCTTCCCCATGCTCAAAGGAGGAGCAGAGAACTGTATAGTTTATGACGGGGTTGCCAGGATTGTGGTGTTTACTCGGAACTGGTCTAGTTTAAAAATTCTCCATGGCCACCAAGATCTTGATTTATAGCAAACAATCTGAAATTTAATATGCTTTTGCAAACAAAAGCAAAGTGCAGGCAGTGTCTATGATGTACAAAACCATTTCTATTGTAAGATATATTGCAAAGATTTTGAGAGGGAAAGGGGAACTGTGGAGTGGATTCTCAGAAACGTTTATGCACCATGGTGAATTTGTTTCCAAGAAAGGGCTGACAAAAAGACAAAGAATGTGTCTCCTTTTTCCAGTGCCTGAATTTTTTGGGAATAGTTTCAGGTCATTTATGTGGCTTTTGAGAGGTAGTTGGCTTGGAAATTTTGCTGAAATATGGTAACTGGTAATGATAATAACTCTCCTGTGTGCACCTTGTGACGTGACACATCTGTCATACTGAATGCCAAATAATAACACCTATGCAATATAATATCAAAAGAGTATTTCAACAGTTTGAGGTGTTGCTCTGTGTCTCTGTTCTGCCTTCAGCCATGGAGAGTCATGGGGAAGCTGAAATTGAAGTACACCTGAACTGCAGCCACTGTCAGACTCAGAGCTGCAAACGTGATAAAGATAGCAGGTTCATCATTTGCCTGTGTCATAACGACGAGATTCTTTCTCCAGACAATGTCAGCTGTATAGGTAAATAAGAATGACAGACCATTTTTCCCCAAAAGCAATGCAATTTTTATATTACATACAACGGATACATAATATGTGAGGAGGGGAAAAAATATATGATAGGATGTGCTGTTCTAGGAAAATTATCCACAGTAGGCCGGTGTAATGCTGTTACAACCATAAAGTGGATTATTTTCCTATAACAATGTGTCCTGAAGTGTTTTTTCCCTCTTATACCACTGTGATTTACAAAAAAAATTATCATTGCTTTTTAGTCTTTTATAGTTACATTTAATTTTGTGTGATATCCATGGGCAGACTCTCTTACGACTGAAGTTACAGCTTTACCTCTGACTTTTACAAAGCACAGACTTCCATAAATGTTAAATAAACGTCTATTTACAGAAAACTTCAGTATATTAATGTTTATATTTTTTTATTTGTTACATAATACTTCTCCATAAACTGTTTATTATTACCCTTAGATTATGTAAATGAGCTGTTGTTAAAGAAATGATAACACATTAGAACAAGCTGTTTAATCATTTGAATTACAGCCAGTAATACTGTCAGAACTGTGCTGTTAGAGGAAATTCATCCACACCTTTGAGATTTGAGAAACAGCAATGTCATATAAATGTATAGAATCCATAATATAATTGACATACAGTTTCGTGTAATTTTAATAGTAATAATTCAGCTGTAATATATCTATTGTCTTAAATTGACATGTATGTTACATTATTAATGCATTTATTTGTAGGGACAATATTTTTTTAGAAAAAAATCTGCTAAATGTTCAAACATTTGTTCTCTATTATGGAAGATTTACTGTGAACTTTCTCACTTCCTTTGATCTATCTCTTTCTCCATACTTAATCCCTCAACAGAAACACCGGGTTCCATGGTCGCTGGACACCCATCCTTGTCTCTGATAGTGGCGGTGGTGGCGTCTGCTGTGGTGACGGGTGTTGTGCTGACCTGTGCTTGCCTCACTCTCAGTAAGAGACTCTTCCAGTTGTGCCTCAACTCCATCCCCTCAACCTTCCACCGCCTCTGACTCTTTCTGCCCCTCCACCCATCTGCTTTCTCTACACTTAATTATGTAATGATTCCTCAAGAGGAATAAGTCATCTATAGAGGAATCAGATGTTACAATATATTTACATTCTTATTTTTATGTCAGCTATGGGATTGCTAGATTAGGAGTGCCACGTCAGATGGTAATAGAAATAGAACTAAAAGAAAAGGAAAGAAAGAATGAAAGATGTGTGGTATTCAACACTTGACAGTAGCTGTGCATGAACTTGACACCAGTTAAAAAATAAGAATGGGTTTTCTTTTTTACGACTTTACATGCTAGTTCATATGCTCAAAAGATCAAAATGACCTCCAAAATAAAATGATTTCAGACTATACTGAGATACATTTAAATAATGACCTTTAAAGGTCATGCAAAAAAGGCTTTTAAAACAAACATAAGTACATAGTACCACAATAGCTATGACCGTGTGTGTAAACGTGGCATAGTGGCATTTCAGCCTGTGACTCAGAGAGGTGCATTGTGAAGAAGCTGTCATTAAGTGAGCCTCAATGTTTCATGCAAAGTGGACGAAATGTATTAACATTTTTACAACGCACTCAAAATATATACATTATTTAACACATTAGTTAACCGGCGCAAACCATGAACTAAAACACTAATACAACATACATAATATTAACATTATCAATACTAATGTTCATATGAACTGTTTAACCTATTAAGGAATTAAACACCTGTATTAAACAGTGTTCATACAAACAATTAGTATATTAAAGCCCAAAATGACCAATATAATGAATACCTTGATGAAGTTTTGCGGTTTGTATGTGTTAGCTGGTGACATTTAGATAAAGGTATCCTATTTATATATTTATGATTATACCATGCATCCGGAAAGTATTCACAGCACTTCACTTTTTCCACATTTTGTTATGTTACAGCCTTATTCCAAATGGATTAAATTCATTATTTTCCTCAAAGTTCTACAAACAATACCCCATAATGACAACGTGAAAGATGTTTGTTTGAAATCTTTGCAAATTTGTTCAAAATAAAAAACAAAAAAGCACATGTACATAAGTATTCACAGCCTTTGCCATGACACTCAAAATTGAGCTCAGGTGCATCCTGTTTCCACTGATCATCCTTGAGATGTATCCACAACCTGATTGGAGTCCACCTGTAAAAATTCAGTTGATTGGACATGATTTGGAAAGGCACACACCTGTGTATATAAGGTCCCACAGTTAACAATGCATGTGAGCGCACAAACCAAGCCATGAAGTCCAAGGAATTGTCTGTAGACCTCCGAGACAGAAACATTCCTGCAGCATTGAAGGTCCCAGTGAGCACAGTGGCCTCCATCATGTGTAAATGGAAGAAGTCTGGAACCAGCAATACTCTTCCTAGAGCTGGCCGCCCGGCCAAACTGAGCGATTGGGGGTTAGGGAGGTGACCAAAAATCCGATGGTCACCCTGACAGAGCTCCAGCATGTCTCTGAGAAGAGAAGACAACCTTCCAGAATAACAACCCTCTCTGTAGCACACCACCAATCAGGCCTGTATGGTAGAGTGGACAGATGGAAGCCACTCTTCAGTAAAAGGCACATGACAGCCCACCTGGAGTTTGCTAAAAGGCACCTGAAGGACTCTCTGACCACGAGATATGAAAGATTGAACACTTTGGCCTGAATGGCAAGCATCATGTCTGGAGGAAACCAGGCACCAGTCATCACCTGGGCAATACCATCCCTACAATGAAGCATTGTGGAGGCAGCATCATGCTGTGCGGATGTTTTTCAGCGGCAGGAACTGGGAGACTAGTCAGGATCGAGGGAAAGATGAATGCAGCAATGTACAGAGACATCCTTGATGAAAACCTGTTCCAGAGCGCTCTGAACCTCAGACTGGGGCGAAGATAACAAAGGAGTGGCTACAGGACAACTCTGTGAATTTCCTTGAGAGGCCCAGCCAGATCCCAGATTTGAACCCGATTGAACATCTCTTTAGAGATCTGAAAATGGCTGTGCACTGGCGCTCCCCATCCAACCTGATGGAGTTTGAGAGGTCCTGCAAAGAAGAATGGGAGAAACTGCCAAAAATAGGTGTGCCAAGCTTGTAGCATCATTCTCAAATAGACTTGAGGCTGTAATTGGTGCCAAAGGTGCTTCAACAAAGTATTGAGCAAAGGCTGTGCTCTATTTCAAACCTTCTTTCACGTTGTCATTGTGGGGTATTGTTTGTAGAATTTTGAGTATAATAATGAATGTAATCCATTTTGGAATAAGGCTGTAACATAACAAAATGTGGAAAAATACTTTCCGGATGCACAGTAATTATATACAAACTTACCTGAAGACCAGTAAGTTTTCAACATTTAGTAACATGCTTTTATACATATTTTTAAACATTGATCAGATTCATTTTACAGTACTTTATTGATTTATTGATGGTGAAGTTCATGGTTTGTTAATGTCAACTAATAGAGCAAATAATTCTAGTTAAAAGGACTGTTAAGGGAATTGTAATATAAAGCATTGCCAGGATAACTCATAAAATGAGCCTTTTGGATCCATGAGTGGGCACGGTGGCTTACACCTCCAAAGTTGGGTGTTCGAATCCTGCCACCACCCTGTGTACGCGGAGTTTGCTTCTTCACCCCGTGCTACTGCGGTTTCCTCTGGGTACTCCGGTTTCCTTCCCCAGTCCACAGACCTGTGTTGTAGGCTGATTGGGATTTCCAGATTGTAATTGGTGTGCAATTGTGTCCAGGGCATTCCATGCCTTATGCCCCAAGTTCCCTGAGTTAGGCTCCCTGCAATCCTGAGTAGGATAAGAGGTTTAGAAATGTTTTTTTTTCTAGATCATAAAATAATTTAGACCATAAATTTCCTCATAGAATGTGGCGATCATTTTATTTTTGAAACTTTACAGAGAAAATCCATTACACATTTCAGTAATTACAAAAGACATTTTTTTTAAGTTTCATTTCTACAGAACATTTCTACAGAACATTTCTGCTAAACATTTCTGCTAAACAATTTTGTTAAACATTTCTAATGACCATTTCTGCTAAACATTTCTGCTGATGCAAGTACAAGGTTTTATTAATAAAAACAAAAACTTGGATCACTCACAAACAAAAACAACATGGTATACTACATTCCTGAGACAACTGAGGTGAATTGCATCAAAAGCCTAGAAATGAAACATGGAGAAACCAGAACTTAAATAGAGTTACTAATTTGTGAAACACAAGACAGATGAGTAATCAATGAGGCACATGGCCAGGTCATGTGACTTGCAGGGCTGCTGGGATAGAGAGTCCTTATAGGCCATTTTGAGGTTGAAACCAGCACTGATGTGACAGCAGTGTTGAACCTCACTGCTCAAAGTAATGAGTACAGAATCAATAATTGTAACTGCTGTTAATCAATCCGTTATTTTGTATTATGATAGTGTATGACTATGACTGAGGGAAAATTAGTAATAGCTTTTCTCAATGCTATTTTATCAATGCTTTTATTATTGGTGCTATTTAATACCTAAAATCCTAGGGCTTTAAAAAACTATTTCTAGCCAAGGATGGTCAGGGAATATATCATGTATCTCTGCGCTGTTCACATAAATGTGATGACAGCATTAATATAAGCATTATGTAAATAAACAGGAATGAACCCTTCTTATATTGTAAATGTAATTATTAAGACCTCTTCCAAAAGTAAAACTGTGTATTTTTCTAAATATAGACAAAAATAACAGCAACAATATTTGCATCAATGCTGTATATCAAACAAATTAGACCTGCTATATTCTGACCTCTTTATGATGAGTTCTGTGTTTTTTCCCTATTCCTAAACACAGGATTTGGCATATCTGTGAGCTATTCAAGTTTGTCACAAAAGCTAACTTAGTTTTATATGCTTTTATATATATATATATATATATATAAATAAATGTTCAGATCCCATACCATGTATTCTTCAACCTCATTAGGCATTATAGGAGAATGATATATACTCAGGGTTGTTATCTTGACAAAGAGAGGTAGCACAAAGTGTTGACTAAAAGAGTGTCAATAATTGTTGCACACTTGTATTTAACTAAAAAAAATAAATTATATATAAATCTGTGTTTTGTTTGCAATTGTCTGATATTCATAAGAGCAGAGTATTTTTGTGTTTTTTTTTAACAAAAGATCAAAAGGTTATATATTATATATTACTTTTATACAACTTACAGTTGTAGCTCCTGCTTGATTGAAATGGAGACCTTAAGCCATTCCAATCTCCCTTATTTAAAAGAAAGAAAAAAAACCCCCACAAACTGTCAGGGTACTTCTGACTACTTAATCAAAAAATATTGGACACACATTGAAGAATTTTATCTTTACTATTTCCCATTTCTTGCAATAGAAGTGAGGACATTAAAATGATTAAACGATTCATAGTGAATTATGCACTGCCTAAAATAAATAGAAACTTTTATAATCTATAATTTATTGAGTACTCTTCATGACAACTTTGCATACTCTTGGCATTCTCTTAAGTGGCTTCATAACGTAGCAAGCTGCGATGCTGAATAACATTCCTGATTAAGTTCCCAGATATGCTGAGCACTTTTGCAAGTTATTCATTTGTTTTGGAAATAAATACAGTGCAATTATACAAAGGCATTAGTGATATGCTTATAGGTGTGACCGAGTTGTGGATGTTGGAGGCAGGCAGTATAGAGTATAGACTTTTCAGTGCAGCTGTTCTCATAAAAAAAGAAAATGAAAGGAAAACCTGTATCCAGCCAGACACTGTCATTTATTTTCCTCAGCGATGTACCTTCACTCTGTTTCCGGTGTTCATCTGTTCACTGCAAGACACACAAGATATATAATAGCAAACAGTTAATCACACAAAGATGTGGACACTCACTCCTTACCCACTGTCTCTCTGTTGCTTCTTTATCCCACAACCCACAGTTGACCCCGCTGCCACAGCATCACATTCACTAATTATGTTTTTGAAAGACATTTCAATGAGATCATGACAAACATATGTCAACCAGATGTGCCCAAGCTTTTTACTCATACTGTATGTGTGATATAACCTCATTTTAGACCAATGATATCATTGTAAGTCCTTGATGGTGCAGAGTATGAACTATTCATACAAAATGTTTTCGACTGTTGCATATACACCAACCAGCCATAACATTAAAACCACTTACCTAATATTGTGCCAACAAAACAGCTCTGACCCGTCAAGGCATGGTCTCTACAAGACCTCTGAAGTTGTGCTGTGGTATCTGGCACCAGGCGTTAGCAGCAAATAGTTTTAAGTCCTGTAAGTTGTAAGGTGGGACCTTAATGGATTGGACTTGTTTGTCCAGCACATCCCTCAGAAACTTGATCAGATTGAGCCACTTCCATTAGGGAATACTGTTGCCATGAAAGGGTGAGCTTGGTCTGCAACAATGGTTAGGTAGGTGGTATATTTCAAAGTAGCATCCACATGAATTCCAGAACCTTTTCTATCATAGCCATCATTAACTTTTTCAGCAATTTGCGCTACTATAGCTCTTCTGTGGAATCAGAGCCAGGCTTCACTCTCCAGGCATATCACTGAGATTTGGGCACCCATGACTCTATCACCAGTTCACCGGTTGTCCATTCTTGGGTCTCTTTTGGTAGGTACAAATCATTGCATACCGAGAACACCCCACAAGACCTGCAGTTGGAGATGTTCTTACCCAGTTATCAAGCTTGCTGTTTTCCCTGCTTCCAAAACATCAACTTTGTAACCTGACTGTTCTCTTGCTGCCTAATATATCCCACCCCTTGTTAGATGCCATTGTAACAAGATAATCAATGTCAGTAGTTTTAATGTTATGCCTCATCCGAGTATTTCTTTTGTGCAGTAACTGCAGAATGCTGCGCCACATGTTCTTTTAAATCAGTATAAGATGAATAAGAACTCTCTATAAGTCCTGACAAAATAACATTAAAACCTTTTAAATTACATGATTCATTAAACATGTTTTATCAGGTGCAAGGTATCTGTTTCAGTACTTTTCTCCAAACTATTGTGAATTGAGGTGTGAGATGTGTATTAGGTTGTCGAGTGTTGGTAGTGTAGGTGCCATTTTAATTAGTTGTTAAAACTTAGTAACGTGTCACAGATCTCAAGGTATACTTGTATTTGGACAAAAATACAAATAGTTTTTGGGGTAGTCCAGAAGCCCTGTCTCCTTGATTTATTACTGCTAGATTGGGAATCTTAATACACATATCAATTGGTGATAACTCCTGAGCTCTATTGGTGGTTAACTTTTGTCTTTTCCCATGAGCTCTCCCTAATGCAGGTTGGTAGTCTGTTCTTGGGCAACTCCCCTTCCTCTTTTACTCCTTCCCCTCTCTTGTCCCACTCCCCTCCCTTGGTCAACTTCCTG
Source organism: Ameiurus melas (assembly GCA_012411365.1). NCBI lineage: Eukaryota > Metazoa > Chordata > Actinopteri > Siluriformes > Ictaluridae > Ameiurus > Ameiurus melas. The sequence continues at coordinate 11,440,790 of CM022761.1, forward strand.
CCGTCTTCACTTCACGCCTGACGGCAAAGGGAACCCCTCACCTCCACGCAGTGCCCCCCACAGGCAGACTACCAACCTGCAGCAGGAACATGGACTCCCATTCCTGAGGGTGAGTGCTACCTGCTCAGCTGGCAGTGCAGAGGGCAAGCACCTCACCAACCCAGACACAGTTTACTCCATTAGAGGAGTTTTGGGCCATTTGTGAATTATTTTAGGAAGAAGTTATGTGTACTTAGAATCTCTGCTTCTTTGAGACACTGCTTCTTCTGCAGACACTGCCTGTTGGTTTTATTTTCAGCTCTGGACATAAGTGAAAAAGTTAGCCTGGAAGTTGAACCTGAAGGAGTGCTAGGCACAACTTATGCCATTAGGCTTTCAAAGAAATGCTAAAAGATATATTGAAAGCAAATGCATTGGTCTGTATTATATACGAAGGAATCAAAATGACAGTGGTGTTTTGGCTGCACTGTTAACTAATGATTCAGTATTTTGTGTGTGACCTAAGGCCTTCTGAATTTCATGCTTATTGTTGTGGTAATAGTGTATGTATGTAATAGTAATGTCATATTCCATATTATATGTATGTATCATGTTGTAAGAAACAGTCCCCACTGAAACTATTGGAACGACAAGACCATTTGTTTTTGCTGTAGACTGAAGACATTTGGGTTTGAGATCAAAAGATGAATATGAAGAGAGTGTAGAAATTTCAGATTTAATTTCAAGCATTTCTATGTGGATGTGTTAAACAACATAGAAAATAGCACATTTTGTATTAGACCACCCAATTTTTAGGCGAGCAAAAATATTGGAAGATGTGGCTGATGGATGTTTCTTGTTACCTGGGTGTATCCTATTAGATTGATTGTTTAAATAATAAATAGCTCTGAACATCTACTCTTGGTTTTAGCCTTCAGTTTCACCTGTGTAGACTGCATTTGTTGTTAAAATGGATAAGCCAACATGAAGATCAGAGAGCTGTCTATGAGCGAAAAGCAAGCCATTTTGAAGCTGAGGAAAGAGGGAAACTCAGTCAGAGGCATTTGGTGTAGCCAATTTGGATTGTCCTGGAAAATAAGCAACTGAACTGTACCGTACTGAGCAACAGACACCGAATGGGTTGGCCAAGGAAAACAACAACAACTGATTACTCAAACATTGTGAGAGCTGTGAAGAAAAACCCAAAAACAACAGTCAGTGACACCATTAACAACCTCCACAGGGCAGGGTGAAGGTATCACAATCCACCATTCAAAGCAGAAATATAGAGGCCATACCACAATATGCAAACTCATCAGCAGCAGTAAGAATCAGAAAGCCATTTTGGAATTCACAAATAAATAAAGAGATGAGCTACAAAGGTTCTGGAACCAAGATTAACCTCTACCAAGGTGTGGAGAAAGAAAGGATCTGCTCATGATCCAAAACATGGTGGAGGTAGTGTCATGGCTTTTGTTTCTATGGCTGTTTCTTTTTGACGATGTAACGCATGATGGTAGCAACAGAATGAATTCCGAAGTTTACAGGAACATTTTGCCTACCAAGTTACAGAAAAATGCATCCAAATGAATCAGACAATGATACAAAAACAAACTGTCAACACAGCAAAGGACTTTCTCAGTGGGAAAAAGTGAACGGTTTTAGGCTGGCCAAGTCAATATTCAGACCTTAACCCAATTGAACAGCATTTCACCTCCTGAAGAGGCGACTGAAGGGAGAAACCCCCTAAAACAAACTACTGAAAGAAGCTGCAGTAAAAGCCTGGAAGTATCACAAAAGAAGAACCCAACAATTTGGTGATATCAATGAGTCACAGGCTTATGCAAGCAAATATTAAGTGTTATTTACTTTTATTTACTTCAAGAATTATCTTACCTATACTTTTGTCCATTTAAAAATTGGGTTATGTTTTTTAACACATCACATTCCAGGAGCAGAAATCCTAAACTCGTGTCTCATATCTATCTCAAACCCAAGATCTTAAACCCAAATGTCTTTGGTCTATAGCACAAACAAATGAATTGGCCTTGACACTTCATTAGTTTTGGAGGGGACTGTAACTGAAGTATCTTCATAACCTCCATAATCCTTACAGAAAGGTTAAGGATACATTTCTCAAAACTCTGTGCTCCTGCAGTGTACTACCGCAAGAAAAACCACCTCCATGCAGTCCGGATATGTTTACAGAGCCCCGAACACAAGCTGAGCAAGATTCGCTCTTCAATCATCATGACTGACTACAACCCCAACTATTGCTTTGCTGGCAAAGCTGCATCATTGTGTGAGCTGAATGAGGTTCCACGCAAGAACATCACCCTCCTCAGGTGCTTCTGTCTTATAGACTAATTGGTTAAAAACATATCCAGGATAATCTGTTAAAACTTATCTTTAGCAAGCAAACATAATATTACAATTACACTTAAAGCTTTCTAAAGGGGCTCTATTTGTAATCTTTGATAAAAGGGGAAAGCTCTCTGATGTAGGGATGTACATAGAATCTTTAAAGGAAAGTCCACCCTGGAACACATTAAATGTGTTTACATTAGAATATTTGTTGTGTGTTTAGTGATTTTGGTATTAATTTGTTGGTTGGTGTTGTGTTTTCTTTGTTTTCGTTAGAACTCATGAGTTCATTGAATTATCTAGGGTTAAGGTTAGGGACTCTCTCTCCTAGGGGGCTCATAAGGGAACTCAAGCATAAGGAACCATGGTCATGTTTCACTGTTAGCTCCAAAAAAAATTAAATAGAGCAAGACCTTCTTTTTCACTCGCCATGTTCCAGTGATGATCTATGTCATATTCCTGAGAAATCCACTGTAGAAGTAGTGAAGACAGCAAATATTGTTTACAGCAGAGACTCGACTTGGCAAGTTAGAGATCTATGAGATGACATCCATGATGGTGCTGATTGCAGTATCAGCCTGAAAGTTGATGTTTGGAACCTTATCTTTTTGAGGAGAGTGTACAGATGAGGAGGAGAGACTGCTGAGGAAATAAAGAGCTGTTGCATCTGTCTCTATGAGCTACATCCCAGTGGTGAAAGCATTGGCAGGTAGTTGAATGGCATTGTGGTTATGGTAGGAAACTATTCAACAAAGTGAAAATTTAGACCAACATGTTGATGAAAGATGTTTAAACAAACAACAAAAAAATCAACTTAGCATTTGATTACAAAATGAATCTTGGGCAACAATGAATGATAAATTTTAAATGTCATTCAGGGTGGATTTTTCCTTTAATCGTTCTGGTTGCTAACTGGAAGCAGGTTAATGTCACATTGTACGCTTCAGCCATTATTTTCAATTAAGGACATTTTGGTTGCAGGGCTTTAGGACACGGTGCTTTTGGGGAAGTGTATGAAGGTCAGGTTCTGGGTATGAACGGAGACAACACTCCTATGCAGGTTGCTATCAAGGTCAGTATCACAGTTTTTGTGTTCAGAGTGGTGTCCGCATTTGAAAGCTCTTTATTAAGTCTGTCTTTCTTTCCGTGCCTGTATGATAGACTCTTCCGGAAATCTGTTCTGAGCAAGATGAGATGGATTTCCTCATGGAGGCACTAATTATGAGGTATGCTTTTATAGACACACTGTTACAGAAACAAATAAAGCTTCTATGGTTACACATGTGCTAATCAGACAAAAAAGAGTGATATTCCGGACCATTTTAGTAAAATAACCTGAAGCAGAGATAATGTTTTGTTTCCTTTAAATGTTTGTTTTGCTTGCACAGTTCACAGCTGTTAGTAGTTGAGGTCCAGTTTATACACCCACTACATTCTACACACACAGCTGTTCTTTTATTTCCAAACTTTAGACATGGAGGAAGAAAAATATGCTAAAGCCTATTGAAATTTATCTCAGCTTTGAATCAAGCCTCCTACTTTAGAGCTCCTACCATATGCTTTAAAGGAGACCTGTTATGCCCCTTTTTACAAGATGTAATATAAGTCTCAGGTGTCCCCCGAATGTGTCAGCTCAAAATACCCCACGGATCATTTATTATTCCATTCTGTAAATGCCTCTTTTTTGGGTGGAAGCAAAAACACGCTGTTTTCATGTGTGTCTCTTTAAATGCTGCCACATTTCCAGAAGAAGGCTGCGCCTTTACAGTTCATGCTTCGGATGCTATGGCAACAACAAATCAGAAGAACTAATATGACTGACACCATTAATACCAGTGTTCAGCCCTATAAGTATGAATTATATGGACAATCAGTGCATTTACATGGACAAAAATATTCCGATATTAACCTGGTTAAGACGATACTCTGATTAAGAAACTCGCATGTAAACAGTGATTACTGATGACCTTAATCCAAGTAAAGTCATACTCGAAGTAAACACAAATCGAATTAAGACATGTCGAGTATTCCTGTTTTAGTCGCATTATGGAAGTGCATTACAGATATGTACACACCTTAATCACACCATTAACGTCGTGTGAGAGTTTTAACCACATTTGGAACAATACACGTATACACATGGCAGTGCTCAACCGCTTGACGGCAAACAAGAGTGCACGGCTGCGTCCGAAACCACATACTTGCCTACTACAGTATATAAATACATGTATTTCGGTAAGTATGCGGTTTCGGACTCAGTCCACGGCTTCAAGCAGTCGTCTGTTTGCACGTATAGCATGACAAATAATTAACTGTACTTGAAGCTTTCATAAAATTAAAAATGAAACACCCAAAACTGTATACGGTACCATAACGAAGACGAACTGTATGTTGATGCATGAAATTCTGGAGGGAACGTCAGAGGTCACGGTGTGGGGACGTAATGACATGTGCTGTTAATCGATCTACGTTCCAGAACATGTAAAACGGGAACATGAAAGGAATATTCGAAAAGCGACTCATGTAAACACCTTAATCAGGGTATTGTCTTATTCAGAATAAGGTCAATAATTTGATTATTGCTCTCCAGGTAAAAGAAGTCAGTAAATGTTTTTGGTTAAAAATACAAATGACAACATCTCTTGCAAGGTCTCCTTGAATAGACTCGGAGACAATTGTAACGTTAGCTGCATTAGCCATGGAATTTGCTAACAAGAACATTCAGGAAGGCGATTTGCAAACATTCACAAAATATAAAGTGTAATGCTTTCATCTTCTGGATATGAAGCTCGATCAAGAACAGTTGGTTTTGATCCATGCTTGAGAATCAACTTTTCAGCAAAGCCTGCTTTGTATTGACCCTCGTTCACAAAGCAGTGTGAAATGATTCAAACAAACATATACAAATGTAGCTATTTTTTGGGTCACATTTCCTTCAAAAATTAAATTTCTCCACTGCGTCTTCAGTGGCTCTGATGCCGGGAGGACATGAAGACTCATATGTTCATTCTTACAGCCAACAACAAAACACTTTCAAAGCTTACGAAGCTGAGACATTCTTCTAATCATTGTAGCTGCTCCAGCACGGATAACATGGCGGACTGTGTGCAGCTCACTCATAATATGGTAGAGTCCGTCACCAGTCGTGGGCGGGGCCTGTTCCAAGGTGATGTCACGTTGGAAAGAAAATGCGAACTATACACAGTACGTTTACATGGACAACAATAATCCAATCTTAATCTAATTAAGATCATAATTTGATTAAGAAACTACAATGTAAACAGCAACCTTAATCTAATTAAGGTCATAATCTAATTAAGCAATAATCGAATTAAGACAGGTGGATTACTCCTGTTTTAATCGTATTATGGACGTGCATTACAGACATGTAAACACCTTAATCACATCGTGAACGTCGTGTGAGCGTTTTCACCGCATTTTTCGACAGGACACGATCACACACACGCCAGTTTTACGTTTTACGGCGAACAAGAGAGTTCGGCTGTGTCCCAAACTTCATAATTTCCTACTATAGGCCTGTAGTGAGGAAAAAGACATGCATCTCGGCAACTATACAGTAGGTAAGTATGCGATTTGAGACGCAGCCCACGGCTTCAAGCAGTCGTCTATTTGCAAGTACAGCATGACTAATAATTAACTGCACTTACAGCGTTCGTAAAAAATAAAAAAAAATTAAAAAAAACAAAACTGTATACGGTACCACGAAGACATACGAAGGCGCTGTGACGTAATGACGCGGGCTCTTAATCAAATTATGATCTATAACATGTAAAACGGGAACATGACAGGAGTATTCTAAAAGCGACTCATGTAAACACCGTAATCACATTATTAGGTTACTTAGATTAAGGACAATAATTAGATTATTGCTGTCCATTGCTGTCCAACGATTGATGGGGAATATGAAAAAAGCAGTGGATGGATTTTTACCATTGCAGGGTGGCCACCGACACACATTTATGTTAAAAAAAATATATATATATATATATATATATATATATATATATATATATATATATATATATATATATATATATATATATATATATAATTTACAGTAGGTGTGGCACAGTAAACTAGTGGCTTTAGATACACTATATGGCCAAAAGTATGTGGACATGGCCATCACGTCCATATCTGGGCCTTTCTTAGAACATTGCCGCAAAGTTGGAAACGCACAATTGTATAGGATCTCTTTACATGCTATAGCGTTAAGATTATACTTTGGTGGAACCACTTTAAGGGGTCGAGCCCAAACATATTCCAGCATGACACTGCCCCAGAAAATTAGGTCCTTGGAGACATGGTTTGCCAAGGTTTGTTTGGAAGAACTCGAGTGGTCTGCACAGAGCCCTGACCTTAACCCCACTAAACAACTTTGGGATGAATTGGAATGCAGACAGTGTGGCAGGTCTTTTCATTCGATCTCAATGCCTGACCTCACTAATGCTCTTGTGGCTGAATGAGTGAAAATCCCAAAAACCACACTCTAAATTCTAGTGGTAATCCTTCCTAGAAGATTGGAGGCTGTTATAGCAGCAAATAGGGAACCAACTTTGGAATGTTCGAGAAGTTATTGGTGTAATGGTCAGGTGTCCACATACTTTTGGCCATATCGAGTAATTACACACTGTTGATTCATGCTGCTCCAAAGATGTGTAAGGCACTACTCTTTTCTTTTAGATCGAAATGATAATTTGATTAAATGGATTATCCTAGGTTTTGGGGGATGGGTGTAACTTGGGGAGTGGGGACAATGTGAACATTTCACCATGTGTCCAGGAAAAGAAACTCGCTTGTTATTTATTAGCCGTCTGATTGTGGGGTTTTTATAACAGAGGAGACATATTATTACAATCAGCACATTGAGCAAATAACAGCAGAAATGCAGTGAAATGGATATTTATATAAAGCATTTAAAATTATTTTTGCTACAAGCTATTGTAATATACAGTTAGCTCCAGAATTATTGGCATCTTTGCTAAAGATGGGTAAAAAAAAAAAAAAGTTTATATCACTATATATTTATATAAAGTTTAAAAAAGTTATATATAAATAAATATTTATATGTTTATTTATAACTATTGGCACTCCTGCCTTTAGTACTTTGTGCAGCCTCCCTTTGCCAAAATGACATCACTACATCTTATTCTACAATGCTTGTTGAGGTTGAAGAATACAAAGCAGGAATCTAAGATCTAAGAAGTAGAGAATCTCTCTAGAGAATCCTCAAGGGCCCTCAGTCATCTCTTGGGGACTCACTTCTTCTTCAGCTCTCAGTACAGGGTTTCAGTGGGGTTTAGGTAAAGATACTGGAATGGACATGTCAAATGCTTGGTTCTTTGCCTTTTTGTGTGTATGTTTGGATTGGATTGGATTTGTATTGTATGTTTTGGATTATTGTCCACCTGGTAGATCTAGCCACAACGCAGTTGTAAATTTTTGGCAGGAGCATTCATATTTTCATTTTAAATCTCCTGGTATTACATGCAGTTTATGATTCCATGTACCCTAACAATGTTCTCAGGGATTTTGAAGGAAAAACAGACCCACATCGCTACAGATCATTCTTCATACATAACAATGGGAATTAGTTATTTTTGTTTATCCGTCCTCCTTTTAAACCAAACCATCCCGAGTTTTTTTCCTCAAAAATTATATTCTTGATCATAGAATTTTTTTCACTTCAAAGTTCCAGTAGCATCTAATGTGGTTAAGATTAAATAAATGCTTTCTTTTGGCACTGTTTTTAAATAGATTTTTTTTTCATATGGAGGTGATGACTAATTATAGATTTATAGACGTGGTGACCCCAAAATGCTCACATCTACAGATCTCCAACTGTGACCTTTTTTTTTTTTTTTTTTTTTTTTTTTTTTTTTAGTCTCTGACCTCCTCCTCATTGTGCATAGGAGCACAACACAACTGCATCCTTTTCCCGACATGTTTATTACAACCATTACCTGACTTATAAATGGCTGCACAATTTTGTCTGGTTTATTTTTGTATTCTCTGTTCTCTAGTCTCTAGTCTGGCCTCTGTGTCACCTCACATTTTATGTGGGGTGGGTGGGGAGGGGTGTTTGTTTTTTTTTTTTTTTTTTTTTTTTTTTTTTTTTTTTTTTTTTTTTTTTTTTTTTTTTTTTTTTGTGTTTTTTATATTATTAAATTTTTTTATTTTTTTTTTTTTTAATATATTTAATTATATTTTTATTTAATATTTTTTTTATATTGTGTAAAGATTTTTTTATCTAGTGCAATATTAAGTTTGTTATTTTTTTAATTTTTTTTTTTTTTTTTTTTATGGAAAAAAATTTTTTTAAAAATTAAAAAAAATTAAGTATTGAGTGTACAGCTTGTGTAACAGTGTAAATTTGCTGTCCCCTCAAAATAACTCAACACACGGCCATTAATGTCTAAACCGCTGGCAACAAAAGTGAGAACACCCCTAAGTGAAAATGTCCAAATTGGGGCCAATTAGCCATTCTGTCATGTGACTTGTTAGTGTAACAAGGTCTCAGGTGTGAATAGGGAGCGGGAGTAGGGAGTAGTCATTGTTCTCACACTCCCTCATCCTGGTCACTGGAAGTTCAACATGGCACCTCACGGCAAAGAACTCTCTGAGGAAAAAAAGAATTGTTGCTCTACATAAATATGGCCTAGGCTATAAGAAGATTGCCAAGACCCTGACACTGAGCTGCAGCACGGTGGCCAAGACCATACAGTGGTTTAACAGGACCGGTTCCACTCAGAACAGGCCTCACCATGGTCAACCAAAGAAGTTGAGTGCATGTGCTCAGTGTCATATCCAGAGGTTATCTTTGGGAAATAGATGTATGAGTGCTGCCAGCATTGGTGCAGAGGTTGAAAGGGTGGGGAGTCAGCCTGGTCAGTGCTCAGACCATACGCCGCACACTGCATCAAATTGGTCTGCATGGCTGTTGTCCCAGAAGGAAGCCTCTTCTAAAGATGATGCACAAGATATCCCGCAAACAGTTGTTGAGGACAAGCAGACAAAGGACATGGATTACTGGAAAAATTTTCTGTGGTCTGATCAGACCAAGATAAACTTATTTGGTTCAGATGGTGTCAAGCATGTGTGGCGGCAATGTCCGTGATGTCGTCATGGAGGAGTGGAAGAGGACTCCAGTTTGAACCTGTGAATTCCATGCCCAAGAGGGTTAACGCAGTGCTAGAAAATAATGGTGGCCACACAAAATATTGACACTTTGGGCCCAATTTGGACATTTTCACTTAGGGGTGTACTCACTTTTGTTGCCAGTGGTTTAGACATTAATGGCTGTGTGGTGAGTTATTTTGAGGGGACAGCAAATTTACACTGTTACACAAGCTGCACACTCACTACTTTACATTGTAGCAAAGTGTCATTTCTTCAGTGTTGTCACATGAAAAGATATAATCAAATATTTACAAAAATGTGAGGGGTGTACTCACTTTTGTGTGATACTATATATATTTATATATATATATATATATATATATATATATATATATATATATATATATATATATATATATATATATATATATTATATTTTATATAAATTTGTCTTTATTGTTCTTTATTATTTAACCTTTTGATCTTTGGTAAAAGAATTCACAAAAATTCTCTGCCCACATGGATGTCAACACCAGTTTATCCACAAACAAATCTTTGTTAAATATAGGTGTGCAACAGTTATTCGCAACAGTATGAATTCATATGAGAAAAATATATTTGAAGTATATACCCATTGATATTTTAAAAATTTTAGTACACCTGGGTGACTAGGTACAGCAAACTGTTCAACCATGACTTATAAGTATGAAGTAACACATTGGCTAAGTTCCCTTACTCATTCATAACAATGGGTAAGACCAAGGAATATAGCTGTGAAGTACAGCAAAAGGTTGTTAAGATTCCCAAAATGGGAAGTAGCAATAAGAAAATTTCCACCATCAGGACAATAATTAAGAAGTTCCAGTCAACTGGAAATATTATGAATCAACCTGGAATTGGACGCGTGTCTATATTGTCTCAACACAATGTGAAGAGTATGGTTCGAGTGGCCAAGAAATCTCCAGGGATCACAGCTGGAGAATTGCAGAAGTTAGTTGTGTCTTGGTGTCAGAAAGTCTCCAAAACTACAATCTGAAGTCTCCTACATCACCACATGTTTGGAAGGGTTTCAAGAAAAAAGCCTCTACTCTCATCCAAAAACAAACTCAAGTGTCTTCAGTTAGCCAGACACTAATGGAACTTCAAATGGGATCGGGTTCTATGGTCAGATGAAACCAAAATGGAGCTTTTTGGCGATAAACACCAGAGATAATTTTGGCGCACACCGAGAATTAGACATATGGAAGTACCTCATACCCACAGCTAAATATGGTGGTGGCTCTTTAATGTTTTGGGGCTGTTTTTCTGCCAGAGGACCTGGACATTTCGTTAGGATACATGGCATCATGGACAAATATCAACAGATATTAAATGAAAACCTGACTGGCTCTGCCAAAAAGCTTAAAATGGGCCGTGGTTGGATATTCGAGCAAGACAGTGGTCTAAAACGTACATCAAAATCTGACATCATTACTGACCACAAAATCAAGGTCCTGCCATGGCCATACCAGTGCCCTGACTTGAAACCCGTAGAAACACACCTGTGGGATGAACTGAAGAGGAGAGTCCACCAGCGTGGGCCTCGAAATGTGAAGAATCTGGAGAGATTCTGTATGGAGGAATGGTCTCAGATCCCTTGCCATGTATTCTCCAAACTCATCAGGCATTATAGGAGACGACTCAGAGCTGTTACCTTGGCAAAGGGAGGTAGCACAAAGTATTGAGTAAAATTGAGCCAATAATTGTTGCGCACCTATACTTAACAAAGATATGCGTGTGTTTGTGTGTGTGTGTGTGTTTGCAGTAAGTTCAACCATCAGAACATAGTGCGCTGTATTGGAGTCAGTCTTCAGATCCTGCCCAGATTTATTCTTCTAGAGCTCATGACTGGAGGAGACATGAAAAGTTTTCTGAGACAGAACCGTCCTAGAACCGTGAGTGCCTTGGGTTTATGTGTTGTACAGTGTGTATACATGTGTTTAGCTGTGCATTCTGTCTGGTACTGTGACTGCATGGATGGATGGATGGTTCTAATTCACACTTATGTGCAAGTGCAAATTTATAAGCACAGGAGGTGTCAGGTTTGTAACAGCCTGTGTGTACTGTGGGGTAGAGTGTGTGTCTTGAGTCAGTGTGATTTGTACCGTAAGCTGACAGTGTGAAGAGACAGTAATCTGACAGTTCGGCTCCCACAGAATCAGCCCTCCTCTCTGACTATGCTGGAGCTGCTGCACATGGCCAGAGACATCGCATTCGGTTGCCGATACCTGGAGGAAAACCACTTCATTCATAGGTAGTTAAAACCTTCAGAAATAACATTTGTGAACTTTAATGAATGGCCTCGGTGCAATCCTCACTATTTATCATATAAACTAAAACAAAATAATTCCACTGAATTACATCCTACTGGTAAATTAAGTGTGAATCTATTCTAAACGTTTGCTTAGTCTGGTTAGTCACTTAGTTGTTTAGTCTGGAGATTAGCAAATCAAAAATGAGGATGCTTTAATACGTCATTTTGTTTCAGAGACATTGCTGCACGGAACTGCCTGTTGACTTGTCCTGGTCCAGAGAGAGTGGCCAAAATTGGAGATTTTGGAATGGCTCGTGACATATACAGGTGACATTACACACTGCTTTCAATATTTGATAAAGGTTGATGTACTAGCGCCTAACTTGAGGTCCATGGAAAATATATATTTGTAAGCACCAACAGTCAATACCCTTATTAAGTGCTGATTAAACTGCTTAAACTGCTAAATGCTATTCTATATATAGTAAAATATAAGCCAATGGACCTCGTTTGTCATTCAACAAACAAACAAACAGATTTATTTGTCAGTTGTTCATAGACGCATTTAAATTTGGTTTAAAAAACAAAACAGAAAGAAAGAAAAAAATAATCTTATCCTTGCGTGTGCTCTTGAGTGTGTGTAACTTTACACATTTGCAGTGAGTTACTGCACGATTATATACAGATCACACTGTCAAGTGTTTTTCGGTTACACACACATTTAATACATATTTTGTGAAACCTAGTTGTTTCATATTAATGACATTTAACTAAACAGATATTAAATGTGAAACATATTAAAGAAAGCAAACCAAAATAAAGCCATAAAATAAGATCAGGCATTTAATTAAGAATGCTGCTGTAAAAAAGGAGGATGGAGTGGAGTGACCCAGCATGTAAGTCAGTTCCGTTTGCCACGCCATCTTCTTTTAATGCTGTGCACCATTTTGTTAGAGCTAGCACTAAGTGAATGATAAGTGACTGATCTGGAATGTCTCAAGCTGCAATGTGCCATATACAATGCTCCCTAGTGTGCTGCGTGAATCTCTGACACCCTCCCACTTTTGTATCACGGCACTGGGGACGGCTTACTGGTGTGTGAGAAATTTCTGGCTGAAAATCGTAGAGACACAATTATTTGAGTGTTTCTTATTTGACTGCAGGGCCAGTTACTACAGGAAGGGTGGTCGTGCTATGCTGCCAGTGAAATGGATGCCGCCTGAAGCCTTCCTAGAAGGCGTTTTCACTTGCAAGACTGATACATGGTAATGTGTGGGTTTTTTTTTTTTGGTTTGTTTGTTTGTTCATTGTGTTACATTTCATTAAGCTACTAGTTTATTTTGTTGAAATAATTTTTTAATTATTATTTTATTTTTTTTATTAAAACTGACAGTCCCCGTGAGGGAAGTTTCTGTCTAATTGTGTCATATGTCTCCCTCTCTAGGTCATTTGGTGTACTGCTGTGGGAGATTTTCTCCCTGGGATACATGCCTTACCCTTGTAAAACCAATCAGGAGGTGCTGGAGTTTGTGACGAGTGGAGGACGCATGGACCCACCTAAGAGCTGCCCAGGACCAGTGTAAGTAGCAGTTTCAAGTTTTAAACCCCCACTCAGGAATCACTGCAACTAGACAGTCTTTATTACAACAGTAGTGGAGGAGTGGGAATAATACGAATAAATGTATTCATGTATGTAGATTTAGGGCTTGTCCTGCAGTATTGATTCAGGCTTTAAGACACACATTTAGAAAAGTGGGTTCTGTGGACAATTAAGGGTTGTAGCTTTCAACAAAGATTTTATTTAGAACCGTTTGGGGAAGCTAAACCCTGTGTTGTATAGTAATGCTTTATTTCTTTATATCTAAAGAACATTTAAGCTTGATCTCACATGGGGCGGCTATGGCGCAGTTGGTAGAGCGGGTTGTCCACTAATCGTAGGGTTGGCGGTTCGATTCCCGGCCCGGGTGATTCCACTTGCCGAAGTGTCCTTGGGCAAGACACTGAACCCCAAGTTGTTCCTGATGGCAAGCTAGCGCCTTGCATGGCAGCTCTGCTACCATTGGTGTGTGTGTGTGAATGGGTGAATGAAACACAGTGTAAAGCGCTTTGGATAAAAGCGCTATATAAGTGCACATTTACATGAGTTAGTGCTCGATGTTTTTTAAGTACTCTGCCAAAAATGGTTTGGTTTACATACAGACTTAGATTTGTTCATCGACAAATATTGTTTTATGTTGTAGTTACAGGATTATGACACAGTGTTGGCAACACTGCCCAGAACATCGACCAAATTTCTCAGCTATTTTAGAGAGGATCAACTATTGTACTCAGGTATAGTTAAAATATGACTATGAATAAAGAATTCTACATGGTTTTAGCAAGGCAACCTAACCACATGTGTTTTTCATCCTTTCCTTCTCACCTGCTAATGTGGTTCAGGACCCTGATGTTATAAATACCCCTCTTCCAGTGGAGTATGGGCCAACTGTGGATGAAGAGAGCAGGACTGTGATTCGTCCAGTAGCATCTGGCAACATGAGTCCTCTTCTAGTGAGCCGATCACTGGATGTGCCTGTGCAGCCTGCAAGCTTTACTCCACTCCCTCAGGTCCAGAAGCCCCGAATGCTGTTACAGCAGCCACCCCAAATGCCTCAGGAGGTGGCCATACGCGAAGCTTTGGAGCCTTTTTGGGCTGAGCCACCTTCTGCTCCTGGAGCCTGTTCGAGCTCCTGGTTGCAGGTCCCAGAGCACCAACCATGCTCCAGATCTAGCTCGTCCTCAGGAAGCCAAAAGCTAAAGAACAACACCAAGAATCTTTGGAACCCCACGTATGGTTCATGGATTCTGGAGGGCTTTGGGAGGACAGCCCTGTCCCACACCCAGTCCATGCCTTTGTCCTGTACCACCACTGCGCCGTCTCATTTTACATCAACCTCGGAGCATAACGACTCTGGAACTGAAGCTAATGTGTCACCATGCTCAAATTCATCACCAGCTCCCTCTCAGATGAGCTCCAGTCCCCCAGGGTCTTCGAGTCTCACTTCACGAAAAGGGCCGACTGGTGCTGTAGGGGGCTCACTTGCTGCTGTCATGGATTTGGCTAAGCTCCAGAGCTTTCCTTGTGGCAATGTAAATTATGCGTATGATGAGCAGAGCTATGAAGCTGAGAGTCTACCCCTAGTAGTTGCCAGGTCTCCAAAACCAAGCAGTAGTTCTGTAGTTAGCTCCTCTCTAACAGCACTGGGCCTGGCTTTCTCCGTTACCCAGAAACCATTGATCAAGCGTCACGCCAGCTATGGACATGAAGATGTCAGGAGGCATACCAAGGCAGAGAAACCCACAAGGGACAGAGACTCAGGCTTTTCACTGTCTGAAGACCTTAGTGTTACTCCTGTGTAGAACTTTCAGATGCTCAACTAAACTAAAGATATAATACTGAAAAACAATGTAGCTCACTTCATTCAGGTTGCCTCACCTAGAACTATGTAAATAGAGAGGCCAGCGACACTCATTGTGGGTCCAAAGTAGCAGAAAAAAAAATCAAGACCATTCCATTTTTATTTTTTGTGTGATGAAGTATTATGGCATCAACATTGTATGAATGGGTAATTCATCAGAAGTACCTTGTGTATATTTTACAGAAAAGTTAAAACATCACTGGAGGATATTATGGTGCTTTAATTTCATGTTGGAAAGATCGCATTTACGAGTTGAACACACATGGAAGTGGGAAACTCCAACTGGAGCTGGGGCTGTGTCAGAAAGAAAACATGGTGGAATCAATGGAACGCCTGTAGTTGATTAAATTTAGTGAAATTGACTGTTTACTCGTCTCAGAAGCTGATATCTGAGATGAGTTATTACGTGTTTGGTATATGCATCAAATTATTGCCAGGCTTTTTTATTTAAAGTAAAACAAGCTAATTACCTGCACAAACTATGACAGCATTGTACAATTATGATATAATATGTAATGATAAAAAAGCAAAACACACCTGATCATTCTTTGTTCTTTTTCCATTTTCTAGAAATAGAGTTTTTTTTTAAAAAACTTTGCTGTATTTGTTTGTAGTTAATTAAGAGAAGGTACATCGCCATCTTGCTCCGACCAAAGTGACCAGTCAGTGAACGCACCTGACTGTAATTACGACTTTCCAACTCGTACATACGATCTTCCCAGGAGGACAGGAGGACTTGAACGCATAATGGTGACATCTTTGATCACACAAAATACATAAACTGTGTGCTCAGCAAGTTTTACATGGATTTATTTTCACAAATCTGTCTCTGTGTCGCATCATAGAGGTTGAAATATCTACTGTAAGTTATTTAGAGTTTTTCCTTTAATCATGAGCTAAGTGAGAACTTGGGCATTTTTTCAGTTTATGCGAAACAGTAACCTGAACTTCGCAATTTTCCCATTCCCTAACTATAAAATTAACATGTGTGCAGTTTTTGTTTAGTTTTAATTGCTTTCCATAATGATAGATTCTGCTTTGTTTTCCTGGGTGGGTTTTAAGGCCCTTGATAAGTTAATACACTGCATTCCTCATTTCTTAAGGACCGTTTCCATTCACTAGGCTGCCCTTGTGTCCCCTGTCTACTCAGGGGGTTTGGAATCATCCACATGTTCCCCATCTTTATGGCACCCTTAGTGTTGTGTAGAGCATGTAGAAGAAATCAGGGCTGCACAGCTTTTGCAAGCAGTTTGAATGTTCTAACCTGTTAATACTGGGGTTAATATTGGGGCCACATATTTAGAGGCAGTATGTGTGTACGACCGGAGTCATGGGTCTGATGAGTAACCCATAATACTTGGAGAAATCAGAATACTAAATCGACTTGTTTCCTTCTCTCTCCAAACCACTAGCCGCTTTACATCACCTATATTCATATCAAGATTCTTGGAAACGAATACCTGTGAAAAAGATGGTGCTACCTACCTGGCTGGAGCAGTAGCTAGAATTTTGGAGAAGTGTACTTTTAAGTCTTGTCACTGGTGTCTCATTTATACAGTATGTAGCATCCAGTTATACAGGACAGGAGTGCACTAAATTAGTTTCTTCCAAATGGAAGGCCATTCTAATTGGGTTGTAAAGAATTTTCTGAGTGGAGTTAGTGGTTGAGAGCCCCTCTGGCTTGCCTCTGCTTGGAACTTTTGAATATATATATATATATATATATATATATATATATATATATATATATATATCTATCTATCTATCCATCCATCCATCTTCAACCGCTTATTCCTGCTTCAGGGTCGCGGGGAACCTGGAGCCTATCCCAGGAAGCATCGGGCACAAGGCGGGGTACACCCTGGACAGGGTGCCAGTCCATCACAGGGCACAATCACATACATACTCACACACCCATTCATACACTACGGACAATTTTCCAAGCTGCCAATCAACCTACCATGCATGTCTTTGGACTGGGGGAGGAAACCGGAGTACCCGGAGGAAACCCCCGCAACACGGGGAGAACATGCAAACTGCGCACACACATGGCCCCGGCGGGAATCGAACCCCGGACCCTGGAGGTGTGAGGCGAACGTGCTAACCACTAAGCCTATATATATATTTTTTGATAAATTTGCTATAACTGAGATTACTAAGTGTTGCTGGAGTGGAGAAATGAGGTTGCTATTATAGATATAAAAGATGTACAAAATATGAGCAAACGTTTTCAAGCAGGGAGTTTTCTGTAGGTTATAAAGCTGATAGCACGTCCTTTACATATTTACACTGGATCTAACACTGTGAAAGATATTTTGATGAATATATTTTGATGAACCAGCATTATATACGGATTCAAGGATCTCTTAGAAGGCTCTGGAATAAGTGCTTTTTATTATAACAGACACGGCACAGACAGAGCCAGATATTAAGATTCTCAAGCAATAGTAGATTATATTAAATAAATTTACTAATCAAGGATTTCATGTTTTTGTTAGAAAAACTGTAATAAATTTTAATTTGGTAGATAAGAAAGAAAAAAACCTTAAGACTGGTTCATTCCCAATTCTACCAAGAAGGTGTAAAATAAATAAATAAAATCCTGAATCCAGTATAAACAGAACCACTAGAATCATACTGAGCTGTTTAATCAACTTTAAAATGAAGTGTGAATCATCACACTTGGAACCAGTGCCAAATCCCTGAATACTTTGACTGGATGCCATGTTTTGTTCTTTTGTTTTGTCTGGATTTGTTGGAAGTTTGTTAAAGTGTTGGTGTTTCATTGTACGGTTGTGCTAGTGAACACGTGGGGAAACATCTGTAAGGACTTGTTCCAGAACAGTGTGAGACGTTTCTGCCAGCAATAGATTTCAACACCTAATGCATTCTGGTTTTATATTTCATTACAAATTAATAATATGATAAAGCCATGTAACATTTTTATGTTTATCTTTTATTGGTTAGGGATTATAGCTAAGATAGCTAAGTGTGGGGTTATCTACTTATTAGACTTGTTGTTTTGTTGCATTTGACATTTTGAACCGCCATTTAAAGTTGTTTTTCTTGTTGGCACAACCTCAGATTACACATTGAACCTGACCTTGACCTGTTTTATATTTGCCAAGTGGAGTTTTCCATACTTTGTCATTCTCATTTTCTTTGTTATTGAAAATACAAGTACTTTTGAACTGATGCATAGAACAAGCTTCTTTTAACCTGAAGAGAAAAAAAGAGAAGTTATTATGTATATTAATTTATATCTAAATTAATATTTTACTCTGGACTAACAATTACAAATATGTAGCTATATATTATTTAACCTCATGTGTAGTCTGTTATTTGTTTCTTGAACTTTTTTGATTATTGAGACTTTATCACTGCCAATGAATGGGCTGCATAAATAAATACCTACTGTTTATGCAGGGAGCTGTATCATCTTCAATAACCACAAGGGGGAGCAATGATGTTGTTGAACTGCCTGTTGATATTAAATCTGGGAAAATGCTATTTCTACTAGATATATAGTAGTGTTGGAGATTTATTTGAGAAATACCAAACCTCAAATAAAATAAAAAAAAACTATATTTGATTATAGTTGTGACCATGAATTTGACGTATGTATGAAACAATCCACAATGATACGTTGATTTCTTTCCATACAGTATAATTTCCTTCCTGAGAATTACATTGATTCTGCTTTTTACTCGTCACTTCATTAACTTGTTCATTCACTCATCATCCAACCATTCCAGTGTAGGAATTAATTAAATTACTAAATCAAAACACAATATCAGAATGTTAGCCCTACAGTAGACTCATCTTAGAAAAGGGAAACAAAATGAGCATTCATTTTAAAGATATTTATTATGAGAACATCTCACATGTGTTCATCCAGTGACAACAAATACTGTCACCTTGTCCCTAAAAACAATAGTGTTTGAAGGTAAAAATTTGTCCGATCTGACATGGAAAATACTTTTAAAGAAAGATAGATACGCAAACTGCAGCCCATGTCCTTACACTTAATGCTTAACACCATTAAAAATACAACAAAGCCTTTAACCAATCCACAAGAAAAATCTCTGTTAAAATCCCACTTTTTGTCACGAGACAAGCTCTAAAAAATAATCAGAAACATAGCAGTTACTATATACACTGATTAATTGCATACTAGTGATATTCAAGTAGGAAAGTCTCTAAAAATGATCAGGGGTTTAAACATGCTTAAAACCCACAGACCCTCGTAAACCCATACACGATTTTAAAGTTTCAACAAAGGGAATGTATATTAGTGGACAGTCCCACATTAAGAAATAACACAGGAGGTGACAGGGAACAAAAAGCTTAAGTGGGGAAAAAAAACACGTAAGAGAGACACGGTAAAGTGCCTTACAATTTCTGCAGATTGGTGATTTCATTTTGGGGTGCACACTTTTACCCAAGCGGCTTGCATGTAAAACACAACCAGGAGTTGAAGGTTAAGTGCCTTGCTCAAGGGTCCAACAGATGCTCTCTGGCAGTCCTGGGATTGTAACTCCACATTCTGGTTACAAACATAGAACTTTATAATTGCGAACGCTGCATAATTTGAAAGAACAATGAGAGGAAAACAGCTTGGAAAGTAGTTCTGCCCTAGTGGTACAAATACAATCAGAGGGGCCACACACAATAATCGTTATTGAAAATGATGACTGCAGTCGTTTCATTAATGGCGCATGTATGTAGTTATTCTGCACAGCCATTTCGCAATACACACAACTGCACTGTGGAACAGATGACTAAGGTTCCTGCTGTGCTTTCCTATTTCCAAGAGTGTTGGTTCACTTTGCTCATGAGTCATAACCTGCATTAAACCAATGCATGCTTGCCATTACACCAGTAATCACATGAATCGACAAGTCTTCGTTTGCACTAAAAGCAAAGGCACAGCACAATCAAGTGAGTCATTCCCCAACACCTTGAAGTGAGAAACAAAGCATGATCACAGCACTTAAGATAAGGCTAAAGAGAAAGCAAGTGAGAGTGGCAGCTAAATCTGGTGAGCCACCCCCAGGTGTGGGTGGATATCTTGTGATAATTTCTTGCTTATGCTATGGACACATAATAGGGTCTGCCTTAAATGTGTTTCTTATCTTCTGTTAGGAATAGTACAGTATATATCTGTCTTGTACACATTAGTATTGACTAATCATCATAAAACACATCATAAAAGTTCACATCTAAGCATTTAGTAATGCAATTCGCCTCTTCTTTTTTCCTGATAATTTGTTGGTAATGAACTTTCAGTAATAGTACATGGTAAATTGTGTACTGAGAGTGCAGTGGCATAATAACTGTCTTCACTGTGGTTGTATGGTTATTTAAATTGAGGCTACTGACAAACACGAGGTACTAATTGATGTCATTGTGTTCTGTAAATTCTCCAAGTTTATTAGCTAGGGACAAGAGGCACTGAATTAAATTATACTCTCTTGGACAGTTACTCATGAGAGGAATTCTGGGTGAAAAACAGCCCAGAAGCTAGAGCGTCACGAGAGCAGAAGTGATTTTATACTGCAAATGAAAGGATTATCACATATTTCCCCATGGCACGATGTAAAAGGGTCCATGTTTAAGTTCATTACGAGTGCTCTGCTGGCAGTGAGTGGAGGGTGTGCAGCAGGTTGTCAAGGCCCCATAAGTATCCATCCTCTCGGTTGCCCTCATGCCAGGGTTTATCGTGATCCAGCCTCTGTCCATCAGGGAGAGCCGTGGTCTTACCAAAATCGATGAGCCAAACTTCAGCTCGCTCCGTGTGGTCGTGGATAAACAGCATTGAACTCCCAATGACCTGGGAAATGAAATGTTCCAGAACATGTAATTGAAGATGTGTGTGTCCCTTGACAGTGCAATCTACTCAATTACACTTGCGTCATTTGAAAAGAAGGAAAGAACATTGTCTGCCACGAGTTCGAGCAACACACACAAGGACAAGGAGTAAAAAAATAAAATAAAATAACAGAGTAAACAAAAGTACAAAAGTGCTGGAATTTACCTCATGTTTCATGAAGAAGTCTGAAGCCTTCAGAGACTGTTTGATATCCTCCAGCCTCCTAATGTAGGAGTTCTGTAAGCGACAGATGTGATTGAGAAAAAAGCATTATACACTACACTATATGGTAAATACAAAGGTTAGTCTGTGGCCATACAGTAACTGTAGCATAGAAAAAACACAAATACAACCCATTTTTTAATGTTTTAATTCTTTCAGTGATGGTAAATTTTTGTTATTCTAATTTTGTCCAGCCCTGCATTTCACCATTTCATTGCATTGTTTGTGGTTCTACCTAGTTTCCTTGTCTAGTTCCCTTTAAGCTCCTTTTAAAACATGCAAATAATTCATTCCAGTTCAACACTTTTAATTCTACGTTATTGTAAATTTTAACCCCTTACAGCCCATCCATCCATTTTCGATACTGCTTATATTACACAGGGTCACAGGGAGCCTGGAGCCTGTCCCAGGGAACCTGGGCACAAGGCAAGGGACACCCTGGATGAAGTGCCAACCCATCGCAGGGCACAATCACGCACCATACGGACAATCTGGAAATAGCAATCAGCCTACAACCCATGTCTTTAGACATGGAAGAAACGGAAGAAACGCCCGAAGCACGGGGAGAACATGCAAACTCTGCGCACGCAAGGCGAAGGCGGGATTCGAGCCTCTGGTGGTGTGAGGCAAACATGCTAACCACTAAGCCACTGTGCCCTCCCCTCCTCTCCCCTCCCACAACCCCCTCCTCACCCAAAGTCAAATAATTTAATTAATTTCTTAATTAAAATCTTTTACTCACTAACTTGTATACATTATTCATTAACTACAGTAAAAACGTATGTGTTAGGAATCTAAGTCTGGTCCTGCCAGTGAGTCCTTGGAGAGAAATGAAATAATGGGAGATTAAAATATCTTCCTCATGAATCCTCACCTCAAGTCAAACAAATCCAAGATAAAATGTTACATCTGGGGTCATCATAATTCTCTGTCATAATACTAGCTGTATATTTTAAGTACACTTATTCTCCTTAAATAGTAGTGAGAATATTAGTCAGAATTGCACTATGGCTGTGAAAGCTAACCAAACTGGTCGAGCTGGTCCTTTTTACGCACAATTATTTTTCCATTCCCGCTGACAAAGTCCTTGAACACCTGTGTGACCTCTTCCCTTAAGTGAGTCTTCTTAAAGTCCGTGCGGCAGGTTCCATCTGCTTTCTGTTAATGAAATAAATAAATACATACATACATACATACATAAATAATCAGGAATCAGAAAGCAAAATATATAAGTATGACATCCCGAGAAAACTCATCGGATACTGCTGTGGCTGAATTCTGGCAAACATCCAAACAAAAAATTAAACATAGGTCTTGGCCAAAATAGGGTGTTTCTACTTACAGTACTCTGACACTTCAAACTTCAAGAAACCATAAATATATTGAGCACCTAAATGATGTGGTAATGTACTTTTTAATCTAGGGTACCGTCCTTCAAAGACGATTTGGGATAAGGAGACAATTTGACAAACGTGGTGATAAAAACTGTCACTCTGGCTAAAGACATCTACGGCAAAACGTCCCTTTATGCTCCTGTGCCTCGGTCAGAGTCTTTAAATGCAATTGTCCTCTTTTGCTTTTGGGGGTATTTGAAAATTCTACTGTACCTGTGGTTGAGACACATGCAAAAGAAAAACGTTCTGTGTTTCAGTAGGAAATGTGAACATTTCACCATGTGAAGGGTTTTCCCAGGCCACTGTACACACAGCATGTGTTGTATGCAGTTTATGGCCTGCTTCGCATGAGCTGGATGAGGTACGAGCAATTACTGAAAGTCAATATTTGTGGATAACCTTTATGTTGACATTTACTCTACATGTACCTGAGATAACAATGAATAATTCATATGCTGTATCCTGTTTCCACTAATACTAAGTGCCCTCCCTCATCAAATGTTTGTTTTTTTGCCTGCGCAGGTACCTTGATGCCCTCGATGCGGAAGCCCAGAGTGCTGGTAGAGCTGATAGTCTCCCTCCACTGCATGTAACGTAGCTTGGTCACAGCCTGCTGCTTGTGTTCTTCGTCAGTGGGAGCCTCGCTGTCCACCTCCAGCATTTTGTTATACAAATCCCTGCGCAGCTTGGGCTTCTCCCTGGCTCGCACCAGCTCTTCCTCCAGATATGTTCTGATGGAAAAGGAGAGAACACATTAAGAAACCTGAGTCATGCTATGAAAGAGGGGCTGTGAAGAGCTTGATGATGCCTGCTGAGAAATCTGATGAACCCTTTTACAGCAGACAAAAACCCTTTCATGCCTGGTTTTAAAGGTCCTGCTGGATTGAAATCAACTCTCTGAAGCTAGGAATTTTAGGATCCATTTTATCAGGGCATTTTCAGTGATAGCAAGTGATTGAATGACTCTATTATATGTATACTGTGTCCTGCTGTACATTTGACTGTCATGTCATTTAATGTACAGAACTACTGAGTGCAATAAGGTGGAATTCACAGGAAATCACTGGCCTCTCTTTTACTCAATACCTCTATACTACATTATACTTTTTAATAGGCATCAATACGAACATTTCAGTATGAGACTAAAGCAGTGCACATTGAAGTTGCTTAAACAATGCTGTTTTCATGTTCTTGCTTTTTGTTAGTGCAGTTTTCAGTTTCATTCTTGTTGTGACTTCCTGTGTGAAAAGAGGAATTCAGCAGGGGACTCCTCCGAGTACATGTCTGAGTGTGTACGCGTATGTGTCAGTCATGTGTAAAGTGCATGAGAAGGAAGCCCTAAGGGACACCCCACGTGTGCTTGTGTATGCGTGCAGAGACAAAGAAAGTGCTCTGTGCCGGAAATTCATGTTGTTAATTGTGAGTGGCTTCATTTTTCATGAGCTTTAGCTCTACTCAAACTGCTCCGACAGGAAACAGACCCAAGAGTTGAAACAGGTGTTTAAACAGGCTGAAGCTAACCACACACGCACACACGCACACACACACACACACACACACACACAGTGACTCATTTCACACAATTTTATATGCATCGGCTACAAATAAATACATTTAAAATTCATCATGATTAATTTTTTACTTAATCATCAATTGCCTGGAAATAAAATCATTTATGGCAAATCTCCTTCTATGTGTGATCCTTACTTAAATTTGTGCAGTAAACATCCACTAAGCCACGGTGCCGACAGCCTAACATAAACGTCTGTGAACCTGACCAGACAGTAACTTCATTACGAAATAACACGTTCATATTCGGTTACATCCCTAATGCGAACACATCCAGTTTAGTAAAAAGCACACACCAGCACCTTGTAACTAGCATGCCAACTTATCTACATCAGATTTGAGCACATAGTTTAAATTTAGATTCATTTGGAGGCGGATTCTAACCTCTATGTCTGAAATACATAAACAGAATGTACAACTTGCTGTATACTAAAAGAAAAGCAGTCCAAAAACCGTCACGATGCACTGATACGTAAATATTTCCATCAGCTTGTTTTTAACCACAGCAGCTCTTATTGTACATGACATTTAATGACCACATGGATTTCTAATCTGTTGTTTATTGCATAACAGGCCATCTGCTGTCTATAAAGAAGCAATTAGTACAGCTATATCTTTTATCCAGCACATCCTTTGACATTACAGTGCACTAAATAGGTTTGTAGTCTATAAATCTACATTTCAATGCTGAAACACAAATCAAATGCTTTCAGTTTAATTACTAACCTCACTCCCATCTTGCAGTCCATGACGTTTGGCCCATTGAAATTGGTCAGCAGGTCACTCATCTGCAGGAAGAGCTCTCCATCTCTCTCAACCGTCCCGCGGTAGGTTGGTACAAATCGTTCCAGCACATCTCCACTTAAGCTCTCGAAACATAGCTTCTCATTCTCAGCGTACTTCTTCAGGATGGTGCCCTGTTCTCCTGCTTTGAAGCTGCCTGCATTAATAAAAAAAAAACACTAGATCACTAGAATTCACTGTTTATACTTTAGCACTGAATGTATGTTGGGATGAATCAGTTCAGTCCTACCTTTATGGCCAGCTAACTGAACCCAAGACAACCGCTTTCTCTGTGAGGCTACAACATGCCAATGGACAACGGTCTTCAACGTCCACCAGGGTTTAGCCTGCTGAGACACATTAAACACTACTGTTACCTTCTTGGTTAATTGTGAAAGTGCGTGACTACTGAAAAGCCGTTTTGGTTATTCCTCTCATAAAGAAAGTTGGAGAGGAATTATGTTGTAACATCAAATAAAGCTCATTCACATCTACCCATGTTTTGATGCAGAGAGCAAAACTGTCTGAATATGTAACTTGTGCAACACAAAGCTGAAAAACTTCTCAATCGCATTATATACCAGCAGAACAGCATGTCCTGGAGATCATACCAATATTGATCTTCCAGATGGAAAACACTATTCAGCTTGATGTGAATGGTTCCTTGAGGAAAAAGCATCAAAAGTAGGGCACTACAGCTCCTGTATATAAACAACAAGGCTGTACTGACATTCGATCAAGTAAGGAATAAACCACATACAAAAATAATCAGTTGCTCCTGAGTGGTGTGAGAGAAAATCGTTCATTCTAAAAGTCTCCATACTTCCTTCGTCAGTGGATGTTTGTTAACATCCACTTCTCGGTTGGTCTGCAACACTTCCAGGTTTTTTTTATTTGTTAATAAGTTTGGCAACAGTGTTGTGTTTGATGTGTTTGCCATGTTCCCTGTTAAAGTCCATCGCAATCTTGCGGCAGCTTCCCGATTCAGCCATGAGAATGATTTCAATACGGTCTTCTTTTGTCAAAGGCATTCTTTAAAATAAATAAATAAATATAAGTATGTATGACATTTTGCTACAAAGTGTTCATTTCCTCCACCAGTATGTATGGAGTGACACCTTTTGTGCCACCCTGTATTGTCATGAGTTTGATTCCTGACAATGCCATCCGAGAGTCAAGGGTTTGGCCGTGGTCTCTGGGTGGTCTCGGACACTAGCCAATCACAGGTGTCTATGAGGCCATGTACAGTATGTGGAAGAAAGCTTATATGTTATGCTGCCCTGGGAAACAGCATGAGCAGATGTTCGAAAAGATCTGTTTGGTGGGCTTCATGTGTCTTGGAGGAAGCACATGTTAGCGTTCACCCACCCTAGTAGGTCACTGTCATGTGAAGATAGAGCTGGCTAGTGGGTGGGAACTGGCAGGTTCCTAAATTGGGGAAGGAGAAAATGGGGAAAATACTAAATATATATACTTGCAATCAAAATTATTCAACCCCCATTGCAAATCAGGTTTAATGTCAAAATTTACAGACTTTCAGCTATTTGCAATGAACAAATCAAACAAAAGCAGTTGAAATAGTTCGACACAACGGATGCTTCAAGTTGCTTCCTCAAATTCAACTGAAAATACAACTTATAATTATTTCTCCAGTTTCAAAATTATTCAACCCCTTCATTGCAAACATCTTTCATATTTAGTAGAGCACCCTTTTTGCTGTTATGACCAGCTACAAATGAGATGCATAGCTTCTGGCAGCGTTCCTGAGGAATCTTAGCCCATTCCTTATGAGCAATGGCCTCCAATACAGTAATATTCTTGGGTTTGCATGCTGCAACCACCTTCTTCAAATCTCACCAGAGATTTAATATGGGGTTCAAGTCAGGTGACTGTGATGGCCCTATAGAATCCTCCAGGGCTACTTCTGCAACCAAGCCTTGGTGGAATTTGAGGTATGCTTGGGATCATTGTCCTGTTGGAAGTTCCAATGATGCCAAAGCTTCAGCTTCCTCACAGGCGGCATGATGTTTTCTCCTATGATTTCCTGATACTTCAATGAATCCATCTTGCCTTTCCACATGCTGCAGGTTTCCATTGCCAGAGGAGGCAAACCAACCCCATCACTGAGCCACTACCATGCTTGACTGTGGACAGAGTGTTCTTGCTTCATTCTTTTTCCTCCAGACATACTGCTGACCCATCGTGCTGAAAAGTTCCAGTATTGTTTCAACGCTCCACAGAACAAAATCCCCAAACTCCTGTGGCTTATTTATATGATATTGAGCTGACTTTTGTTGTGTTTTTGGGTCAGTAGTGGTGTATGTCTTGGATTTCTGGCATGGAAACCTTCTGCATTTAGTATGTACTTTACTGTGCTCATTGAAACCTCAGTTCCTGTTGCCACCAAGTCTTGCTGCGGGTCTTTTCCAGTCACTCGAGGGTTTTGCTCAGAAATCTGGAAGCAGCTGTTGATAGTTCCCTTTTTCTGCCCCATCCAGGTATTTCATGAATTTCCTGCCTCTAGCCAGTTCAGGTATTTTATGTGCTTCAGCTCAAGCACACCTGGTGCAACTAATGAAGCCCTTGATTACTTGCATCAGGTGTGCTTGAGACAACACCCTTTTAACATATTTGTGTTGTTGTGAGGGACTCTTTTCAAGGGGTTGAATAAGTTTGAACCTGGAGAAGTCATTGTAAGTTGCATTTTCAGTTAAATTTGGGGATAACCAGTTGAAGCATTCGTTGAGTTGAACTACTTCAATTGCTTTTGTTTGATTTGTTCATCGTAAACAGCTGAAAGTTTACAAATTTTTATAATAAACCTGATTTGCAATGGAGGTTGAATAATTTTGATTGCAACTGTATATATAGTGGTGGGTTATTTTCCCAATAACAGAACCAAAGGGTTTTATCACAGCAAATTGGCTTCTTGGTAATTCTGTAACTACCAAACTTTTTGTAATTGCCAATAAATACACTTTTTAAATTTTTATTAATTTTTTTTTTAAATTAATTTAAGAACGATGGGTTACTTGTTTCTGTTTATAGTTACATTTTATATTGTGGAACAGCCATATATCAAGTTAGTTTCTGGTTAACACTTACATTATAGTACGTATACACTGTAGTTTCTTCACTAGCCTTTTCTCTTTACCTTTACACTCTTTTACTTTTTACTTTCCATGGAAGGAAAACTTCCTGACTGTTGTAAGATCAGACACTGGAAAGCTTCACCATATCAAAAATTACACAGACACATTTGTTAGTATTAGAATCAGTACATTCAGGTCCAAGCTGTGCTGAAGCAGAAAATGAACCAACACCTTCTGACAGTCACATTCATGAATTTAGCAGTACTGTGCTATAAATGCATATAATTCTTGTATATATATAGGTCCTTATTTCTACATTACAGTACTGAGTAAAGTTTAAAAAAAAAAAAAAAGGTAATTATAAGTATGTCTATATTAGTACATGCATATATCTCAGTCAATATGCAACTATGCACCCAATCTATGGAAAATCACACTTGGAACTACTTGAATTGTCAAACACCTTGAGAAGCTAATTTGTTTAGGATTAACCTGCAAATGTTTGCTGCCCAATCTATAACACACATAATATAAATATAAAATATAAAGACAAAGAAAGTAAATATTAGGAAGATTTCACTGTTGGTCATCCTGTAGCAATATTTCACATCGAAGCCTCCAAGATGATAGATTATCATTTGTAAAATGTGCCATGTGCAGCACTGACAGTGATTTATGAAGATGACTCGACTTCTCGAGCCACAGAATCACTTGGTAACTCGGCTGAGCACGCAGTTGTTTGTGTTCCTGCTAATTTACAATGCCAACAGAGAAATTATTTTTTCAGTAAACACGGCCAGCATGACAGTTGGCATGGAAATAATTCCATTTCACAGTCTGGTCACTGTTCAATTTAGAGGGCCATTTAATAATTATACAAATTAACATATTATTAAATAAAACTGTTTTATTAAGTAGGTAGTCATAAATTCTTTAGAATTAATGATTGCCTAGACACCACTAAATGCTCACAAATGCTGGTCAGGCCTATAACACAGCCATCTTTGACTTTTTCACAGAAGTCATTTGCAAAGATGTAAATTCCCACAAATTAAAGCAAACATTCTGCAATTGAACTTCACAGCACTTATTTCATTTTAAAGCCAACATGCAGGAGCACTAAGTCAAAATCATTCAAATATATACAAAGTGTTCTGTGGTATGTATTTGAACTACTTATGATACTTATCACATGACTGGATACTTCTTCTTTTTTTTGTGTGTACTGTTTATTTTGCGTACAGCACTTTGAGAAGCTGCTTTTAAAGGCGCTCTATAAAATGATGTTTATTATTATTATTATTATTATTATTAATAATAAACTTAATAATAGGTTATTATTTCATATTTACCATGTTATTAACACTGCACAGGGTCCCCTGCAGGCATACACATGTTAAAAGTAATACTTTTTATGCTACCTGAAAAATCCTTTAAGACAAAATATCCAGTGATGGCATTTCAAATATTTTTAGTCTGTAAAAAAAAAAAAGAAAAAGCCTACAGAACACAATTATCTAACATCTACTATCTTTCATAATAGTCTCATCTCTAAATTGTTTAAAGATACACAGATTTTAATCAGCGAGCTGTCTTTTGGTTGAATTTTTATTTCCTTTACTAACATGCCTCTCTGTGTGTACTACCTAAGATCTAAAACTAAATCTTAAGTGTCAACACTTTCAATTTCCTTTTAAAAATGTATCCTTAAAATAAATGATTGATACTGTGTATTTATGTTAATCAAATGATATGTGACCTGAATGAGAGCGAACATGTATCATAAGTGATACGGCTGAAAGGAAAAAAAAGCTGTAGTGTAATTATTTCACACTCGCTAATAATGAGGTCAAAATGTGACATTTTAAATGGTTCCTGGAACTGTGTTTTAGTTTAATTATTGTTTATGAATTCAACTGAGTGTATTAGCCTGCGTTTTCAGTCTGACCTTTTTAGAAACGTTGCGTAACTGAACATATAGTGTTGGGGTTTTTTTTTTTCAGTAAATCGCAGCAGAAGTCTTGAATTATTTTTCACATATAATTCTTGATATCCATGTTTGCAAAGTAGAAATTTCCTCTTTTAACACACTCTTCTTGACTCAAAGTATCAGTATCGGTATTGGGACACTCTTGTTATTACTTTGTACTGGATCGGAAAAAAAACCTCTTGTTCTGGTTTCTAGGTCACATGACATTTTGTCTTATTAGCTTTAAGAGAAAGAAAAAAGATACGTGGGTGAGGGAACGACTGTTCAAGGCATAATGATGTCATTATTTAATAAATATAATATTGTTTATGTTGACAAGCTGCTGTGATACAAGAGGAATCAAATATTTTCTCACATGTTATCACTGGAAAATGCGTTGGGGTGGCAACCCATAACACCACCCCGCTGTTAATTATGTTCCTATAACAGCATGTCCTGTTGTGTTTTAAACCTTACAGTACACATGAAACATACTGCAGACGACATTTAGAAACTATTAACCTTCCTGTATTCAAATGCCATTTTCCTCCACTAGCATGTGCATACTCCTACACACTCCCCCACGTTCAGTAGAGACACAAAACAAGTATTCTGACACACAAGTGTTTATATTAAAAGGTCACAATGAAATGCAGAGCACAAAATTTGCTCTTATTATGAAAGACTTGTAAATGATTGCTTCTAAATAACTGCCCATGTAGCTACGAACGTCTTGCGCATCTTCATAAAGGCAGCAGACATGGGTGTGCAACATTAAACTCAGGACTCTTGGTATATGGAACACTGAAGGCAAAAAATGATCAGGTAAGCCATTTGTTCACATAATATCTACTTTCCATGACAGGAGTTGTATGAGGATTTGTACAGAATCAGTGGAGAACTCCCATATGTACTGATAAGCAATAAGAACAATCAAGCTTTGGCACAACCTAAAAGCTGGACCTTGTACAATAGTAAATGCACAGATCTGTAACACACCCATAAGTCAAATATTGAATTGTATGGTCATATTGGATATTATATGCAAACATGACCAAGTCAGCTCTTAAAATCTTATAAATCTTGGGTGGGGAAGCCAAGTGTCTGCCATGCTTGTATTAAAACAACAAAACCTTTCTCTGCCGCAAATATTGAGTCATGTACTCACCAGGAAATACCTTACCTAAAAATTGTCAGGAGATTCTGTGCAGCAAACAAAGTTTCAAGGTAAATATATATTTGTCTGTGTGTCTTGTAGAGTGTGTGTATGCACAGACGAGGCCTAAGAAGATCATGCCACTCTGTAAACTTACTGGGTTTGCCCTAAATGCCACCTCACACACAGGCAGTGAGTAAATCACACTCTGGTTTGACACGTTAACCCACTGCAGTGGACAGCACATAGTCACTGTACTGAAAATAACTGAGAGGCTGACGTTTTGTTTTCATTAACCGGGTGGACGTGCTCTGACATGGAAAAAAAAAAACCTGACACGAGAGTAATCGTTCACCCTGCGTTACTGTATAACTGTGCACTATAACAAGAACAAGCTAAATAAAGAACTCTTTGTTTAGCCAAGTGTGGAATATATAAAGCATACTTATTCTAATCACTGTGATGATCAGCTGAGTGGCATTTCAACAGGCCTGAAGTTGTTCCTTTTTAAAGAGGTAGTGAAAATGTTTGCGGCATGATGTGGCTTCAGCTTTAAATGTCACAGTACTAAAGGTTTGTTTTCTTCAAATATGCCAAGATAAGATCAGGGGTTCCTTACACAGCTTGTGTGTACTGCTAGATTCTTCAAGATATTTGAGAACAAACTACTTGAATTCCCTTTGTAAAGAAACACTGTGGGTTTATCTCTTTCATACAATGAAAGGGCTGACAAATAAGCCCATCGAGCCGAAGGTGATGAACTTCGAAGTCCTCTGAAGCTTCAGGCGGGACATTGTGCAGACATGCCTTCCAGACCTTGAGACTCTGCATGTGTTTAAAGTTCTTCGAATACTAATGCCTTCTATGGACGTGATCGACCAACGGGATTCTGAGAACAGCACATTTATCCGAAACGACGGTCAACACTTGGCAGATAATGGAACACACACTTCAGATAAAATACTACTTTGGTATTTCCAGTGGATATATTAAATGTTATTCTAAAGTTCGAAATAGGGCACCACAGACCACCTAGGTTTTGTACTAGAAAGCTTGTACTGTGTTTAGTGTTAGCTTTCGTGACGCAGCTCCTATACCTCTATGCAAGATATATTCAACCATAGTCGTACGTTTTAACCTACAGTCATGGTGAAAACATTTTAATACGTTTCTATTGGCTTCAAACTAATAGGCCTTGCCCTTATCTGTTTTCACACTTTGCGGGTTACAACTTTGTCCTTGCAGATTGCAGACATAAAGTCGTCTTTAAAGTGCTCTTACCATCATGACTTTGGCTTCTTGTTCCAAAAAACCTGACCGTATACTTATGATCAATAAAAGTACTGAATTTTTACTTTTAGTGCCGGGGTGGTGCCTTTAAGGATACACGTTGTGCATCTTCTTCAATGTGGCGCACCTTTAATTCACTTTTAGTGTGAAAGATACATTCATTTCCAAGTATTTAACTTTTAAAGCATTACTTTTAGAATTTTTCCCCCAACCCTGTAATTATGGTCCAATTACGTACCTTAAGTTATTGTTTTAAAAGGTATAGTATATGCAAGTTTCCAGGTAAAACATGCATACTAAATGTATGTACAATAAAAAAAAGATGTTTCCTTCACGATACCACAACAAAGAAAAATGACAGTTCATTGCCTTCTGAAAGTGTAGTTTGATCATGTATGCTGATTAATATTATTCTTATTTAATCATAGTCGTCTTTGGATTGCTGAAGCATATAAAAGAGAACCAAAACCTTTAAGCCTGAGAAGACAATCTACTTTTGATTCACAGACTAAACATCTGTGTGTACAATAAGTGCAGGGAACTTGTCTAGAGAGAATCCTGACTGCTCGACTTTCACTTTTTCAAGCCACTTTTAAACATTTCGCCTGCAAGTCCGATCTCTTTGACCTTCCACTACTGCTAGAGACTCGAAACACCCGGGCAGGTGAAACCCTTCAGTCTGACGTTGAATGTACACGACTCGTCGTAACCCACCTCTCCCCCGTCTCCCACGTGCTCCAAAGTAACGATGCCTTTGCTCTTCGTTTCGTTGTCGCTCAGTATGTCGTCTTCGGACTCCTCTAACCCGACGGACGAGCCGTTGGACGACACGGACGAGGTGGAGAGCTTGCGGCGGAGCGGCGCGCCTCCGTTCAGCGCCTCCGCCTCCTCGTACACGAGCTCCCGCGCGCCGCTGCCTTCCTCCGCCGTCAAGGTCAGCTGCGGCACCGGGCGCGCGCTCGCCATCGGCAGCCACTCATCACAGACCTGCGAGGACGAGCAGTGGCCCTGGCGCTCTTTCCCGCTGCTCAGGGGAGAGGAGCTGCAGGAGCTACAGGTCAACGCCTCCTTCAGAGACCTCCGCCTCTCTTTTGGCATCGATAATGGACGGTTTCTTTAAAGAGGAAAATCTTCGTCCCTTGATCCGAGATGGTGCTGCACTTTTACACCGCGGTATTCCGTTTTCCACACGTTAATCATCGGGGTTTAAAGGCAGGTCCGTCACAGTGATCGTGCAGAGACTTGAGTTGTAGTCCAGTTGGTCACGTTTGCCAGGATGCTCAGTGCAGTAGCGGTGGGGAAGCCCTGTGACACTCTTAACCTCAGCGTGGTTCACTTGGCCAAACGGGATCTTCCGCGTTTCAGTCTCTCTGTTCTTCTGCTTCCTGATTCTGCGTTTGTTTCACTCGTTTCCTCGTTAGCACCTGCGCGCTCTGCCTATTGAATCTCACTTACAGAGGTTTCCCTCTACCAGTGAGCCACCACCAGCAATCACACCACCACCCCCACCACTACTACTACTACCAACAACAACAACACTACTATTACTACTACCAACAACAACACTACTATTATTACTTCTACTACCAACAACAACACTACTATTACTACTACTACTACCAACAACACTACTATTACTACTACTACCAACAACAACACTACTATTACTACTACTACCAACAACACTACTATTATTACTTCTACTACTAACAACACTACTATTATTACTTCTACTACCAACAACAACACTACTATTACTACTACTACCAACAACAACACTACTATTATTACTTCTACTACCAACAACAACACTACTATTACTACTACTACCAACAACACTACTATTATTACTACTACTACTAACAACACTATTATTATTACTTCTACTACCAACAATAACAACAACACTACTATTACTACTACTACCAACAACAACACTACTATTACTACTACTACCAACAACACTACTATTATTACTTCTACTAACAACACTATTATTATTACTTCTACTACCAACAATAACAACACTACTATTACTACTACTACCAACAACAACACTACTATTACTACTACTACCAACAACAACAACTACTATTACTACTACTACCAACAACACTACTATTATTACTTCTACTACCAACAATAACAACACTACTATTACTACTTCTACTACTAACAACAGTACTAGTATTACTTCTACTACCAACAACAACACTACTATTACTACTACTACCAACAACACTACTATTATTACTTCTACTACTAACAACCAACAATAACAACAACACTACTATTACTACTTCTACAACTAACAACACTACTATTATTACTTCTACTACTAACAACAGTACTATTATTACTTCTACTACCAACAATAACAACACTACTATTACTACTTCTACTACTAACAACAATACTATTATTACATCTACTACCAACAATAACAACAACACTACTATTACTACTACTGTCAACAATAACAACTACTACTACTACCAACAACAACACTACTATTACTACTACTACCAACAACACTACTATTATTACTTCTACTACTAACAACCAACAATAACAACAACACCACTATTACTACTTCTACAACTAACAACACTACTATTATTACTTCTACAACTAACAACACTACTATTATTACTTCTACAACTAACAACACTACTATTACTACTTCTACAACTAACAACACTACTATTACTACTTCTACAACTAACAACACTACTATTATTACTTCTACTACCAACAATAACAACACTACTATTACTACTTCTACTACTAACAACAGTACTATTATTACTTCTACTACCAAGAATAACAACAACACTACTATTACTACTTCTACTACTAACAACACTACTATTATTACTTCTACTACCAACAATAACAACACTACTATTACTACTTCTACTACTAACAACAGTACTATTATTACTTCTACTACCAAGAATAACAACAACACTACTATTACTACTTCTACTACTAACAACAGTACTACTATTACAGTGGGGGGGAAAGTATTTGATCCCCTGCAGATTTTGTACGTTTGCCCATTAACAAAGAAATGATCAGTCTATAATTTTAGTCGTAGATTTATTTGAACAGTGAGAGACAGAATAACAACAAGAAAATCCAGAAAAGTGCATGTCAAAAATGTTATAAATTGATTTGCATTTTAATGAGGGAAATAAGTATTTGACCCCTTCTCAATCAAAAAGATTTCTGGCTCCCAGGTGTCTTTTATACAGGTAATGAGCTGAGATTGGGTGTACACTCTTAAAGGGGGTGCTCGTAATCTCAGCTTATTACTATATAAAAGACACCATCCACACAAGCAATCAATCAATCAGATTCCAAACTCTCCACCATGGCCAAGACCAAAGAGCTCTCCAAGGATGTCAGGGACAAGATTGTAGACCTACACAAGTCTGGAATGGGCTACAAGACCATTGCCAAGCAGCTTGGTGAGAAGGTGACAACAGTTGGTGCGATTATTTGCAAATGGAAGAAACACAAAAGAACTGTCAATCTCCCTCGGCCTGGGGCTCCATGCAAGATCTCAACTCGTGGAGTTGCAATGATCATGAGAACAGTGAGGAATCAGCCCAGAACTACACGGGAGGATCTTGTCAATGATCTCAAGGTCCCCCTGCTTGAATTGATGCCAAAGAGCTCCATTTTTGTCTCATCTGACAACAACACTTTCACCCAGTTGTCCTCTGGTGGTCAGATGAGACCAAAATGGGCTTCAACTCAACTCGCCGTGTTCGGAGGAGGAGGAATGCTGTCTATGACCCCAAGAACACCATCCCCACCGTCAAACATGGAGGTGGAAACATTATGCTTTGGGGATGTTTTTCTGCTAAGGGGACAGGACAACTTCACCGCATCAAAGGGACGATGGACGGGGCCATGTACCGTCAACTCTTGGGTGAGAAACTCCCCTCAGCCAGGGCATTGAAAATGAAAAGTAATTACTAAGTCATTACCAAGTACTAAGTCATGTTTTGCAGAGGGTCGTCAAATACTTATTTCCCTCATTAAAATGCAAATCAATTCATAAAATTTTTGACATGCGTTTTTCTGGATTTTTTTGTTGTTATTCTGTCTCTTACTGTTCAAATAAACCTACCATTAAAATTATAGACTGATCATTTCTTTGTTAGTGGGCAAACGTACAAAATCAGCAGGGGATCAAATACTTTTTTCCCCCACTGTACTTCTACTACCAACAACACTACTATTATTACTTCTACTACCAACAATAACAACACTACTATTACTACTTCTACTACTAACAACAGTACTAGTATTACTTCTACTACCAACAATAACAACAACACTACTATTACTACTACTACCAACAACAACACTACTATTACTACTTCTACTACTAACAACAGTACTAGTATTACTTCTACTACTAACAATAACAACAACACTATTACTACTTCTACTACTAACAACAGTACTAGTATTACTTCTACTACTAACAACAGTACTATTATTACTTCTACTACCAACAATAACAACAACACTACTATTACTACTTCTACTACCAACAACAACACTACTATTATTACTTTTACTACCAACAATAACAACACTACTATTATTACTTCTACTACCAACAACAGTACTATTATTACTACTATCAACAATAACATTACTATTACTACTACTGTCAACAATAACAACTACTACTACTACCAACAATAACAACAACACTACTATTACTACTTCTACTACTAACAACAGTACTACTATTACTTCTATTACCAACAATAACAACACTACTATTACTACTTCTACTACCAACAACACTACTATTATTACTTCTACTACCAACAATAACAACAGCACTACTATTACTACTTCTACTACTAAAAACAATACTATTATTACTTCTACTACCAACAACACTACTATTATTACTTTTACTAACAACAATAACAACAATACTATTATTACTTCTATTACCAACAAGAGTACTATTATTACTACTATCGACAATACCACTATTATTACTACTACTGTCAACAATAACAACTACTACTAGACCAACAATAATGCTGTTTCTACTTTCTACTAACAACAATACCAACAACACTACTATTACTACTACTGTCAACAATAACAACTACTACTTCTACTACTAACAACAACACTACTATTACTTCTACTACTAACAACAGTACTATTACTACTACTATCAACAATAACACTACTATTACTACTACCAACATCACTAATATTACTACTACTACTAACAACAATAACAACAACACTACTATTATTACTTCTACTACCAAAAACACTACTATTACTACTACTGTCAGCAATAACAACTACTACTACCAACAACACTACTATTACTAATACTACTACTGTCAACAATAACAACTACTACTTCTACTACCAACAACAACACTACTATTACTAATACTACTACTACCAACAACACTACTATTACTACTACTGTCAACAATAATAATTATTACTTCTACTGCCAACAACAGTACTACTATTACTACTTCTACTGCAAACAACAACACTACTATTACTAATACTACATACCAACAACACTACTATTACTACTACTGTCAACAATAACAACTACTACTTCTACTACTAACAACAACACTACTATTACTACTACTACCAACAACACTACTATTACTACTACTGTCAACAATAACACTACTATTACTACTTCTACTGCCAACAACAACACTACTATTACTAATACTACATACCAACAACACCAAGAAAAACACTACTGTTACTACTTCTACTACTACTAACAACAACACTACTTCTGCTATTACTTATCCAGAGCAACATATATCTCATTGATACAACCGAGCAGTTGTATTTTCAAGAGCCGAACAGTGGCAACTTAACAGTGCTAGGATTTGAACTCACAACCTTTCAATCAGTAGTCCAACATCACTGAGCTACTACTAAAAAAACACTACTACAACTACCACCATATACAGGATAGACAGCTTATTTTTCAAGGGTAGCACCATCCAATCTGGCCCACCCATGTTCGTGACCATGCCCTTGATTCATATAGAATCATAGAATACATTCAATCATTCCTTTAGAGCGCATTCATTTATCCTCAGGGTTGCAGTGGATACAGAGCCTATCCTGGAACACTGGGTCTGAGGCGGGAATAATACAGCCTGTATGGGACATCATGCACACACATTTACACCTAGGAGCAATTTTTGAGTAGCCAATCTGCCCATCAGCATGTTTTAAGGTAGTGGGAGGAAACCAGAGAACTTGGAGGGAACACACAGAGGAGATGCACAGAAACTCCACAGGGGCAGGAACAGAACCAGGGAACCTGGAGCTGTGAGACAGCAATGCTTCCTTCTGCACCACCATGCTTCCCTTACAAAACAATAGTACAACAGTAGTTGTAGTAGTAATAATAACATTAATTATAATTGCCAAAATATATAAAGGTGTCAACCCATGTGCGTATTATTTGCGTCCAGGCTTTTAGTCATGTGGCAGAAAGGGGACTCGAGTTAAATACTGTCTGGTTAAGCAGAACATGCAGGGCTTCTTTACTTCATAGTCCCTAATGTGGATTTACTGGATTATTATGCAAGGCATATTGCAAGGGTTCAATTTCAACTGTTTCTTTTTGATTTCACCGCAAATCAACAACCACGTGACCAGTCCAGTTCCCTAGTTCACAGAACCGAGGCTGGAGCACAGTTCCACATTTTGAACTTTGGGGAAACTTGCTGAATGAATCGCTCCTGTCCAGTAGATGGCAGTGAAGTGTCAAGTGCACACATTATAGCTGAAAGAAGAAGTGACCTCTCCGTGTGCGGTTAAATAAGTCGTCGGTGTATTTGTACCGACACTTTAAAATAATAATAATAATAACTTTCTTATTAACATTGCAGTTTTTGGGCATTAAAATGTTTGCAGCCAGAGGAGTGTTGCGGCTCGCACAGAGGTTGGGCGGAGTTAGCGTGTCGCGGCGGGGATGTGCCGGTGCTGTTCCCCTGGACGACGTCGTAAACGGACTTACAGATGAGCAGATTCAGGTGCATTAAACAGAACGATGTCGGTGTTTTATTTACTGAGACGCCGTCATTATATTGATGCGTTTAATAGAAGCTAACCGTGCGATAACATGTCTACAAGTCTACACAGAAAACGCGTGTAGTCCGAGACTGCACTAGTCTCTCAGTATGAGTAAAAACAATTAGGCATAACAGTCTTGAAAGGGTTCAGCACTCAGTGTCAAGTCACTGCGTCATATCCGGCTTGGTACTTAGTAACCGTCATGCCATCTTTCCAATAAACACTACTAGTTTAACAGTCACTTGGTAGCTTAGCTTTAGCTAGGGTCGACATGAGACGTCACTCCTGACCTTGTACAATACTCGTTAATGTAGTGTGTCGAAGGAATACAGCCATGAAAACACGAAGAGTTTACTACATGTACTTCTGGTTATGTCAAGTATCATCATCGGTGCTTTAAGCACGATAGTCTGTGTAAACATCCACACTACCATACTAGGTAGTACGCCCCCTGTGGTGGAAGTGTCAAGTTTCTACAGATTCGCCTTTTCCCCACAAGGGGCGTAGTCGGAACACCGGTTCTCATTGGCTGAAATAACTTTTAACCTTCAGACCCATTGGAGTAAACCGGCTGCATAATATAAATGCACACACACATATATATATATATATATATATATATATATATATATATATATATATATATATATATATATGACATAATTAACACTAGAGGTTTGCTTCTATCTTTGAATTAAAGTGCTTGTACAGTAGTTTGTGAAACTCTGCTAGGTTTTAATTCTTGCATGCAAAGGCCAGGACTTATGTCGGGTTTATGTATGATGTATCGCCAAATGTTTGTGAACACCCAAACATCATGCCCATATGTACATCCCATTTCAGATTTAGTCTCCTCGTTTACTGTTAGAATAACCTACACTCCTCTGGGACGGCTTTCCACTAGATTTTGAAGCGTCTCTGTGGAGATTTCAGAAACGTAAGCATTAGTGAGGTCGAGCGAGGAGGCCTGAGGTGCAGCGTTCCAGTTCATTCTAAATGTGTTCAGTAAGGGAAATTAGTTCCAGTGAAGGGAAATTGTCATGCTATGGCATTCAAAGACATCCTATACAATTGTGTGCTTCCAACTTTGTGGCAAGAGTTTGGGGAAGGCCCACATATGAGTGTGATGGTCAGGTGCCCACAGACTTTTGGTCATATTGTGTATGTCAGGCGGACTGTAAAAGCCTGTCAGATATTGGTTTTTATTAGGTCACTTTCTCGCTCGATTGCAGAAATGAATGCAAAATGGAGCGAACTCCACAATATTCGGAGAAGCTTGTAGTTTAACAAACGCTGCAGTAAATTCTGTCAGGTCTGCCTTAAAGATGTATAGCTGAATGTAAAGCAGAGTATGATTTCCTCTCAATTTGATGGTTTTTGGATAGTTAAATACAGCAAAACAGACATCAGCTTGGTTTGTAATCAGTTTGGTTTGTAATCAGATACCACTCCTGCACATTGTAATCAAAGCAGGTGAAAAATGCTTATACACTCTCTACAGGTGATAGTGGACAAAGTTTTATGTTTAAGTAGTTTTAAATGCCCTAAATATCACATGTTAATACAATGAAACTGAGAGAAATTGATATAGATCAGTTGTGAATGAAGAGGTGAAGAAGCTTGTGCTTAATTGTAATTAAAGTGACTTTTACCTCAGGTGATGAAACAGAGGCTGATCTGTGTGATGCTAATAGTCAGAGTGAGCGCACATTCCTCACAGTAGACATAGAATTCTTTAAAACCCATACATAGTAGATGTAGAGGTATGTGCTGTCTCTTCCCATGGTCTTGGAATGGAAGCTTTAAATGTGATATTTTCTGACTTTTGTATTTTCTGAGCATGTTCGGCTGATTGGCGTATTCAGAGTGTCCGTAGTGTATTGAATAGTGAGTGAATTTGTATGTGTTTGTGCTCTGTGATGGATTGGCACCCTGTCCGGGGTGTACCCTGCCTTGTGCCCGATGCTTCCAGGGATAAGCTCCAGGTTTCCCTGTGACCCTGAAAAGGATAAGCGGTATAGAAGATGGATGGATGGATGGTAGTTCCAGTCAGTTTAATAATTGTTCTAAATTAACGAGCTGCCTATAAACAGTTGTAACCATAGTAACATACAGCTACAGTTGCATACAGTAGTTAAACTCAGTTTCATTATTAATAGACACTCGGCACAGATGCAGGTAATTCACACACGCACAATCTTTCTCTAATAATTATTTATTATAATTCATTCAAATAAATGTAATCTTATCACACTACTTTCTCTGTGTATGATTTAGAGCGGGCAGAATTCCAGATCTAACGACCCGTAGGCTATATAAAATAACTACCGTCATTTTTATCCTTTCAGTCGTATTTTGCACTGCAAACATTGATGACCGCTTTAACTTGTCAATGCTGAGAAAATCATCCACAGTTAGTTGTGCTTTAAACGATTTTAATGCACTTCGCGGAGGCAACTAGGGTGGCATCTTTGCCTCTACATTATGCATTAAAATTGTGTAACACCTAGCTGTGGGTTATCCCTTACATGTAGTACAAAACGATTGTAATTTGATCATGTAAAGGGTTCTTACTGCTGCCTGCCACCATGTATAAGCTATTTAAGGCCAGAATTTGTGTTTTTGATTGTTACTTTTGAGTTATGTGATTGCTGCTGCACAAACCTCATGACAACTCATGTTTTATATCAGCTCAGACAGACGGTTCAGCGTTTCTGTCAGGAAAAGCTTGCGCCCTATGCTGACGAAATAGACAAGGCAAATGATTTTCCACGCATGAAAGTAAGTCCCGACACAAATCCCAGTTAAATGTCATGAAACCACAGTTGTAAGCCTTTATCATTAAACAATGTGTTTTACATGTAGAAATATAAAGTTTATTTTTGTTTAAGGAGTTTTGGAAAGAGGCAGGTGATCTTGGATTGCTTGGGATCACAGCTCCAGGCAAGAACTTTTTATTTTTTTATTATTATTATTATTATTATTATTATTATTATTGCTTTTTTTTACATATCTTTTTGTTCAGCCACCTGAGTGTATCTGACAAAAATAGAAGTAGCCTCTATATTTCGTCATCAAAGAAACGTCATATTCAGCCATGTTTTCTGATCGCAGTGGAGTATGGTGGCACAGGATTGGGCTATCTTGATCATGTAATAGTGATGGAGGAGATATCACGGGTGTCAGGAGCTGTAGCCCTCAGCTACGGCGCACATTCCAACCTCTGTGTCAATCAGCTTGTGCGCCATGGCAACCAGAAACAGAAAGAGAAGTACCTCTCGAAGGTAGGAGGTTAAATCTTGCATACAGTCCCACAAACAGAGATCTTCTTTCCTATACATCTCTCTCTCTCTCTCTCTCTCTCTCTCTCTCTTTTCTCTCGCTCTCTCTTTTATGTTCTCCCTCTCACATTTACCCCTTCATCACTTGCTTCCAGGCATCTGTTTTACATAAATTAAACTGCATCAAGTGTATTATTCAGTCTGGATCAGTTTAATTACAGTCGGCTCCAGAATTGTTGTAATGATTAATGATGAGTAAAAAAAAGAAAAAAGGTTAATTAAAACTTTATCTCGCACTGAAAATATAAGATACATTTTTAGCTTTATCCAAGTTACATTCATTGTAAGAATATTTGAAAATGGTGCTTATCAAAAAAAGTTTTTTAACTCAATTATGTGACAATTATTGGCACTCCAAATAGAACAAAATGTGACCCAAGCATGCTCCCATCTCAATACAGTTCCATTTCCATATAATTTCCCTTTACGTTGTACTTTATATATACTTGAGTGTTTAGAAGCTCTTAAATGTTCATCCATGATGTCTTGTGTTAATGGGGTATAAATATGAGGTTACACAGAGGCCAAATACCCTTGTTTAGTTTGACCCATTTTTTCATTTTATTTTTTTACCAAGGGTGACAATATTCTGGAGCTCACATAATGTTCAGAAACAATGAGAAGATCACAGCAAATTACTTGCTTTTCTTGGATTACTTGCTAGCTTGACCTCGAATGACAACCATATCCCTTATTAATGTAATCACCACAACTGCTGTTTTAATAAAATTAATTCTCTTAATTAAAATGGTACCTTGCTATCGAGAGTCAGATAAGGACATGATGATGTATTTTCCAGTTAATTACAGGAGAACATGTAGGAGCCTTGGCCATGAGTGAGTCCAACTCTGGCTCTGATGTAGTATCCATGAAAATGACAGCAAGGAAAGAGGGTGAGCTGTGGCCTTTTGCTTCCAATACTCTATGGCCAAAATGTTTTGTAATGCATTTTGGTAATCTGATTTAGACTGGTTATTGTATTATATTATTTTATGGCACACTTTATGGTCATATGGCTGGAGATTAAATATTAAAGATTACCTGCACTCATGGCAAATATAGTCTGCCCTTAGATATGGTAGTGGGGGAGTTAAGTATTGAACACGTCAGCGTTTTTTTCAGTAAATATATTTTCAATGAGGCTATTCACATGAAATTTTCACCAGACATCAGTATTAACTCAAGAAATCCTCAAAGAATTCACTACATTAAAGTCCATTAACAAAGTTATGTGTCATAAAGTGGAATGACACAGGAAAAAAAAGTATTGCACACATTAAGAAAA
Source organism: Ameiurus melas (assembly GCA_012411365.1). Classification (NCBI taxonomy): domain Eukaryota; kingdom Metazoa; phylum Chordata; class Actinopteri; order Siluriformes; family Ictaluridae; genus Ameiurus; species Ameiurus melas. Next base: position 11,485,122 of record CM022761.1, read on the forward strand.
AACAGTTCTCCAAGGCAAGGTACGGCAAGGAACCAGCTGAAATCAGTAAGGAATTATACGTCCTATCTGTTCAAATTAATGTCAGCTGGGTTAGTAAATTGATGGTCTATAAAAAGGCTTTTCGTTACCAAGGTGTCACCCAAGAAACATCTCATGATGGGTAAAAGCAAAGGGCTCTCCCAAGATCTTTGCAACCTTATTGTTACAAAACATATTGATGGAATTGGATACAGAAGTATTACAAAACTTCTTAATCCTCCAGTAAGCACCATTGGGGCCATTACCTGCAAGTGGAAGCAACATCACTAAGTCATCAACCGGCCAAGCACAGGAGCTCCTCGCCAGATTTCTGACCAGGGAGTCAGAAGAATAGTCAGAAGAGTAGCCCAAGAGCCAAGGACCATTCGGAAAGAGCTCCAGAAACACTTGGAGGCAGCAGGTGCCATCGTCACTGAGAAAACAATAGGCAATGCACTCCACTGCTCACGCTCACCCCGCAAGACTCATTACTAAATAAAAGGCATGTCAAAGCTTGTTAGACTCATTAGAACCAGACTTAATATAATTGAAGGAACGATGAAGATGAGACATGGGTGGTCCTTCCAGCAGGACAACGATCCAAAGGATACAGCAAAGGGAACTTTCAATTGGTTTCAGAGAAAAAATATCAAGGCGTTAGAATGGCCCAGTCAATCACCTGACTTGAATCCAATTGAAAAAGATTTAAAGACAATATGTTTAGAAGAATGGGCCAAAATCCCACCTGAATACTGCGGGCCATTAATTTCTTCATACAGGAAGCATCTGAAGCTATCACTACAAACAAAAGCTTCTCCACTAAGTATTAAATAATTGTCAGTTAGCATGTTCAATACTTTTTTTCCTGTGTCATTCCACTTTATAATGTTTATGGACTTTAATGTTTGGATTTCCTTATATGTCTGGATTTCATGAGTTAATACCAAAGTCTGTTGAAACCATCATGTGAATAGCCTCCTTGGAAATATATTTACTGGAAAAAATGTTGACATGTCCAATAATTATTTCCCCCACTATATTTCAGAAATGTGTCCTCAGTGTAGTTCTGAAACTTCTTTTGCATTTGTACGCATGGAAGGCTCTCTTATGTTTCCTTTACCTTTTGCATTGATCTGTTGTGCTCTTTAAGGTGACCACTATGTGTTGAACGGTAATAAATTCTGGATTACGAATGGACCCGATGCGGACGTTCTCATTGTGTACGCGAAGACAGACGTAAATGCAGTTGCACGTGGAATCTCCGCTTTTATTGTAGAAAAGGTTTGAGATGTACTTATCACTTTGATCTCATTCTACCTCCAGCTGAATCACAGCTGGATCCTGTAAAAAAAAAAAAAAAAAAAAATACACCCACTAAGTCACTAACAACATATCTTACCACACTGTACCAGTTGAAGTATCATGATACCACACAATATTGTGTTAATTCATAATTCAAATCTACAAAATGAACCAAATTTACAGAAATACACAGATATAAATGAAAACAGACAAACTGAATTTTCCTCTTAATACTTTATTAATGAGAATGAATATTGGGAAAACTCAAGAACAGTCATACAATTGGCAAGCAACTAATTCAATGTGCCACATATTTCATCTGTTGCTCCCTAGATCAGTGAAATCATGCAAATGTTAATTGTGCTCAGAGTATTAATAATGAGCACCTCATTATGAATAAATAACTGAATTGGGAAACAAACTCTAAAAAAATAATAATGCTCGCTTACTAGCAAACTCTGCTAATTTTAGTGTCTACACACAGCAAACAGGAAAGCTTTAAAGATCAAAGTAAAGAATTTAGGTTAAATGAAGTTTTACTAAGCTTTTGTGAGATGTTTTGTTTTAGCCGCACATTCAACATTACTTATCATACTGCTGTTTAAAGATGCAGCGGTATCAGCGCTATTTAGAATCTGTAGTACCGCAATACTACACTAGTATCAGTATACCATGCAACCCTACTAACATCAGTGTTGATTTAATTCATTTTTTGTTCCTTAAAGGGAATGCCTGGTTTTAGTACTGCACAGAAGCTGGATAAGTTGGGAATGAGAGGCTCCAACACGTGTGAGCTCGTCTTTGAAGACTGCAAGGTTCCAGGTCTGTGTTTGTGCAGGCCAGTGTAGAAATGAAGGAAGCAAATGCAAATTGTTTCTGTTGGGGTTTTCCCACATTATTTTAAAGATCATTGTTAATTTTAGAGAAGAACATGCTGGGACCGTTGAATAAAGGAGTGTACGTACTGATGAGTGGCCTTGACCTGGAGAGGCTTGTGCTCTCAGCTGGGCCTATTGGGTAATTTAAACCCAGTGACTGTTTTTCTATTAAAATAGACTTCCTGTTTTGTTGAATAGGTTGTTGAAACATTTTTATTTTCATCTTGCAGTATTATGCAAGCTGTGCTCGACCACGCTATTCCTTATCTGCATGTCCGAGAAGCATTTGGGCAGAAGATCGGCCACTTCCAGGTTGGTTATTGTAGCAGTTTCTGGTTAATGTTTTTGTTTTTTAAATAATTTTTAAAGTATATATTTAAAAAAAAGCAATCGATCTGATATTAAAATCTCAGTCCCTGCAGGATTTTGTGATCTCAGAAATTAATGCAAAATCAAGGACACTCTACAATATTCAGAGGAGCTTGCAATTTTTAAAAATTACTGCTTATTTTCCTGAAATTTGGGCCAAGATGCATCATATGACATCACAACACTCATTCAGCCAATTCACTCTTGGATTCATGTGCGTCGAACATGAGTACAGCTAAAAGGTCTCCTTGACCAACAAACATCACTGCGAAAGGCCGTGCAAAACAAGTTTGTGCAATTTCGACAATTCAACAAGTTTTCTTGAAAAAAAAAGCACAGAATTTATTTTGTAAAGTTTTGGCTGCAATAATCACAAAAAAGCTCTGCAAAATCCTGTACTGACTGACCTATACTGTTAATTGTTGACCCAAGTGCAGTACTCTTGTACTAAGGTCTACAATATACTGCAGGTGACGAATCATCCCTTAACCTCAAAAAGAAAAACGTTTTTATTATTAACATCTTGCTTTAACTATGTAACCCACAGAAATTGAACACTATTGTAAGAAAGGGGCAGTTTCAGTGCAAACAACTCAATTTAATGGAAGAAAGTTGTATGCTTATACACTCTGTATAGGTGAAAGTGCTTAGTCTGTGTTGTTTCCTTCTTCTTTCCAAGTGCTTTGGGATCACTGAACTGCACAATGTTTTCCTGGCTTTAACACTTGATTTAACTTATGAAGGGCTTTGAAAGTAATGGAGTTAAATCTAGTGTATTGGAGCAGGCAAAACATGTTTTGATCACACTGGTTATGGATTACAGACTTTGATAGTAACGCATGTCTTCTGTTTTAATTAAAATAAAATTGGCTAGCTGATGCAAGGAAAGATGGCGGACATGTACACCCGACTTACTTCGTGTCGGCAGTACGTGTATAATGTGGCCCGTGCGTGTGACAAAGGCCACTTTAGTGCCATGGTGAGTTTGTTAAAATCATTTTCCCTTCTTTGAATTGAAGCATGCAGCCTTTCAACGGCATTGTAGTAGCAGTATTGATTTTTGTTGTAGGACTGTGCTGGGGTAATCCTTTATTGTGCTGAGAACGCGACTCAGGTTGCCTTGGACGGGATTCAGTGCCTGGGTGAGTGTTTTGCAGGTTGCACAGCAAAAAAATGGGAGTAGAGGAGTGTATCTTTCAATGTGATTGTTGATAAGGTTTAATACATTATTGCCTAATGCGTTTAAAGTTTGCATTTAAATGCTTGTATTGATTTGGTCATAGTTACACTTTGGGGGCATGGATGTACAGGAATGGTGAAAAGGGGGCCATATTTACTTCAAGTTTTAATTTTAAAACACTTTTTGTAACCTTTCAGACTATATTATAGCAATATATATTGTAGCAACCTCAGCTACAGCAATAGATCCAATCTCGCCGGAGCTATCCAGCACTGCTTCCTGCATGGATGGCAAGTTCCTCAAAGTGTTCCTTCCACCTCTCAACGATCTTCCCAATAGTGGACAGTGTTTTCCCACCCTTGCTGAGGATAGCTTGGGCGCTGTCCCGCTGTTCCCTCCAAAGTTGCAGATTTTTTTGCCAGAACAACTTTGAAGCAGTCCAATAGTAATTCTTCATGGCCTCTCTAAACTTCTCCCACACCCGAGCTTTCGCTTTGGTGACCTTCCCTGCTGCAGCCCTCTTGGCCAGCCGGTACCTCTCAATCGACTCCAGAGACCTATACATGAGCATCACTTGGAAGGCCTCCTTCTTCGACTTGACAGCTTCCCTCACTGCCATTGTCCACCAGCGGGTCCTGGGGTTGCCACCTTGACAGGCACCAACCACCTTCATGCGACAGCTTGTTGAGGCCGCCTCCACCGTTGAGGTTTTGAATAAGGTCCATTCAGACTCCGTGTCCTTGACCTCACTTGGGATAAAGGAGAAATTTGTCTGGAGGTGGGAGTTGAAATCTTTCCTCACAGCATCGTCAGCCAGACTTTCCCAACAGCCCCCAACTGATTGTTTGTGTTTCCCGGGTCTATCTGTCCCTTTCATCGGCTCCAACTCACCACCAAGTTGTTTGGACCCGAGTGTCCAAAACATACGGCCTTAGGTCTGATACAACTATAGTCAATCATCGACCTTCGGCCCAAGGTGCTCTGGTACCAAGTACACTTATGAGCATCCTTGTGCTCGTACCTGGTGTTTATTATAGACAATCCAAGATTAGCACAGAAGTCCAATAACAACTCACTGCTCAGGTTCAGATCGGAGAGGCCGTTCCTCCCAATCACCCACCTCCAATATCTCCATCATTCCCTACATGCCTGTTGAAGACTCCTAATAAGACTACAGAGTTGGTAGGCTGCATCCTATCGAGGACCATACCCACCTTCTCCAAGAAGGCCAGATTCTCTGAACTACTGTTCAGCGCATTCTGGCAGACAATAGTCAAAGTTGTCCTCTCGTCTTCAGGGACAATCTCCACCTGCGTGGCACCCAGCCCCACACTTGCCTAGGGCCGCTCACATAGCTCCACTCTGGAGTAGGAGAGAGATCACCTCAATCGAGAAGATTGGGTCCAGAGCTAATGCTACTCGTCGAGGTGAGACCCACTATATCTAGTTGGTACCTTTCCACCTCCTCCACAAGCTCCGTCTCTTTTCCCACCATTGACGTAACATTCCACATCCAACAAGCCAGTTTCCATTGCCAAGTTCCAGTCTATCTAGGTCTATCTTTACCGCTGCCAGTCTGGTATTGCACGCGACCTCCACCCTTCACCTTTTGGGTTGGCCTACAAGGCGGCTCTATGCAGCCATTTCGGGCTGAGCCCGGCTGGGTTATGTAAATCGCCTGGTTCCAGGGGTGGGTCCCGGTATCCCTTTTCTGGGTAAGGTTCTCTCTGTCACCATCTTGGGGGTCTTTAGGTAGTTATTTTTCTGGAGCCTCGCCTAAGGCCGTTTTGCCAAGGGAAACCCTACCAGGAGTACTACCCTCCGGACAACATAGCTCCAAGGTTCACCGGCTCGATCCAGTTGAGGGTGGTACATACGTATAAATGCTAATACTGCATACAGGACTTTTTTTTGTGACTATTGTGGACAAAATTGCTTGATTTTGCGGCAACTTTTTTTTGTGATGCAGCTTGTAGAATTTCTTTTTTTGCTGAAAACTACTTGAATTAGCAAATTGCTAATTTTGCAGTGATGTTTGTGGGTAAACGAGACCTTTTTAGAGCCACTTTGAGCGGGCTTTGGCTGAATTTGTGTTGTTGGCACAACAATCATGACGTCACATGAATTGTCTTCACCCAACTCTGCAGAATATCTTCTATAAGTTAGAGAAATGGCAAGCTCCTTTGAATATTGCAGGGTTTCCTTGATTTTGCATTAATGTGTGCAATCACAAAAATCCTGGAGGGACTGAATTATATCATAAATATAACAATATTATAGTATTCATGAGAAGATGATAATATATGAAATTCATAATATCGTATTCAGTCATATTAAATGAATGTATGAACTTTTCAACTCTAAAGGTGTGGTATTCACAGTTTAGATCAGGAAAAAAATTATATTTTGCTGTGTTTAACTTAGCTTCATTATACAATGTATATCCTTGAATCTACTCTTAATTATTGCTTGTCAAATGAATTAAATCTATAATTAATTAAAAAAAAAATATATATATATATATATATATATATATATATATATATATATATATATATATATATAAAATATATTTATTTATGTGTAAAGCATGTAAGAGCTTTTAACCATTGAAAATGACTGGCTTGTATTGGATTGGTATTTAGTTTATGCTTACCTACATCTGTGGGACTCTAACAGCATGTTTGTACCTACAGGTGGAAACGGTTACATTAATGACTACCCAATGGGCCGCTTCCTGCGAGATGCTAAGCTCTACGAGATTGGCGCAGGAACCAGCGAGGTCCGGAGGATGGTTATTGGCAGGGGCTTCAACGCCATGTTCAAATAAGACTGCAACCGAACAGGAATCTGCTTGATGCCTTTCACAGATTTCTGTTATATTACAATATACACAGATTAAGCAAGAAGATAAATTTGTCAGATGAATGCTTTAGAGGGTGCTATACAACGGAACAGATATTGAAGACTGTTCTGCATATACATTTAATTCCAGTAGGGGAAACTTCATAAACCATTAATAATCCCAGTCTTCACATAGTATGTTATAAGCCTAGCAGCGCTAAATGCAATGCTGGACATTCTAAAGGAATATTCTTGAAAAATTGTATGCTATGAAGCAGATTTATCACACTCACACCAGAATGTATGTTCATGTGATTTAAACAATAGCACTACAACAAATCTGGAAAATCTATTTTTATTAGTTTTTTGTCTGTACACCTTGTATGATTCTCTATTATATATGAATGGTTTTTTTTGTGGTGTCTTTTCAATACAATTGTTAGTTGCAAAATATTTTGTATGTCATAGTGTCTTTAATAAATGCCTTAAAGAAATCCTGTTAGAAATTTAATTTGAAGCCAAAAAGGCTTAAAGGAGTGGCAAAAAGGAGTTTAGCTCATTCAGCACAATTCAATAACCATGACTCACTTTGTTGTAGAATTAAAAGATAATTGAGACCGTTTTTTCTTTTTTTTATTTATTTATTTATTATTTATTTTAACAAATCTTGGATCTCGTTTCTTTTTCTATGCTCGGGTCCTTTTTCTTATGTAACAGTATCTCTCCAGCCATTTTAAAAAATGGTCACTTTCCATGTTTCCATAAATTAATCAGTATGAATGATGGCAATATTATTTACTCGTATGTACTGTATATACATGTGTATATACTCTCAGAACAGCCTCAGTTCTTTGTGGCATGGAAATGTGTTGCCACCAAGTTGTTGGAAATGTTTTAAGATTCTGGTCAATGTTGACATGATTGTATCACATAATCATTGCAGATTGGTCAGATTGCTATTTACGAGGCTGAATATGTGCCAAGAAGACATTCCCCACACCATTACACCACCACCAGCAGCCTGAACTGTTGATGGAATGCAGATTGAGTTCATGCTATCACTGTCACTGACTGGATGTTTTGTTTTTTGCAGGACTCTAGAGACTGTTGTGTGAAAATCTTAGATCGGCAGTTTTGGACAAAAGTCAAACCGGCCTGTGTAGTACCAATAACCCCATGTCATGTGAAAAGTTACAGAGATTGCATTATGTCACCAGTCTGATGTGTGATGTGAACATTTAACTGAAGATTTTGACCTGTATCTGCATTGTGCTGCTACCACATGATTGGCGATTGGCTGTTGGCAGTGGGTTCAGAAAGTATTCAGATCCCTTTAGTGTTTGCACACATTACTGTGTTGAACAGGGTGTTCCAAAAGTCTCCATACATAATGGAAATAAAATAAAAAAAATTGCCAAATGTAACTTTATTTACAAAACATCATCTACACGATTACCATTTCTTTGTAAAAACACCCTCACAGTCATCTCTCCCACTCATGATGAACTTGTGTTAACACACCAAGTGTTATAAATGTAATAGCATTTCCGTTGCAACTTTCCCAATACAGCCATGAGAATGATTTCAGTTCGTTCTTCTTTTGTCAAAGGCATCTTATAATTTAAACTAAGTGTGAAAAATTTTACAAGACATTTTGCTAAAAAGTGTTAACTTCCATTATCTGTGTAGACTTTTGGTACATCCTGTAAATTTCATTTCAAATGGAATAAATGTCATTTTTAGCTATCAATCTACAAAGTGTTCACAAAATACTGAATAAATGGTCTGAATGCTTATCGAAATTAGATCTCAGTTATTGATTTTTAATCAATGAAATTCACTTTGTCATTTGCCATTATGAGGTCTTTTTTGTGTGTAGATTGATTGTTTTAGATTTTTAATAAATGTGCAAATATTAAAAAAAAAACATGTTTTTGCTTTGTCATTATGGATTATTGTGTAGAGTATCCATTTAAAATGAAATCTACAGGGTGTCCTAAAAGTCTCCATACATACAGTGAGGGAAAAAAGTATTTGATCCCCTGCTGATTTTGTACGTTTGCCCATTAACAAAGAAATGATCAGTCTATAATTTTAATGGTAGGATTATTTGAACAGTGAGAGACAGAATAACAACAAGAAAATTCAGAAAAGTGCATGTCAAAAATGTTAAATTGATTTGCATTTTAATGAGGGAAATAAGTATTTGACCCCCTCTCAATCAGAAAGATTTCTGGCTCCCAGGTGTCTTTTATACAGGTAACGAGCTGAGATTAGGAGTACAATCTTAAAGGGAGTGCTCGTAATCTCAGCTTGTTACCTGTATAAAAGACACCTGTCCACAGAAGCAATCAATCAATCAGATTCCAAACTCTCCACCATGGCCAAGAACAAAGAGCTCTCCAAGGATGTCAGGGACAAGATTGTAGACCTACACAAGTCTGGAATGGGCTACAAGATCATTGCCAAGCAGCTTGGTGAGAAGGTGACAACAGTTGGTGCGATTATTTGCAAATGGAAGAAACACAAAAAACTGTCAATCTCCCTCGGCCTGGGGCTCCATGGAAGATTTCAACTCGTGGAGTTGCAATGATCATGAGAACAGTGAGGAATCAGCCCAGAACTACACGGGAGGATCTTGTCAATGATCTCAAGGCAGCTGGGACCATAGACACCAAGAAAACAATTGGTAACACACTACGCCGTGAAGGACTGAAATCCTGCAGCACCCGCAAGGTCCCCCTGCTCAAGAAAGCACCTATACATGCCCGTCTGAAGTTTGCCAATGAACATCTGAATGATTCAAAGGACAACTGGGTGAAAGTGTTGTGGTCAGATGAGACCAAAATGGAGCTCTTTGGCATCAACTCAACTCGCCGTGTTTGGAGGAGGAGGAATGCTGACTATGACCCCAAAAACACCGTCCCCACCATCACACATGGAGGTGGAAACATTATGCTTTGGAGGTGTTTTTCTGTTAAGGGGACAGGACAACTTCACCGCATCAAAGGGACGATTGACGGGGCCATGTACCGTCAAATCTTGGGTGAGAACCTCCTTCCCTCAGCCAGGGCATTGAGAATGGGTCGTGGATGGGTATTCCAGCATGACAATGACCCAAAACACACGGCCAAGGCAACAAAGGAGTGGCTCAAGAAGAAGCACATTAAGGTCCTGGAGTGGCCTAGCCAGTCTCCAGACCTTAATCCCATAGAAAATCTGTGGAGGGAGCTGAAGGGGTTCGAAGGTGTGCCCGCGCCAACCTCGAAACCTTAATGACTTGGAGAGGATCTGCAAAGAGGCTTGGGATAAAATCCCTCCTGAGATGTGTGCAAACCTGGTGGCCAACTACAAGAAACGTCTGACCTCTGTGATTGCCAACAAGGGTTTTGCCACCAAGTACTAAGTCATGTTTTGCAGAGGGGTCAAATACATATTTCCCTCATTAAAATGCAAATCAATTATATAACATTTTTGACATGCGTTTTTCAGGATTTTTTTGTTGTTATTCTGTCTCTCACTGTTCAAATAAATCTACCATTAACATTATAGACTGATCATTTCTTTGTCAGTGGGCAAACGTACAAAATCAGCAGGGGATCAAATACTTTTTTCCCTCACTGTAGGAACTATATTTGCCAGCACAACGTTGGTGGTTCTTCAGTGGATGCTTGTGCGCGTTTACTTCTCTGTTAGTCCGCAACACTTCCAGTATTTTTGAATTAGTTGTTTCCTGTAACCTTGTGACAGTTTGTCATAATGTCGTCCATCACAACTTTGTGACAGCTTCCCGATCCTGCCATGAGAATGATTTCAGTACGTTCTTCTTTTGTCAAAGGCATTATTAAAGTCTGTCTGAGAAAAATAAATAAATAAATAAATAAATAAATAATATATATAAACTAAGTATAAAAAATGTTAAGATAAAGCTACACTTGACCTATACACCCCTGTATACTGTATGGAGTAAATATCTAACAAAACCTGGCTGTAACATTAGAAAGAGCAACTTTGCTTCAGTATAAATAAAAAATATTGTAAATATTAAAATCCTCAGTTTGCTGATATTTAGATTTAGAGACACTGTTATCATATTTTGTAGGACTAGCTTTTTACTTGATCCGTACTCGTTCCTTTTAGTTCCTCAGTTTGGAAGTTCTATTTGACCCCTACTAACTGCCGGGGCGATGAAAATTACTTAGTTGCCTTCTTGTGCGTACACATGCTGAGAGCTTTAAGCAAAATCACATGTTTGGGCAATAAATACTGCTGACATACAGCCATCTTTCCCTTTCTTCTTTTTGCTTAGGGTTTTTGGTGAATCTCAGCTTGTGCTATCGAGCTAAGTCACAAATGATGCTTTGAGAAATAGACCTCAACCTGCGTCTGCGGTTGGAAAAGAAGATACTCTATACTTCAGCACAACTTCTTGAATAAATTATGAAAACATTCTCAGGCTACTGAAATTTCATGTTTAGATTGTGTTTGTACAGCCCATGACAGTACATGTTTTCCTTCATTTCTTGCTGACTTTACATTTAAGTGTCAGTGAAAATTTCATTCATTCATTTATTCTTTCATTCATTCGTTTAGTATTCATTATTTTCTTTAAGCTTTTACTGGTGGGGTTGCAATAGCATCGGGCTGAGATGGTAAGCCCAGGCTTCTCTCTCTCCAGCCACAGTTTCCAGCTTGTTTGAAGACCAACTGAGACATATAGACTGTCTTGTGGGGTTCTGAGTCTGCTCTGAGGTCTCTGTCCAGTGAGACAACCAACCAGAGGGCATCCTTGTAATATGCTTAAAACACTTCAACTGGCTCTACTGCACTCAAGTCAGAGGAGCAATGGCTCTCCCTGACAATTTCCTAAGTATTGAATAACTTACTTACATTTTAAAAACTGGTTATAAAATGCACACGTTCTCAGTGATTTAACGTTTGTGTTTATGTTGGCTTGCGTTGTACAATGCAGGACCACATTTCAAAATTTGGTTCTGGAAAACCCATTGAGGACTTTCTCATGGCAAATCCAGTCTCCCTTTAGATCAGTGCATGCTGTGATTAATATTAGCACAATGAATAACACATGTAATTAAAGATATTTTCACTTAACATCAATGTTGCATAGTTCTACTTCAACCCAGCTTATATATGTGATGAACTTATCAGATCATCACATATTGCTCACATATAAAACATTCATGATGCCATCCTCATTACAGCCCCTGGGATACTAGCTGCAAAACAGCCCACAACAAATCGTTGTGTTTTATAGTGTTCTGTGCTGTTATTTATGTCATCCCCCTTTTTTCTCCAAACATCCAGATAGCAAACATAGCCAAAAAGGCCACAACACATAATTTAGCTTCAATGATGCTTGAAGTGCTGCATTTTGTGTGTTGCTTTTAGAAAGGGCCTCTTTCATGCAACCCTTCCAAACAGCTTGTTGTTATGGCGGTGGAGGCTACAAAACCCCCAGAGTCAACAAAACTGCAATTCTGAAATGGTGATCTTTGTGTTCTTCATAGTCTCTCTCAGCATCCTCCTCACTGTGTATGAGGGCAGTATGCTCCTGGGTCCTCTTCCTGGCACATTTCTAATTGTTCCAGACTTCTGAAACATTCTATTATTTCCCTGAGTGTGCTCAATAGTAATTCAGCTGTATTTAACAACCATTTGTATTTCTGTGTTGAAATATTCTTGTTGTTCCCCCAGCATGATGGATGACGTGGGGATTTTATGTCTGATTAATACCCCAGGGAAGTACATAGTCACAAACTACAACAGAGAACAAGGGGACGGGAAGCAATTAAAAATAAATAACTTCTTTAGGGATGACAAGTTGCTTGTAATTATTAATGCTGTCTACATGTGTCAAGAATTTTACCTCATTTTTTTAATAGATAAATTATACAAGGATTTACACATGAAATTTGGTATTCATGAAAACCCCATAATCTTGGCAAAACGTCCATATTGTCTTCCTGCTCCTGAGTGTGTGAAAATGTATGCATAAGAAGACTGATATAAACCTCAATTGATCAGCATCAAATCGTAATTTTTGATGAGTCACTGTACGTTTATATACAGAATACACTGTCAAGTTAAAATAGCATGTGCATTTCGGTTACACGCAAGTTTCAGTCATTTCATATTAAAGGCTTTAAGTAAAGAGATTAAATATGGGGGGGGGGGGGATAATAATGAAAGCAAGCCAACATAATATCCATAAATTATGACAAATAAAACAAATCATTCAATTAAGAATGTCACTGTATAAAAGGAGGATGGGCTGCGACGGCTCAGGTGGTGTGTCAGTTGGTTCCATTTGTCACGGCATCTTCTTTTAATGCTGTGCAACACTTCATTAAGCCAGCACTAAGTGACAGATAAGTGACTGATCTGCTATGGTTCAAGCTGCCTTATACTCCCAAGTGTGCTGTGTGCCAACATTGACTTCATATTACATATAACCTACTGCTCTCCAACACAGCATTGGACACGGGTGTGCGAGAGATTTCTGACAAAGAGTTGCTGAGAAACTTTTTTATTTTAAAGCAGTTTCTTGCTATTCATGTTCATGATCACCTGGGTAAAGCACATATATATTTTTTGCTCCCTTTTTCATGTCAAACCATTTTGTCGCCTCACTTATTTCAAATCTAATAAACCTTTTCTGTAATTTAGCTTCAGATTTTGGTTGTTAAACTGTTAAATAATATATTTGTGTCAGACATGAGCCATAATAACTTCCAATTCTACCTTCTTCTCCTTTTTTTTCCCATTTACTCATCATTTTACTGAAGTGAGCTTTACCTTTTATGGAGTTTTCAAATGAAAATCAGCTGTGCCGTGCACATGCCCAGTATATCAACATACACACGGTTCGCAATCAGTGCTTTTAAAAAAATCCAGTGGAAATTTTTTATTTGTACACTCCTGTTCAAAAAAATTATAACAAATATACACCACACCCAAAATGGCCTTAACGACAAATCATTGGTCAGAAAATGAGCAAGAATTAAACAAATGGACTCCTAGGACCTCCTGTGCCACCATTTGCTCGTTTACTTTTGCTGCAGTTAACTGTTTGGGGAACAGCTAAAAACAGGGAAATTCCCTTGTATAATCTTATTGTACGCAAAGGTAAAATCATGATAATGATTAAAATGTCTGGGTGTACGTAATTAAAATAAAGCAAAATTAAAATAACATAAAATATAAATTCAATAAAATAAAAAGCTGTCCGCAAGATTACCCACACGGCTTAAACATTTAAAGAAATCAATGGGAAAGGCTATCCCAAACTAAGTTACTTTATCTATTTGCTTCATTTTTGCTAATAACCTGACCAATGATTTGTTGTTAAGGCAATTAACAGTTTATTACTTTGACATTTTGGGCTTGCCCATTTTTTTTTTTTTTTTGCCCAGGAGTGTAGTATGCAAATAGTTAGACACAGCATTACTAACAGATTGATAAATCAGCCCCATTGTGTGCAATGTTTGTTTTATACAATAACTCCTGCCCATTCTCAAGATTGGTGCCAATAATTCTTTATTTGACTGTATTTGTAGTTTGCTGCATGAATTTAAACAGACTTTTACAGATTGTGATCCACTTCTGCCTGGACCTTATGTGGAATATTTATATGGCTAAGTTTTGGCCCTTATGTACACACATGGATGGCAGACAAATTGCCAATGAAACCTCCATATCTTTACCAGACTTACACCAAACCTACAATATTTGTTTTATTTAACCTACCAATACCATCCATCCATCCATCCATCTTCTACCGCTTTATCCTTTTCAGGGTCACGGGGAACCTGGAGATTATCCCAGGGAGCGTCGGGCACAAGGCGGGGTACACCCTTGTCAGGGTGCCTACCGATACTCAAATTAAAATATGATACATTTTTTTAAGTACTTGTTATTTGATAACAACATAAACAGATAAAATGCAAGTGTAATATATCATGTACAGTGGTGTGAAAAAGTGTTTGCCGCCTTCCTCATTTCCTGTTCCTTTGCATGTTTGTCACACTTAAGTGTTTCGGAACATCAAACCAATTTAAACAATAGTCAAGGACAACACAAGTAAACACAAAATGCAATTTGTAAATGAAGGTGTTTATTATTAAAGGTGAAAAAAAATCCAAACCATCATGGCCCTGTGTGAAAAAGTGATTGCCCCCTAAACCTAATAACTGGTTGGGCCACCCTTAGCAGCAACAACTGCAACCGCGTTTACGATAACGTCAATGAGGCTTTTAAAGCGTCCTGGAGGAATTTTGGCCCACTCATCTTTGCAGAATTCTCCTAATTCAGTTACATTAGAGGGTTTTCGAGCATGAACTGCCTTTTTAAGGTCATACCACAACATCTCAATAGGATTCAGGTCAGGACTTTGGCTAGGCCACCCAAAGTCTTCATTTTGTTTTTCTTCAGCCATTCGGTGGTGGACTTGCTGGTGTGTTTAGGATCATTGTCCTGCTGCAGAACCCAAGTTCGTTTCAGCTTGAGTACACGAACAGATGGTCGGACATTCTCCTTCAGGATCTCTTGGTAGACAGCAGAATTCATAGTTCCTTTTATCACGGCAAGTCTTCCAGGTCCTGAAGCAGCAAAACAGCCCCAGACCATCACACTACCACCACCATATTTTACTGTTGGTATAATGTTCTTTTTATGAAATGCAGTGTTCCTTCTACGCCAGATATACTTGGACACACACTTTCCAAAGAGTTCCACTTTTGTCTCATCGGTCCACAGAATGTTGTCCCAAAAGTCTTGGGGATCATCAAGATGTGTTGTGGAGAAATTGAGACGAGCTTTGATGTTCTTTTTGCTCAGCAGTGGTTTTCTCCTTGGAACTCTGCCATGCAGGCCATTTTTGCCCAGTCTTTTCCTGATGGTGGAGGCATGAACGCTGACCTTAACTGAGGCAAGTGAGGCCTGCAGTTTTTGGACGTTGTTGTGGGGTCTTTTGCACCTCTTGATGAGTCGTCGCCGCTCTGGGGGTAATTTTGGGCGGCCGCCACTCCTGGGAAGGTTCACCACTGTTCCATGTCTTCGCCATTTGTGGATAATGGCTCTCACTGTGGTTCGCTGGATTCCCAAAGCTTTGGAAGTGCTTTATAACCCTTTCCAGACTGATAGATCTCAATTACTTTCTTTCTCAATTGTTCCTGAATTTCTTTGGGTCTCGGCATGATGTGTAGCTTTTAAGGATCTTCTGGTGGACCTTACTGTGTCAAGCAGCTCCTATTTAAGTGATGCCTTGATTGTGAACAGGTGTGGCAATAATCAGGCCTGGGTGTGGCTAGAGAAATTGAACTCAGGTGTGGACAACCACAGTTATAGTATGTTTTAACAAGGGGGGCAATCACTTTTTCACACAGGGCCATGATGGTTTGGATTTTTTTTCACCTTTAATAATAAACACCTTCATTTACAAATTGCATTTTGTGTTTACTTGTGTTGTCCTTGACTATTGTTTAAATTGGTTTGATGTTCCGAAACACTTAAGTGTGACAAACATGCAAAGGAACAGGAAATGAGGAAGGGGGCAAACACTTTTTCACACCACTGTATTTCTGGCAGGGAATTGAATTTTATGTATTATTTAGCAAAAGAAAAAGACTGTATGGATGGATTATTTTTATAAAAAAAAATTTTGTAAGTTTTTTCAGGATTGTAAAATAATATCGGTCTAATTCCTGTTTCACATTCCTTAGCAGTAAGAAAAATGAAAAGTGAAGATGTTATAGAGAACATTCCAGGGTGTTGCTTATCAGTGGGTTATTATTTTTTATTAATTTAATGTAATTTTCTATTGCATTATATTTCACTTTCATATTCCATCAGTGCCACTTTGAAATGCAATCACAGAGCTAAGCTGTACTTGGGCGTGTGTTTGTAATCGGAGAAGGGCATGAAAGAGTCGATTTCCAGGAATGAGATAGACTCACTTCCACCATGAGCAGCATAAAGAGGTTACTGAAGATGATTGAATATTTAGACCTTCACATTATGCTAATTGTTCAAAAAGAACAACCGCGTTTCCCACTATGTTAGACATTATGTCAAATCTGAGAGAAAATGACTTGGCCATTTGGCCCATATTTCTACCAGCAGTCAGCCAAATCTGAAAATATCATATGCCTTTTTGGTACAGTCTGAGCAATGCCACAACTCAGCCTCTACCAGAAGTGAATCATTAGAAAAGATGATATGGTCCAAACCTGGGTCCAGTGGCAAATTTCCCATAGGGGAATTTATATAAGCTGTTTAACAAATGTTATTCCAAACAAGTTCTCATTCACAACTGCATACATTTTTAAATTTCACTGAAATAGAAGAAGTTATAGAGAAGATTCCAGGGTATTTCTTTTATAAGAATTAAAGTGAAAGTAATTCCCCATTAGTGGTTAGCACATTCGCCTCACACCTCCAGGGTCTGGGGTTCGAGTCCCGCTGGGGCCATGTGTGTGCGGAGTTTGCATATTCTCCCTGTGCTGCGGGGGTTTCCTCCGGGTACTCTGGTTTCCTCCTCCTAGTCCAAAGACATGCACGGTAGGCTGATTGGCGTGTCCAAAGTGTACGAATGTGAGTGTGTGTGATTGTGCCCTGGGATGGACTGGCACCCTGTCCAGGGTGTACCCTGCCTTGTGCCTGATGCTTCCTGGGATAGACTCCAGATTCCCCGCGATCCTGAAAAGGAGTAAGCGGTAGGTTGGATGGTAATTTCCCATTGCATTGCATTTCATTTTCATCAGTGCATCACTGAAATTAAATCACATTTAGCCCTATACTTGGGCTTGTGGTTGTATTTAGAGACGGGCCTGAAAAAGTCATTTTCCAGGAGATGTTGTGGTCCAAACAAAGGTATGCACTTTTTCTTCATTCAACAGTCAATCTGATTTGACTGTTGACAGCGTAATCATCATGCTTTTCAGAATTACAGCTTAAGTGTGGTGTTACTTCTCAGAAGTGGGTACAAATGCTAAACTGCCCAGGAAACCACAGAATCAGTTCTTCCACACTGTCAGTGCTAATAATTTATTATTTAAATAATAATAGTAATAATCTGGAAGTGTTGATAAAAGCTAGCAATGACCAGTTTAGAAACTTATTTACAGTAAAAAAAAATTCTGTTGATGTCATAAAATGTATCCTTTCCTGTATGTATCCTTCCAAGTGCAGTGAAGGAAGCTAGTTTCTTCCCACCACAAACCACTTAACCAATACAATACAATACAGTTTAGAATGATTCTTTTAAAATATGATTGCTGCCTAATATACGACTATGTTAAGTGTGAGGATTACAGATACACAGTTCATTATGTGTTATTTGAAACCACGGATAAACACTGTGGTCTCATGTAGGAATCTTTACCCTACTTCAACATTCCATATTGAAATTTCTCCCCTGCTGTTGAAGTATTTATTGTGTTTATTTGTTTTATTGACAGGCAGCATGATGGCTTTGCCTCACAGCTACAGGGTCATGTATCCAGAAGTTTTCTCCAGTTTCTCTAGTTTCCACCCACCTCCCAGAGGTGTAAATGAGCGTGTGAATATGTGTGTGCATCGAGCATACTATCCAGGGTGTATTGGTTACTGAAAGTGAGTGAGTAAGTGTTTTATTGACGTGAACATTATTAATGCAAATTTCAATGATACAGTCAACTGTGTGGACTGCTGTGATGCTTGGAACGCTGAGCGATCTACTGTGATTTTAAGTTAGCTACTATCTGGTTTGAATTTGAAATATCAAAGTTGGTAGTGCTCAGTTTAACCATTGCTTTTAAGTTTAGCAAGCAAGTTAGCTGCTTGCCTTCTAGTGGCAATGAATAGATAGTGAAATCTGCTGTACTTACAAGCAGCTATAATTACAATAATCCTGGAGTGAAGTACAGCTTTCTCTGAGGTGTCTGCAAACAGATGTGGTGCTGTTGCTTTTGTTAGTGCAGCAAGTAGGAGATGGGGTGGAGGTAATATTTCTGGTCGCTGGGTGGTATTTTTTACATTGAGTTTAATACCCAATATTAAAAGCATTTACAATGGAAAAAAGTGTGAACCTGTCGAGTTTTTGTACGGGGTCTTGCCTTCCTGGCCCTCCAGTTTGAGGAGCTACTGCTATGGTATGGACTATATTACATTTATATTTATTCATATGACCAGTGGTTTTCTTTACAGTGACTTACGGTGTTTTCACACCTAACTCGTTTGGAGCATTTGTTTTGGAACCTGGTGCATTTTCTACCTCGGTTCGGTCTGTTTAGACATATATGAACATGGCAATCGCGCTCGGATCTGCACCAAAACAATCGTTCAGGTGGTCTCAGACAAAGTGCAAATGAACTCTGGAGTGGTTCACTTGTCGTGAGATAGCAATCTGACCCAACAAACCAATGAAAAAACCTGTATAGCAATGCATGATGAGAACTGAGTTACGTAAAAAACATGTTAGTTTTGCTAGTGGCTCCCAACATGAACTGCGGTTTAACTTGACGAGTTAGACGAGGTAAAATGTCCCATTCAAATTTGATCAGATGAACATATTTCTGAACAACTTTTTACGGGGTGTTTAGCGAGTGTCTCAAGAAGCAGCGCAACGGCTCAAAAAAAACTCAGTAAACGGTACATTAAAGTTTGTGAGTCCCTTTGCAGGACTGGGAGTTCTGGAAACACGAGGCATCAATCTCCACTCAAATGGACAAATTATACTAACTACATCTAAAAAATAAAGCCAGCTCACAGAGCTGCTGTTTGTCCATCTTGATAGATCGTTATAGGCAGAACCCAGGAGCATAAACAGGTGCACTCTGACCAACGAGAGGACAGTTAATAAACACATTTTGGTACCCTTTTAAAGGTTGCCTTGTGCAATTGAATGAGCCAATGAGAAAATGCTACATTGTAACAATTCCCCGTTTCGGAACAAACCACAGATCTTCAGGTCTGAAAATGCCCTTAGTGTTGAGATGTGCTACAATTGAGCAGATTAAGGTTAAGGGTCTTGCTCAAGGATCGAACAATGGCAGGTTGGTGGTGCTGGGACTGAACTCCTTAAACGTATATTCCCAAATCCTTAACCAATGAGCCACCACATCCCAACTGCATGACTTCCTGGACAATGAACAGCATCCCCTCCACTAGTTAAACAGTGGAGCTTCTTTAGTAGAAGACTCATTCAGCTCTGCCGTAGGAAGGAGTGGTACAGGATGTTGTTTGTACCAACTGCGATAACTGTGCTGTGACACTATTTTCACTGAGCCTATCACAGGATAAGCTCATTGAACGATAGTGAAACTACCATTATCCATATCCATATGCACATGTATATGCAGACTGCCACTTTAATCTCATTCAAATCTGCTGATGTATCTATAATGTCTACACCCCACTGCATGACCACATCACACTCTGACATTTTACTCTTTTTCTTTTATATGTGTTTGTGTGTGTGTGTGTATATATATATATATATATATATATATATATATATATATATATATATATATATATATATATATATATATATATATTATATTATATGTTAAATCACTTTTAGTATGCTTCTAACTCTCTGTGCTACTGTAATAGATGAATTTCGGTCTGAAAACTGAAATTCACCTATTACAGCATCGACCTACCTACCTACCTACCTACCTACCTGTCTGACTGTCTGTCTGTCTATCTATCTATCGATCTATCTATCTATCTATCCCCAATTTGTTCTCCAGGCCTCATCAGGTTTTCCACGGGTAATCCAAACACTTTCTATGTCCATGACACATGAGCACCACACCTGTGTGTTCTTACCTGGGCCATGCACCCCAATGCAAGAGGTGATCCAAAGAGAAATTCTGAATGTATTGCAAACAATATATGACAAAGGTACACACATTCGGACCAGTTCTGTTCAGTCATGCCATACTGTATGTATATTGGGTCAAATGTACCACATAACAGCCAGATGTGGCCCAAATACTGTAGACTTGTCATCAGGATATAAAACGTTTACAAAAATCACGTGACCTGAAAATCATGTACTTCTCCGGTGTGAAATACAGCACACTTCTATCTACAGTAAACCTTCCTGGCAAGCACCAAAAGGAAAAGAAAAAGAAAAGAAAAGAAAAAAAAAGAGAAAGATGCGCGTCGATAGATTAGCTGCCATGGCCCTTTAAGAAACTCCATATTGTCCTAACATGTGATGCGTCAACGCTGAGGAAAGGATGGTGCGGTTACGTAAAACATAAGCGATCTAAAGGAATAAATGAAACACAGCGACCATTTAAAATCATTCAAAGTGTTCTGCAGTTGTGCTCAGGTGTCGGTCTGATCTACTCGGAGTCGTTTGGTTGTGTATCCGGCTGGCAATGCACAGGGAAATCCATCTCAGAGAGGACCGAGAGCCGACTGGATCAGAACCGAGAGACTGAATTAAACAAGCGGCTGATAGGATTAAGGTAAGGACTGAGCTTTACTGCAACTTTTACTGCCTCGCTTATAAGAAGTATTTTCATATCTTCACTTGTGCTTTGCATTTGTGTGTGTGTGTGTGTGTGTGTGTGTGTGTGTGTGTGTGTGTGTGTGGATTAATCAGGGGATAGTTGTGCACCACGGCATGGTTAAGTTAGACTGATGTGTGTCTGCTGGTGTAATGTTCTTCACGAAGAGAAGGCACGTCGAGTTGGTGTGAAAATACCGTTGAAATGGACCAGGAACCGAGTCTCCGAGTCCGGCTGTTTGACTGCAATGTGAAAGTGAAGTGTTGATGGGAAATTTCCCCGGAAAACAGTCCGCCAAAGCTGTTTAAAAACAACAACCACCCCCTAAAACAACAACGAAGCGCCTGCGTTAGAAGAACACACTCGACGCTGCGCTGCTGCTGCTGTTGTTGTTGTTGTTGTTGTTTCTTCTTCTATGTCGAAAACTCCAGCTAAAGTTCAGCTTCCATATCTGAGTGTCAAGTTTAGTCGCCGGGACAAAAGCTGAACTGAAAACTGCTACATCAGCCTCCAGCCCTGTTCGGACGGCGTTAGTTTCATATCTTGAGCTGTAGTAATTGCAAACATTTAGCCTGAAAATGCTGAGAAAAATCGATGGGGTTACGTTTGTGCCGAAAGTATTGAACGTAGCTTTTCAGGAAACGAACAAAAGTATTCAAGGAGACAGAAGAAAAACACTCAGAAACTGAAAAACGTCATGCTGTTTTCAAACATATTTAATTAAGTGTCGAGATCTGCTGTGCTGTTCACACTACGCGACTTTCAGCGTCGGCAGGTCACTGTGCTGTTCACACTACGCGACTTTCAGCGTCGGTAGGTCACTGTGCTGTTCACACTACGCAATTTTCAGTGTTGAGATCCGCTGTGCTGTTCACACTACGCGACTTCCACGTCGAGATCCGCCGTGCTGTTTACACTACGCGACTTCCACGTCGAGATCCGCCGTGCTGTTCACACTACGCGACTTTCAGCGTCGGCAGGTCACTGTGCTGTTCACACTACGCGACTTTCAGCGTCGAGATCCGCTGTGCTGTTCACACTACGCGACTTTCAGCGTCGAGATCCGCTGTGCTGTTCACACTACGCGACTTTCAGCGTCGGCAGGTCACTGTGCTGTTCACACTACGCGACTTTCAGCGTCGAGATCCGCTGTGCTGTTCACACTACATGGCTTGCTGTCTTGTAATCGGGAGTCTTGAAATCGTTGTGGTGTTCACACGACGTGATTGCTCAGCAACAGCGGGTCTCCCACTACACGATCTGACAACGACTGTCAGCCAACAAATCTGTCTGGTGTCCAAACTGCGTTTTGTCACGAAAACACATGCGAGAAGGGACACGGATATATGACGAGAAAACCACACGCGAAACAGGAGTTGTTTATTTGAAGATGGACGTAGCGGTGGAAACATGCGGTGCGAGCTGTTTGTGCGATGATTCATTGGTGTAAGAAACCCCAAAAAGGAAAAAGACAAAAAGTTGTAAATCTTCTCCCCTTTATGCTTCTGCCATAGGTTTCACGGGTTTCCCTTCCTCACGAGGACCTCACCCCTTGCCGTGCTCTCTCAATGGCTGTACTATATAAAGTGCTTTGAGTGTCTAGAAAAGCGCTATATAAATGTAACTGTAAAAGCCATGTTTAATCTTTTACACTGAGTTCATTGTTTTCAGTTTCAGCGTGTTTTTCTTCTATCTCATTGCATATATTTGTTTCTTAAAACTTGGCTTGAATACTTTTGAGACAATTTTATTCCGTAAAAAAAAAAAAGTCTCCATCCACATAATATCTCCCCCACCCCCACCCTTTTTCACAAAGTCAAGCATTATCTGATAATTGTATCCGGTCAACTCCTTAGTTAGAAAAGCATTTTGAACCCTGTTATCATTTGGTCATCTCATTTAAAAATCAGAAAATTATGAAACAGTGGATGTTTCTTTGAAATTCAGCTTCTTCACGCTGCCTGTACTGTAAAGCCGCTTTTACACTGTGCAATTTTATGAGTCTTTTAAGATTATTACTTTATATTTTCTTTAAATTCCGTAACAGATGGTGCGATAACATATCTGTGTCAGATTATGTGATGTGATGGATCTTTAGTTAAAGAAAAGGACCACGTTGTGCTTGTGCATGCGCGTCATCCAGGCTTGTGAAGAAAATGGGGTTGCATAAACGGAAGCATTCTTCAACATGAGCTGGAGATAATGGACAAAAAAAAAAATCCATATTAACATGTTTGTTTTGCCAACGCAAGTACCGTAGACCAGCGTTATTGTGGTAGTATTGGTGGTGGTAGTAGTAGTTGTAGTTATACGCTGAGATTTTCAATAAAAATTTCTGATAACACCAGAACTTTGGCCGCCTTTGGTTGCAATGGTACTGTACACATCCAATTTAGTATATAGTTTAATTAACAGGATCAAAGCTTTGGTCTCATACACCTTATCCTGCACATTTGAGAGTTTTTTCTGCCCTTAACACACCCACTTCAATTCAAGAAGGGCTGTTAATTAGCAGATTAGTTGAATAAGGAGTGTTGATAGCAGAAAAGGGGGTACTCCAGGAATGGGAGTGCTGTAAGGCATTGAGAAGCAAAAGTCAATCAAATTTCATGATGCCACAGAGTGAAATAAATGGCTATTATACTGACAGCAGCACGTGTACTCGCTAATGGTGTATTCTCTTATGCCAGAACATCTTTAATAAAATTTTAGATATTTATGCTATGTTAATTCATAGCGTTCCGGGTGCAGGAGTTTAATCACTGACGAGACATGCAGGTATTTTATACGTTACCCCAAGACACTAGGGCCATTCATATGGTGAAGAAATATTTTAATTATACAAATAATAACCTAAATGTGTATTATTGAGGCTGTATTCTGAAAAAAACGCCTACAGTCTATTTCCCTGGGTGGACCGATCTACTGAGCAAATGAATGTGAAATTACCCAAATCACAAGGGTGGGGAAAAAACAGATAGTTGGTTTGTTCCTATGCTTTTGATCAGAGCTTTAATCGGACCACCTGTGGAGTGCTGCGTGCCAGTCCAGACTTCATTACAACCAGCAGAGAGCCCTGAGAGAGCTTTAGCAAACACACGTGTTCAACTGAGGGATCCCGTGTTATCCAACACAAGTTGTGAGAGCAGGACGTTTTTACTTTTGTGTGGATGGGAGCAGGTGGTGAGATATGAAGCTCACAGGACCAATGTTCATTAACATGGGGATGTACTGGGTGTTTGCGCTGTGCTTCCCGACAGCATTCATTCATTAGTAACTGCTTTATCATGTTCGCAAAGGCGAACCTAGGTTAAGTGGGGGCCTCAGGCGAAATAAATGCGTGGGACCATTCTGACAGATTTATGTTGTTATTATGTCATGTTATTCAGGAGATTTTATCGTGGCCCTTACTTCCATGGAGGAATCGCAGTAGACACGTGTTTCGAAGACTTCATTTCTTTATTGAAAACAATCGTACCCTCTTTAAAAAACACTGAGTTATTTTTAGCCCAACGGCTGGGTAAATAATAGGACAGAACACATTTTGGGCTAAAACCAGCAAATGGGTTGTTTTTCAACCTGAAGGATGGTTTCATTTTTTTTTTTTACAAAAATAAATGCTGGGTTAATTTTATTTCATAAATGGGATAATAATTTCAGGGTTATTTTTACTCTTTGAAAATATACCACATTATAAACAAATATGTCAACATGGTATCTGACTTTGATCGATTTTGATCAAAGGAGACGTTTAAAACATCCAAAATATGAGTATTGACTTATGATCCAGTGGGCATTACAAACAAGTAAGCCAAAGCTAATAAAGATAGCGGTGCATTTGATGTCATGTAAACTGTACTGTTATCACACATTTTTACTTTTTCTAGTGTACAGTAATGGTTTTTAAGATAAATATATTGGTTTGTGTGAAAACCACTACCCCCACCTGAGGTGAATTCAAACAGTCCACACTGAGTTGATTTGACCCAAGGAGCTGGGCTGAGGCGTCGGGGTGGGGAAGGGGTGCATTGATTCCACTGTCGGTGAAAATGTCCCCGCCACAAACCCAGCAGTTTAGTTACACAAAACTACCCCAAAACCACCCAAGACTGAGAAAATAACCCAATTAAATGACCCAAAAGGCTGAACCCAGCGTTTAGGTAGAAAATATAACCCAGGATTATTTCGAGTGGACGTAGAACGTAGAAAAACCATTAAAGAAAAGGGCTGAACATGAAACACAATATAATTGTTACATAATAAGATATGTAAATGCACATAAATATAAACATTTTAACAAAATAATTCACAGGCTCTGACAGGAATATTTATACAACGCACATCTAACAGAACATAGTGGTTTTTTTTTTTTTTGTTTTTTTTTAAACAGCTTCATAGTGTGTTTTACAAATGGGAAATCAAACCTCAGTGAGGAAACAAAATGTCCGTCTTTAGCTACTATTAACTAATATTAACTAACATATTAACTAAAGTAAATTATTGATTTGCGGGAGAAAGAGACAGTTCCCACAGTACTTCCAAGTTCACACTACTCACAACATGCAATCCCTAGCTAAGTATTAACAATCATTTTGTCTTCTAATGTGAAATAAAACCGAAATTGGACAGCTAGATGTGGCTTTGTTTGTCTTTTAATGATCCTTCATTCATTTATTTGTCGTTCTCTTCATCATTTACAACTGTCCTGTTTCTTCTTTTCCTCCTTTTCTTGTTCTCCCGTGAGCTTCTCGCTGCCAGATAGAGATGTCCTCTTTATTTTCCGGAATTAAAGCTTGCGCGACTCGAGTGTGAACTGGTGGCGCAGGAGCATAAAGCGCCCTGCAAAAGGGACTTTAAGGGGGGTTTCTGAGATGTTTCTGCGCCTTATTTTAAGATTAAAAAAAATTCCGGATTATTTAAATGATCAGCCCTCAGGGGGACCTCTCAGTATGCAGGCCCCAGGCGCTTGCCTGCCTTCCCTGCCCCGTAGTTATGACGGTTAGTGTCACTTTGGTTCAAATAGTTAGTTTGTATTTTGGGAAACAGAAACCGAATGTGCATTCAAGTATTTTGCAAACAGGTACAAATACATGTAATAACTGCAAGAGCAGATGGGTTGGTCAGAATTTCTTAGTGAGCGAGCAGGATTTTAATGTAAATGGAAAAAAACCCTGTTCTGTGCACACCTCTAAATTAAGCTTGCCTTCAGTGTTTTCGTATCATAGTGGTTCAGGCTAGGGAGGATAACCTTTACTGCCCAGCTCTATGTGGGGGTTGATAAAAGAACTCCTACCGCATAAATAAATGTAAATGTACTTTCTTTCCTGGGAATTGAACTAGTTTGATTCCTGCCTCAAATCGTTGTGAAAACTGGGTCAGTTTAATATAATGTCGACAGGCACATAGTCAATTTTCCTGTCGGTTAAACAAGCACACGAGCATGATGACATAAGTGTTACCTGATCGCATAGGTCTTATATGAATCTGTAAATGTACTGTACTGACATTAAGAAAAAAGTTTGTTGTAAACTGTACATCAGGAACAACGTTCGGGTTGTACAGTACGTTTGAATGTAGTTAAGTGATGAAGTCATTTATAAAGCAAACATTTTTATTGAGTTGGCTGCTTTTGAACCAGTTTTTCCAGTGCTGACCGTCAGTGAGTCTGGAATTCTTTGAACAGAAACCCCAGGTATGAGTATAGCACAATTACAGCACATTCTCTTCTCCAGACTTGCTACCAGCTGGTTGCACAGACTTGCTAAAAGGGGTCTAGGAAGACACTATTGGCTCTCGACTCCATTCATCATCATGAGGAAGGAAATCGCCGCAGTCTTGAAAGTTGTATTCTGTCCTCAGTGCTTGTTTTTCCTCAAGTAGAGTTACTGCAGCTATTATGTACCTTTTAGTTCAAATGTCTGGGTGTTTTACAACCGACGTTGTCCTTAATGAAGGATAATCAACAACAGATTAAGTGCACATGATCAGTTAGCAGGTTTAATATAAATGATAAATAAAACAAATAATTAAATAAATAAAGCAACTTTGATTTCAAACTATTTGTACAAACAACCCAAAGCCTTGATCTGCCCTGCGTTTTTTTTTTTAAAATGGTTTTAAATCCAGATTTATAACATATGATTACTGTAACATTTTGAATTTTTTTTGTCAGTAACGTGTGTAACAATAGTGAATAAAAACCAAAGGAATATTCCTTGCATTGACTTTCCAGTCCTAGTGGGAAGAGAGAACGTGTGTATGGCTTGACACACCACCTCAAGAAGTCAGGATGTGCACTTTTAATGGGTGCATCTCTCTCCGCTGTGCAAAAGCAGCAACAGCAAGAGCCGCATCGTTCACATACTTGCCTGCCTATCTTGTGTACATCTGGAGGATTAAATGCGGCATTCACTAGACAGCACGTCGGAGCCAAAACATCCCTGTCTGTCAGGATTCCAAGTCGATCTGTAAAATGTTTAGCGTTTTCACGCAGCCGGGACTTTAAACTATGGCAACTGGCAATTTCTGTGCGAACATGGTGTCACCGAAACCCCTAATTTGCATTATTGATAGATTTTGCATAACGTGTAATTTGTTGTGGTGATGGAAGTGTTACATCGACTACATAAATAAGTTGGTACAGTTCGCTCGAATCGAATGCTCTAATTGATAAGACGATTCCCTTTTTTTTTTTTTTTTTTTTTTTTTAAACGCACAACCACTTTTAACATCTGATTATACTGTTGTTGTTTTTTTCCTCAGTCATGTGATTTGCTTTTGATGACGGTGCACTTGCCCTTCATTTGTAGTAATGCAGATATTTAAATCTTTCAGAGACCTGAAAATATCCATATTGTTGCTCTTATTTTTTAGCGGATGGAACCGCCCGTTTAAAATGATCTTGGCACAGCACTGTTAATGCAACGGACACGAATTACAACTGACTCCTAACCACTGATCGTTTCACTTCTGCTCCACCTGTTTAGACCATGCTGCTCTGTCCAGAACCCATTGTTCTTTTGCACACAAGCCGGCTCAGGAGTGTTCAGACTAGTGTCGGATATCGTGCACATTAAAGGGACAATATAAACAAGCTAACAAAAATAAGATTTAAGCGGTAAAATCAGACTTTTTAGTAATTAGGCTTGCGACGTTCCTGCAGTACCTAATAAGTGATTAATGCTATGAAAGAGTTTCCACTACCCTTTCACGGCATTACAAAATGTCCCCACAAGGGTAGGACTGTCTGATAGTTTTGACCTTGTGGAGACAAGGTTGGTCTCTACAAGGAAAATAGATTTTTTTAAATTTAAGCTGCACTGGTTTAGTTTAGGGTTAGAATTAGAATGCATAATTGTTGGCGTAATAATTATGCATTAATAATAATTATGCGCGTGTGTGTGTGTGTGTGTGTGTGTGTGTTATACTGGGTCATTTTAATAATGCAGTGATGGCCAGTCTGTAGTTTGTGCTCTAGAAAATACTGACATTAGGAGTGTAAAGTAAGCCTACATAACATTTTATTAGTCGTGAAATCTATCATTATAGTCAATTAAATCATTATTATTTAGAGGTATAGGTCATTATCAACATCAAGGTTTTGATCCACAAAGGAACCGATAAAGACGCAATAATGTTTAATTCTGGTGATTGAGGAGGCCGGGTAAGGTACTTGACTTCATCCTGGGATTCAGCAAAACACTCTTGAATAATTATAGCAAATTATATGGAAACATCTTCAGGAAAGAGTGTTTGCACCGTACGGTGCACCTGGTCCTGGAAAAATTGCCTCATATCCGCTGGCTGTTATACGATCATGCAAAGCAGTCACTGAACCCAATGATTTGCACAACATGGCTGCCTGTACCGCTATGGATCTCCCTTCATACCTGAGAGTTGACAGCAGACAACTCCTCCATTGGCTTCCTCTACCGTGTGGAAATGATGATAAAAGTTGACTCTTAGGAATATATGACTTTTTCCATTGCTCAGGGGACCATGTTTTGTGTTTTGTACACCAAGCTATGCAACTTTGCACATTGGCCTTTTAATACAAACGGTTTCTACATGGCAGCCCGGATATAAATTCCATTTTTGTCAAGTTTGTAACATACAGTTTTTATTAAGACTGGGTCATAGAGGTGCTTGTTGAATTCTGTGGTTATTTTTGTGGCTGTCCTTTTGGGGCATCTCTCTTGTAAAGTGTTTGTGTATCTGAGATGCTTTTATGGTCACCATGGTTGTAAAGACCTGTTAGCTTGAACCAGCCTGGCTGTTTACCTCTGACCTCTCTCATCAACAAAATGTTTCCGCCTGCAGAACAGCCGCTCACTGGGTTCTGTTTGTCTTTTTTGCACTATTCTGTGTAAACTGTAGAGGCGGTCAGGCATGACTATCCCAGGAGATCAGCAGTTTTTGAACTACTCAAACCAGCACATCTGGCTCAGTCAAAGTCACTGATGTTTGATGTGAACTTTAACTGCTTATCTGCTGGTGCCACATGATTGGCTGACTGGATAATCGCACGAATGTGCAGGTGTACAAGTATTTGTGTCAAGTGCACAATGAGGTTAATATATTCTCTCATTAGTTCTCATATGAAGCCCAAAGAGCTGTCACTGCCTGTGAGGCAAAGCATCATTAACACGAAAAAATCAAAACAAACCCATGAAAGAGATCGAAAAAAAAAACCCTAAGGTGTGGCCAGATCAACTATTTGGTCCATTCTTAAAAAGGAAGAAGACACGGTGTGAGCTCAGGAACACGAAAAGGCTGCAAGACCAAGTCAAACAACTGTGGCGGATGAGAGAGGACGTAGATGTATCTGGGTCAAAAGCAACAATCAAGAGAGAACTTCACCAGGGTGAATAAAGAGAGATTTCCACAAGATGAAAATCATTGGTAAACAGGAAGATCAAATTAGAGTTTGGCAAAAAATGGCTAAAAAGCTTGTACAGTTCCGGAACAACATACTATGGACAGATAGGACCGTATATACAGTACATACATACATTGTGTGTGTGTGGAGTGGGCGGGGGTTACACTTTTCTGTATCCACCCAGATTCAGAAGACACAGTAGGTGAAACTGAAATGAAATAGATTTGAAAAAAATGACACAAATGCCATCACAAGGCCCATCAGCTAAAAGATAACCGACTATGAGGCAATGGTAATTATGGACCTCCGTATATAAGAGAACCTCGAAGCGGAATCCAGGAGGATTCCACAAGCTGCGAGAGTGAACACTTGGAAAATGTTTCTTTTTCTGAAGAAACTGGCTTCAGAGTCTACAGCGCAAGGAGCTGCCAATATTTTGGGTGCTCAAGAATACTGACTTTCCTGTAAATATGTCTTCCAGAATTATTGGCACCCTTAAACTCATTGTATTAAACATTGTACCCAATAATTGTTATTAAATGAGATTCTCTCAAAAATATATGACAAAATTACCCCATATGAATATTTAAAGTTAATGTAGACAAATTATCGTTCTTGAAAATGTTATTTCATTCACTCTGAATCTGCAGAAATGCTGGCATTGCCTTTTTACCATGTTCTGTTTCCCTTGGCTATAAATATGGATGTATAAATATGTATCCCAATATAAATCCCAATGCCAACCATTAGTACGGGGAAAAACCTAAAAGATCTTTCATCACGCACAACTAATTGTCTTGCATGAATCAGGTAATGGGTATAAAAATACTTAAGCAGTTCAAAAATACCATTAATCATGACTGGTAAAAGTAAAAAGCTTCACATGTCTGAAACTGCTCTAAATTTGACCGAGAATTGGACCCATGAGCACACTGTCCCCCGCACACACAGTGAGGAGGATTATAAAGAGCCAAAATATCACAGTTATCAAATTCCAACTTTCATAACTACAAGCTATTTGGAAAGTTGCAAGAAAGAAGCTCTGACAAAATGCAGCACCTGGACTTCACCTAGAGAAATGATGATGATAATGAGTCTTTATTGACCCCATATACATTAGAGCATAGTGAAATTCTTTTCTTTGCATACCCCTGCATGGCAGGAAGCTGCAGGGTCAAAATACATCCTCTGGAGCATAAAGGGTTGAGGGCCCTGCTCAAGTGCCCAACAGGGTCTTGAAACCCCTACCTTCCGATCAGTAACCCAGAACCTGGCAGTGCTGGGGCTTGAACCCCCGACCTTCCAATCAGTAACCCAGAGCGTTAACCGCCAAGCCACTAATTAGAACTTGGTAATTAGAGCTACAGTTGCCGTAGTATGTTGTGGTCAAGATGAAACCAAAATCCATTTTTTATGTTCATGCACACCATCAGCATGTCTGGTGAGAAAATGGGATTTCATACAAGGAAAACCTTAACATGATGGATAGTATATGGAGGTGGGTCAGTGATGCTTTGGGGCTGTTTTGTGGCTGGTTCAGGGGCTCTTGTGAAGATTGATGGAATCATGAATTCCAGGATATTTTAATCTCAAAACCTGGTTGTCTCAAGAAGGTTAGGACTTGGCCATAGATAGGAGGATGAGATGGAAAAATGCTTCTAAATTAACATAGAAATGCATAAAGAAACATTAAATCAAAGTTTTGCATTGATCATCTTAGCCTCCGGATATGAACCTTTCAACCGAGATGTTTATTACTAGTCTGTACGACATTAAAAGCTGTAGTTCGACTACTGGCAAGTTGAAGGGTTTTCTAATGTGGTTTTTCTTTATTTGCACTGTCAGAGATTATATATGAGCGCTTCTCAAATAGT
Organism: Ameiurus melas; assembly: GCA_012411365.1. NCBI lineage: Eukaryota > Metazoa > Chordata > Actinopteri > Siluriformes > Ictaluridae > Ameiurus > Ameiurus melas. The sequence goes on from CM022761.1 coordinate 11,516,990, forward strand.
GCTTCTCTGCTGAACCACAAATTTGAAACGAAACCAGCCATCTTCCATTTAATGTTAATATGCTGCTTTTCTTTTGAGTGAACTGAAAGCACAAGACATAAGTTTTTTTTGTTTTGTTTTCCCCCCCTTCTTTTCCTCTAATGGAAGTCTGGGCACCCAAACACAAGTGTGAGTATACTTTAATTCTTTATTGAGCGTACAAATGAGCAAACCTTCACTTCACGGCTGCCCACACACCCAAACGCAGCCAAATGCACCAATACTTTAATCTTCAGCTCCATTATATTATATCTGATGTAGGGTGCAAACGGTGTGAATATAGGAAGCCTTTTGATTTAAACATTTTTTTATTTATGTATTTATTTATTTATTTATTTTTTTGGATCACGAGGAATATAGGCAAGATCCCAAACATTACTGAGGTTATATAAAAACGAATCTGAAACATTAATTTGCTGTTTAAAACAGCGATGTTGCCATTTCAAATGACTTTTGGGAAGAGTAAAAATTTGGCAGACAATCACAAGTAAATTTATGACAATACCAAAACCAGGTGTAGCACCATGGCTGTTGTTACCAAATACTTTGCACCAAAATAAATCAAATGCGCACACAGACTAAACCTCTATAATGAACAGACTAAACAAAGTCAGAATTAGTCCAGTTAGAATGTAGTCAGCTCTATGTTACATCTTCTTTTTATGAATTTCAAGCACTTAAGTTAAAGAAAACAAGTAAGAAACTAAAGTATTGGTGGTTTCACCCAATAACTGAACTCGTGTATTAGAGCTGAATAACACCGATCAGTTGGGACTCAGGAAAAGTTGTTTACGGTCTGAATGTTAATCAATCCTTACAGAAGAGTTTTTTTGTGTGAATTTTTTTCCCCCGTCAAAATGTATTTTTTTTATGCTTTTGTTTTTGTGTAAAACTATTTTCACAGTGATGTTTGTTGGTAAATGAGACCTTTTAGCTGTACTCATGTTTGTTTGATTTTGCAGTAAATTTTGCAGTCGTAAAATCCTGGAGGGACTTGGTAATGTCAGTTGCACAAAATTGTTAGATGTAGCACTTGGTTATTGCCCAATATTGTATTGTATTAAGCTAAGAACAAAACAATAACAAAAAAAGAGCACTTTTCAATGGGAAGTTAATGCGCAGAGACATATTAGCGGCACTTGGATATTAGCTATTTGTTTTTCTCCTGTTTTTCTGACCACCAGCAAAGTAAGAAAAATTATGCCCAAATATACTGTACTTCCACAGAAAGTTCTGCCCACTCGCGCAGTTATTTTTGTTTGCACCTGCTCACGAGATATATATATATATATATATATATATATATATATATATATATATATATATATATATATATATATATATATATATATTAATATTAATTAATATTATTACACACACAGAGATCCAAGCCACTATGAATGAACAGCTCACATGGTATGTTTTCAAGAAGGGTAAATGAAATCACACAGGTACTTGAGTACTGCACGCTTCGCATAGCAGTGGAAATAGCAACAACGATTATGGTCCGATCTAGCTCTACGATCAAGCCCAATACTTATTGAACAGTCTATTATTGAAATAATTTAGCTTTGCAATATTGAGTCGATCCACATCTTAAGCAATTTAATTGGAAGGGCTAGGTTACTGGATTGGACTTTTTTGGGTCATTCTACAGAAACATGCACTTTTGGAATGGCAGAATGTCTTAAAGTGTATTTCTTTTCTTTTTTTTTAACATTTAAACTTTGACAACATTATTAATTAAATCATTGGCTGTATGAATGCACTTAAATGACGGCTTAATTATTTTTTTTCTTCTTTGGTGCATTTATTTAAAAATGGCATGCACCGTCTATGTCACTGGTGTTGCCTTACTCATTTGACAATAATAAAGGCCTTTACGAAATATTATTTTTCAATCTCTTCAGCACATAGTCAGAGGTAGAGAATAACATTGATAATGCAACAAATCAGAAGATTATTATTTTATTCTGATTTGTTATGGTTCGTTGAAAGTGTAGTTGAATTATGTTTTTTCAGCTGCACAACCAAAAATTTGCTATAAAAATTAAAACAAATATATAAAACCTGTTAAATAATTAATGATGTAATGCTTGGAATTTGAACTCTTGAGTGTAGCAAAATGTAATGAATATAAAATTATGATGTCAAACATGACACGTTTTATTTTCACTGACACAGTGAAACACCAGTGGCATACGAGACCAAAGATCCTTATTCCTCAATTCTAATTAAGCAAATGGCTTCATTTGGCATGCAGTAAAACTCAGACAGTAGGTCAAAACACTTGAATGTTCATAAACAACAGTTTAAGCATATTTGAACTCAATTAAGAGTAACAACTGAAAAGGCCCAACAAAGACCATTATCTAAACTGCAGTTGTCTGCTACAATTTTGTCATGCTATGTTACTAGCTTTTAAGAAAGGGGGGTAAACGGTACCCATTTTACAATTTATGTTGCCTTATTTCACTTGTCTAGCTGTCTCAGTATGATCTCCCAGAACCTCTGATCAATTTCAGCTGAACACCTATTCAGTGCTAGGGGCTCTGGAATCAGGCACATGATCTGGTCATCATGATACTAGTTAATATCATCTCTGGGGCTTGGCCCAGAAGAACAGAAGAACGCTATTCCGGTGCATGCACTTGAGTTCCACGTTATTTTCCTCCACCTTCAATATTATGCCAGGGTAGGGTTCATCAACATAGCGAACAACACATCATTGCCCTCTGTGATTGTGTTTGATGACATTGGGTCTAAACACAAAGTGTGTGAATGTGAATAGTAAATGTGCATTTTTGTAACTATTTTATCAGTCTTGATTTCTGGATCTGTAACAGTTCAGTTCTCAAGGAACTCAAGGAACAGCTTTGAATAAAGTTTATTTATGCCTGGGAGTCACTGGTGTTACTCATCGTCACGGGTGTTACTTATAAGTACGGTAACACCAGTGACAATTTTCATGAAAAATGCATTTTACAAAATGGCTGCTGCAGGGCCTCAAGCCACATGTTGTAAATCATGGCATACACACTAAAATATGTAATTTAATCCATTTATATAAAATATTTTTTTACATTTCCCTAAGAATAAAGTAGGTCATACCAGTGACCTCAACTAAAAGCTTTGTATGAAATGATGATATAAATGACAACATTTCTAATAACTAAAAAGTGACCGTGGACTTACCATGTGCCTTTCTTCATAGATCCTCAGGGAAGGGGCCACAGGAAGTCAAATTATGACATCAGTATGATTGATGTCAAGTCCCTTATTTCAAAATAAGAGACTTTTATTTTCCGATAACTCCAGTGACATGACTCCAGGAGACAACTACTTTTATTATGTTTTATAATATTGACGTTTTTTTTAAAGTCATTTATATATTACATATTTGATAGTTATGCAAACATTATTGTTGTTTTAAATGGTAAAAAACAAAACATTTCTGACTTGAAAATACAGCTCTCTATACATGACGGTGAAGACAAGCATTTTTATGGCGCATGGAATTCTATATAATTGATTAAAAAACAAATATAGCCACATTGATGGCTCAAGAAGGTGTAATTGTTCAAATAACATATTGTTTTACTTTAAAATATAAATACATTGGTACAATAAAGTGTTTTTTCAAGTGTAATCATTCTGTGAAGTCCAGGGACCCTTTTGTAATATTAAAGACAGTTGCTCATTATGTGGAAGTTTCCCAGCATTTCAGCATCTATTCAGTAGAACCACAGGGATGGAAATAGAATAGTAAGTAGAGGAAGAAGAAGAAGCATGGTTTTGTTATAGGCAGAAAAAATTGCCGTTCTAAAATGTTTCACAGACATTTAAAAGATTTATGGTCAGGGTGATGTTTTAAGGCTATTTTTTTTGCATGCTGTCGACTTACAAATCCAGGGGTCTATAAATGTGGGAAGTCTTTTTAATACTTGGTAGTGTATTCACTGCATGCGATGCTATTCTAACGCCTGTGATTCATAGGCTTCATCACCAAAGACTCTCAGTTGATTTTTTTTTTTTTTAGTGGGTAAACTTCACAGCTGAGTGTCTAAGTTGGGCAGACACCCAGGGATTCAATGTTTTTGGGACTTAAATAACTCCATGCCAGAGTTTTGGGTTATTATTCCTCTGAGCGATCCTGAACCCAGATCCAGCCAGAGAGATTTGCGTGATTTGATTTCATCCTGTTCATGCCATCATTAATGAAAATTAGTGAGCCAATTCCCAGCAGAGCTGTAGATGCCCAGTCCGATCATTCTGAGGACTATTAAAAAACACTAAGGATGATGCAATTTTATGTTAAAACATTAACAGTTTTGTTATTTAAAAAGAAAAAAAACTCTGTAACAATGACTTTTGGCAGTGGCCATCCATCTCTCTCTCACCAGAGGCTAGATTTACAGTATATGAGAAAAATGGTAAACAAACACAGGCTAGTTTGATTTATTTATTTATTTTATTAACTAAAATGAGCTTTTATGAGTTCTAATGATGTCTGGGTAAAAAAAAAACCTGCTGGCAGGCTCATTTGATCAATTATTGTCTATATTTAGCCAAGGCTTATAGCCAATAGTGTTGCTAAACAGGTTACAGTGAGACAGTTTGAAGTCTGCTGTGAAGCACTAAGAGCCTATTTACTGAATTTGTAATATGGTTTTTGATGCTTTCTCAGGTCATGCTGTTCAAAAATGTTGCATTACCAGCATATATTGTAAGAATATTTTCCGGGGGGGTTTACATGACTATTACCCTACTATTAGGCCTTTGTGGTTTTTTGTCCTCTGTTCATAGGGGGGAGGCTGTGATGGTGGTTGTGAAGGACTTTAAGTCATTGGTTCAAGTGGACTTGGAAAAAAAACCATTGGCTTCTGTATAACAAATCAAAAATCTTCTAATTCCGAATCATAAGAGTCCTGAGGTGACTTACTGCATGAGCGAGACCTGTATAACATGAGGGAAATACAGTAGAGTGTTTGGTCAAAGCCTTTAAGTAGGCTAGCTTACTATATTTGAAAGCTATTCAAAGAAACCATGCTGAGATTTATTACAGTAAACAGGCAAGAGACTCGGAGGGAGATGCAGAGAGCCATCACCACTTCCTATTATGAGAGTAACGATACTGATCATATTGTTAAGCCAAACATTCTCATTAGAATATTTATTTATTTATTTATTTTTTAAGCAGTTTACATTCTAGTAATACTACCATGTACTTCATGATTGACAATAACCAAAGAGTTTGAGCCGTTATAGTGGTTTATTCTGTTATGTTTCAAAAAAAGTGATGTGATTTCAACCCAATTCACAGAGCAGCTGACGACATAAGTCATGTTTAACATGGATTATAACCCTTTAGGAAAACACAGTCAAGCCAATGTGTAGAAAATCATCATTGACGGTTGAGCAAATTATCACTGATCTCCTGTAGCAGGCAGATTATATGCATGAAATAGAGTTTTAGTGTATAACCACCTCAAATTTACACACCGTGGATTGTAATAAGAAACCACTTCTTCTTTTGCTTCATGTAATCTTATCACTTAACATTTGCATATTGCACAGGACAGGGCCGGGTTTATAGTGGCCTTTAACTACGCACCTGCATAAGCAAGATGACTGGGCAAGGGTTCCGGTCCACAATAGATTGAACAAACTGTCTCAAATCGCATACTTCTATACAACTCTTAATCGTTTCTGAGTATGATTTTCCTAAAAAATAAATAAATAAACCTTCTCATGTCTCAACCTAGTAGTTTTCAATTAAAGATGCTGCACATGAATAACCCCACGTATCGCAGAAGGTTTTACACCATTTAACCATTTAACATCTCCGCACTGCTGCACAGTGACACATTTTCATTGCATAATAGTGAACCATAATGAAATCACAGACATCTGTCAGACAGGGGGCTTTGACCCGCCTCGACCCACACGCTCGTCCAGGGGTCGTCAACACACAGACCGCAGTCGCCAGCAAAGTGTTTCAGCGAATCAAGCAGAGTCTTCTGGGGGGATGGATAAATAAATAAAGCGAAGCTCATAAACATATAAAGAAATTGGCCGTAATTCAGTGAGGCTAGTTTTCTAAACACGAACGACTTCCGTAGCAGATCCTCTGTTGCAGCTTAACCAATCGACTAAATTATTTACCTGAAAGCAGCTCATCGCATCAGAGACGAACTACAAGGCTAGAGGCGTTCTCTCCGAAAGGAAAGAATTTTCATAGATTTGTTCATTTATTTATTTTTTTCCCCTGATCTTGCCTGATTACCAAACTGATGACATGGCTTGTTTAAATTTTTTTTTTAATGTTTAAAGATGATTGGACAGAGAAGTATGCGGTCGTTGACCAAAATGTCCGATTCAAAACAGATGTCTGTTCGGAGTCTGCGTTAAAAGAGGTAGCATGAAACATCACTATAAAACAAAACACAACCATGTCAAATCGTCTTATTTATAGCCAAAAACCCCGGAATCATTAATGGTCAAACATCGGTCTTGTTGATGGCTTATCCAGACTTTTGTATGCAAGGATTTTATAAATATCCCTGCTCTAATGGATATTGATTTTAAGCCTTCAGATGTACACGAGGTATGCAGATGAATATGTGAACATTACCGCATGTGTAGTCTTGTGTGAAGAGAAACAATAACCTGAGGCGTGTTTCTTATTATTTTTATTATTATTATTATTATTTTTTTTTTTATCAGTTGGTTGAGAATGTTTGTTTGAGTTCATCCTGGAGTGTACGTTGGCGTATTATCACAAATAGTTTGGAGGGAATATAGCAAACATTAGGTCTTATTTCTAGTATTTGATTTACATATCTGCTGGTTATCTAAACAAAGACTGGTGATCATGCAGATGGAGCCCATGGTCTTGTGTAACAACGAATTTAATGTGAACACTAGTTTAGTGTAGTCTGTTTGGTGTAAATGTTTTTAACAGACTTCTGTTTACCGCGCAGTTAAAGGCATGTGAATTGCTGTGTTGGTGTACATAAATTTCACAACTCTGTGTATGTGTGTGGTCTTCTTGTAGTCCAGAGTTGTTTTCTGTAAATCTTTAGGGCATCAGTGTGAATGTGTGTCTGGGTTTTGGGTTGAATTTCATCCATTGTTATTTAAGGAGACGAATGATGACCGGTCCATACTGGATTTCGCTGGGTTTTGTTTATTTTATTGTTGAGACTAAAATGCTGTGGCTTCGTAAAAAAAAAAAAAAAAAAAGTTGCGATGCAATTTGTGGAGTTTTTTGTACTTTATTTTTTTATTTTTTAATAATTTTTTTTGCATTCAATTCTGCGATCGCAAAATCACAAATCCTGGTGCGACTGGATAATTCACTGCCTTGTGAATAAAAAAAAAACCTAAAAAAAAAAACCTAACATTTAAAAAAATATATGTTCTCAGGATGAGCATCTGCCAAATGACATGAACATAAAAGGCAAATATATCAGGTAAAAGACTAGTTTTGCTTTAGATCTGTCTCCCCTGTGACGGTACTGTCTGCCGCTGACTTGCATCGACTTTGATTTAATCTCAAACGAACTCCTCCAAGGTGAGAAATTGCTCAGGCCACATCAAAAGCAGCTCCAGTACATCGTGCTAATATTTCAGTGAGCTTTGTGCCACTGTGGAATGTTTTTCATAACCTCGAAGCCTTCTGGCTTAGACAGTTCCAACTCTTGCGTATTCTTAAAGAGGGGGATAATTTGTTTCATATGGCTAATCTTGAAACAAATCAGATTTATCCTGATCGCTTTCCAAAGCCATGGCGGCCGAATTTACTGGCGTGTTGGGATAAAGGAAAGGAGGCGTTGCGAGGGGGAGGGTTCCTGAATACACACTCAGCTGTTTGCAAGCACAGTGCAGCCGAGATAGACGCGCAGGATCGCCCGGAGCTCTTCAGTCTGTTATCGCTCTTCAAGTGATTACACTGAGAGGACAGTAAATCCTGTTTATGAGCCACACAAAATGCTTTCAGAGTGACTGAGTGATTCCGGGCTTCCACTGCAAACAGCCATGCACATGGGCTTTAAAACGTCACGTGCCAAAAACACTTCCTGTTCAGACACTCCCAGCTTTTAGTGTGTGTATTTATTTTCTCACACCAGCATTTACCTTGCAGTAGGAAACATTGCAGCTACGTATTGAACGTCAGTGAAGATAAACAGCCTTTTTTTTTTTTTTTTTTTTTTTTTATAAAACATTAATATCAATTGCCTTTTTACTACAAGACTTTGTAATGCAGTTTGAAAGGGGGATCTCTGTCATTTTCCCCGGCATGCTGCCTCACATATCATCTCTTTGAAGACGGGCTGCTTAACATCCTACAAGGCTTCCTGTGTCATGTCCTGTCAGATCAGAGGTGGCAGAACGTCTGTGAGTCTGCGCCAACACAAGCAAACACATTACAGCGCATGAACACTTTCAGTGTTCTGAGCAGGATCTTTCATTTTGCGAACATCGGGGCTATGTTCGCGCTTCTACAGGTGGTAGAACCGGTGCAGAACAAAGGTTCAGCAGCACAAAGGGAAATGTAGTAGACAGACAGGTACAGTTAAAACAGTTTGGCATTAAACATATTAACCGTCGACACAAAAAGCGTGGTGTCTTAGGAGAACCTGTTCACATGGTGAAATCTTTTCATATAAGGCATTCTGAAAACTGAAACCTGGACTCAGATTTGCCTTTTTTTATTTATTATATTCTTTCACTCTTTCACGCCATGGCCTTTGGAAGTCGGTTTACACCTTGATAAATGTATTTAATGTTTGAATCATATACAAATCCAACATTTTATATTTTATATATATATATAATAATGGTGCATTAATTAAAATTTTTTTTTAAGTGTCCCATTTACACTAATGGTAGCTAGCTGCCATCAATCTTCATGAGAGACTGGGGTTCAGTGGAACTTGGCATGGAGTATGTGGGCTGGGAATAACCAACCCTTGTAACAACTCTACCACCTGAGCCACACCCTCAACATCAGCTGAGGGGGAACCTGATGTGTTTTCGCCGTTTAGCTCATTTGCCATTTTGTGCATAAATTTTTTGCTCACCATGGTTGTAAGATGCTTTTGTTACACTCACTGATCGTTCTCCTCTGATCTCTCTCATCAACAAATGATGTTTTTTGTTTTGTGCACTATTCTGTGTAAACTCTAGAGACCGCTGTGTGTGAAAATCCCAGGAGATTAGCAACATCTGAAATACCCAAACCAGCCTGTCTAACACCAACAACCACCATGCCACAGTTATTCACAGCGATCATCAGAGATTTGTTTTTTTTTTTTCCGACCCATTCTGATATTTGATGTGAAAATTAACTGAAGATCTTGACCTTTATCTGCATGAGTGTAGGTATTGTGCTGCTGCCACATGATTGGCTGATTAGAGAAGTGCATGAATGAGCAGATGTACAGGTGTTCCTGTTAAAGTGTATTATTAAATGCTAATGTAGCTGTAATACATATAAAGTGTAAAGTTATTATTATTATTATTATTATTATTATTATTATTATTATTATTATTATTATAACTGGAGTACATTTACTTACTGGAATCTTCTTTGGATATAGTATATGAATTAGTAACTTCCAGCCACAGGCAGATGAGTCAAATGAGAATTGCAATGAAAACAAACCAACACTACCACCTCTTCTCATGAGTCACTCTTTAGGGAAGAGGGGCAGACCTGGCAGTCTTCCAGGCTAATATCCATG